>CM062816.1:1650014085-1650636538 GCA_031772625.1 Pinus tabuliformis
CGGAGACTAGTGACAGACTGGCCACCTGGCCTAGTCCCGAATAGAGATAATACTTCACCTATCTTCGGAAAACCAGTTAAGAAATAAATGTACTCTGGCTTGATTTCGAGCCGGTGGCCACCAATTATGAACACTGGTCCTGTGTGCTCCACCTGTCAACCAACCATTGCAGAAAGTCTACTTGAGCCCTCATGCTGGGTATGGCCCAGAATTTCAATAGTCTGCATGCTCTTAATGCCTGTATTGAAGGTGGATGAATTAATTTGGCTTGATCCACATCTTCATGTTCTCGTTCCCGCCAAACAAGCATTTGTGTACCTACATTGCAAAAAAGGCATATTAGAACATTGTAATTTCAAAAAAAATTGGGCGAAAATGAAAAAATTTAGGGTTTTGAAACGTATTTCGCGGGGTCCGCACCTGCTAATTAGAGATAGTGCGTAGGTTCGTACTTTCCCTTAAGAGTAGGTGCGAGACCCTGATTTTTTCCTATATACGAAAAAGTCGGGGTTCGCAAGCGCCACATGCTACACCTGCGAACCCCCTGCGAGCGATTTTTTCACCAAAATTTTCCCAAAAAAAAAAATTAAAGCCCTAGAACGAAAATTAAACAGTTGAAATACAAGATAGGAATGATGTGGATTGCCTGGAGAGGACGGTTCTCGATTCCAATGGTCAGATTTTCCGCAGTATTCACAGGAAGTTTCTTACCAAAAACTCTTACTTTTCACTTTGAAGTCAAACGGTAAAAATGCATTTACAAAAGCCCTTTTTATAAGCTTTTTTGAATCAATGAATTTTTAATTTGTTTATTTTTCACTTTAGAAAGGTCACTTTTGATGAATTTTTATTAATTTTAAATAGGTATGAGTAATGTTTTGAGTTTTTGTGCAGAATATTGGATTTTCAGGGAGAATTGATCATTTTCAATGAAGAGCATACTTTTCACTTTTTTTGGACTCTTTCAAAATTTACGAAAAAGCGAAACATGGAGTCCTCTTTAAGCTCTTTTCCGACTCGTAAAATATGAAAATATTACCGAGTTTTTCTTTTTAAACTTGTTAAAACAGAATTAAAAGGACGGTCCACCTAAAGCTCTTTTCTGACCGTATAAACATGAAAAGATTTCCGGAATTTTGTCATTTCAAGTTCGATATTGGTAATAAAACGACGTGTTTTCGATCACTTTTTTACTTTTTTAGATTGAAGGCACTAATTATGAAAAGTACTCCTTGATCGTAATGATCAAGCGGTTCTCTCAAGTATTATTTTATACTTTTTCGGGCTTGGGAGACACAAATTTACGAAAAAGGACAATCATGGAGTTTTCTTAAGTTTTTCTTTTGACTCCCTAAAATTGAAAAACGCCAAGTTTCTCCTATACTGGACTCGTTAAAATTTAACAGTAAAGGACCTATTCAATTTCAAACAGGAACGGACCACTCCTTCTTAGGGTTAGAATTTTAAACTAAGTTGGACTCATCCGAAGGATGAGCTTATAATCAAGCAAATGTTATCCTCCTCAAGCTTGTCAAAAATAAAGAGGTACTTGCCAGAAATGGTGGGGGAAAAGAGAGAAAAATGAACTTGTTTGTTATACTTTGTGTTTAGAAAAGCAGTTAACCACTCTTGAACACGACACCTTTTTGTTCACTTGGGTTGGGAAATCATTTGCCTAATAGTTAATCAAACCATATTGAAAGTCTTCAGCCAGTTTCTGGGTATTAGCTTTGGGTCAATTGTCACCAAACCATCTGCAGTGTCGTTATGTGTTCAAGAGGTCAGTTCAAATAAACCATTCATCTGCAAAATATCTGTCATCCATCTTGACCATCCCTGAGTTAGTCCTTGCCAAATATATTTCTTCAAAACTTGATCTATGATTTCATGTTGTGGGCTTGCCTACGACGGATCGCTTTCTATCGACTCCAACTCATTATCTAGAAAGATGGCCTAGAAATCGTCAGTACCTTGGAATCTGCATGCCTCAATGGTAGGTTTCTTGCCTTTGACGATAGGTTGCATCATTGACCTTCGATCAAAGGATTCTGTGACGTGTTCGACATTGAATCATTTATTCACATTTCATGGATTGTACTGAGTACTTTGAGGGCCATTGACATTACTGGTGGTTCCTCTCACACATGTTAACAGTTTACATCATTTACTGGTAATCAAGTGGTTTCTACCATGTTCGACTTCGACACATTCATTCACATGGATAGAATCGTACTAGTTCAGGAAGCAGAAACCAAGACCCTGGATCTAGTTTCCACCATCTAGGCTACGAGGAATTTTGTTATTCATTGTATAGTGGACTATTCATAAACAGATGGCTACGCCCATATTGTGTCTACATATTTCTATACTTGTGATGTATTGCAAAATCATTCCTGTATCAGAGCAGTTTAGACAGTTTCTAGTCAGTTTTGATCTGAGTATGGGAATGCCTACCTCAGCGATGATATGTTCATATATATATTTTGCAATGAATGTTTTTGCAAGTTCCGACCGGGGTATCCACAGGAAGATCTTTGAAATGATAAAGTACTTCACTCTTCTTAGATGACAAAACCATCCTCATTTATTATAGACTTCACACTTTAGGGGGCAATCTGTTGCACAAAAATTGTCACCATGACTTTCTGCAATCAATATGAGTCTATCACCACTCATACCTTCCTCCTTTGCAAGTCTTAAACCTCAGTTCTTCATGTCAAGCCTTGAAAATAAGAGAAAGACCTTAAAAATCTCTAAAATTCTGGTTTCACACTTTCTCTTAGCATTACCTGCGGTACCGCACCTATTGGTCATGTCTCCTGCGCACCTGACTTCTCTGTCTCTGTGTTGTGGGTGCAGGCCCCTGTAAAAGTCAAAAAGGCGCAAGTACATTCTTAAAAACTCACTTTGAGTCATTTCTGGAAGCTTCTAGAGGGAATCTTGAGCTGGCAAGTTCGCTCCTTGAGGGTTCATGCATCCCATTCCTTAAGGAGCTAACCCCTTGATGTGAGGAGCTTATCCCTTTGAAGGAGGACTCTATCCCTTCAATGGTGGACCTGTAACCTCCTTCCCTTGCACTATAAAATGAAGCATTGGGCTGGTTACTTGGAAGGTTGAAAGCTGAATATTTTTTAGGGTAAATGCTGCTAGAACTTAGTCTTCCTAATTGAGCTTTTGAGAGGAGAGATTAAATACCTTTTGATCTCATTTGGAAGAGAGTGAGGCTTGTCAAAGTAGAGGAGATTCCTGTTTGGACCCTAGGAAGAGCTTGTACAACATCAAGGCACCAAGGTTGTAAAGTTCTTCTATTTCAAAGTTAATACAATCAAGTTTACTTTTCTCAATAAGCTGTGTTTTATGGTTTATTTCATGGATTCCTTGATCACCATGATGAACATGATTTATTATATTAGCTATGCAGGTGTTATTTGATGTGTGCTTGTTTGTGTTTGCAGGTTCTTAAAAGGAAACTCTTTGAAGTTGTTGGAGCATGGCTACCACAAACTAGCGTTGGACTTAAGGTAGGGTCTAAAATACCTCTTAGTTTTTATTAATGAATCACAATATGTTTAGAGAAAGGTAGATTTTCTTGTCTTGCTTCTTGCTAGATATTAGTTGATACTAGGGAGATTGGTCTTGTTCGCAAGAACGATTTATCCGGCCAATAGGGGAAAGACCAACTTGACAACCTCCACTTGGTGCTTTTTGGTCACATATTGATGCCAAGCTTGGTTCTGGGTGATGATGTCTCCAAAACTTCTTGATGACATCTTTCTGATAATGGACTCTTGCCTCCATGACATCCGGGTATATGGTCTTGGAACCTATGTCCAACTCATTCTGAAGCATGTGAAACATGGTGTTGACCATGACTGGACCACCAATTTACTTCTGCATGTTATGTGAACTCAATTCCAATTCATCCCTAGTGGCCTCTCGCCTTAGATTCTCCATGTACTCATTGATCTCTAGCCAGATTTTATTTTTGGGTCTAGCCTTAATGAGGGAATTGATTGATGGGATCTTTGGAATTCTCACCCTAACATCCAAACTGTTGTACACGCATGCATATGAGGCTTGTATGTTGCTGACGAATTGGGAAAACTACTCATAGTTTTGGATCAACATCCAAACCTTTGATTTCTCCATCTCTTCCTATGTCTTCATCTTCTTTGCTAAGTGAAGCGAGGGCCCTTTGTACCACATTGTCCACTCCTGTACATGGGCGATGAAAACATGTATGTTCTTGAGAGTTTGAACAAACTCTTTGCTACACTGTTGTAAGCCATGCACACTAACAACTGCTTTATGCACGGTGACAAATATATCATAGAGATTCCTCATGTTACTCTCATGTGTTGATACTTCATCAAGTATCGCTTTCCTCATCTCTCCCATTGTGGAAACTGCATTCCGCTATCAAATTTGTTTTTCGTCCTACTTGGAAGCTTGCAATTTCTTTGCCAATTTTTCATTCTTGGCCAACAGGAACTTAACATTTGATCTTGTTGCTCCTGCATAGGCCAAGATGGCATCGACAAGGTCAGTTGGATGCTTCCTGATGTCTCGCACTATCACCCTTTCCTTGATGAATGCAAGTCATGCATGATAATCTAGATAGTGCTTCCTCTGCATTTGTATAATCCTCTTATGCAACTCATCAAATGATAGATTGTACACATCCATGACCAGATCATCCTCAAGGAGAATATCTTCTCCTTTCTCACTCGAGACTAGTTCTGACAATGGAGTGGCATATATTGAGAGATGACCTCTAGTGCTCTATGTATGAGGTCAGTATCTTCATTCTGTGGCTCCTGCTCCAACCCTATGTCTGTCACTTCAAAAAATTGTTCAATTTGTTGAGAAAGCTCCTAATCCTGCATCTGTTCACCCTCTTCCTCAGCTGCTGGTTGTTCCGACTCATCAACCTGTATGGGTGATGTTTGATTTGAACGCGCCTTTACTTTTCTCTTCTTCCTGCTTCTTCTTCTCTTCTCTTTATCTCCTCCTCAACTCATGTTCTTCCTTCAAATTCTTCTTTGTCTCTTGCAGCTTCGGTTCTACTTCCTGCAACCTCTGCTTTTCTTTCTTCATTTTCTCTTCTATCTTTCTCCGCTGCTCCCTTTCTTCCTCCACTACCAAAGCGTCTTTCTCCAAGAGAGGATTTGTCTTCATCTTGTAGCTTTGTTGTGCCTCTGGGTCCTCAAAAATCTTCCTCTTTCCCTTGTCCTGCACTCAATTTATACCTATTACTGTTTTTGTTGTTGCTTCTAGTGTTTCTATTGTTTGCATAGCAACTTTCCATTTTGTTCCTATGCTGACCGGTTCATTGAGTTTGGGGGCGTTATAACATTACCTCCAAGGGTCCTCTACCAAATGAAATGTCTCGTGGATAATTGGAAAGTACACTCTCACATAGTGGTCATTCCAAATACCATGGGGATCATAAGGATTAAAGTCTTTGGTCTTGAACGTGAATCCTACTATCTCCTTAGCTTCGACATCAACATCCTTTAAGCTCTCAATCTCGCACAATCTTATCCAGAAAGGAAGAGTAGGTCGTGGCACCTTCTTCTTCCTATGTAGTCCTACTAAAAACCCTATGGAGAGATGATATGAGACCTATTGCATGACCAACTTGTCAGTGGCATACCTTGGTAGAACATGAAGAGGCTTCTCTCCACCATACACTTTGATGAAGGTTCCACCTGGTGAGGCATACCAATTTGTGATGTTCACTATCACCTCCATTGCTTCTTGGGACATGTAAGGGGGTGTAAACTTTCTTGAGAGATTTTGTCTCGTAAACATGATTGGGTGTCTGTCTAAATTTTGACGGCTCTTTCACGATGTCTCTAGTGTTCACAAAGATGTGGGTGGCATAGAAAAATGAATCCATGCACTTCACCGACTGAGGTAAATGATACATCTGCTGAAATTTCTTTGCCCTGAAGGTGGCAAGTTTTTCCGGTAGCACTGCTCAAAGTCATTGTCTTTTCATCTACATTTGTGACCATCTAGCTGATAATGACTGCACATCAGAATACAATGTACCTCCATGCAATCTTGTATAAGCATGACCAGTGGATGCTAAGGTAAACATGTCAGCCCTCTAAGTATTCCTTGAAGTCCTCTACAAAAGTATCCTCGATTTTCTTCCATGTTAATGTTCTACCCTTCTCAATGAACATCTAAGTGTTTGCATAGACTGGTAGATTAACTAATATCTGCTCAACGGCTTCCCCAGTACTGCTCTCGACAGTTTCCTTTGATGCAACTCTCTTGGATGCCATGTTAACTATGAGTGTTAGAGAGATTCTCAATAACTGTTGTACCTGTGGGACAGAGAGAACACTTGTGGCAAGCAAATGTTAGCTTAAAAAGCAAAGCAACTTCAAGACAATACCAAGCAATAAATCGGGCTCATGATGGGATAGACTGCACAATTTTGGTTCACAAAGTTCACTGATTACCTGTTGTAACTATAGATTGTGCAGTTCCAGGAGTAAGTGGGGAGGCTTGGTAACTAGAACTGTGTAATGTGAAGTCCCTATAGTTAGTGGGGAGGCTTGCTAACTGTAACTATGTAATGCGCAATTCAGTCTTGGGCCAAGGCCAGAAGAGACTACACATTGCATAGTCTAAGTGGCCAAGCTGGGGGACTGGCTCTTGGAACTGCATAGTGCATAGTTGGAGTTAGGCCAGGAAAATTTCTGTGCAATTCTAGAAGCCAAGGTAGAGGCCTTGCGCTCCCAGATTTCATAATGCATGTAGTGAAAAGTGAGATCTGAGCAAGGGGAGCCAAGATCTGCCCAAGGGGAGTGTGAAATCAAGCAAATATGAAGGATGGTGTGATGATGCGTGCATATATGATTATGTGATGATGCATGCAAGTGAAACAACTGCAGGAATCAATCAAATTGAAGGAAAAATAAACATGTGAAGGGAATTGCTACAACGACTATCATTAGTGAAAAAATAGTGTAACACATGCAACACTTGGGAAAGGAAACGTAAAACTTGAAACAAAATTTTTAAAAGCTAAAAAAATTAAAACACCAGCAGTTGTTCAAATAATAAGTGAAACAATAGTCTCATAGGCTAAACAATAAAAAGTGACAGGAAAAACAACATAAGACTAGAAAAGAAAAATTCACCCAGAAAAGCAACAGTGATTACATTGAAGTTTCCTTGATCTCCTCGGGAATGCCAAAGATCCAATATCAAATGTGAAAATGAGCTATAGTAGCATCAATTAAATAGTTTTGTCAAATTAGGTTTTGTGATGTGCATGCCAAAAATCAAGGAAAGATGACACTTGGTGACAATTTCCAAAATAACTCAAGTGCCTCCTCGAGGTTGCTAAAAATAGATCCCTATTTTTTAGGGATTCTTTTTGCTTTTTCACTTTTTTCTTTTTCAGGGAAAAATTCCATGCATTTCCTAGAGAGATTGTGCAGTTCTGGGAAGAACCGAGCAACTCTCAAGCTCATGCATTACGCAATTTCTGAGCACAGTTGGTTTGGCGCAATTTATGGGATGAGTGGCTCTAGGCTACCTCTCATGTTTTGTGTAATTTCCCAACTCAAGGCTAACTTCCAGTCAGTTCTATGCAGTTCCTGGGCTTAAGGCCCACTATCATTCTAGACTCCACAATTCCTAAGAGCAAGGTTAGTTTCCATAAAGGATTGCACAGTTCTCTAAGGCAAGCCTGGCACTGTCGAAAGACCAAGTCAAGAGATCAATTTGTGGGCTGGAAAAATAGTTACGTGAGAAAACACAAGCCAAGATTGAAAGAATAAAACTTAGTTGAAAGCACGAGTACCTAGATAAGTGTGAGATGAGTTGTTGTGGTTTATAATGGAGGCTCCAAAACAAAGCATGGGAACATTTTTGGAGGGTGGTTGTAGCCGCTACAACATTGGAAACACACTGGTAGAACTCCAACTCTCCATATGGACCTTGTCTCATGCAAAGCGAGGCTAACTCTTCAAGAAGTATTGTTCAATTCTTTGATTGTCATAGCTTCTTCACTTAGCTTGAGTTAAAGATGTATCCCTTACCATTATCTTTAATGGAAGCACACATACCAAGCCAAGTCAAACCGAGTTGTTTTGATTGGGGATGAGGGGTATATAGATGCACAAGTAAAAGAGAATGTCAAAGTTTTAGTTTCATCTCTGGTGTTGCTCCGCTACTAGTGGGCCTGGATAGTACCCCGTCGAAATCAATTTAGGAACACAAACATTACTCTACTGCCAGTGAGCCTTGATAGTACCCTGGCAGAGTTACTTGCTTCACCTCTCTACATAGGAATCCTTTCTCTTGTTTCACCCTCTTTTTTTACATTTTTCATTTTTCAAAGAACTATGCATAGGCACTTATTTATTTCATGAGGTAGAAGAGGGATCCTGACTTATTGAGAGGAGAAGACGTTGTCCCTTTAGAGAAGGATATTTATCTATACATTTGACATACTTGCTAAGGTTTTCCTCCTCTCCTTACTCTACTTGACCGAGTTTAAAAGGGTTAACCGAATATACAAGACCGATTAGAGAAGGCAATACTAGTTAAGAGTGTAAGCATCATGATTTAATCATGACTCTCTCTGAAAGGAACATATTTTCCATCAGGGTATCACTAACTAGAAGAAATGAAAGATTTGCATAAAGAGATGGAATAGATAGATAACCAAGTGTTGATAGATATACAAGAGCCTCTTGGGATTCACCTTGCTTGTCTAAGAAGCCAAACACGGTTTCATGTGGAAACTAATCTACAGGTGCAAAAGAAAACAAGCAAAGGAAAGAAGCAAGACAAAGGAAAACAAGGTAATAAAATCAGAAACAAACAAGAAAAGAAAACACTACTCCTACTCCTAACCTAAGAAGAGCATGAGCCAACTCACGTAAAGTGATACTTCCAATGCAACCATTGACACATTAGTTGGCACATGTACGCGGAAGCATGAATGACAAGAAAGATATGTAAGCAAACCATCATACAAGAAAGATAAAACAATGTGAACTAATTCGTTTGAAGCTTGAATGCATCCATAGAAAAGAAAAAATTGAAAGCACATTAAAAAGGCACTCTGTGGATGTATCATGGTGTCTTGTCACGTTGCGCGTGGAAGTCAACCATGTACACACCTTCGAACTTGACAAACTAGAAAACATAAAGAAAGAAGAAAAATTCCATTTCACAATAGTACTTGCTACATATGACTTCTCCAATGCATGAGCAATAGGATTACGTGATTCTGGAGGAGGATGCGAAAACTATGAAATAGATTTATTTTCAGTGTAAATAATAGAGTGATGAGGAGCCTAGAAATATTCAATAGATTTCTGATCAGAAGCGGAACTATCCTCAAGGCTACGAGAACCTAACATAACCATCAACTCGGGCTGAAGTGCCTCGAAAGCTTGAGGAGTTTCCAATTCATCATAAGATGGATCATCAAAGACCAGTGGCTTAGAAATATCAAAAGTAGACAAATCAGAATCATAATAGGATGAATTAATGAAAATATCACAACAACCATGATAAAAAAGCTCAAGATCATGGATAGTGACATCCTCGTGATCTAAAGAATCATAAGGAGGGGATAATGAAAAACGATAAATTTCACCCTCTATGTTTTCGAAAATGTAAGATGAGAGATTGGGTGGATCAGGGAAGATAGAAGTGTCCACTCTGCAATCAAATGAAAAACTGACATCCCACATGTTCTGTGAATGATCAGAAATAGAAACATTCGGAAATGAATTTTCACAAGATGGAACGAAAATAAAAGAATCATGGAATATGTCAGGATAAAAGTAGACGAGGTGCGAACAAAAGGAGTTCACCCTTCGTCATAGATTCTTGTTCAAACTCCCACACATACTCATTGAAAATGATAGCTCAAGTTAGATGTTCAACACCAACTCTGTCCAAAACTTGATCCTCGTGAACATCACATGTGAGATCCGAGACGAATGAACAAAACACACCAAAATACATAGGATCAAAGGAACCAAGTGACGGAGGTTGAGGAGATAAGACCACATGAAAATCATCGAGGTTATAGTCCAAATCTGTGCAAAAATCTTGAGCAGGTGGGGTGGAAGAAGATGGTGATAGATCAATAGGTGTATTCTCAACTTCTCCCACCTTGACCGATGGAGCTAAAGTTGTTTGATGAGATGGGTACGAAGGGTCACTTAGAACAATAACCTTGTTTGTCTCATATTTAGAAGCTCTAACACTGAGGTATGTTGGGAGAGGATTGAAAGATTCTAACTCATGTGGATTCTTAGAAACGTGAACAAGATATTGAAATATTTCCTCCAAAAATTCCCAATCAACTTCATCTTCAATAAATTCATAATAGTAGTGAAGAAAATGGTCATGAAAATATTGAAGATACTCGTCTAGTGATTTTCGCAAGTTTAAATTTTTTTGATTAAGTGCTTTTCGGTGATAAAGAGAAAAATCAAGACATAATTCTCTGAACATGTGATCAAAAGAGTGTATAGAGGTTGCGGGCAATGTGTGGAACCATTGCTTTGAAATCCCTTCAAACGTGAAAGCGAACAACCCACGTGCAATGTCATCCTAGGGGACATCATGCCTGTCACAGATTCAAGCAAAGGCAACTGTGTTATTGAACAAGGGTGTTCCATTGTTACCATTGAACTTATATATGGACAAGTCATCTATAATGCTCACCGAAACTTCACAATCAACAACATGAGAGAAATATGTCGGGTTTATGATTTCAATAGAAGTCATGAAATATGTGCAAAAATTCAAAATATACTTCAAGGGCTCAACTTGTCATATGGCCCTCCTTCTAGAGCCAGAAATGTTGAAGGTGTTGGAACCACCAACATTTAGGGGAACTCCCCAATATGAAGTCCCAACTATACCTCAAACATTTGGAGTAGGAGTCCAAAGAGTGGGTGGTAGTGTAACGCCTTGACCATGACAATGCATAGAGGTAAGTATGACAAATTTGGGTGAGAGCAAGTGTGTGACCCTGTGGAGATTCAAGTGTGATGCATTAAGGTTCTAACACACATAGTGGAAAATAAATTTCACCCCTTCGAAACCTGTAATAGTACATGGCTTTAAAGGAACACACGAGTGAAACGAGATCACAAGTTAAAATACGAAATAGTCCACAAATTAAAGTGACAGGTTAATCCAACAACACGCATCCAACAAGATTCACAAAATTGTATACAAAGTAGTTCATAAGAAAATGTGTAAGTTAAACAACATACATTTATAAATTACAATTGCATACAAAGTAGTTCATAAGCAAATGCGTAAGTTAAACAACATACATTGCTAAAGAAATCAAAATGGTCCAACTACAATATCAACATATGCATGAAAGCGTGTTGGCTATGATATTATTATTATTATAATTGAAATTTCCATGAATACATACACCATTGATGACCACTAGTCCCAGTAGTTGAACATTAGCCCCAATAGTACTAGCCCCACTAGCCCCAGAAATGTTGAAGGTGTTGGACCCGCCAACATTTCAGTGTTCCTTTCAAGCCATGTACTCTTACAAGTTTCTAAGGCATGCAATTTATTTTCCCCTCTATGTGTTAGAACCTTCATGCATCACACTTGAATCTCCATAGGGTCACACACTTGCTCTCACCCAAAGTTTTCAAACTTACCTCTGCGCATTGTCATGGTCAAGGCATTACACTACCACCAACTGTTCGGACTCCTACTCAAAATGTTTGAGGTATAGTTGGGACTTCATATCGGGGAGATCCCCTAAATGTTGGCGGGTTATACTTCAAGGGCTCTGCCTGTCAACTGACCCTCCTTTTAGAGCCATAAATGTTGAAGGTGTTGGACCCGCCAACATTTAGGGGATCTCCCCGATATGAAGTCCCAACTATACCTCAAACATTTGGAGTAGGTGTCTGAAGAGTGGGTGGTAGTGTAACACCTTGACCGTGACAACGCGTAGAGGTAAGTATGACAACTTTGGGTGAGATCAAGTGTGTGACCTTGTGGAGATCCAAGTGTGATGCATGAAGGTTCTAACACATAGAGCGGAAAATAAATTGCACCCCTTAGAAACCTGTAAGAGTACATGGCTTGAAAGGAACACATGAGTGAAATGACATCACAAGTTAAAATGTGAAATAGTCCACAAATTAAAGTGATAGGTTAATTCAAAAACACACATCCAACAAGATTCATAAAATTGTATACAAAGTAGTTCATAAGAAAATGCGTAAGTTAAACAACATACATTGCTAAAGTACAATTTGTTGGCTACTTGGGGCCTAACCCAAGTTCAGCAGTGACTTTAGCCAAGCAAATCTTGGTACTACCCGCCCTTTTGGCAACAGTTTGCAGAGCGCATACTGAGGTCTCACCCGAGGTAGTATGGGAGGGTGCTGGAACCAGGTTTCCGCACTCTAGGGATGTCTTAATGTGGGAGAATGGTGCCTGATCCTCTCTTCACACTTACTAGCTTACGCGTACCCGAAGGCTTCTGGTGTTCGATGGAACTGCGCAGCCTCAACCGCAGTGCGATCAATGTTAATTACCCAGTTCTTCCTTAACTAGGGTTTGTTCATTAATTACTAAGAAGATTCTCAATTATCAGCATATATATAAGTGCTTGTAGATAAATAAACAAGTATTATCAACACATATTCAATTAGAAATCTATGAACCAAATGCACAATATATCAAACCAACTGATCTTTATTAATAATGCTTTTAAAGCTAGATCTCGTACAGACTCAACTCCTTTCCGCGCACTCAGCTGCAGGGGTCCACGAACTCGGCTGCAGAATCTACTAGGCCTCTGCACACTTAGCTGCAGAGCCTCTACCCTCTACTACAACCCAATACACTTCAGATTCACTGCTATAGTCTAACCATGCCTTCGCATCTATCTATTATTTCTTAAAAGACTCAAGGCTGACTTTTACGCTTAGAGCCTTGCTCTATTTATACAATCCCATGGTCTGTAGACCATGGGTAGGCCGACACACTTTACATTAAAATACATTATTTTAGGGCGACAACCCTATACTCTCATGCCCCGCACCCACATTTTGCGGGGTCTTTACATTTCATTGACCAAAACTCGGGCTTTAAGCCCCAAAACCATTACATGGGGGATCTGATGCCCAACAGGTCCCCAACACAAACATCATGACTCACCCTCGATTCACTTGGTTGGTACAACGATGTTTGCGCGAAGTATGTCCCACTATGCCTGCGTGGCGTAGAGGTCCCCAGCGAATCATGCGGCCGTCAGCGAGATCCGCTCCATTGCTGCTTCTAAATCCGATGCATCTGACTTGATTCTCTACTTTGGTGTCGGCTTCTAGTACCTGTGTTTATAGTCCCGTACCTTTGTCCGGCTTCTCAGGTCGCAAGGACTATGCTCTGGTTGGTTAGTTAGACAACCGGCCCACTAGTGTAGGGCTTTAGGCGACTGCCATTTACTCTTCTTGGGAAGGGTTCACCATTAAGTTTGACTAGGTGGAGCGCATCACCGTTTGTGACGTCTTTTACTACGTATGGTCCCAACCAATGCATTATGAATTTTCCTAGAAATGTTTCGAACTTGCTGTCATACAGCAACACCAAATCGTTTTCCTTGAATGTGCGCAACTTGATATGGTGATTGTGCCATGCTTTCTCGCGTTGTTTCCACAGCTACTGATGGAATCCATCCAGAAACTGTTCTTCCTCAAGTTCTTCTAGTTGTGCGAGTCTATCTTCCAAGGCTTCGCAGTCTGACATGCCTGTAAGCGCTGCTATTCGCAAAATGGGTACGATGTATTCCATTGGCATGACTGCTTCTATGCCGTAGACTAACCTAAAAGGTGTTTGACTTGTCAACTTTTTTCATGTGGCTTGGTATGCCCATAATACGGTAGGTATGCACAAGTCCCAGTCATTTCACTGCGTGCTACACACCTTGGTTGTTGGCATTATGATTCTGGT
Organism: Pinus tabuliformis; assembly: GCA_031772625.1. Taxonomy (NCBI): domain Eukaryota; kingdom Viridiplantae; phylum Streptophyta; class Pinopsida; order Pinales; family Pinaceae; genus Pinus; species Pinus tabuliformis. The sequence continues at coordinate 1,650,028,084 of CM062816.1, forward strand.
ATGGCTCTATGATACAGATGTTGTACTTGATGGCAACACCCTCAAGTGGCAATGCTCTGATTAGGCTCTCAAAATGTTGGAAATTAAGAGGTACACAAGAGAATAGTTCAAAAGGTGTGTACACGCAGGTACGCCGTGAAGGGACTGCGGCCACACACGCAGGTCACCCGTTCAGAAGGTGCGTACCCCCAGTTCACTTACTTCAAGGCAGAGAAGCGCGTTCACGTGGGGTTTCCTATGTTTGGCCCGTGGTATTTAGCCCGCCGTTCTTGATTCTATGGTTTTGGCCCGTGGTATAGGATCTATTTTAGCCCCGGTTTGGATCCCTTGTATTGGTTATTGATGGTTTTGCCCCATGGTGTGAATAAGGGCTTGACTATAAATAGGGAAGGAGATCACTTGGCTAATGTATCTTTTGAAAATTGAATATCTTAAGATCTGAAATATTGGGTTATTGTTTTAAAAGCTTGATCTATATAAAAGTGAAGTTGAAAGCGAATCTATGAAGGGTGATCTCTCGAGCGCATGATCAGATCTGGGCATCTGACGATCTGTAGCACACTGGTGGACTGCCAATTCGGCCCTAACCAGAGGTACGCAGGTGATTAACAGTGCAAGTGCGTGGGTACGCAGAGCAGAAGAAGGCGCACTGCGTGGGTACGCAGAGCAGAAGAAGGCGCAGTGCGTGGGTACGCAGCGCGACAGAGGTTCAGGTGCGTAGGCACAGTGAAAGTACGCGGCGCTTCAGAAGCCGCAGGTGCGTAGGTACGCAGCGCGATAGCATCTGTGGGTGCGTGGCTACAGCAGCAGTACGCGGCGCGATAGCATCTGTGGGTGCGTACCTACAGTAACAGTACGCGGCGTGATTGAAGAAACAGTGCGTGGGTACGCGGTGCAGCAGAAGGCTCTCTGTGGGTATACGCAGGGGAGCAGAAGGTGAAGTGCGGAGCCACACAGGCCAGATAAAGAAAAACTGTGGATCTGTCTAAAGACCTTTTGTTGGCTGAATTTTTCTGTTGATAAGGTGTTCTGGGTTTAGTTTACTGTTATTGTTGATTTGGTTACTGCAGTTGACTGGGTGATTTACTTGTACTTGATGATCTCTTGATGTTTATGGATCCAGTTTGAAAATTTATGAAAAGTGGTCCTTGAAAGAAAAGAAGTAGGGGGTTGTAGCTCCCTTCCAAGATAGACTGGAAAACGAGAGAGAGTTGTAGCTCTCTGCAGGTTGCAGCCTGCGTACTGGTAAAGGACTGCACCAGTACAAAACCATTGTAAAAGGAGTTTCTAATTTGAAAGAAGATAGAGACATATTGCAGCAGGTGGTTTTCACCCACATTGGGTTTCCACCTTACATCTAGTGTTCTTTGGTGTGACTATCTGTTTTCTTTGTTCATGCTCATTATTTTATGGTACTGACATGAAAAAATAATTCAAAGTATAAATAAGGGATATTTATTAAAAGAACTTGATAATACTGATTCACCCCCCCTCTCAGTATTATTTCCAACAATTGGTATCAGATCAGGTCCTTCAGAGAAGCTTGATCGCTTGAAGGAAGATCACTCATCATGAGCAACTACGAGAGGGAAGCATCAATCAGGCCACCAATTTTTGATGGGACAAACTTCAATTATTGGAAGGTAAGAGTTACTGCCTATCTTCAATCTCTTGGTACAGAAGTTTGGGATATCATAGATACAGGCTACACTTTTCCTTCAGCTACTCCTACAGATTCGGCCGAAAAGAAGAAATATGAAACAAATGCTAAAGCAGTCAATACTCTGGTAGGATGCTTATCTCAAATAGAATTCATGAAGGTTATGCAATATAAATCCGCAAAATAAATATGGGAGAAGATTGTCTTGAGCTACGAAGGAGATGAACAGGTAAAGCGTGCTAAACTTCAAACCCTCAGAATTCAGTATGAGAATCTCAGAATGTATAATGATGAAAGTGTGGCTAACTATTTCCTTCGGGTAGATGAGATTGTTAGTTGCATGAAAAACTTGGGTGAAGAAATAAAAGAGGCTATTGTGGTTGAAAAAGTTCTAAGATCATTGTCCCCCAAGTTTGAATCTAAAGTGTGTGCAATAGAAGAAAAGGAAAATCTACGAATTCTTACTATGTCTCAGCTACACGGAATTATAACTGCTTATGAAATGAGAAAGGGAGGTCCATCAGATAGAAGAGAAGCTGCTTTCAAGGCTTCAGGCAAAGGAGACTATTATGAAGCAAGTCACGTGCCAGAAGAAGAAGAAGAAGAATCAAATTTTGTCAGAAATCTTCAAAGGGGTACTGGAAGGTTCAGAGGTAAGTTACCTTTTAAATGCTTTGCTTGTGGAAGAGTAGGTCATTATGCTGCGAAATGTCCTCATAAGGATAAAGGAAAGGAACCTGCTAGATGGAACAAGAAATAGATTTCAAATAAGAAAAGCTACTACACTCATGAAGATAGTGATGTTCTATCAAATAGTGATGAAGATGAATGAGGTAATGACTATAAAATTTTAATGGCATTTGAAGATGATGATTACATGGATGCTATAGATGTGGATAGCTTTTATGAAGAAATTTCTAGACTCAGGACATGTATAGAAGAAAAGAATAGGATCATTGATACTCTACAACTTCAAATTGATGAAAAAGAAAAATATCTTGAAAAGTTAGAAGGTGAAATTGTTGGTCTTAGAAAAGAGATTGAGAAAACAAAGGTTATTAATATTAAGTTTGTCAAAGGATCTGAAACTCTGGATGAGATCATCAATGTACAAAGTTCTCCTCTAAACAAGACAGGTCTGGGCTATAATGGAGAAACTTCTCAAGCATCCACCTCAAAGAGTTATCTTGATGCAGCAAGAAGGAATGAGCAAAAGCACAATGGAGATCACCAGGTAAAGCAGGGACCAATTACAAACAAAGACTATCAGGCAAATCAGGGGCAATCTGTCTTAAGGATGAACAAAAGATACAACCAGCCACAGGTAAAATCCTCTCAATTTGCTTCAAGAATGAATGACAATAGAAATTACAATCATTTGGCCGGAAGATTTGATAACCGCAGAAGTTTCTTCAATGGAAAATGCTTTTCTTGCCATAAATTTGGTCACAAAGCAGCTCAATGTGTTGCATATAAAATTGATCATGACTAGAGAAGCTCAAAAACAAAGAAGTATGACCAGGATTACAAAAAGGACCTATAACAACTTTTCGGTTCTTGAAAATGAAGTTGAATGTTCTATTTGCAATAACTTTGGTCATGAAGATTCTGAATGCAGGAGCAGGTTTCAACAGACAAAGGAACAAGCCTCAAGCACCAAAACATGGAGAATAAAGGAACCACAAACAGAAAGATGTGGGATAGCATTTTATGCAGAGGGACAGAAAAATCTATGGTACATTGACAGTGGATGTTCGAAGCATATGAGAGGTGATAAAGAAAAACTTGAATCATATTCTGCTCTAGAAAAGGGAAAGAAAGTTTCTTTTGGAAATGATACTCCTGCAGCTATAAAAGGAAAAGGCACTGCTCAGTTAAAAGAAAAGGTTAAAGCCGGAAATGTTTTGTATGTTGATGGATTGAAACATAATCTTCTAAGTGTCAGCCAGATGTGTGATCAAGGAACCGAGGTGATATTTAGAACAAATGGATGTCTTGTTCGTGATCTTGATACAGGTAAAACGGTGATCAAAGGTAAAAGAACTCCAAATAATCTATACATATTTGAAGAAGGACAACAACAATGCTATCTAAGCAAGGATGATGAACACTGGTTATGGCACCGGAGGTTGGGGCATCTAAGATTTTCACAAATAAGGAAAGCATGCAAATATCAGGCAGTTCGCGGCCTTCCAGATATCAAAATTCCAGACAACACCATATGCAAATCATGTCAGTTTGGAAAGAAAACTAGAACTAACTTTCCAGAGAAGGAAGGATCAGCTAGCATGCCTCTTGAGCTTGTACATACAGATGTATGTGGACCATTCAGGAAAAGGACACCTCGAGGAGAAGAATACTTGATATTATTCATTGACGATTTCTCCAGGTTTGTCTGGTTAGGACTTATGAAGCACAAAGATGAAGCATTCGAAAAATTCAAATCCTTTAAAGCCTTGGTTGAAAATGAATCAGGATACAAAATTAAGTGCCTTAGATCCGACAGAGGTGGGGAGTTTACCTCAAATGAATTTTTCGATTTTTGTGAAGAACATGGGATAAGAAGAGAATTCTCTACAGCTAGAACTCCTCAGAAAAATGGAGTAGTGGAAAGAATGAACAGAACAGTCTAAAAAATGGCTCGTGCTATGCTTGATGAGTCTGGAACTCCCGCAACTTTCTGGGGTGAAGCTACATATGCTGCGGTTGTTATTCTCAACAAAACAAATGTCCGGGTGAACAGCACTCAAACTCCTCATGAGCTCTGGTATGGTGAGACTCCTTCGATAAAGCACTTAAAAATCTTTGGGAGAAAATGCTATATTAAGAATACTGATGAGCAGCTTGGCAAACTTGAACCTAGAGCATATGAAGGCATTCTTCTTGGTTATTCTCCACACAGCAAAGCATACAAGTGCTACAATAAAAGACTTGGAAGAATTGTTGACAACATTGATGTAGTGGTTGATGAGAAGGGATACATTCCCAGGCAAGTAAATCATGAAGATATCGAAGAAGATGAAGACTACCCTCAAAGACAGAATGATGAAGAAGAAGAACCTTAAGAAGAACCAGAGGAGCAGATAAGGATAGAAGAGAAGACTCCATCCAGATATGTTCAAAAGAATCATCCAGAATCTCAGATTTTGGGGCAGAAAGAAGCAGGTGTACAAACAAGAAGAACAGTTGCAGAAGCTTCAAGCTATTTGGCATTAATCTCTTCCATTGAACCACAAAATGTGAAAGAGGCATGCAAAGATGAATGTTGGGTGAAAGCAATGGATGAAGAACTTGAGAAGATCGAAAAGAACAACACTTGGGAGCTGGTTCCTAGACCAAAGGATAAGAATGTTATAGGGACAAAATGGGTCTTCAAAAATAAATTGAATGAAAATGGAGAAGTAATTAGAAACAAGGCCAGACTTGTTTTTAAAGGGTATGTGTAGCAAGAAGGAATAGATCTTGAAGAAACCTTTGCTCCTGTTGCAAGACTTGAGGCCATCCGAATGTTCCTTGCTCTCTCAAGCTTTCAAAACTTCAAAGTATTTCAAATGGACGTGAAATCAGCCTTTCTGAATGGAGACTTGGAAGAAGAAGTATACATTGAGCAGCCAGATGTTTTTATTCTTGGAAATGATCCAAATCTTGTATGCAGATTGAAAAAGGCTCTCTATGGTCTCAAACAAGCTCCAAGGGCTTGGTACTATCGCTTGGACAAATATCTTCATCAACAAGGTTTTTCAAAAGGATCAGCAGATAGCAATCTTTATATAAAATTTGAAGACGACAAATTGCTAATACTTGTTGTGTATGTAGATGACATTATCTTTGGGAGCAATGAAGAAGCTATGAGTCAAAGCTTTGCCTTGGTAATGCAGAAAGAATTCGAAATGTCCTTGCTGGGAGAGCTGGCATATTTTCTTGGTTTGCAAATCCAAGAAAAAGGAGGGATATTTTTGTCTCAAACCAAGTATCTCAAGCAGATTTTGAAGAAATATGGCATGGAAGATGCAAAACCAGTATGTACACCCATGGTCACAGGATGTAGCCTCAGTGAAAATGATGAATCAGCAGCAGTGCATCAACCAACCTACAGATCTATGATTGGAAGTCTACCTTATTTGACAGGTACCCGACCAGACATCATGCATGCAGTGGGAATAGTTGGAAGATTTCAAGCAAATCCGAAGGAAACTCATCTTCAGGCAGTGAAGAGAATCTTTAAATACCTTCAAGGGACTCAAAATTATGGCTTATGGTATCCTAGAGATACAGATCTCACACTTCATGCTTATACAGATGCAGATTGGGCAGAAAGCTTGGATGACAGGAAGAGCACAAGTGGTGGTGTGTTCTTTATGGGTTCCAAATTAGTATCTTGGTTCAGCAAGAAACAGAGTTCAATTGCCTTGTCTACAGCTGAAGCAGAATATGTTGCTGCTGCATCTTGCTGCACTCAACTCCTTTGGATGATGCAGACCTTGCAGGACTTTCAAATCACTTGTACACCACCTATCTCCATCTTATGTGATAACACAAGTGCAATCAGCATTTCAAAGAACCCAATCATGCATTCAAAGACCAAGCACATACCGATCAAGTATCATTTTCTCCGGGAACAAGTACTTGAACAAAAGGTCAAGTTGGAGTATGTTCCTTCTAAGGAACAAGTTGCTGATATACTCACCAAACCTTTGCCCAGGGAGACCTTTGAATACCTCAGGCAAAAGCTGGGGGTTGTTGATGCATCATATTATTGAATCTCTTCTGATGGTTGGTTGTACGCAAGGCTCATCTGGGGCATATGCGTACATGTGTTGGGTTGAGGATTGGTTGAAGATCGAATGGCACAGGTTCAGGGGGAGCATATAATGCATTGTTGGCATTATGGAGGATGTACAGAAGGAGATCATGGATGCTGGTCTGAATATTGCTGCAATATGTCTCTATCTCTTTCATGGTCATTTATGGTGTTTGGTGGATTATGGTTCTTCTTTGCAGATCTGGTTTATATTCAGGAGGAGCATGTTCTTAGGGGGAGCATAACCCTTTGCCCTTGATGTCAAAGGGGGAGAATGACGTTGAATATTTTGAGGTTGCCATCAAGTCCAAAGGGGGAGATTGTTGGCATTATGATTCTGGTATGGATCTATGATACAGATGTTGTACTTGATGGCAACACCCTCAAGTGGCAATGCTCTGATTAGGCTCTCAAAATGTTGGAAATTAAGAGGTACGCAGGAGAATAGTTCAAAAGGTGCGTACACGCAGGTAAGCCATGAAGGGACTGTGGCCACACACGTAGGTCACCCGTTCAGAAGGTGCGTACCCCCAGTTCACTTACTTCAAGGTAGAGAATCGCGTTCACGTGGGGTTTCCTATGTTTGGCCCGTGGTATTTATCTCGCCGTTCTTGATTCTATGGTTTTGGCCCGTGGTATAGGATCTATTTTAGCCCCGGTTGGGATCCCTTGTATTGGTTATTGATGGTTTTGCCCCATGGTGTGAATAAGGGCTTGACTATAAATAGGGAAGGAGATCACTTGGCTAATGTATCTTTTGAAAATTGAATATCTTAAGATCTGAATATTGGGTTATTGTTTTAAAAGCTTGATCTATATAAAAGTGAAGTTGAAAGTGAATCTATGAAGGGTGATCTCTCAAGCGCATGATCAGATCTGGGCATCTGACGATCTGTAGGACACTGGTGCACTGCCAATTCGGCCCTAACCAGAGGTACGCAGGTGATTAATAGTGCAAGTGCGTGGGTACGCAGAGCAGAAGAAGGTGCACTACGTGGGTACGCAGAGTAGAAGAAGGCGCAGTGCGTGGGTACGCAACGTGACAGAGGTTCAGGTGCGTAGGCACAGTGAAAGTACACGGCGCTTCAGAAGCCGCAGGTGCGTAGGTACGCAGCGCGATAGCATCTGTGGGTGTGTGGCTACAGCAGCAGTACGCGGTGCGATAGCATCTGTGGGTGCGTACCTACAGTAACAGTACGCAACGTGATTGAAGAAACAGTGCGTGGGTACGCGATGCAGCAGAAGGCTCTCTGCGGGTATACGCAGGGGAGCAGAAGGTGAAGTGTGGAGCCACGCAGGCCAGATAAAGAAAAACTGCGGATCTGTCTTAAGACCTTTTGTTGGCTGATTTTTTCTGTTGATAAGGTGTTCTGGGTTTAGTTTACTGTTATTGTTGATCTGGTTACTGTAGTTGACTGGGTGATTTACTTGTACTTGATGATCTCTTGATGTTTATGGATCCAGTTTGAAAATTTATGAAAAGTGGTCCTTGAAAGAAAAGAAGTAGGGGGTTGTAGCTCCCTTCCAGGATAGACTGGAAAACGAGAGAGAGTTGTAGCTCTCTACAGGTTGGAGCCTTCGTACTGTTAAAGGACTGCACCAGTACAAAACCATTGTAAAAGGAGTTTCTAATTTGAAAGAAGATAGAGACATATTGCAGTAGGTGGTTTTCACCCACATTGGGTTTCCACCTTACATCTGGTGTTCTTTGGTGTGACTATCTGTTTTCTTTGTTCATGCTCATTACTTTATGGTACTGACATGCAAAAATAATTCAAAGTATAAATAAGGAAGATTTATTAAAAGAACTTGATAATATTGATTCACCCCCCCTCTCAGTATTATTTCCAACATTGGTCAGTGTCGTCTTAGAATTTTAGCGAATGCTTCTACTGTCCCATTGGTTTGAAGATGGTACGATGTACTTTGCTGATGATAGGTCGGGAACTCCTCAGTGAGTGCGCTGATGGTTTCATTCAGGAAGTGCGTTCCACGGTCACTCATTAGGATTTTTAGGAAACCAAACCGTGTCAGCACATTTTCGAACAAAAACTTTGCAGCCGTAGTGGTCGTGCAGTCCTTAACTGGCAATGCTTCTGCCCATCGGGTCAAGTACTCTGTCATGGTGATAATGTAGTGTGCACACGTCTTTCCTTGAGGTTTGATTGGCCCCACAAAGTCAATTTCCCACTTTTCAAATGGTTGTAGTGTCATTTGCAAATTCAGTGGCATCTCGTCCCTTCGTGATGGTTTTCTGGTCCTTTGACATATGTCGCAAGTGCGACAGTATGATTTCGAATCTTGGTGCAGGGTTGGCCACCATAGCCTAGTGCGAAGAATCTTTGGTGCGGTCACGCATCTGGCATAGTGTCCTCCTGCAGCACCCCCATGTGCATCCACAAGGATCTATCTGCGTTCATTTTTAGGTACATATCTGTGCAATATCTCATCATTGCCCATTTTGTAGAGGTGTCTTGTGATGATAGAAAAGTCCACCGTGCGCACCACCAATTACTTCTTCTGCTGGACTAAATATTCCTTCGATGTGGTCCTTGTGGTTAGGAAATGGATTATGTCTTCAAAATGGCCATTCACGACGTGCACGATAAAGATCTGTGCATTAGATAACCTGTCTTCCAAATTTGTGGGCTTCTCGCCTGTCTCAATTCGTGATAAGTGATCTGGTCCTGTATTTAGACGTCCTGGCTTGACGATGACCTCAAAGTCATATTCTTGAAACAGTAACAGTCGTCTGCATATGCACCTCCCCAACACAAGATTGTTCACAAGGTATGTCAATGTGGAATGATCAATATACATCTTGAAGTGCCTGCCAAGTAAATAGTGTCAGTATTTCTGGAGAGCATAGACCATTGCCAACCCTTCGCGCTCAGTAATAGAGTAGTTATTTTTAGCTTTGGACAACTGCTGACTCGTGAACGCGACCGGTTGATCCATGCCTTCCACGCCTTCCTGCTTGAGTATAGTTTCCATCGCGATACATGACGCATCAACATGTACGTGAAATTCCACATCCCATTTTGGGAAGACCAGGATGGGAGCGGATGCCAATTTCTCCTTGAGAACATCCAAAATTTTCATACAATCATCATTCCAACAATATGTAGCGTCCTTTTTCAATAGTTTTTCCATAGGCATTGTTATTTGGGCATAGCTCTTATTAAACTTCCTATAGTATCCCGTGTGGCCCAAGGTAGCACGTAGTTGTTTGACACTTTGCAGTGCCTCTAGATTCAGAATAAAAAAAATCTTCACATGGTCCACCATCAGGCCTTGTTTGCAGACCACATGGCCTAGCAAGTTTCCAAAGGGAACAAGGAAGGTGTACTTTTTAAGGTTCAGTGCAATCTGGTGTCAGCGACAAGTATCCAACATCAATTGTAAGCTCGCTATATGGTGTTTGACTAACTTGAAAATAGTCCAATCGTCCAGATAGGTCTCCAAGAACTTATGAATGTATTCTTTGAATGCGGCCACCACTATGCGTAAAAATATTGCTGGCATGTTCTTCAGTCCAAAGGGCATAACAGTGTATTGAAAGCAGCCCCATTCTGTTGCGAAGGTTGTCTTGCTCCTATCTTCCAGTGTGATCTTGATCTGATGGTACCCAGAGAAGCCATCCGTGAATGAGTATGCTTCCTGACCATAAACATTTTCCAATACCTCATCTGTGAATGGTGTTGGGAATGGATCATGAACACAGGCATCATTAAGCTTTCTGAGGTCCACGCATATTCTAATTTTGCCCTTTTGTTTTTTTCTCCTGCACTACCATAGGACTCACCCAGTCGGATTCTTCCATTGGTTCAATAATTCCGGCTGCAAGCATTTTGTCTAATTCTTCACGGACCTTTTCTTTATACTTTGGATTCAAGCGGTAAGGTCGTTAATTAACTGGCTTCGTGTTCAGTTTTAGGGTGATCTGCAACACCCCTAAGTTGCCAATGATCCCCTTTAAGTCCATGATTTTGGTCGGGAGCAAGTCTTAATAATCATACAGTAACTCGATGACCTTATCTATCGTAGCATCATCCTAATAATCTCCAAGTGTCGCGTATTTCGGCTCCACTTCTGTGCCAATGTTTACATGCTTTATTTTTAGCAGCACAGTGACGTCGGGATCCTCAATTGATGGTACTCAAACCTCACGACAACCTTCAGTTTCTAGAATATTAACCTTTCGGGGGTCGTCCTCATCCTCTTCTACCTACATGTTATAACATTCTAGGGCACTACTTAACTGGGTCGTCCATGCTGGTTGGAGCACTTCCACTGGCTCCTAGGGTATTCCGAAGATGGTGGCTTTTACTGCTTGCAACGCATCGTCAACAGAATCTGACCACCGGTCTTCAAACGTGAATGTTAGAAAAAAGCCCTTTTGCAAGACATCCCACTTGCCTGTACCATGTTGGAGTTCCATCTCAGTATACCAATTCATGGGTATGACATCCAGGGAATGGTAGAATAAATGTACCCATTCAGGCTATGGTTTTTCTCTGTAGGCCTTGGTCCATTTTGTGAGGTGTGTGTGTGGGTCATTTTGTCCATCGTACTTATCTTCTATCCGTAGTTGCGGTTTCCCAAACCATAGGTGCATCATCCTTTTACATCTGTGCCAATTCTCAAAACTTCCTTGGTGTGTTCCCCACCAGCGCACAGGTGTTGCACGCATCGCCCACTTCAATGCATCGAACCACTATTTTTCTGGTACTGCGCTTTGAAAATTGCTCAAGAATTCATCCACCGCTATCAATCCATCATACGTTGGCAAATCTTGGGCCTGTGTTGTTACACAACGCAGTGATCTAATCATCGTATTGCAATTCAGTGTTGTTACCTCATTTAACCAATTGTGCTAGTGCTCATCTTCTTCATTTGAATCCGAGGTGTAGGAACTAGCGTGCTCTCATGAGATTCTTCCATCTGCAGTCGAATTCACCCAATCCTAATCTAGTGCAGTTATCTTGTAAATACAATCTAGCTCATCGTTGCTTCCATCGTCGCATATAGGTTCAGTGTACCGCACTCCTTTGGTTGGGTCTAGCGGAACTACTACACGTAAGGACTTTTTCTCGAATACCATCTTCCTCTTCTTCAGGTTGATGACTCCATTCATATCAGTCGCCTAGTCTATTCCTAACAATGCAGGATAAGGATTATTGTCATCGACAATTTCTATCACTTCAAAGTTCGTCTGTGTGCCTGCGCCTTCGATATCATTGTTACTCCTTGCAACCTTCCCATGGGCAAGATCTTTTGTTGGTTCACCATTCGTAATTGAATAAGGGACCACTGCAATGCAGGCCTGCCTATGCATTCCCAGGTTTGCTTAGGTAACACATTCGCATCTGACCCCAGGTCCAGGATAACCTGATCCATTTCATATTCGCCAATCTACGTCGTCAAACTCATCTCCCTCCCAGTGCGCAATGTATGCTTTCCCAATTTTTGGACTACGTGCAGCTCTCTCGACCCTGCACACTGAGTGATCAACTCTTGTAGTCCTTTAACTGCCTTATTGTTATGCAACAGCTTCATGCAGGTCTCTAGAAAGGTAGTAAGCATGGAAGGATTCATTTCCAGCTCTGGTTGGTCCTTACTACCTAAAGTGGAGGCTTTTGTGAAGCTCTTCTTAGCTTCCATAAACGTCTCCTTTGCACGTTCCAAGTCAAACTTAGGTTCCTTTGCAGGAGCCTTGCAAACCTATGTATCCTCATTAGGCTACTTCCCCTTGTCTTCCCCTGTGGTTGTACCGCTCCTGAGCATCATGTTTATGTTGGGGTCTTCTTCACGGGGTTCAAATTTCATCATTTGGATATTCTGAGTCAAAGGGGACTGGAGTACCCATTTCTCATGCATCTGTGTGATCAATGTAGGGCAATCTATCATCTCATGATCAAACTGTTCGCAATATGAACTAGACATCCTCATTGGGTTAGTAAAATTGTGGGCATAGTGCCCTGGTCCTCTGTAATTGTAACACATCAACTATTCGTGACCCCTTCCTGGTCCCATTCCTCCTCGTCCTCGACCTCGCCCCTGAAATCCAGTGTGCACTATCCCCGTAGCTAGGTCTAGGGCTCGTGTTTTTGTCTGTATCCTATATGTTGGGGTCCGATCCATCATTAGATCATAGCTGCGACAAGTGCACTCGTTGTGGCCTACCGACCTAAAGAAATTACAAAACAGTTGTTTTGGGGCCTGTGTATACTTCTGCAACAAAATGACAATTTCCTGTCGTGTGTTTCCCTCCTATTTGATATATTGCGCACCATAACACTGGTGTTGCACTTGGCCCTGCCTGTACTTCTGGTCTCAACAGCCCCCTCCTGCCAAGTAGTTCGCGAATAGTGGACAGTGATCCTTGTCATGACCCTAACCTTTACATTTTATACACCATACTTCTTCACGTGCTTCTAGCCGTGGTGCCCTATATTGCTTCAAATTATGCATCTCCAAGCATAGATTCTGTAGTTGCATGTGGATTTGTTGAACTCCCAACCCAGGATCTTGTATCGTAGTTTCATGCAACCTCATCGCCATTTATAATGCTTCAGCCTGGGTTGAAAGCTTCTGCTGTGACAGTGTCATCCTCAGGTGCAGTGTCAGAGATGCCACAAACCATGCATGGTGGTGTGCATCCATTAACTTCATATTAGCCTAGCAGATCATACTCTTCAGCTACTGATCTAGATCCCGGGGGGTCTTGCCCGGGAGCATCACGATATCTTTGAACCCAATGATTGACTGTGTCTTGGATTTCGACTGGTTAAATTCTCTGTTCAACGCATTCTAGATCTCTGCTATCCCTGCGTTTGGGTGATCACTAGAGTGTTTGATATACCACGGCAATGCATGAACCTGCAGCACACTCACCAATGTAGCCTTCTTAATGTTGTCATCTGTGACCCCTTGCGCTTCCCATACTACTCTTACCATGAATTAGAACTACTCTGGGTCCTCATTTCCTACTCCTCTAAATACAAGTAGCTTAATAGTGTTCACCATGCTGAACTATGGGGTTAGTGGAGGTGGAGTGGGTGGAGATGGGGGTGAGGAAGGTGAAGCGAGTAGTGGCATGGGTGGAGGTGGTAACTGCGGAATACATTGCTTTATCAACCGGACCACAATTCTCGGAGAGAACTGAGTGAGCACTTCCTCGCTTTCTCGCGACGGTGAAATTAATGGACTGTTCTCTAATTCCTCGCTACCTTTGTAGATTTTTCCACTCCGTGTCATTCCAAACATTAATGTATTTGCATGACCCACTTTTCACACAATAGCATCTTAATCCAAGTATTCAGAGATTTAATATAATTACCTAGCGATCCTTTGAGAAACCGTCGTTCTGCTTCACTGTAACTCATGGTTGTGTCTGTCGCAAAATCAATGATGAATCCCCCTATTATTCGGTTGATCTAGTGGTCCACAACTCTCGCGATCTTGTCTTTGGATGCCTCTAGTCTGCACACCAAATCCAAGATCCACACTATCGGTTGGTCGAGATTATACCTTCCCTGACTGTTGGCTAATCTCGCGATCCAATAATATAGCTATGATGGAAAGGATGCAAAGAAAATCACATGGATTTCCGTATACAAGTAGCGATCCAGCCACCTTTTCTCAGATAGTTGCAGAATTCTGTTTTCCTGTGTCACGAACTTGTGAATCTTCTGATCCAACCACTCTTCAATTTCCTTCTTCGTGGGATTCCAACGTTTCGACATCATACATCCCTTAGGCAGATTCCAATCCTAGCAACGGAACCATTTGTTGGCTACTTGGGGTCTGACCCAGGTTCAACAATGAGTTTACCCAAGCAAATCCTGGTACTACCGGCGCTTTCGATAACAGTTCACGAAGTGCGGACTGAGGTCTCACCCGAGGTAGTATGGGAGGGTGCTGGAACCAGGTTTCCACACCCTAGGGATGTCTTGGTGTGGGAGAACGGTGCCTGATCCTCTCTTTGCGCTTACTAGCTTAGTCGTACCCGAAGGTTTCTGGTGTTCGGTGGAACTTTGCAGTCTCAACTGCAGTGCGATCAATTTTAATTACCTAGTTCTTCCTTAATTAGGGTTTGTTCGTTAATTACTAAGAAGATTCTCAATTATTAGAATACATATAAGTGCACGTAGATAAATAAACAGGTATTATCAACACATATTCAATCATAGATGTATGAACCAGATGTACAGTATATCAAACCAACTGATCTTTATTAATAATGCTTTCAAAGCTAGATCCCGTACAGACTCAACTCCTTCCTGCACACTCAGCTGTAGGGGTCCACACACTCAGCTACGGACTCTACTAGGCCTCTATGCACTCAACTACAGAGCCTCTACCCTCTACTACAACCCAATACACTTCAAATTCACTGCTATAGTCTAACCATGCCTTCACATCTATCTATTATTTCTTAAAATACTCAAGGTTGACTTTTACGCTTAGAGCCTTGCTCTATTTATACAATCCCATGGTCCATAGACCATGGGTAGGCCGACACACTTTACATTAAAATACATTATTTTAGGTTGGACAACCCTAGACTCTCACGCCCCGCACTTGCATTTTTCGGGGTATTTACATTTCATTGACCAAAACTCGGGCTTTAAGCCCCAAAACTGTTGCGGCGGAGCTCCGATGCCCAACAGGTAAGTATGACAACTTTGGGTGAGAGCAAGTATGTGACCCTCTGGAGATTCAAGTGTGATGCAAGAAGGTTCTAACACATAGAGGGGAAAATAAATTGCACCCATTAGAAACCTATAAGAGTACACGGCTTGAAAGGAACACACGAGTGAAACAACATCACAAGTTAAAATGCGAACTAGTCCACAAATTAAAGTGACAGGTTAATCCAACAATACGCATCCAACAAGATTCATAAAATTGTATACAAAGTTGTTCATAAGAAAATGTGTAAGTTAAACAACATACATTTCTAAAGTACAATTGCATACAAAGTAGTTCATAAGCAAATGCATAAGTTAAGAAACATACATTGCTAAAGAAATCAGAATAGTCCAACTACAATAACAACATATGCATGAAAGTGTGTTGGCTATGATATTATTATTATAATTGAAAGTTACATCAATACATACACCATTGATGGCCACTAGCCCCAATAGTTGAACATTATAGTCAAGAACACCTTCTCCTCCAAATTATACTCACTCTACGTTGTGGAGAAGCCAAGGCTCATCACAATACTCCCAAGAATGTTCTAAGCCTAAGCCTAGCCAAAAGATTGGATCCCAAAAGCCATGTCCATGAGTTATTAGGTTCTATTTATAAAAAAGGGTGGGGTGACCCTTGACATTCCCCTTTGTGATTCTTTGAACACCCTCATGAATCTTCAACTTAGTTACAAATAATTCATTACATCACATGATGACCTTTCACATTCCATTAATGACACTTGGAATTTCACTTACAGTATATTTACAAATAATATTACATTTTCCACATGTACCCATGCAAGATGAAATAGACTAGAGATAGCCTAACAAGACAAACCACTATGACTCCGAAGTTTGGGGAAATACCAACTCGACAACCTCCACTTGGTGCTTCTTGGTCACATATTTATGCCAAGCTTGGTACTGGGTGATGATGTCCCCAAACTTCTTGACGGTGTATTTTTGATAACAAACTCTTGCCTTCGTGGCATCCGGGTATATGGTCTTGGAGCCTGTGTCCAAATCGTTCTAAAGCATATGCAGCAAGGTGTTGACCATGACTAGACCGCCAATGTACTTCTGCATGTTATGTGCACTCAACTCAAATTCATCCCTGGTGGCCTTTTGCCTTAGATGCTCCATGTACTCATCAATCTCTATCCATACTTGGTTCTTGGGTCTAGCCTTGGTGAAGGAACCGATTGATGGGATCTTGTGCATTCTCACCATAACATCCAAACTGTTCTACAAGCATGCATATGAGAATTGTATGTTGTTGACGAATGGGTCGAGCTTCTTGTAGTTCTAGATCAACATCAGGACCTTTGATTTCTCCATCTCTTCCTGTGGCTTCATCTTCTTTGCGAAGTGTAGTAGGGGCCCTTTGTACGGCATTGTCTGCTCTTGTACATGGGCGATGGAAATATGTATGTTCTTGAGAGTTTGAACAAACTCTTTGCTCCACTTCTATAAGCCATGAACCCAGAAAACTTCTTCATGCACAGTGACAAATCTATCATAGAGCTTCCGCATGGTACTCTCAAGTGTTGATACTTCATCAAGTATCAGTTTCCTCATCTCTCCCATTGCGAAAACTACACTCTGCTCTCAAATTTGTTCCACCTCCTACCTAGCATCCTACAATTTCTTTGCCAATTGTTCATTCTCAGCCAACAAGAAATTAACATTCGAGCTTGTTTCTCCTACATAGGCCAAGATGGCATCAACAAGGGCATATGGATGCTCCCTAATGTATGGCACTATAACCCTTTCCTTGATGAATGTGGGTGATGCGTGATCATCCAAAAAGTGCTTCCTCTGTGCTTGCACAATCCTCTTTTGCAACTCATAAAATGATAGGTTGTACACGTCCATGACCGGATCATCCTCAAGGAGAATAACTTCTCCTTGCTCGCTCGGGATTGGTTATGACACTAGAGGTGATAGATATAGAGAGATGACCTCTGGGTCTCTTTGCATGAGGTTAGTGTCTTCATTCTATGGCTCCTTCTCCAACTCCATGTGTGTCACTTCAATCAGTTGCTCAATCTATTGAGAAATCTCCTGATCCTGCATCTTTTTAACCTCTTCCTCAGTGGCTGGTTGTTCTGACTAATCAACCTGTGTGGGTGTTTTTTTCTCTATCATCACACCTTGCCTTTGCTCTTCTTCCTGCTTTTGCTTCTCTTCTCTTTCTCTCCTCCTCATCTATTATTCTTCCTTCAACTTCTTCTTTGTCTCTTGTAGCTTCAGTGATGCTTCCTGCAGCCTCTACTTTTATTTCTTCCTTCTGTAGGTTTTAACCCCATACAAAAATTACCTGCATACAGATTCTAACACACAGAAAATAAACAATGTGAGAGCATAGCACATAAAACACGTATACACAGAGACTTTCCCCTAGATCCCAAAATCGAGACTACCAGCTTAATTTTTCATTATGTTCCTTTCAATGTTACAATACATATTTATACATATCGAAGCATCCAATACCATGGACCGAAAACCATCACATCCAAAACCATGTGCGAAAACCATGCACAAAACCATAGGTAGGTCCGCCCAACCTAATATATGGTCCAAAAATGTTTTTCTCGAGGCATTGCCCAAGACCCTGTAGAGGGGGCTACCCACCCCCCTCAAACCCCTCGGCATGGGGGGCTGCTATTCCCCCCCCCTCCCCCCCCCAAATGACCCTCCTGCTGCGCAATCGGCACAAAAAAGGGGGGGCTTCGCCCCCCTCTAACCCCCCAGTTAACTACATAGGCTAGTCATGGAAAGAATATAACACAACCCAACATTCTCCCACTTGTTTTTTCTTTCCACAAGGGGCCACAAGAGAGCTTAGTCATTTATCCAACCCTGCAATGCCCATTGTTTCTCTACACCAAGAGAACTTCTCAGAGCTCACAGATTTTGTCAATGCATCTACATTATTCTTCAAAGTGTCCACCTTTACCTACAACACCCTTTTGTCTTCTATCATATCCCTCACAAAGTGATACTAAACATCAATGTGCTTTGTATTTTAATGGTTAGCAGGGTTCTTTGCCAAGAAAATCGCACTTTGGCTGTCACAGTCTATCCTTATAGCTCCCTGTACTAACCCCATACTTGAACACAATATCTGCAACCAAACTAGTTCCTTGCTTGTATGAGTGGCTGCCATGTATTCTGCCTCTGTAGTTGATAGTGCCACTATAGATGGTTTCTTACTCATCCAATTTACTACACCTCCAAATAGGTTAAACACATACCCACTTGTAGGTCTTCTCTAATCTAACTCTCCAACCCAATCTGCATCAACAAAGCCACAGATATCCAAAACTCTATCCAATCCTGGTCTTCCTTGGTAGCACAAACCATAATCACTAGTGCCATGCAAATACCTAAAAACCCGCTTCACTTCTGTCTAGTTCTCCTTCCCTAGTTTTGACATAAACATGCACAATACTCCCACTGCATGTGAAATGTCTGGTCTAGTACAAACCATTACATACATCAGGCTACCGACTGCACTTGCATATGGAACACGAGACCTTGTCCTCTTCCTCTTCTTGTGACTTGGGACACTATTCAGTAGATAGATTCACACCTACAGGAATAGGAACCTTCACCAGTTTACTATCCTACATATTAAACCTCTATAAAATTGTCTCGACATACTTCCTCTAGTTTAACCAGAGCTTCCTCTTTGCTCGATCTCTTTTAATTTCCATGCCCAAAATATAGTTTGCAGCACCAAGATCTTTCATGTCGAATTTAGAGGACAATTGGGTCTTCAAATCTTGGATAATTTCTTTGTCATTTCCAACCAACAACATATCATCCACATACAAGACCAGATAAATAACACAGTCACCAATTAATTTAAAATACACACGGTGATCTGCTTTGCTTCTGGTGAAGCCGAGTCCCCATATAAATGTATCAAATTTCTGATACCACATCTTTGGTAAATGTTTTAACCCATACAGAGACTTCTTTAACTTGCATACCAGTTCTTTCTTACCCTTCACTGCAAAGACTTCAGGTTGCTTCATGTAGATCTCCTCTTCCAGATCCTTGTGAAGAAATGATGTCTTCACATCCATCTATTCTACCTCAAAATCAAAAGTAGCAGCAACAAATAAAAGTAATCAAATAGAAGCTACCTTGGCAACAGGAGAAAAAATATCACCAAAATCAATTCCCACCACCTGGGAATAACTTTTTGCTACCAACCAAGCTTTGTATTTCTCCACCTTTCCTTCTGCATTTGTCTTCTTCTTGAAAACCCATTTGCTATTAATGGGCTTCCTTCTAGTCGGCAACTGCACCAGATCCCAAGCCTCATTTTTGTGCAAAGATGCCATTTCATCAACCATGGCCTCTTCCCAGAGTTTTCCATCCTCTGAATCCACTGCTTCCTTCACAGTTCTGGGATCATCATTAGTAATAGATAAAGAAAAATTTGAATAGAAAGCAGATGGACCATACCTTTTTGGCTACCTTCTTTCTCTAATTGATCTTCTCACACCCGGAGTTTGTGGCTCTTCATCTTCTGATTCCTCTTCTACTGTAGAGTTTGATTCTTCCTCCTTAAGATCAAACTCTATCTTCTTAGGTTCCTTTGGTTGGACTTCATGTTTAATAACATATTTCACTTCTCTAAACACCACATATCAGCTGTACACAACCTTCCTTGTTACTAGGTTCCAAAGCTTATAACCCTTTAAACCATCCTTATACCCAATAAAGATGCACTTTTCATATTTACTATCCAACTTGGTTCTTTTCTCCTTTGGAATATGTACATATGCATCACATCTAAATACCCTCAGATGTGAAAGAGAGGGTTTCTTACCAGTCCATACCTCTTGTGGAGTCTTATCCTCCAACGCTGATGAAGGTGATTTGTTGACTAGGTAACATGCTGTCTCCACTGCCTTTGCCCATAATTCTTGTCCTCACCCAACACCACTGAGCATGCTTCTTTCCCTTTCCATAAACGTCTTGTTCATTCTTTCTGCAACTCCATTTTGTTCAAGTGTGTATGGATTAGTCTTCTGCCATGCTATACCAAACTTCTTACAAAATTCTTCAAATTCTTTACGGAAAAACTCTCCATTGTTATCTGTCCTCAACCCCTTTATCTTTTTCTCTGTATGGTTTTCCACCAGAGCCTTAAATTCTTTAAACATGTCAAAGACTTTAGATTTCTTCTTAAGGAAATATATCCATGTATTCCTTGAGAAGTCATCTATAAATGATACATAGTACACATAGTTACCCAGTGATGGAACCTTCATAGATCCAAACACATCATTGTGCACAAGTTCTAATATTTGTTTCGCCCTCTTACCACCTGTTGAGGGCCCCGAAGTCGGGTCAACAACAAGGGGGATACCCCCTCGGTCCGGAACCTGGTTGGCGGCTCCTTGCCCGTTTGGTGTAGCGGGTCCGACTGGGGATAATGGGACCAGCTTCCCAATCCAAAGGATGTGTGTGTGTGTATAGATTTTGATGATGCTAATATAGAGATAATTTTAAGCTAATTTAATTCTAAACTCTAAACTGACTCTATGCTACTGTAATCTAACAAAAACAGCACATCTAATCTATACTAACCCGGGGTAGAATTCTTCTATTATGCGATCTAAAAAGATTTCATACAATAACTAGTAATAAAGATCATTCAGCTATCATAAGAATATAAATCAATTAAGATAAACCGTTCTGCATAAGAAGTTAAGCAAAACAGTTGTGAACAACATATCGCATAATCAGTTATTCATATGTCAAGCACAAACAAATGACTCCACCGTACAAAAGTGCCAAATGGTAACCCACACATTCATACATTAACATATAAACAACTCAGCTGTATATCACTCTAAGAATATGAGCAGAAATTAATCAAGAGATAAAAGTACCATTTATGACTGATTTCACTCACAAACTTCAAGCAATAATGATTTATCTCTACTTACTTCTAACATCTACTAAGAGTACAGAAGTGCAACATCAGTAGCAGACATTAAAATGCAAACATAAATAAATCTCGATCCATCCATTCATCAAAAACCCCCTCCGAGGGTGCAAAAGTGCATGTTCTGAGGACAAGTTTTTGACAAATTTCCGTACCCTTCTCCAAATGCCATGAGAAGGGTTAAATACTACTAACTAACTAATCTTAATTACACAAATTTAGGAAACGGCTTCAAATGACCGCCCTTTTACTAAAACAAATTTATTTCTAAAAATTGAATCTAATTTCTAACCGTTTTTGTATCTGCTCCTTAGTGCTGTAAGCAATGCAAGGTTCGCCTGGAAAGAGTCGGTTGGTTGTCTTTTTCTTTTTCTCGAGCGATAAAAGTAGAAATAACAAAAGCTGGCACCTCTTTCTGACAAACTAGAAGATATTTTCGAAAATCTTCCTCTGGCTGGGTGTATTTGCTGTGTGTATACTTAGTATAACCCAGATTTCTTTCAAATTGATTGTGCTGTTGCTATTTCGGTTTCTGGCCGTGCGAATGACTCAATGAGTTAGGGATTTCATGCCTGAACAATCTTCCGTTCTTTGTTCCAGGCTTTTCTAGAGCGTCCTCCCTCTTTAGCATTTTTCTTTTTGCCTTACCCAGTCTGAGCTTCAGGATCTTTTGTAAACATGCTGCTTTTGTGCGCCTTTAACTCTGAGTCTTGGATAGTCTATTTTCATCCGTGTCTGTTGAGTGATACTCTGGAATCCGCGGCCTTGCTGCATGCGGCATCCATCTGCGAAGGCATCTCCTCTCTGTTCTTCTAGTATTGGCGCTTTCCCTTTTTCCTTAGATGTTTCCTGCATATAGATTTATATTAGTTGCTGCCTTACCGTTCATGCAAAGGAAAAGAGAATTGACGAAAAGATTGACATGAAAGCTTTAAGTTCTAATGAATGCATAATCATGACACTCATAATGACCTGACTCTTCGAAAAACGCAACACGATCATCTTTGGATACTCAGGCGTGCAATCATTAATTTTCCTTAAGGTGCGCGCTCAATTTTGGGTTTACAGATCATGCCAAAGAAACTTTGCGATGAGTGGTTTCTGTGATTCGCATCGCAGCAATTAATAGTCTCATTCATCGCAGATCGCAAATCGCAAGATCGCATTTTGTAAGATCGCAGATGGCAGATCGCAAGATCGCATTTTGTAAGATCGCAGATCGCATTTTCCATTTGATCACTATGCGCAGCTTATGCGATGTTGCGATATGCGACGTCGCATATCGGCCATTGGCGATTCCTTATGTTTTCTATTTAAGAGCACTTCCAACATGTGCGATGCGATGAATGTCGCATCGCTTCTTTGCAGCTTATTTATGCGCATAGAAAAACGCTTCACTCTCTCTTTACGATGAGATATAGCTTTTAGGGAGTTAAATACAAAAATTTTGATAAAAAATATTTTTGGGATTTTTTGTTAAGGGTCCCCCTTTGCTTGATGTTATTGCTAATACCAAACAAAGAGGGGGGTTGTTGGTGACTGATGAGCCCCAAATTTTGGTAACATTTTGGGCTAATTTGGCCTACTTACCTTGCTCAACCCTTCATTTTTCATCACTTATGCATCATTTCTTAGTATATTCATGTTATTTGTAGGAAGGAGGGCAGTCACTATGCCTAGGTGGCTAATACATGTTTATTTCAGGTTTTTTGACATTAAATGGAGCAAAACCACGCAGATGAAGGCAAGGAGACAGCTAAGGTGGCATTGCGGTTTTGTAGGAAGGTTGTCCATAGCCTTGAATGACCTTCCTCATGATCTCCACCCCAACTCCAAGCTCCAACAGCTATCACCACCGAGCTAGAAGGCAGCCAACGGATTCTAAGGGAACAACAATTTACTTTTAGTTGGTCAGCCAAGCCCCACTAATTTAGGAGGCCAGCTTGGCCCTCATAATGTATAAATATTGAGGCTGTAGCCTTCGATGGGAACTTTTGAACCTTTGTTGCAGATTCTGAATTACGAGCTATAGCTCTGTTTTGCTTTTTGTAAGCCATTTTTGGCATGTTATTAGACTTATGACTATGATCTTTTAATAAAAGGCAGGCAGATTCAAGTTCAGTTCTGAGTTCTTAGAGGAGCTATAGCTCTCAGGGTTGGGCCCAACCTGAGAGCAATAGGCCTCCTTTCTTTGTATTGTTACCTTTCTTTCGTTCAACATTATATTTCTTTTCCTTTACATGCACTTGGAAACACAGTTTGCTGATTCGGATATCTTGGTGTGGTTACATAGGTTAGCGTCATGAACAAAGTTGCTTTCAGTAGTTTAGACTAGAGTAAGGAGATTAGAGTGATCAGAGCTCCAAAAAAGGGTTGATTTCACACTCACTTCCACCTCTGCATAGAGATTGGGATTGCAGCCCGTGCCACCCACCAAAAACACAGTTTTACATGTTCATGCAAGCTTTAACGTAATATTTTCAGTTGTAGAAGTGTCGATGCATTTAGATCTTGTGGAATAACTCTTTGTTTCAGCACCATGCACAATTTCCCTTTAAACTACATTGTTGTTCTTTGGTTTCTAATAAAACAGTTAGAGTAGGTTGATGACATTTAGGTTATACGCAAGACAGAGGTGATTTGTTTCATTTACACTGCGCAGCACCACTCTATCATTTCCTTATCCTTCTCAGCCGTGCCTAGGCCATCCACTCATCTCCCAGTTCGATCATTTGCCTCCCCACTCTTCTATCATCCACGTTGTTTTATCTTTTCGGCCTTCCATTGCCTCTACCCTCCTATCGACCAACCAGCTTTACACACCCCCTCTCCATCTCATCTCTCTGTCCATAAGCCATCACAAGCTCCCCTCTCATCCTCCCTATCCACCCATACAGCTCATTCACTCATCCATCACCCAAAACTCCGATTGCAGAACATCCTGTAGAAATTAGCAGACTTCCTGTAGAAATCCTGAACTTCCTGTAGAATCCCCTACAGACATCCTGTAGAAGCATGCAAACACGATTGCCAGGCATCTGGACTTTGTGAACTTCTGAGGAATGATGTTATGGATCCCTTGGACCCTCTCAGAAGTCCTCCTTACCTTTTCCAAGCCTTCCTCCCCTTGATCTACCCCTGCACAGTCAAGACCCAGTAAGAAGCACAGTCATAATAACTCCAACCACTTGAGCAAAAATACAAAAACATGTTCTCTTCAGATGAAAGTAGTGTAGACCCATGCATCTCATCTCAATAGAAGTAATGGCATCACTTTTAGAAGTTGCATTCCCACCATTACATCGTAAGGATTAAGCTGGTCAAATTAGGGTTTACTAGGGTTTCCATGTTTTGTTGGCTTTCAGTTCATTCTTGCAAAGTAGGTTAATTTCCTTTTTGATAGCTTTCGTTCATCACTTAAAAAGCTTCTTCTGAGAACATATAGAAGTTGGCTTGAGCCCTAGCGGACTTGTGCCAGCTGACCAAGTGACAGCTGCGACAAGAGCTAGTACTTGTGCATACAACACCGTCGCTTCCAAGTTTGTTACGAACTACCGGGTTGATAAAATTAGAGAAGGAAGCCCCAGGAGTTGTAGCATTATTTCTACAATACTGGAGCCCACCATCTTTTTGGCGCCGTTGCCGGGGAAGCGTCAGAGTATTAGTAATTGTTGCTTTTATTCTATTTTCCTACTCTCGCCTTCTGCCAAGTAGTTTATTTCATTTCCATTTTGCAAAAGTAGCATAGACATTTCCTGCTTTCATAGATTAACATTTCAATTCCACAATTTCAATTTTGCAAGCATAGATTAGAAAGCGTAGACTAGCATTTCCATTCCTGCAATTCCATTTGAGCAAAGTAGATTAGTTCTTTCCTGCTTTCATTTCAATTCTGCATTTCCATTTCAGCAAGATAGTTAGTCGTAGATCAATCTGTTTCAGTTTTTGCAGGTACCGGGAAAAAAAACAAAAGCAATCGAAAAAGTCTTTCCATTTCATGCCTCGTAGGAATCAAGATAAAGCAGGCAAATTCTTACCCAACACCCCCACCACATCACTGAGTCACCCTTCTCTCTTCTTCAGTGACAGTGATCCAGAAGAACCTATAGGTGAACCTCCTGAGATATACAAAGATCCTATAGCAGAAGAATAATTAGAAACCATTCCATCTGAAGCCATGGCTGACATAGAGGAGAAGATGAGAGAATAGAAGGTGCCTTCCCCATCCGAGAGACCAATGGAGACATGAAAATGAAGAACGTTAGCCCCTCCGCTTTACCTCACTTCCATGGACTGACTATTGAAGATACTGATACCTTCCTGTTTGAGTTTTCTGTCCTTTGTCGAACCTATGACTATACAGAAGATGAGCAGAAGCTGAAACTCTTCCCTTCAACTCTCAAGGATGCAGCGTTACGCTGGTTCATGGGCTTACCTGGGAACAGTATCACCACTTGGGCTCAGATGCAGCAAGCTTTCAATACAAAGTACCGGGACTACTATAGGTCCAAGGAAACCAAGGGAGAAATCTTTCGAATGACCATGGGAAATGATGAGTCCTTAGAGGATTATGAGGAAAGGTTCCAACTTAGCTATAAACGGGCCAGGTGCACCCTTGAACCTGAATCCCTCAAGTTGGTCCTGCTCCGAGGAGTCCCTGAAGACCTCGTAGATACCCTTCACATGTTAGCTGGAGGAGATATTTACCAACTGCCTTATGAGGACATAAAGACTGTGTTTAGAAACCACTCTAGGGCAGCCCGGAAACGAGGTAGAGGAAACCTCCTCTCAGCTGGTATTCCTTTCTCCAAACATGAGTTTGCAAATCAATTAGAAGATCTCAAGAGTGAGGTGAGACAGACCATTGCCATGCAACTTGACACATTTAGGATCCAGCAGAAGAAGGAAGAAGCTGAGAGGGCCTTGGCTATCTTCTGCCCTAGGTGTACAAGGAGACACCGTAAGAACGAATGCCCATTACATTCGGTTGAGGTATGTTTCATTTGTGAGGAGGACCATCCCACAAATCAATGTCCAACCTTACCTGGGCTTAAAGCCATGTACCAAGGGACAAAATCCCCCACTGAACCTCTCTATTTCCTCAACCAAAGGAGGCCACAAGGACCTAGACCTTACCAGCAGGGGATGCAAGGGGCACCCCAAGCTTATTACAACCCCAACCAATCTACTCCTATGCCTTCCTGGGGTCCCCCTGCTCATCCTTCCTGGTCTGTGCCTCCTCCATGGTCTTATCCACCTCAGTACCACACTCAACCCACTAATCCTTCATATCACTCACAGGCCCAACCACAGCCTCAGTGGAATGCACCTCAGTCGGGGTGGAGGCCCCAGTACAACACTCCTCCCGCCATTTTGCCTCCACCACCAGTTCAACCTCAACCATTACCTCCTGCTCCTCCAAGGCAACCTCAAATGCCTGTTCAACTGAACCCGAACCCCAACAACAGACAGGCCCATCAGGTATACACTGGGGAAACATCATGCCCTACCTATGCTGTGGAGATCCAGGAGTTCAATCTTCGATCTGGAAAGACTCTTCCGGATCGCCAACCTCCTCCCCCAGAGGACGAGGAAGACAAACAGGAAAGTGAACCAAAGGCCATTCCACCCTTTCCTGAGAGACTAACAGCCACCACACAACCCAACCCAGAGGAGGACGAGCTTCTGGGAGAGCTCATGCAGTTGTGTGTGAAAATACCACTTCTCCAAGCCATCAAAGATGTACCGATATACAACAAACTGGTTAAGGAAAAGTGTTTCAGACACCCAGGCAGGCGAAATAGAGATGCTTCAACCATCATTGTCTTAGGACAACTGTCTGACCTTATGTTAGGGCAAGTCGTTTGTCCAAAGTACCTAGATCCTGGGAGTCCTGTAGTAGATGTCCACATCAATGGCACCATCATACCTCACACCTTGATTGATCTGGGGGCTGCCATTAATGTAATGACCAGGGATACCATGCTCAAACTCAACCTTCAGGGTTCCTTGAGGAAGACCTCGACAGTCCTGCAACTAGCAGATCGCTCCACCGTGACTCTCGAAGGGATTGTGGAGGATGTCTTGGTCTCTGTTTACTCTTGGGAATACCCTGCAGATTTCTTGGTTCTGCAACCAAAGGCAAAGCTTACTGGATATCCTCTTATTTTGGGAAGGCCTTGGTTAGCCACTGTAGATGCTTACATAAGTTGCCGTGCAAGAAACATGACCATCAAAAATGGTCCTATGTCCAAGCAGCTAGTCCTATACCCTCCTGCCCAACCCTCCTTAGAGCATGACTTACCACTTTGGTTGGAGGAAGGAGAAGAGGATGAGGTGTACTCAGCACCTTTGTGCACCCTAGACACCACTAGAAGAGACCCCCCAACCGAGGATGACTTGATTGAGACCTTGATCCAGAATCCACCTCCCAGTGCACTATCCTTAGAGAAATTGGTGGAGGATGCCCAAGCCAACACCTTAGTGGACCTTTGCGAAACCAACCCTGTCACTCCTAGAGTCAAGAATGTGGAGTTCGGCCCTGAGAGGACATTAAAGATCAGCTCCTCCCTATCTCCTTCTCAGGAAAAGGAGTTGTGTAGTCTGTTGGCCAGTCATATAGATTCTTTTGCTTGGAGCTATAAGGAGATGAAAGGAGTCCATCCTTCGGTCTGTACCCATCACATATACATCAAAGAGGACTATAAACCGGTTAGGCAACCCCAGAGGAGAATGAATCCAACCCTTAAGGACATTGTCAAGGAAGAAATGCAAAAACTGTTGGATGCCGGATTCATTTACCCCATCTCAGATAGCGAATGGGTGTCCCCTCTGGTGTTGGTTCCCAAGAAAAATGGGAAGTGGAGAATCTGTGTGGACTACCGAGAACTGAACAAAGCTACCAAGAAAGACCATTTCCCTCTACCTTTCATAGATCAAGTGTTGGATGGATTGGCAGGAAAGAAGTTCTTCTCTTTCCTAGATGGGTTTAGCGGGTATAACCAAATCCAAATCAGCCCGAAAGACCAAGATAAGACCACCTTCACTTGTCCCTGGGGTACCTTTGCCTACCGAGTTCTTCCCTTTGGGCTATGCAATGCTCATGCTACCTTCCAGAGAGCCGTCTTGAGCATCTTTTCTGAGCTGGTCCATGATGCAGTGGAAATCTATATGGATGACTTCACTCCTTATGGGTCCAACTTCAAGGAAGCGTTGTCCAACCTGGGAAAAGTCCTAACCAAATGTGTTGAGATGAACCTGTCCCTTAGTCCTAAAAAATGTGAATTCCTAATGACTGAAGGGACCGTGCTAGGCCACACCATTTCTTGCCAAGGGTTACAGGTGGATCCTAACAAAATTGCTCTCATCAAGAAGGTTCCACCTCCCCAAAAGGTAAGGGATGTTCGGAGTTTATTAGGATTAGCGGGGTATTATAGGAGATTCATTAAAGACTTCAGCAAGCTAGCCTCACCATTGTTTGGTTTGTTGGCAAAAGATGTGGAGTTTAAATGGACTGACGATTGTCAGAGGGCTTTGAATGAATTAAAGGAAAAGTTGGTGTCTGCCCCAATCTTGAGAGATCCCAACTGGGCCCTACCTTTCCACATCCACATTGATGCCTCGAACAAAGCCATAGGGGCAGCCTTAGGACAAGTTGAACAAAAACTTCCATATGCCATTTACTTTGTTAGCAAAAACTTATCCAAATTTGAACTGAATTACACTGTAACGGAGAAAGAATTCCTGGCTGTGGTCCATGCACTGAACAAGTTCCGACATTATATCACTAGCTATCAAACATATGTACATACTGATCATGCTGCAATTAGATATTTAATGAATAAACCAGATGTGAATGCTCATATTATTAGATGGTTACTTTTGTTGCAGCAGTTTGATTTGACCATTGTTGACAAACCGGTAAGGAAAATGTTGTTGCTGACTTTATATCTAGATTGGACTTGTCTGCAGATGAGGATGGAACAGTGGATGACCAAATGCCCGATGAACATCTGTTTGCTATCTCAGTACTCTCTCCATGGTTTGCTGATATAGCGAACTACCTTGTTTCAGCACAGTTCTCTCCGCACCTATCTTCAAGAGAGAAGAGTAGAATCATCAGAAAAAGTGCCTCATTTACTTGGATCGGGGGCAACCTGTTCAAGCTTGGCCCTGATCAGATCTTAAGGCGTTGTGTAAGGGAGGAGGAAGTCTTTGATATCCTCCTCACCTGTCATGATGGGCCTTGTGGAGGAAATTTTGCAGCAAAGAGGACTGCCTTCAAAATCCAGCAGGCAGGCTACTATTGGCGCACACTTCATCAAGATGTCAGAAGGTATATCAGCCAATGTGACCGATGCCAAAGAATGGGGAAACCGACTCAAAGGGATGAGATGCCTCTCCAACCTCAAGTGACTCTTTAGCCATTTGAGAAGTGGGGTATGGACTTTTTGGGTCCAATCAACCCTCCTTCGAGGCAAAGGTCTTACATCATTGTGTGCACTGACTACCTGACAAAGTGGGAAGAAACTAAGGCAATCAAAGCAGCAACAGAAGAAAAGGTGGCTGAGTTCTTAAGAGAGAAAATCTTCTACAAATTTGGCTACCCAAGAGAGCTAGTCACCGATCAAGGAAGCCAGTTCACATCCAACTTAATTGAAGACCTACTAGCTCATCACAAAATCAAGCATAGGACTTCCACCCCCTATCATCCACAGGCAAATGGGCAAGTAGAAGTCCCCAACAGAGCATTGGAAGGGATTTTGACTAAGGTGGTGAGCAGCAGTAGGAAAGATTGGGCAGATCGCCTGGTTGAGGCCACATGGGCTTACAACACCAACTGGAAGACCACAACCGGCTTCACACCTTATGAGCTGGTCTATGGGAAGAAAGCTTTGTTGTCCATTGAATTTGAATACAACACTTTGAGGATGGCAGCTCAGCTGGACCTAGATCTCAGCCATGCACAACAAGAAAGGTTATTGCAGCTGAGTGGACTGGACGAGCACCGAATGCAGGCCCTCCTTCACTCAGAAGTGGTTCAACTTTAGAGAAAGGTGTGGCATGACCAACACCTTAATGACAAGCAATTCCAGCCAGGAGATTGGGCACTGTTGTATGAATCCAGGCACAAAGATTTCAAGGGGAAGCTAAGAACTAGATGGCTGGGACCATATGCAGTGGAAAAATGTCATGACAATGGATCTGTTCTTATTCAGACCATTGATGAGGAGTCCATCCCCATGCTTGTCAATGGGCATCAACTGAAGATCTATAGGAAACCTCTCTCAAGACAGGAGTTCATCAAAACTGTGGAGAAATCAGTGTTGTTCATAGAGAAGGGTTCTGCCTCTGCTTTGGGCGCACCCTGAAATATCTAAAAAAAAAATAAAAATAAAAAATAATAATAAAGATCCTTGGGTGAAAACCTTTCTGAGGCTCCCAAGGCAGGTGGTAGGGGTGAAAACCTCATTGAGGCGCCCCTATTGTCTTTCAAAAAAAAAAAAAAAAGAGATTTGAAAAAAGATCCTTGAGTGAAAACCTCTCTGAGGTGCTTAAGGCAGATGGCAAGGGTGAAAACCTCATTGAGGCGCCCCTGCTATCTTTCAAAAAAAAAAAAAAGAGCAAAGAAAGAAAAAACAATAAGCAAAAAAAAAAAAAAAAAGACAGGGACAACAAGTTTATGATGTGGAAATGCATGCAGGTTGCAGGTGTTCTATGAAGGAGAGGAGGTGTCTCAACTCAAAGTCAAGGATCCTTATCATGCTGCCAGGAGACCTCACCAGCACCTCCTCCAAGAATACTTACCTTCTCCAAGGTGTGGGCACGATTTCATCACGGCTTAAGTCTTCTACAGGAAGGCGCAGACTTTCTACAGGAAGGTGCAGACTTTCTACAAGAAACTTCATGTAGAAGTTTGGGACGACCCAGAACTGATTATATGAGGAGATCTAACGACCAAGGTCCGGTATGGACGCATGCAAGCTACCATTTTCTCCCTCACACACTGCTGTCACCTCTTTCTACCACCCCTGTCAACATGCAATGAAGATACCTGCACCATCAAAGCAGATCATTGAGTTATCAAGAGAAAGCAATTTTTTAAATGAAAAAGACGCTGAGATGCCATGCCATACCCATCCCAGCTATTCAAGAGCTCTGTGAGCGTGATCGTGAGGCCACCGTCTTCGTCGTGCAGCATGCACCCGAGGAGGAAAAACTGCTACAGGACATCCTGCAGGAGTCCCGTAGCAGTTAAGACAGCTAGAGTGTACACCATTCAAGCGCTTGCAACATGCAATGAAAATGCAGGCACATGCAGCCGAATCCTAAGATTTATCATCAGCGGCTTGTGAAGAGGAACCTTCGGGCCTGTGCAATCCACCAGCAACAAACAAATCTACTCATCATCGTCCAAAAGCCCGAAGAATCATGTCGCGGCCGCATAGGTAAGTGCCTCCACCCTTTCTTCCATCGAATTGCATGAATTTTACTTTGGAATGTTTGCGAAGTGTGAAGTGAATGGGTTGAGCGGCCGTATGGCCATTCGACTGGCCACGTCGACCAGTCAGTGGTCTAGTCGGATGTTTGAGTGGTGGTCGTGGCAAAAGGAACGGGCAGTGCACACGTGAGAGCCATCTAGTCGGGGAGAAATGAGTTGTAACAGAAATGACAGCGGCGGATCTGCGGGGAATGATGCGGCAGTAAGGGAACTTGCAGACGAATGATGGAGTGACGTCGTCCAACGGTTCGGCAGGGACAGCTCACCCCCGCGCCACGGATTCCGCCGGATTCAAATCTAATCGGCTAGATTGCCACCCCATGCATTTATCATTCGCCGTTTGAAAGTCAAGTGAGCATCCGGATTCCTCTGAAGCTCGACACTCCAAGTCTTCGGCTGTTTGAACACCTGTTAAGTAGCACAGAGAGCGCAAACCCACTGCAGTATCCTCCAGAATTCATGCGCTGCTTCTACAGGAAAGCTGCTTCTACAGGAAATTGGGTTCCTCACGTCAAAAGGTGGCAGATTAAAAAGGTAAGCCTGAACCTTCCATGCAATTGGTTTTGAGGGTGGCAGAGTCGACGTTCTACAGTCTGGTCGTAAAAAATTTGCAAGTATTGTCTGCCGTTGCATGAATTGTCGTCCTATAGGATGTCAGTATAATTAAGTTGTGTTAAGGTCCTCGGGAGATAAGTTTTCGGGAATTGTATGTGTGGCAGAGGCGTAATTCTACGCTCTGTCCCAGTAGGCCAATTTTCTTCCGCATCCGCCACCTCCAGCTAACGCAGCAGTTTTTCACCATGCCGGGTGGGTTCATCAGAAGGGAACCAACCGACTCAAAAAAGCTAAGAGAAAATCCTAAGGTGGTGGAGCTGTTCACGCAAGCGTAATGGATGTCATTCTGCGACAAGTTGCAAGGCTATGACGATGAGGTGGCAGAGGAGTTTTTGCAAGCTCTGAAGCTGAAATCCAAAACATTGGCCACCGTTAACTTCAGGGGTTTGAGTCTCAGACTCACCCCACAATTCATCAGCCGAGTTACTGAGCTCCCAATGGGATTACCATGGGATAAAGAAGAAAGGAAATTGGGCCAGAAGGCTAAGAAAGAATTCTTTCCACCAGAGGAGGAATTCTCAGAAGATAAAAATGGGGTTCGTAGAACCAGCTTACTGCCACTGTGGAGTGAAGTTAGCCTTCAGATTATGAAGTACATCACCTGCGAAGGTCGGTTTAGCATTGTATATGGGTACCATTTTTGGTTACTCATGGAATTAAGGCATCAGATGGACCTACCTGTAGAAAAAAAACTGAGTATCCCCTACTTTCTACTACAGTCTATGATTGAATGTGCCACCAAGCTAAAATAAGGCACACCAGACTAGGTAGCACACCATGGACTCATTAAACTCCTCGTGGAGGATGTGCTCCACACATACAAGGTTCCTCTCTCATGGGAAGCCTTCAGAAATTTGACCAAGGATGGTAATATAAAGATGTTGACCGAAGAGCTCGGTTCATCCAGCAGTGAGGAGAAAGAGTCAGTGCCCGCAGGGAAGAAAGAAAAAGGCCAGAAGACCACGACCACGGAGCAGAAGGAAAAGCAAAAGAAGAAACAAGAGAAAAAGGGTGCCAAAGAGAAGGATGACACACCCATTTTGACGGCAAGAGAGAAAAGATTACAAAGCAGAGTGGACAAGGCTGAGCAGGTCCACGTCAGCAAAGGCACCTCGACAGCAGCATCGACCAAGTCAAAAAGTAAAACACCCTCAGCAAAGCAATCAAAAGTGGTGCCACCTGTCTCTACAGGAAAACCGAAACCGACTTCTACAGGAAGACCGAAATCAGCTTAAAAAGGGCCTTCTACAGGAAGCTCGAAATCAACCGAAAAATGGTCTTCTACAGGAAGCCCTGAGAAAGCGAAACCCAAGGAGAAGAAAGCTAACATTCTTGCAAGGGAGACAGCAGCTGTGCTGGCCACCCTCAGCACACCTCCTAAGCCAAAGGAGAAGAGAAAGAGAGAGACCCCTCTATATTTTAAAGCTAGGAGAAGTGTGAGAATAAAAACGGGCAAGCCACAGCCTCCGTCCAGCAGCCCAATCACTATAGATGATGCCCCTACTTCGCCCAAGGAGAGGTACCCCTCAAGGATATCAGTCACCTATGAGAGGGGGAGCCCGAAGAAAACTACTTGGAAAGAAAGGTTAGACCAATTGGCTTCAAAAGCTCGGCTACAGGATGTTGAGGATGCTCTACAGGAAACCTTAGCCAGGCTTAAAGAAACAGAGAGAATGGAAGGAGAAGCACCCTCATCACCACCGAGGGAGGGCGAAGTAGAGCCACCAAAAGAAGTGGAGAAAGAGCATATTCCAGAGCCTAGCCCTCAGCCAAGCCTGAGTTCATATTACAACTTCTTAGAGGCTGGCAAAATTATACCCCAGAAATTCACTGTGCCACTGTTCTTTGCATTGGAGGAAGAGAGAGTATGTACGCACACGTGGATGAAGATAGCCAAGTCAAAGGGTGTGGCAGACATAGGCCCCTTGCAAGAGCAACTTAAGGAGGCCAGAAGTGAATTATCCATGGCTAAGCATGTGGCAAATTGCCAAAGAGTGTTCCTACAGGAAGAAAACGAAAAGCTTAGATTGCAGCTACAGGAGCTGAGGACAGGAACAGGTACACCCTCCAATGACACCACAGCAGAACAATAAGGCAAAAAGGAACTGCACACCGGTCTTGGGGAGCCAACCACACATCTACAGGAAGCAGAACAACAAGCACAAATTGAGGTGCAAGCTCTCAGACAACAGCTGCAGCAGAAAGAGGCACAATTGGCCTGCATGGCCAGTTGGGCCATGGATGCTATACAATGCAGACAGCTGGCCAAATCCATGGCCTGTACCTGAAAGACCAATGGCTGCAATTTAAAATCAATACCTTGGCGCAAAGAGGTATCTCTCAGCTCCAAGACCCATAGCAATTCACTGAAGTATGCAGTACTAGTTCATCAGAGGATAAGGCCAAATTAGCAGAGTTCTACCTCCATAATTTCGCCCTGCCTAATGTAATTTCATGGGATCCCAATACGGCCTTAGGATATATGTAATTAATGGCATTTGCCTCATGGTTGAACCATGAGGACAAAAGAGCAGCAGAAGCCAAAGCGGTCATGAACCGGGAGTTGAATGAGCCATTGCTAATTCGAGCAGAACCAGGGGATCCAGTTGCACTAATCTCGGCACACCAACACTTGTCCACTGACCCTCAAGCTTCATTGAGATATATGGATCAGCAGGCCCAAGCCATAGCGCATTTTGAGGACATGGAGAGACTGTTAGGAGACAACGTTGTCCAAGCTTGCACCCGCAGATGGAATACCTTGGCCCACAGTCTGAAAATCAGAGAGTATCATACCCCAACTCAGATGAGGGAAGCTCTAGTACGGGTGGCCCTCTATAAGAAATCCATGCAAAACCTCCAGGCCAGCTGGATTGGCCTCAAACTAAGCCCACCACTGCTGCTAGGATTAATGGAAGGCAGCACAGAGAAGGATGATAATGAACAGTGGGAAGAGGTGAACAGAAAGGCTGGGTTTCATATCAGCAAGGAGGACACTACTACAGAGGCTTGGGATGTAAGGGTGGCAGTAAAGGCAATGAAGGATGAGGAGTTGGACTAGTTGCTCAAGGATGAGCAAATATTTTAGCTGGGGGGTGATGATGAGCCCCAAATTTTGGTAACATTTTGGGCTCATTTGGCCTACTTACCTTGCTCAACCCTTCATTTTTCATCACTTATGCATCATTTCTTAGTATATTCATGTTATTTGTAGGAAGGAGGGCAGTCACTATGCCTAGGTGGCTAATACATGTTTATTTTAGGTTTTTTGACATTAAATGGAGCAAAACCACGCAGATGAAGGCAAGGAGATAGCTAAGGTGGCATTGCGGTTTTGTAGGAAGGTTGTCCACAGCCTTGAATGACCTTCCTCGTGATCTCCACCCCAACTCTGAGCTCCAACAGCTATCACCACCGAGCTAGAAGGCAACCAACGGATTCTAAGGGAACATCAATTTACTTTTAGTTGGTCAGCCAAGCCCCACTAATTTAGGAGGCCGGCTTGGCCCTCATAATGTATAAATATTGAGGCTATAGCCTTCGATGGGAACTTTTGAACCTTTGTTGCAGATTCTGAATTACGAGCTACAACTCTGTTTTGCTTTTTGTAAGCCATTTTTTTCATGTTATTAGACTTATGACTATGATCTTTTAATAAAAGGGAGGCAGATTCAAGTTCAGTTCTGAGTTCTTAGAGGAGCTATAGCTCTCAGGGTTGGACCCAACCTGAGAGCAATAGGCCTCCTTTCTTTGTATTGTTACCTTTCTTTCGTTCAGCATTATATTTCTTTTCCTTTACATGCACTTGGAAACACAGTTTGCTGATTCGGATTTCTTGGTGTGGTTACATAGGTTAGTGTCATGAACAAAGTTGCTTTCAATAGTTTAGACTAGAGTAAGGAGATTAGAGTGATCAGAGCTCCAAAAAAGGGTTGATTGCACACTCACTTCCACCTCTGCTTAGAGATTGGGATTGCAGCCCGTGCCACCCACCAAAAACACAGTTTTACATGTTCATGCAAGCTTTAACGTAATATTTTCAGTTGTAGAAGTGTCCATGCATTTAGATCTTGTGGAATAACTCTTTGTTTCAGCACCATGCACGATTTCCCTTTAAACTACATTGTTGTTCTTTGGTTTCTAATAAAACAGTTAGAGTAGGTTGATGACATTTCGGTTATACGCAAGACAGAGGTGATTTGTTTCATTTACACTGCGCAGCACCACTCTATCATTTCCTTATCCTTCTCAGCCGTGCCTAGGCCATCCACTCATCTCCCAGTTCGATCATTTGTCTCCCCACTCTTCTATCATCCACGTTGTTTTATCTTTTCAGCCTTCCATTGCCTCTACCCTCCTATCGACCAACCAGCTTTACACACCCCCTCTCCATCTCATCTCTCTGTCCATAAGCCATCACAATCTCCCCTCTCATCCTCCCTATCCACCCATACAGCTCATTCACTCATCCATCACCCAAAACTCTGATTGCAGAACATCCTGTAGAAATTAGCAGACTTCCTGTAGAAATCCTGAACTTCCTGTAGAATCCCCTGCAGACATCCTGTAGAAGCTTGCAAACACGGTTGCCAGGAAACTAGACTTTGTGAACTTCTGAGGAATGATGTTAGGGATCCCTTGGACCCTCTCGAAGTCCTCCTTACCTTTTCCAAGCCTTCCTCCCCTTGATCTACCCCTGCACAGTCAAGACCCAGTAAGAAGCATAGTCATAATAACTCCAACCACTTGAGCAAAAATAAAAAAACATGTTCTCTTCAGATGACAGTAGTGTAGACCCATGCATCTCATCTCAATAGAAGTAATGGCATCACTTTTAGAAGTTTCATTCCCACCATTGCATCATAAGGATTAAGCTGGTCAAATTAGGGTTTACTAGGGTTTCCATGTTTTGTTGGCTTTCAGTTCATTCTTGCAAAGTAGGTTAATTTCCTTTGATATAGCTTTCGTTCATCACTTAAAAAGCTTCTTCTGAGAACATATAGAAGTTGGCTTGAGCCCTAGCGGACTTGTGCCAGCTGACCAAGTGACAGCTGCGACAAGAGCTAGTACTTGTGCATACAGCACCGTCGCTTCCAAGTTTGTTACGAACTGCCGGGTTGATAAAATTAGAGAAGGAAGCCCCAGGAGTTGTAGCATTATTGCTACAATACTCGAGCCCACCAGTGACCACAACAATGGCGATTCACTATGAAGAACCAGTTATCTCTGCTTTTCTATTGACATTTCCACTTCCGAAACAGAAAAATTTTCATATGTCTAAATTTTGTTATGGATAGATAGAGTAGAGTACCCCTTATCCTGTCAATGATACTTTGTCTCAACCTTTCTTTTATTCCAATTGTCTGCTTCCTTAGGCTTAGTTCTTGCATTCATACCAGACATTACTCGGTCCTTTTTAAAGATAAAATAAGGTATTCTCTGCGTACTGGCTTTAAAATATGCTCATTTGTCGTAGGTAGAGCCTCTGCTGCCCACAAGCGTCCATAGCCTCGACAGGGTTACCATGTTATCCAGCAATGATCCTTTTTCCTGCTTGAGGTTATTTACAACATTTCAAAGAAAAATCCTTTTTGACACTTTTTTCTTTTTTTATTCTCTAAAGAACAATGTCTTGGTTTGGTGGCCAAATTATGACACAGTCATTCACTTGATTTACACTTTTGCTGAACAAGCTGGCTCGTGATGAGACCCCTTGTCTTTTGATTGCAACAATCTTTGAGTCGTTGCCCTGTTTTGATAGACAGTATTGGCAAAGTCAGCAAGTTATAATATCTGTGATCATGATAAGCTGGCTCGTGATGAGACCTCTTATTCTTTGAGATATAGTGTTTTCTCGGATTGTTTCTCTGAATGCTGCGGTTTCCTTTGGCAGGGAGGAAGTCATTGATTTTCCTTAAGAAAGCTCTGGACAACAATAATAGAGTTTGAAAACAACAGCTTTACAGAGAATATTTATTTTATTATTGATGATACCTTTCATTGTGCTGACATAAAACAATTTTTTACCAAGGTTGTTTTCATCAAAGTTTTTTGAGAGGTTGAAACTAATATCAAATCCAGGTTAAATTTAACTCTATTTGTCAATAATAAAAGTCAGATTTTTCGAAAAATTTTGCTATTTGTACAAGTGAAATCAAAATCTGATAGAGAATTGGTGTGCTCTTTCATGAATCCTTTTCAATGATCATTTACATCCGGTTTTATTTATAAGAAAGAGAAAAACAAAATAAAAGAAACTAAAACTATCCTACAAAAATAGAAGAATGATCTTCTATGGAAAATACATTTTAAGAATCTGTCCATTCACAGGCAAAGAATCTCTTCTACCTGCCAAATCCTGCAACACAAACGTTGATGGGCCTATGACTTCTACAATCTGAAAAGGACCAAGCCACAACTTCTGAAATTTTGTATGTTTGCCCTTTTCTTCATGAGCCTTATCCCATTTCAAAACTAAATCTCCCATCTGAAAGGTTTTTCTGGTCATTATGCTTGAGTCAAAAGAGGATTTTATTAGCGCTTGGTAGTGAGCATGGGTTTTCTTAGCTTGTTCTCGTTGTTCTTCTAGTTCGATTATCTCCATTTGTCTCAATTGTAAAGAGGAAGTAGATACTTCATCGATGTGTTGTACTAAAGACAAAGAGGGAATGACTAAGTGAGTTGGAAGAACCACTTCTTTCCCATAAACTAAATTAAAGGGAGAAGTGCCGATTGAAGCTTTCTTCGTGATTCTATCTGCCCATAAAGCATTTACCAGCGCTTTGTGCCAATTCTTTTGGTTTTGGTCGACTGTTATTTTGATAATCCTGATTAGGTTTTTGTTTGTTGATTCAGCCAACCCATTACCTTGCGGATAGTAGTTGGCTGAATACTTCAGTTTGAACCCTCTTTTAAGTGCAAACTCAGTCATTTTATTTCCAGAAAAATATGATGCATTATCAAACATTAAGGCCGTTGGCAATCCAAACCTAGTGATGATAAATTGATCTATGAATTCAATAATGTTTTCAGAATTAACTGTCTTGAGAGGAACTGCTTCTACCCATTTAGTAAAATAATCTGTCGTCGTGAGGATATTCCTATGCTGCTTAGAAGAGTGAGGAACGATCTCACCTATTATGTCCAAGCCCCATTGGCTGAATGGTTGCTTGATGTTAACCGGCTGTAGTGGCATGGACGATTTCTTTTGTTTCCCTGCAGCAGTTTGGCAGATTTGGCATTTCCTTACGTAATTGTATGAGTCTTTGAACAGCGTGGGCCAATAATATCCTGCACGTAAGATCTTATGCGCAGTAGCTTCTCCAGCATAGTGTCCACCTGCTGGTCCATCGTGGAGTTCCTACAAAACCTTTTCGGCTTCAATTTTCTCAAGACACCTAAGAAGTACAGAATCATAATTCCTTTTAAAAAGAACATCATTTATGAGCTGGTATTGTTTAGCTTTCAATCTCAGAGCTCTTTTCTTGGTGTGATCCAGGTGTGATGGAGCATACCCGTTCTTAAGATAATAAATGGTGTCCGCATATAATGATTCTGCGTTGTTTAGGCTTACCTCATATGTATGTACCTCTTCAGATGAGTTCTCAGGAATTTGCGATGCTCCAGCTAACATCTTGCAGAAGCCTTGACCTCTTACGATGTTTGTTGGCTTGATCTCAAGATTGTATTCTTGTAAAACGGTAATCCAATTTGCTCTCTTTTCGCCCACATCCTTCTGTACCAACAGGTTTCTTACCGCTGGAAACGGTACTACGACTTTGGTATGGGCCTTAAGTAAGAAAGGTCTGTAATATTTGATCGCTTTGAAAATAGCATATGCCTGTTTCTCCACGTCTGAATAACTGAGCTCAGCACCTTGTAAGTTCGAGCTAAAGAATGCGATTGGAGCTTCCACCTTCTCTTGATTTACTTGAGTTAAAATCGCGGCATAAGATTTCTCTGAGGCAAAAGTGTATAAGATAAAAGATTCTGAAAAGTTTGGGGTAGCTAAAGATGGAGCGTTGATGATAGCTTGTTTGATCAAGTTGAATGCTTCGTGCTCATCTTGACCCCATTTAAAATTTGAATTCTTTTTTTATCATATTTTGTAAAGGAGAAATAATACGTGAAAAATCCGGGACAAACCTTTTTACAAAATTGATTTGTCCAAGGAAAGATTGCATGGCCTTTTTGTTATGGGGTATGGATATTTCGGAAATTTCTTTGATTCTGTCAGGTTCAATGTGAATACCAGATTTCGACACTATGAATCCAAGCAATTTCCCTTCACTTAATGCGAAAAAAGATTTCTTTGGGTTAAGTGAAATCCAATACCTTAAGCATCTTTGAAAGATTTGTTTCAAATCTTTGAGATGGTCGCTTCGCTTCTTGGAGTACACTGTTATATCATCCAGGTAAATCACTACCAATTTATTGACTAAACCTTTAAACGCGATGTCCATGGCTCTCTGAAAGGTAGCGCTGGCATTGATCAGACCAAATGGCATCTTCCGATATGCGTATGTGCCCCATTTGGTTCGGAATGTGGTTTTCAACTGATCATCGGGATGTACTAGCACTTGATTGTATCCTGAAAATCCATCCAGGAAAGACATTAATTCTGAGCCCGCTACTGCTTGTAGTATTTGCTCCATAGGTGGGAGGGGAAAATTATCTTTCTGACAAGCTTTGTTGAGATTCCGGAAATCAATACAGATTCTAATATCTCCGTTTTTCTTTCTAACTGGCACCATATTGGATACCCATTTGGAGTGCCTGACGGGGAAAATTATTCTGGCTCTCAACAATTTATTTAGCTCAGTCTTTATCTGATTTTCTAAGTTGGGGTGGATTTTTCTGAGCTTCTGCTGGACAGGTTTTTCATTGTCAATCATAGGGATAGTGTGCTGAATGATAGAAGTGTTGTATGTCTTTAGCTCATCGTAATTCCATACAAAAACGTTTTTGTATTGTCTTAGAAGACGGATATATGCTGATTTTTCTTCCGGGGCTAGGCCGTGGCCTAGATTAACGTTTTGCGGCTTTTGATCGGTTCCTAGGTTCACTAATTGATAGCTCAGAGTTGAAATGTAGAGTTTAGAATTGGCAGACCTTTTAAACCGACTTTTCAAATCATATAAATCTTCTAACTTAACCACCGATTTAGGTATAGCATTATCAGTGCTATTTTGTTGAATTTGGTGATCATGATGGTCTTCGTCAATTATTTGATTTGAGTAGGATCCTTCAGAAGTGAGGAAATTTACAATGTCTGGATCGTCGTTGAATACTCTCCAGTTGGTGATGTTGTCAGGGATGGACGGTCTAAAGATTAATTCTATTGAAAACCTATCGGGACTAAAATCTTCGGAGGGAATAAGTCTAGAGGCTACGTTAGCTAACAGGTCTACACTCGCATTTTGGAGTCTCGGGATCGACGAAATATTGAATGCTATGAAATGTGAAGTCATATATTGTACTAAAGATTGATAGTGCTTTAAATGACTTGACATGCAGTGTATGGTGTTACGTACCTGTTTGATGACAATTTCAGAATCTCCAAAGACTTGAAGATACTTAACATTCAATCCGATTGCTTTGTATAGGCCTTGCACCAAGGCTTCGTACTCCGCCGTATTGTTTGTGCAATCGAACTCAAGTCTGCATGTAAGCATGATCTTGTTTCCGTCTGGGCTAATCAGAACGCATCCTGCTCCTGCTTCATCGTTAGATTTAGAGCCATCAAAATATAATTTCCAAAATAAAGATGTATTTACAGAGTTATCTAAAAAATTAATACACTTCGAATCATCAGTTTGGGAAAAATTTTCAACTTGGGACAAAACTGAATTTTCTAAGTAAGGTGAGGTGTGAGCATTGAAATTGCCGAGGAAAGAATCTACCGAGTAA
Source organism: Pinus tabuliformis (assembly GCA_031772625.1). NCBI lineage: Eukaryota > Viridiplantae > Streptophyta > Pinopsida > Pinales > Pinaceae > Pinus > Pinus tabuliformis. Next base: position 1,650,070,246 of record CM062816.1, read on the forward strand.
TTGCCTATGATACTGCTATTGTATGCTATTGCTTCATTCTCTCCTTCCAATTCAGTCACTATGTATTTTTGGTGCAGCTCTCGTTCAACCTTTATTTGATTCGGTTTACCGTTGTAGGGTAACCACATGTGCGACCAGTCGGTTGAGAAATATCCGTGGAGTTTTTCGGACCAATCCCTGCTAAGAATTAAACCATAGAATTCAGGGATATCAGCTACTAGAATGTCGATAACCTGACATACTTTCGGGTTAGACGACAATCTTATGGTCACTTGGTTAAGTTCACCAATCACTTCGACTTGAGATCGATCAAGTTGAACTATGCGCACTGCGGATTTCTGTGGCTGAACATTCAATTTGGCAGATATTGATCTGGGTATAATATTCGTTGAAGCACCAGAATCAACCAAGCAATTGTGCACGTTTTTATTGAAAATTTCATAAGTGAGAAGAAAAGGAGGAGTATGGGATCTTGACCTTCCTCCAATCAAGGCAATGTCATTCAGGTCAATATTATTGATCATGTTGGTTGGAGGTCTTCCCATGTTGTGGGAAGCTACAGCTGTAGGTAAAGATGTAGTAGGCACGGCATGTAATTCTTTCATCATTATTTTATGTTGATGTTTCAATTTGCTCAATTTGTAAAGAGTGATATTAGCTCTAGTCTTTTTCATGTCATCGATAATGTTACACTCCATTTCATCCGACACTATCAGTGTTCTTGATGGAGGTGCTTGATCTGATTGGACAGGGCTAAATTGGGTCGCTCTAGCAGTTGTTTTCTTTGTTGCAACCTTATCTTTTGTTGCAGGGCTTGCGCCCTTCTGTTTAGGGGTATTTTGGGGAGGATCAAGTTGATTTTTGCTTTGTGTGCTAACCAGAAATGCTTCTTGATCCTCTTCTTGTGGGAGGATGAAATCCCACATTCCTTGTAGTTCCACAACTTCTTCATCATCGGTCTGCCCTTCAGTGGTATTCTCTTCTTCTTCTTCTTCTTCTTCAGATTCGACGTTTGAGACAGCATTGGGTGGTTTCACCTCCATGGGAGCATTTCTTTTAAAAGATCTGTAGGGCTTTTTTGAAGAAGTTTCTGCTACTTGTTTGCTTATGTCAATCATCTCATTGGACATGGCCTTTAACACCTTTTGTAATCCTTCCATATCGAAAGGATCTTTCGTTTGCTTCTTCTTGGTGTCTTCTTTGAAAGAGATTTTCTTAGATTTGCATTCTTCTATTGCAGATCTCTTTTCTAGGGCAACTACGCATTTTTCTACTGCTAACGCCTCAGTTAAGTTTTCAACTAAGGTCGTCTTGTTTACCCTATCTACGAAGATAGCCAAATTTGATGGTAAGGCGGTGATGTACCATTCACATCTTACTTCCTTGCTGGGTTGAGAAGCAGCGGGAATTTTGTTGAGGATCTTATTGAACCGTAAATTGAAATCTTTAATGGGTTCTCTAGCCTCAGCTTTAAGATTAGATAGGTCATTGATCAATGTCGTTGTTGATCTGTCATCGCCAAACTTGGTGAGGAATTGACTTTGAAAAATGTCCCAACTTGTGATGGACCCGGAAGGTAACGAAAAGTACCATGACCCAGCTGTTCCTTGCATTGTATAAGGAAAAAGTCGGACGACAACATCTTCGTTAGTAGCTCCGTTGAGATTAACAGAAAGCATGAAATTATTGATATGCTCTTCAGCTAGCATGCCTGTTTTTGGATTGAATTTAGGTAGCCATTTCTCAGGATGGGCCGGTATTGGGCTCAGGGGTGGAGGCATTAAAACCGCCCCAGGATTGTTCCATGGAGACTGGGCCATCGTTGAGCTGTTAGTTAATGAAAGTGCAGAAGATAGTCCCTGATGCTGAGAAGCTGAAGATATTATGATCTTTGATGATTGAAGAGGAAGGGTTGTGGAAGATGGATGAGTGATTTGGGATGAGGATGTGGGTGGTTGACTTCGCAGTGAGGGGGTTGAAATGGACGAAGTAGATGAAAGAGTCTCACGGTCAGACTCTGGTGGTGTTTTCCTTGCTCTTTTCCTAGTAGGGAGAGGGAGTTCACTTGGTTGAATACCAATTTTTTCACTCTTCAATCTGGTTAGGGGTTGAGCAGGATTGTACTGCGAAGTCACGCTGCTGTTAGATTTATCAGACCTATGAGAAAAAATAGAGAATCCCTGGAGTTTACGGATCAATGTTTGAATTTCAGGGGGTTCAATGATGAGTTGGTCTGATATATTAGAGTAGGTAGCAGCGGTGGATACTCGAGCGACTTCTAACTCCGGGTTTAACTGTATTGGAGAAGTCGGGGGAGTTGATGAGGGTGATTTACTCTCAGAATGGCATTTAGATTTTGACTTAGTTGCCATTCATAGTTCGTGCCCTCCTTCTAGCGCCAAATATGTTGAGGGCCCCGAAGTCGGGTCAACAACAAGGGGGACACCCACCCGGTTCGTAACCTGGTTGGCGGCTCCTTACCCATTTGGTGTAGCGGGTCCGACTAGGGATAATGGGACCAGCTTCCCAATCCAAAGGATGTGTGTGTGTGTATAGATTTTGATGATGCTAATATAGAGATAATTTTAAGCTAATTTAATTCTAAACTCTAAACTGACTCTATGCTACTGTAATCTAACAAAAACAACACATCTAATCTATACTAACCCGGGGTAGAATTCTTCTATTATGCGATCTAAAAAGATTTCATACAATAACTGGTAATAAAGATCATTCAGCTATCATAAGAATATAAATCAATTAAGATAAACCATTCTGCATAAGAAGTTAGGCAAAACATTTGTGAACAGCATATCGCATAATCAGTTATTCATATGTCAAGCACAAACAAATGACTCCACCATACAAAAGTGCCAAATGGTAACCCACACATTCATACATTAACATATAAAAAACTCAGCTGTATATCACTCTAAGAATATGAGCATAAATTAATCAAGAGATAAAAGTACCATTTATGACTGATTTCACTCACAAACTTCAAGCAATAACAATTTATCTCTACTTACTTCTAACATCTACTAAGATTACAGAAGTGAAACATCAGTAGCAGACATTAAAACGCAAACATAAATAAATCTCGATCCATCCATTCATCAAAAACCCCCTCCGAGGGTGAAAAAGTGCATGTTCTGAGGACAAGTTTTTGACAAATTTCCGGACCCTTCTCCAAATGCCATGAGAAGGGTTAAATACTACTAACTAACTAATCTTAATTACACAAATTTAGGAAACGACTTCAAATGACCGCCCTTTTACTAAAAAAAAATTATTTCTAAAAATTGAATCTAATTTCTAACCGTTTCTGTATCTTCTCCTTAGTGCTGTAAGCAATGCAAGGTTCGCCTAGAAATAGTTGGCTGGTTGTCTTTTTCTTTTGCTCGAGCGATAAAAGTAGAAATAACAAAAGCTGGCACCTCTTTCTGACAAACTAGAAGATATTTTCGAAAATCTTCCTCTGGCTGGGTGTATTTGCTGTGTGTATACTTAGTATAACCCAGATTTCTTTCAAACTGATTGTGCTGTTGCTATTTCGGTTTTCGGCCGTGCGAATGACTCAATGAGTTAGGGATTTCGTTGCCTGAACAATCTTCCGTTCTTTGTTCCAGGCTTTTCTGGAGCGTCCTCCCTCTTTAGCGTTTTTCTTTTTTCTTTACCCAGTCTGAGCTTCAGGATCTTTTGCAAACATGCTGCTTTTGTGCGCCTTTGACTCTGAGTCTTGGATAGTCTATTTTCATCAGTGTCTGTTGAGTGATACTCTGGAATCCGCGGCCCTGCTGCATGCGGCATCCATCTGCGAAGGCATCTCCTCTCTGTTCTTCTAGTATTGGCACTTTCCCTTTTTCCTTAGATGTTTCCTGCATATAGATTTATATTAGTCGCTGCCTTACAGTTCACGCAAAGGAAAAGAGAATTGATGAAAAGATTGACATGAAAGCTTTAGTTCTAATGAATGCATAATCATGACACTCATAATGACTTGACTCTTCAAAAAACGCAACACGATCATCTTTGGATACTCAGACGTGCAATCATTAATTTTCCTTAAGGTGCGTGCTCAATTTTGGGTTTACAGATCATGCCGAAGAAACTTTGCGATGAGTGGTTTCTGTTATTCGCATCGCAACAATTAATAGTCTCATTCATCGCAGATCGCAAATCGCAAGATCGCATTTTGTAAGATCGCAGATCACAGATCGCAAGGTCGCATTTTGTAAGATCGCAGATCGCAAGATCGCATTTTCCATTTGATCACTCTGCACTGCTTATGCGACGTTGCGATATGCGACGTCGCATATCGGCCATTGGCGATTCCTTATGTTTTCTATTTAAGAGCACTTCCAACATGTGCGATGCGATGAATGTCGCATCACTTCTTTGCAGCTTATTTATGCGCATAGAAAAACGCTTCACTCTCTCTTTACGATGCGATATAGCTTTTAGGGAGTTAAATACAAAAATTTTGATAAAAAATATTTTTGGGATTTTTTGTTAAGGGTCCCCCTTTGCTTGATGCTATGGCTAATACCAAACAAAGAGGGGGGTTGTTGGTGACCACAACACCACCAAAGGGGAAACTCACCTGATTCTACTTCCCATATACACAATTTTCACAGAAATCAAAATCCAGAGAGCTATTACTCATACCTTTTACCATACCTTTACCATGAAGTATTCGAAGGCCCTTCTCTCCAATATGTCCAAGCCTTTGATTCCACAACATGGTCTTCTTTCTAGAGACCACTAGATTTTTTGCTCCACTTTCAGGAACCACAGAATTGTTGCACCCATCAACAACAGTGCTACCTTGTAGCTTGTACAGAGTTCTAATCTGAAATCCCTGCATCAATACCGCACCCATCAACAACAGTGCTACCTTGTAGCTTGTACAGAGTTCTAATCCAAAATCCCTGCATCAATACCAGTGCTCCCTGAACCATCTTGCAGGTATCCTTCTCGAACACTATTTTTACACCTACATCATCCAGCTTGCTTACAGAAATCAGATTTCTGGCCAATGCAGGAATATGTAGAACATCTAGAAGTGTTCTAACCCTTCCACCTTGCAACTTCAACTTTACTTTTCCGCGACCAATGATTCTAGCCTTCCTATCATCCTCCAAGAAGACATCACCACCGACATATTTATCATACTCGCAGAACCACTCTCTATGGGGAGTGAAGTGAAAGGATGCACCCAAGTCAATCGACCATGCCTCATGATCTACATGTGTACTTGAAGAAGCCAAGTACACATCCCCACCTTCATTTGAGGTGGTTTTCACCTCTGCAGAAGGAGCATCATCAGATCCCTTTCCTTTGTAAGGAGCTTTAGATTTACAGTCCCTTTTGTAGTGCCCTTCCTTTCCACATTTCCATCACACCACCTTTACAGGTTTTCCTGGAGATTTAGATCTCCCACTCGATGACTTACTTTTGTTTCTGTTCTGGGACCATCCTCGTACAGACAAGGCATCACCATTCTGGCTCTCCACATTTTTCTGTCTCATCTCCTCTATCAACAAGGATGAGACTATTTCATCAAATTGCAACGTCGTTGCATTGCTACCTATTGCAATAACCAGACTATCCCACGAATCTGGTAGAGAACACAATAAACTGATGCACTTATCTTCAACTGAAATTTTAATATCAAGAGATAATAACTGACTTACCACAGTATTAAATTCGTTCAGATGCTCTATCACTTAGTCTCCATCCTTCATCCTCAGGTTATACAACTTTTTCCATAGGAACAGTTTATTCACCAGAGACTTAGATTGGTACAAAGTCCCTAACTTGTCCTACAAAGCCTTAGCCGTAGCTTCCCCTGATACATTCAACAATACTAAATCTGAGACACATAATCATATTGTGCTCTTTTCCTTCCGATCTAACTTCTTCCATTCTTCATTGGACACTCCCGTTGGTTTAGTACCCAGACCTACTGCAATCCACTGATCTTTATGCACCAACTGATCCTCCATCTTGAGTTTCCACAACTCAAAACTCTGACCATTAAATTTCTAGATCTCTCTCTTTCCACTGCTCGCCATCTTCTTTCATCACTAGAATTGATCCCGTAGATCTCCCACTGAACAGGGTCTGCCACAGGCCCGAGCGAAACCCCTCAACAACAAAGGCATCCCCCTGAAGCCAAAAACACCTCTCATACCAAATGTAGGTTTTAACCCCATACAGAAATTACCTACATACAATTTCTAACACATAGAAAATAAACAATGCGAGAGCATAACACATAAAACACATATACACAGAGATTTTCCCCTGGATCCCAAAATCGGGACTACCAACTTGACTTTTCATTATGTTCCTTTCAATGTTACAATACATATTTATACATGCTGAAGCATCCAATACCATGGACCGAAAACCATCGCATCCAAAACCATGAACCAAAAACCATCGCATCCAAAACCATGTGCGCAAACCATGCACAAAACCATAGGTAGGTATGCCCAACCTAATATAGGGTCCAAAAAAACATTTCCAGAGCCGCTGCCCCGGACCTCATAGAGGGGGCCTACCCACCCCCCTCAAACCCCCCAGACAGGGGGGGCTGCCGCCCCCCCTGTGAGAAGAATATAACACAAACCAAAACCTTTGCTCTGCTCTCTTTCTCTGCTGCTCTCGCTTTGCCTCCGATGCCAAAGATGCCTTGTCTAAGAGAGGATATGCCTTCATCTTGCAGTGTTTCTATGCCTCTGGGTCCTCAATCATCTTCCTCCTTCCCTTGTCTTGCATTAGATTGTTTCCTATTGTTGTTGTTGTTGTTACTTCCTGTGCTGCTACTATCTGTAGAGAAACTTTCCAATTTATTGCTATACTGATTGGTTCATTGAGTTTGGAGGCATTTTAATAGTACCTCCAAGGGTCCTCCTCTACCCAATGAAATTTCACATGGATCCATGGAAAGTAAACTCTCGCATAGTGGTCCTTGCAAATACTGTGGCAATCATACAGGTTAAAGTCTTTGGTTTCGAACTCGAATCCTATTATCTCCTTAGCTTTAGAATCTGCGTCCTTTAAGCTCTTAATCTCATGCAATCTAATCCACAAAGGAAGAGTGAGCCATGGCGCCTTCTTATTCCTATGCAGTCCTGCTTACAACCCTGTGGAGAGGTGATATGAGACCTCTTGCATGACCAACTTGTCATTGGCATACCTTGGTACAACATGCAGAGACTTCTCTCTGCCATACACTCTATTGGAGGTGCTACCAGGTGAGGCATACCAATCTACGATGTTCACTATCTCCTCCATTGCTTCTTGGGACATGCAAGGAACATCTTGCTTAAATTTAAGCTTATACGACATGATGATGAAATGGTCAATTAGTTTCGCCATCACTCCTCGATAGCTACAGTCAGAAAGAAACTTGCAATAAACATTGACGGCTCCTTAGGTGTCCATGTCCAGCTCATGCCAGGGAACTAATGTTGGGCACAAATTGCATCAAGTAAGTACGCAAACATGTAGACTATTGCTTGCTTGTTCTTAGGTTAATTTCAAGCGTTAGTCACATGGATCTTCAACTGATGAGCCAACAAGTCTGGCGAGTTGAATGTCTTTCCATCATTCACCAACTTGTCTAGCACGACTACCCAACCTTCAGGAAAGGTTTTTGTGTTCTCCTGACCATATATTATGCAGGAAAATATGATCAAGAATTAATAAGCCTTCCTAGGAGACTTTGTCTTATAAACATGATTGGGTGTCTATCTAAACTTTGATGGCTCTTTCACCCAACACTTAATGATGTCTCTAGTGTTCAGAAAGTTGTGGGTCACATAGAAAAATGAATCCATGTGCTTCACCAACTGAGGTAAATGATACATTTATTGAAATTTCTTTGCCCTGAAGGTGGCAAGCTCTTTCCATTGGCACTGCTCAAAGTCATTGTCTATTCATCTGCGTGTGATACAATCTAGCTGATAATGTTCGCACATGGGAAGACGGGGTACCTGCATTAAACCTTGTATTAGCATGACCGGTGGATGCTAAGGTAAACCTGTCGGTCCTCTAAGTCTTCCTTTAAGTCCTATACAAAAGTATCCTTGGTTTTCTGCCATGTTAATGTTATACCCTTCTTAATGAACAACTCAGTGTCTAATTAGACTGGTAGATTAACTAATATCTGCTCAATTGCTTCACCAGTACTACTCTCGGTGGCTTCCTTTGATGCAGCTCTCTTGGATTCCATGTTAACTGTAAGTGCTAAAGAGATGCTCAACAACTGTTGTACCCGTGGGACAAAGAGGACATTCATGGAAAGAAAATGTCAGCTTAAAAACTAAAGCAACTTCAAGACAAGGCCGAGCAAAAATTGGTCTCATGATGGGACAAACTACATAATTCTGGTTCATAGAGGTCACTGGCTTCCTATTGGAACTGCATATTGCTTAGTCCCAGTAGTCAGTGGAGAGGCTTGCTAACTAGAACTGTGCAATCCACAACTCAGTCTTGGGCCAAGGCAGGAGAGACTGCGGATTGCGTAGTCTCAGTGGCCACGCTGGGGGGTTGGCTCTTGGAACTGCGTAGTGCATAGTTGGAACCAGACTAGGACATCCTCTGCACAATTCTAGAAGCCAAGGTAGAGGCCTTGAGCTCCGAGATTGTAGAGTGCATGTAGCAAAAAGTGAGATCCAAGCAAGGGGAGCCCGGATCTGAAGGATGGTGTGATGCCGAGTGCAGATCTGATTAAGTGATGATGCATGCAAGTGAAATAAGTACAAGAATCAATCAAATTGAAGGAAAATGAAGCATGTGAAGGGAGTCGTCGCAACAATGACTATTAGTGCAAAAATAGGGTAACGCATGTGACACTTGGGAAATACGATGTAAAACTTGAAACAACACTTCTACAAGTTAAAACTAATTAAAAAGCCAGCAATCGTTCAAAGAAATAAGTGAAACAACACTCTCACAGGCTAAACAACAAAAAGAGACAGAAAAAGTAGCAAAGGACTAGAAAAAAAAAACTCACCTGAAAAAGCGACGACGATGGCACTAAAGGTTCCTTGATCTCCTCATGAATGCCAAATCTCCTAGATCGAATGTGAAAATGAGCTATAGCAGTGTTGATTAAATAGTGTTGGTCAACTTAGGGTTTATGATGCACATGCCACAAATCAAGGAAAAAGCGGCACTTGGTGGCAGTTTCCAAAATAACTCAAGTGCCTCCTTGAGGCTACTAAAAATAGATCTCTATTTTTTAAGGATGCTTTTTTATTTTTCACTTTTTGATTTTTCAAAAAAACCTACATGCATTGCCTGGAGAAATTGCGCACTTTTAGGAAGAACCAGGCAACTCTCTGGCTCATGTATTGCGCAATTTCTGAGCACAATTGGTTCTGTGCAATTTCTGGGTTGAGTGGCTCTGGGATGCCTCTCATGTTCTGCGCAATTTCCGAGCTCAAGGCTAGCTTCGAGTCAGTTCTGTGCATTTCCTAGGCTCAAGGCCCACTATCAGTCTAGACTATGCAATTCCCAAGAGAAAGGCTAGTTGCCCTCAAGGATTGCATAATTCTCTAAGGCAAGCCCAGAACTGTTGAAAGACCAAGTCAAGAGATCGGCTTGTGGGTTGGAAAAAGAGCTAAGTGAGAAAACACAAGCTAAGATTGAAAGAATAAAACTCAGTTGGAAGCACAAGTACTTGGATCAGTGCGAGATGTGCTACAATGGTTTATAAGTGAGGCTCTAAAACGAAGCATGCAAAAAAATTTGGAGGGTGGTTGTAGCCACCACAACACAAGGTTAGTATACTTTCCATATAGTATGGAAATAATACTTTTAAATGGATGAAGGAATGCAATGGGTTATGCCATGAGCTCATGAGACATATAGCTAGATGATGGAATAAGAAGTATAGGGATGCATATTTAAAGTAACTCTTAGATAAGATTCATATGTACAAAATCTTGTAACATGCTTATGTGATGTTTAAAGAAAATGATCTAACGTACTTGAGGGTGAATGAATAATTAACACTTTCTCTTGAATATGTAAAATAGTGATTAACATCATGTATGATCTCTAGAAGAAAATTTCTAACTTGGTAATCAAGTTCGATCCTTGGGCATTGTTGTAAATATACAATATGTAGAGCAAGACTAGATTGGGAACAATAAGAACACACACACATATGCACAAAGAACATCACATTGTCAAGAAGGAATTCCAATCCAAATATCTATTAAGATTAATGTGTATTTATACATAGATGATATAGTTGAAGCACTTGTACCTACTCACAAGAAACCTTCATTTACTTTTAACTTAAACATTTACCAAGGATTACTATCATTTACACAATACATAATGTATGATAACAACATAGATTTAAAGACCCTTACAACATCTCCCCCACCCTCAATGCCTTGCTCATCCCGAGCACAGAGGCATTAATGTATTGGACCACAAGTTGTTGTAGAAGTATCCTTAATGTACATCAACCATGCCTACTAGTCTCCATAGGTAACTCAACTACACTAGCAGGATTCTTCGTGTGGAATGGCTACTTATATATTTCCACTGTTCACATTCTCTACAATCTTCACAACCATGTGGAGTGCTTCACTCAACTAGGAAGATCCTCTCTAGTCCAAGGGCATCCTTTTCGCTCTTTCTACATATGAGTCCAACGTGTGACTGTAGTTCCTCGGAGTCCTCCGATTAAACATAAAATGAGTGAAATGTCTGCATAAAAACCATCTAGCTTTCTCTTCGGCCACAATCACAATCCAAGAACAATTATGCATTCTTCATACTAGGGGGATAGACAATATAGCATAATGTTTTCATCATAATCGTTTAGTGCTCTATCTGTTGTGTATGTATGATTTCACGTTCTTGAGTTTTCTACCGGTGCAAATACATTTGTCGAAAAATTTCTGTGGCTTAGATACTTTATTAATTCTGCTGCAAAATTATATATTCTAATTGTATTGAATGTTTTGTTGCTGTATCTTGATCTCTTTGATATGCTGTTGCAAATAACTATATGTAAAAAAATTGGTTGAATTAATTGCTCGCTGAGTCTACAATGACAAATCTAACAACTAGATGCACTAAAAATTTTGTTGTCGGTCACGCTTTTCACAATAATTTTCGATCAACAAGAAATTGATGTCATCAAAATATATGACTCCAATAATTTACAGACTGGATCTTCAACAGACTCATTACACACTCAACCAACACAATACATTGGAGAATTTGATCGACTATATAACATTGTCTTAAATTTCCTTGTCTGAACGATATTCTTTCTTGTACAATTACAATCTGTGGTCTCGACTTTGGCTTCATTCAGTCGGTTGGGCCCATAAGTCATTCAAAATTTGTGCATGGCTCGACGATCCTAACCATCAAGTCAACTAAAATCGTACTTATTCCATAATGTTATCAAAATTTGGCCCAATTCATAGCTAGAAACTCCACCGTATTTATATGCCACATCCATGATCCATCACATACAATACTCCACAATAGTGCAACTGTCAACGAACATTGTCAGTTTTCCATGGTCCACGCATGTCGGCATTTCGAAACAAAATAAGACAGAAAATTTGAATACTACATCGATTAGTTAGCATGATCGACAAGCTTGACTCTTTTTAGTTGACTGGGTCGACGACATCCTATTAGTTCATGATTCTATTTGGTCGGCTTTACCACAAGTCAAAGTTGCAGTGGATTCATTTGGTTGTGGGCTTCCAATAGCAGGGTCAACTTCATCAACCATCTTTTGACTAAAATTGCATCAACCTTGTGCGTTCTTGATTCGGCCCCTTCATTGCATCGTTCAAAATCATTTTGACACATTCAATTGCGCCCATTATTGTTTCATGGAATAAAATGTAGAGAACTGCTAGGGTTATGTTTTGCATCATCAACAAGAGATTTAGGTAAATTCTCTTCAGGTAATTTCACTGGTGCAGATGGAATAAAGTCATCGGACTGTAGAAATTAGAAAAACTTCCAACTCAATATTGATTTCCTGTAAGTTATCTTGAAGGTGAGACTTCAAGTCTCTAGATTTAGTGTTTTTATCAATACTACTCTCAGTTTCAAATGGTATTAGAGTTGCGTTGTCGACATGTGTCTCTTCTAGTTGGACCAGATGAAGAAACATTTGTACATCCTACTCGAACAAACGAGCCAGTTGTTGTGGCTTCTGCCCCAACTCCCGAACCGATGCCATCTCCTCTCTGACTCCTATTTGGGCCTTTAAAATATGGCATCGGCCAGCCTAAATGATTTTGAAATTTATAACAGAATCGCTAAATATCAATTATGTTTCCTTGCTCTATAAAAGAATACAATCCAACTACTTCCGAATTGGCTCCCATCGTAAAAAATTGTCGGGTCGACACGATTCCAATGCCACTCAGTGGAAGCTTTGATTTTGAAGTTAATATAACATTTTTTAATTTTAAATTTTAGAATTTTGTGATGTATATTGATAATGAAATTGTTTTTAAAATTAATTATTGATAATGAAATTGTTTTTAAGATTAATTATATTACTCTTAAAAACAATTAATCTTAAAAACAATTTCATTATCAATAATTAATTTTAAAAACAATTTCATTATCAATATACATCACAAAATTCTAAAATTTAAAATTAATTATATTACTGGGCCTGGAGTATGCCCTAAAACTGCTTCTGCTTGGCTAAGAGCTCGTCTTCCTCGGACGTAAGGAAACAGGTTAACGGCCCAAGACCCAGAGGCATCTGGCAGGAGTGAAAGTCTGCTCCCTTACGGACCACCAGCGGGTTATTTCAGGTGGCGTGGTTTTCCTTGATAACAGTGATGTGTCAACTGACATTCGCGGATAGCAGCCAGAGATGGCTGTCCTCACTGTTGGTTTGACAAACTGAGTATAATAGGTTTTTCCACCTTTTGAAAAAAAAAAAAAAAAAGATTAATTATATTACTAAGGTTTAGTTAACATTTCGAATTAACTAATATGATTTATCCATTATTGAATTTTGATTTACATTCCAAACTAATTAATATAATTCATACTCAAACAAAAAATTAACCAAATTTATTGATTCAAAACTTCTACTCATTAATCCAAAAAATAATCTCATTATAATTTTAATGTCGTTAGTCGCATCGGTAGTTTCATTATAATTTTAATGTCGTTAGTCGAATCGATAGTTTGAGAATTACATTGGTCGAGAGTTCGAGAATTGAGTCAGTTCTATTGACCGGTGGCTCACAGCAAGAGAAAAATGTATTAACTCTGACTTGGAAAAACAAATTTCACGAGAGCCAAAGCCAGAGTGGACTCCAGTTAGCTTCCGTCGACCCAATTTTCCAGTTGGCTGGACTCAAGCTTAGTAGGCTCTATTTATATCGATGTTGGCTAATTCAATCAAGTTCCCATCTGCTCAGTAACTGCTTCAGTGAAAGCCTTAATAATGGATGACATTCTACAACAGGTCCAATCAAGAAGTTCATCGGTTCTTTAAAGTTAGATTGGATCAATTCGTCAGCTCTCCTTCAACCTGGTAGATTTTTTTATTAACTAGTCGAAGTCAACCCATCCTATGTAAGAAAGCAATCAACTTCATATCTTCTTCCACACCGGTGAGGATTCCCGGAATATTCGGGAATCATATGGACATGGGCTCTGTCAAAAAAAATTGACCGCCCCCATGTCCTTCGGATTCCCAAATGTTCCGGGAATCTGCCATCCACACATAAAATATTTTCGAGATAAGTTGTTTTCCGATGGAAATATAGCCACAGAAGGCCACTTCCAGAAAAATATTAAAATTTTTTGGCGAATATTCCTCGTATACATGATCGATTAAGGGATTTCAAGTATGCATGATCGTCGTGATAAAACAGTGGAACCGGCTACAGAAAGCCATTGAAGCCAATAAGTTTTTCAACAGCTCTGGTTATTGCGCTACAGTGTCTCCATAATGTGTTTATTGATAATTTTTAAGGCGTCTCCGAGAGGAGATACATCGGCTATCACCATTAGTACAATTCAAAACGACGTTGTCTTTATAAGAATGTATAAATCTTATAGGAATGAACATGGCCTTCATGTATTAAAAGAGGTGCAGGAAATAAAATATGTTTGAAAGCCTTCTTTTATTGTAAGTAATTACCGAGGCCCCCCTAATTAAGTTGAATTCGGAGGACTTGTTGCTTCGACATCAATGGCGGATAGGAATCAGACCCCCATCATATAGCTTATAGGAGTTGTCGTGTAGTTTAGAAGACTTGAAAATTTCAGTTCTGTGTCGATCAACAACTCCTCACTGACAGGTTCTCCAAATTGACCCTCATTTTTCTTTTACATATTCTTGGTGTCAAATTTTCCTTCAATTTTGAACATCAAGTATAAACTTTCCATATAAAAATTCTTCAAGCAGTATCTATAGCCAGCATAAACAGTTGCAGATTATGGTTCTTGAGATTAATAAAGTAGATTCTCATTCTGACCATGTTGACTAATCTTCCTTTGCAAATTTTTATTTTATGTGTATCTCCAATAAATATTATCTTCTGCGAGTCTTGGCATTCGTTTCTTCCAGATATTTTCTTTTTGCAGGTATTCAATATCGATATTGGCAGCATCCACGAACATTCACAAACATCAGCGTACATCTCTCGAAAAAATTATCTTCGCAGCTTTTTCAATTAATTCATCTTCTTAGCTTGTAGGTTCGAACCACCTCCATTTGTTGTCATTGTCACCCAACCAATTGGAGAGGCAACGACCCGAGATTGTTGTAAATAGACAATATGCAGAGCAAGATTACATTGGGAACAACCAGAACACATATGCACAAATAACAACAAATTATCCCGAAAGAGATCGAATTCAAATATCTATTAAGCTTAATGTGTATTTATAAAATACATAGATGATATAGTTGAAGTTGTTGTACTGGCACACAACCAACTTTCATTTACTTTTACTTTAAACATTTACCAAGGATTATTTTCATTTAAACAATACATAATGTGTGGTAACAACATAGGTTTTATAACAAACACTCATGCTTTCATTTACTTTTACTTTAAACATTTACTAAGGATTATTTTGATTTAAACAATACATAATGTGTGGTAACAACATAGGTTTTATAACAAGCACTCATGCTTTCATTTACATAATGTGTCATAACAACATAGGTTTAAAGACCCTTATAACAAGCACTGTGATGCATGAAGGAAGATTTGTATGGATATGAACCATGAGGATGTTAATTGGACAAGGTCATCATGATGAGGTAAGTCTCATTTTAATTATTGTTGGTTATCTGGTTAACATATTATTTTTCTACCTTGAAATATATTGTAGGAATATATGAATAATGTTGAGTCAAGTTCAACGTAGGATACCTCACAATTAGAAAGTCAAGGTATATTCATCTTGGGATTGAAAGCTAGTAGTGCAGAAAGATAACCTAAAGGTCAACAAGGAAGATCACTTGCATTCAGAAGTTGTGATCAGTTTAAAGTTTGAGAAGGCTCAATATAACGCCTTCATCTATGATGACAAGATGAAAGTGATGAGCAAGAGAGATACCCTGGATCCTGTCACAAGATTGAAGAGTGAAGATGGCTCCATGACACCTCAGAAAGAAGCAAGCTTGATACAAGAGATATGAAGAAAAGAGGGAGCCATGTAGCTATGAAGACCAAGTAGTTGATACTCTTATAAAGGAAAGCTATAAGGCTTGTGGTATTGACTTCCAAAATTGGAACGAAGATTGGAATCTCCTTTGGTTTTGAGTGGGAGAAAAAGAGTCTCCTTGAATAGGAGCAAGGATCTATTCTCTAATTAAAAGAGAATAGGGATATTCTCTCTAATTGAGAGGAAGTGATGTTGGAAATCACATGTGCGTTCTCTTCTTCATGTAAGCAAGAATGGTGGAGGATTAGATAAGCATTGTGGTTTCCTTGAGGATAAATAATCCAAGAAAGAAAAGGTATTGACACTCTTTGAGGATGGGATAGGTATCCAAGATAAGAGTGGTCAAAGAGGACCGATATTTTTTTAGGATTTCGAATGGAAATCCAAGGTAAGAATAGTCTTAAAATGGCATACCTTATGAGCATTTGGATGGGGTGTGTGACTTGTAGAGTTAATGCGGTATCACACTAAATCCTCCCAACATAATGCTCTTGAATGAAATTAAGCTTTCGTTAGGCCTCAAAGACAGTGTTGGTTATATTGATGATGCTTATAGTTGGTTTATCAATCTAACTCTTCTTATGAGAACTCTTCTGTTTGATAATGGTGTTTTACTAGTGGTACAATTATGAATACCTCCCTAGTTAAGGGGGAGTGTTGGAAATGTAGCTATTTTTGGTCTTCATAATTGTTGTTTTACTTATTTCAATATGTATCGTATGTAACAAACAAAACAAGAAAATAAAAAGTTATTATTTTAAAGCATGACTTTCATGCTCTTTATTGATGGTCTTCAGGGAAAAGCATGTTCTTCATGCTTCTAAGGTTTGTTAGGTCATAGGATATATTGTCATGAGTCAAGTGAGTCAACATCATGTTTATAAGACCCTTCTAGGAAAAATATATTTTGTAAAAGAATTTATTTTAAGTTTAGAAAGTCCTCGAAACCTTCAGAGTACAAGTCGGTCTTGATAACTTCAAGTTGGTCTAAAGGAAGGAATTTGACCCCTTGGAAAGGTTGTATAAAGTAGAAAATTCGACCTCATTTGGCCCTGACTCACTCACAAGTTCGATCCCCCAAGAAAAGTTCAATATAAGGATAGAAGAGGAAAGGAAGAAGGAGAAAAGATCTAGAAGGAAAAAGAAAGCAAAGAAAACTTTCTTTTGGGCTCTATCTCTCTCACAAGTGTGAAGTTTTAGGGTTTCCGCAAGAGGTCGAAGTTGCAAGTTCGAGTTGTAGTATCAAGTTGTTGAGAGAAGGAATATTTTGTCTTGAATACGTTGATCTTGGGAGGATTTGTCTTGCTCAAAGAAGTATCTCTTAGAGCAGATAGATTAGGGTTTCTTTAGCCGCTTCGGGATCAAATTTGTAGGATGAGAAGCCATCATAAAAATTACAACTAGAAGTTGGTTGATGTAGGATTGAGTTGTGGTGATCTAATTGTATTGGAAGGTCTAACTTGGTACTTGGAGGAGGATTTTTTCTAGGGTTTGGGTCTTTGTTGTCTCATTTGAAGTAGATTCTATAAGAAGAGAATATTTTTGTGGGTTCCCCCTTAGAGGGGTTTTTCCTTGGCTTGAAGCTTAATATTTGTGTCCATTATATTTACCATTTTTTCTCTTGATATTTGTTTGATGAAAAAGATCTAATAAAGAAACACAAGAAGAATAATAAATTTCATAAGAAAGTATTAAGGTTAAGGAAAATTGGAATTAATAGCTGCCACATTGCATTTTCCAAAACCTCTAGTAGGTCAATGCCTACAAATCTATGTAAATGAATTGAAGAAGAAGACAAAAAGAACTTTTCATTTATTCTCGCAAGGGTTTCCACATAAAATCTTGTGTTCTCTTATGTTAATGTGATGATGACTTTTTGATGCATGGTATCATTCATTGTTATAATACGACTAGTTATGATACATTGATATATGGATAATTATTGATGAAATGTTTAGAAATGATAAGTTTTCCATTACACTAATTCACAATCCTTTGCTTTGTATCAAGGGTCTAGAAAAGTCAAGTATATCAAGTGTTTACAAATGCTTCTTCAAGGGTCAACCTGGTTCAATGGTGAACAATGAACTTGGTCCAAATGTGAACTTGATTCAATTTGTGAACCCATAATAACTCGTGAAGAGAGTTATTTATACAATAGTAGAACTAAGAAAATATCCTAAATTATTTTAGGATTTGTTCTAGGAAAAGGAAATATCTTCTTGCAAGGAAATAGAGACAGCTATTGAATTGCTGCTTGTTGTCCTATTATTTAGGTTTTGTTGTCCTTTAGACTTTGATCTTTTTCCCTTTAAGCTGCTTGGTTGTTTGGTTTTCACGCTGGATGTCATATTCACTTATGACCTTTCATCTGATACTCTTTGACCTTGTTGGCTTGTCAATATCCTTTAATGTGATTTTTACTTTTAATGTACATTTCAAGTTTTTACTGTGTATTTCAACAATAAATCATTTAGCTTTTCACATGTCTCAGCATAAGGTAGTTTGGATATTGATCATCTTTGTGTGTATTTGATCTGTTTGTCTTTTAACTGTATTCTTTATCTGTCTCCTCTGTTTTAACATTTACTGTCTTTGTGTTAAGGATTTCTTCTTTGTTTTAACCATTATTGTGTAAATGTTTCCTTCTGCTTTGTGATAATTGTCTTTTTCTTTTGAATGTATTTCCTTGTGAATTTTGGAGTAAACAGGATTCTGTGATTAGTATCAAAACTATTTCTTCAAATCACCTGCAAAATAAAACAATCATTAAGAAAAGCACAGGCTGATAGGGAGGTGATAAATGGCTTTTTCTAAGCTAAGAGGTCTGTGGACGGAGTCCTGAGCATGTTTGGGTGGTAACCAAAGATCGAATTGGGTTGTAGAGGTTCAGGGTGGTGCAAGAAAGCTTAGGAGGGTTTCACTGTGTAAATGGACGAAAAGAGCGAAAATGAGGGTTTTGGTGTTTAAATGGTAAATGGTTAACTTTGGCGCGAAAGTTCATAATATGAACAGTGGATGGTTTCATTGTACGTGGGGAGCGGTTTCGGAGGCTCATCGCATCACTTTTGGCCGTGGGATGGTTTTTTTGGGAGAGCAGACAAGTTAACATGGGACTGCCACGTAGCAAAAAGGTGCTTGAGCAAAACCATGAATCTCGTGTGCTCTCGGGGCCGGTAAAGGTCAGAGATCAAGAGCGCGCGATATGGCTGTGGGCCATTAGATCTGGGGGTGGATCATCGTACGGCTATCGGGAAACAAGTTGCATGGAGGGAATAAGGGCGGAGATTAGCGGGGCTCGGATAATAATTACAAGTGATTTGTAACTATTTTAATGAATAAATCGACGATTAAACATATCATGATGGGTTAATGAGTGGGACCAAGGTTAATGTAGCGGGGTTTGTTAACCAGGGTTAATGTAGCGGGGTTAATAGAATGCAGGAGGAGACAAAACTTAGAGTAAAGGGGTTTTATGAGTTTTAAAGGTTTTGTCGAGAAAATGGAGAATTGCAGAGTTTTGTTAAGTAAAGTGGAGGGGGGAATTTAAACTTAGGATAAAAGGTTTTATGGGTTTTTATGGAAATGGATTTTTTCAAAGGGGAATGGGTTTCACACTAGGGAAAAGGGGTTTTAGGTAGGGAAATGGCCTTTAAAGGGTAATTTTCTAGGAAAATGTGTGAAACCAAGGGATAATTGTGAAAATGAAGGGAAAAAGGTATTTTCTTAGGAAATGATGGGATAGTGAGGAAATTAGTAGGTATGTAGTGGGGGATGAAACGAAATGTGGGGAGGTCAAACAAATCAACTTGTGAACCTTCATTCACTTTCATAACTAATCTTGCACACTTAAACACATGATTAAGCATGACAAGTGTGTTTATGCTTCAACAACCTTGTATTTCTGCAACCTTTCTTCTACTTACCCTTTACTTACCCTAACCTTTTTTCTTCACTTAATTGGGTGCACTTAGGCTAGCAGACCCTTTCTTTCCTTTTTATTTTGAAAAGCCAACTATCTAATTCTAACCTTATAGCATCCAAGGGCTCAGATTAAACTGATGAGCTCCTTATTATTCTCTACCTAACTACTGATCTGCTAAGATTAAATAGTTTGGCTAGATCTTTATTCTCTAACTACAAACATGAAATTTAAAGCATGAACTAGTCAAGATTAGACTATTTGACTATCAAGGGTTGTGGCAATAATGACAAGCTGCACACAACCATTATTTTACATAATAAAGTAAAAAGTAGTGGCACTTGGACTTGCACACTTTCAGAGTTTATTGTGTTTTTTCTTTTTCTCTCTAACCTAACATTTTATTTATGCCTTCATTTTTAGGGCATCTATTCTAATATTTTCTTTGATATGGACATATTTAATAAATATTTCTTATCATTTTATTCTTTATTCTTTTTGTCCATATCCTAGCTTAACATTTTTTCAAAAATATTTTCATTTTTTGACTAATTGATTCTAACTTATCAAAACCAAAAAATGCTACAACATATGCCACAACCATAATGAATAATATATCACCTTCTATGCTTCCTAATTTTCATGGCTTAAGAACTGAGGATCCAAAAACATTTCTTTTTTAGTTTGAAGTATTATGTAGATCCTATTATTATTTACTTGATACTAACAAATTAAAATAATTTCCAGCTAATCTAGAATATGGAGCACTTAAATGGTTCATGGGACTAGGGACACATAGTATTAGAACATGTGAAGAAATGAAAAATGTGTTCCTTGAAAAATATAAAGATTGTTGTATGCTCCATAACCTTAAGGATGAATTCTTTAAGATGATGCAAAAGGAGGATGAGATGCTTGAAGACTTGCTTGAAATGTTTGCTTACAATGTTAAAAGGGCTAGGATACATGAACTAGATGAAGAAACATTAAAAACTCTTTTGATAAAATCTGTAAGAGATGAGTGGATTGACCTTCTCAACTTAATGGGAAAAGGCGATAGTTCTCAACTTTCATTTGGTGAAATCTGTGATTTCTATAAATATATTTCAAGAGGCAAGGCTACAACTGGTAAGAATCCAAGAGATCCAATCATGTCAAGAGTTAGTAAATCTGCAACTGGAATAATGAGTAAAGCCGAAATAGGTAATTTTCTTGATAACTTCAAAACAAATATTCTTGGGAATCTTAGTGAAAAAATAGATACTCTCAAAATACAAAACAAGCAAAAAGCTAAAAATATTGCATTATCTATTTTATGTCCTAGGTGTAGGAAGAAACATGATTTGAGAGCATGTCCCCTTGATAGTGTAGAAAACTGTGTCATATGTGTTGAAAATCATGATACAAATGAGTGTCCCTCAATACCTGGTCTTAGAGTTTCCTTTTAGGATGAACCTGGAACAAGCCAAGTAGAATCTCTTTGCTTTGTTGCTAAAATACCATGGCGATCCCAACAACCAAATATGACACAAGGCTTCAACACTCAATTCCAATCCTATGCAAAACCACAGAATAATTGGATTGCACCTATGCCTTGGAAATCTTGGCCTCCACAACCTCAAAATCCATCTTGGGGACAAGGTTGAAAAAATTATTATGGTAGAAATCCTCAATATCAACAGTTTCAAAAATTTTATCCCATGTTTCCACCTCAATATTATCCTCCTCAACCAAGCCAACCCCCTCAATTCCAAGCCCAACCACCAAATCAACAACTTTCATTACCATCTACTCCATTTCTTCAAAAATCTAATAAACTACCTTCTAAACCACTCCCAAATCCAAATAATAAAATTCAACAGGTTATCTATAACATAGAAGGTAAAACTTTTAAAGCTTGTATGATAGGTCCATTAGGTCTAAATGATGTTAAATTTAGATCTGGTAGGGTTTTACAAAAGAAGCCACCACCAATTATCATCCAAAAATCTAAAGAAGATGAACCTCTTGAAAAAGAAACACTTCTTGATCAAGAGAAGACTCCTCCAAAGGAAGATGTTCCTATACATTTGAAGGATGACCAAATAAATCAAAATCCTATAATTCCTCTAGTACAACAACCTTTTATTTCCTTAAAATATCCACCTTTTCCTGAAAGGCTCAAAATTGATAAAGGAGTAGAAAGACAAATTGTCTTACCAAAATAACATATGCTAGAGGAACTAAAGAATGTTTGCATCAAAATTCCTTTACTTCAAGCTATAAATGAAATACCAATATTTGTAAAAACCATTAAGGAGTTATGCATTAGGAAACCAGAAAAGAAATCAAAAGATGTCAAGAAAATCCAACTAGTAGGAAAAATTGCTAATGTCATGACGGGGAAAAAATAGTTCAAAAATATCTAGATCCAGGTAACCCTAATGTAAAAATTCACATCAATGATATCAAGATTCCAAACACCTTGATTGATTTAGCAGTAGCCATCAATATCATGAGAAAGCAAACTATGGATCAATTAAAGCTTCCAAATCTTAAATATACCCGTACATTACTACAATTAGCAGATAAATTTGTTATCAAATCAGATGGTATATTGGAAGATGTATTTGTTTCCTTAGATTCTTGGGAATATCTTGTTGATTTTATGGTGTTAACTCCCAAGAATAATTTAGGAGGCCATTCATTGATCTTTGGTAAACCTTGGCTAGCTACAATTGATGCATTCATAAGTTTTAGATATGGTGATATGCATATTTCTGATGGAAACTCTACTAATAAATTCACATTGTATCCACCCGCAAAGTAATAATTGAAGTAGAAAGTGAAATATGGATGGATAATGATAATGAGGACTTTGAAGATATTCAACCAGTATTTACTCTTTCAAAAATAGCCAAAGAGGATCAATTAATAAATTTAATGAATAATAATGATTCTTCTTCATACTATGCATAAGATCAAAGTTTTCAAGAACAATGTAATATTCAATATCTATCATCTCATCAAATGGATTTGCATTCTATGGAAAAGTTTGACAATTCTCTAGTATAAATCTTTCCAGTTAAAACATTAAATATTAATAATAACTTGGAAGAATTTCAAAAGAGAAAATTGATAAAGATGCTACAAAAACATTCATTTGCTTATGCATGGGAATATACTGATATGAAGGGGATTGATCCTAAAACTTGTATGCATCATATTTATATCCAAGAAAATGTCAAACCAGTTAGACAACCTCAAAGAAGAATGAATCCTAATCTGAGAGAAATTGTTAAGGAGGAATTACAAAAGTTAGTGTGAATTTCATTTATCCAATATCAAATAGTCAATGGGTGTCACCTTTGGTGATTGTTCCAAAGAAGAATGGAAAATGGAGAGTGTGCATTGATTATAGGGAATTAAACAAAGTTGCTTTAAAAGACCATTTTCCACTACCTTTTATAGATCAAGTATTAGATACCTTAGCAGGGAAGAAATATTTTTCATTTCTTGATGGTTTCAGTGGATAACCAAATCCAATTGGCACCAGAAGATCAAGATAAAACAACCTTTACATGTCCTTGGGTAACATATGCCTATAGGGTACTTCCTTTTGGATTATGTAATGCACCTAAAACATTTCAAAGAGAAGTTTCAGGTATCTTTTTTTCTCTAATTCATGATTGTGTGGAAGTTTACTTGGATGACTTTACTTTCTATGGAAATAATTTTGAGGAAACTCTTGAAAAATTAGAAAAAGTTCTCATTAGATGTAAAGAAGAAAATATTTCATTAAGTCATGAGAAGTGTTTTATGATGTTTAATGAGGGAATTGTTTTAGGCCAGCATATTTAAAGTGATGGAATTAAAGTGGATACATCTAAGGTGGAAGTAATTTCTAAGATTTTAATTCTTGTTTGTTAAATAGATGTTAGAATTTTTCTTTGTTTAACTGGTTATTATAGAATATTCATATAAAGTTTCACAAAAATAGGCTCTCCAATCTTCAAACTTCTTACAAAAGATTGTGAATTTGTTAGGAAGTCTAATGGCTAGAAAGCATTTGAGAAATTGACACAAGAAATCATTGAAGCACCAATTTTAAGAGGACCCAATTGGTCTCTCCCTTTTCACATTTCTATTGATTCTTCATATACAACTTTAGGAGTTGTGTTAGGATAGAATGATCTAACTCCTCATGCTATTTATTACATAAGCAAAAATTTGACACTTACAGAGTTAAATTACACGGTATCAGAAAATGAATTTTTAGTTGTTGTGCATGTCATTAAAATTTTCATCATTATATCATTGGTTATGAAACTTTCATACATACAGATCATTCCAGTATTATTTATCTAATGAAAAAAATAATTACTAATGGTAGAATTACAAGATGGTTTTTATTATTATAGGAATTCAACATTATTATCCTTCATAGACCAGGAAAAGAAAACACAGTTGCTGATTTTATTTCTAGAATGCAAAATAATGATGATGTTCCCATAAAGGATAATTTCCCTGATGAATATATTTTTGTAGTATCTACTAAAATTCCTTGGTTTGAAGATATTGCTAATTATTTGGCTACAGGAAAGTCCCCCCCACAACTATCAACTAGGGAAGAGAAAAAAGTTATCAAATCCAATGCACCTTATTCTTGGATAGATGGATAATTATACAAAATTGGACCTGATTTGATCATTTGAAGATGTGTCCAAGAAGATGAAGTACCAGAAATCATGATATCTTGTCATGATGAACCATGTGGAGGACACTCTGTCGATAGAAGAACTGCTTACAAAATCCTTCTTTTGGGAAATTATTGGCCTTCTCTTTTCAAGGATGCTAAGGAATATGTCAAAATATGTGATAGTTGACAAATAATGGAAAATCCTATTCCATCATATGAGATGCATCTACAACCACACGTACTTGTAGAGTCTTTTATTTTGTCGAACCAATCAATCCTCCATCTAAACAAGAAAGTTATATACTTGTTTGTATAGATTATGTTACAAAATGGGTAGAAGCTAAACATATTCCATTTGCAACTAACATGTTGTATTTACATTTCTTTTTGAGGATATTTTTACTCATTTTGGTGTTCCAAGAGAAATGGTAACAGATCAAGGTACTCAATTCACGTCCAAGTTGGTGCAAAAGATAATGGAGCAATATAAAATCAAGCATCGAAAGTCTAATCCATATCATACACAAACTAGTGGACAAGTGGAATCCACCAATAAGGTACTTGAAGCAATTCTAACCAAGATTGTGCATTTGCATAGAAGAGATTGGACAAAAAAGCTTCGAGAGGCATTATGGGCATATTGGATAACATGGAGAAATACAATTGAAAAAACTCCTTATGATCTTGTCTATATGAAGAAATTTTTTCTTCCAATTGAGTTCCAAGTGGAGACCTTTAGAACAACAACCAAATTTGGCCTTGATCTCTCTGAAAATAAAAGACAAAGATTAACATAATTGCATGAGCTAGATGAGATTCGACAAGCTGTTATCCGAAGAACCAACATAGTTTAGCAAAAAAGGTCAAGATCGTATGACAAATTTATTAAAGCTAAAAGGTTCAAGCCAAGTGATTGGGCTCTTCTTTTTTATTCCAAATTCGAAGATTTTCAAGGAAAGTTCCAAGGTCACTGGCTTGGTCCTTATAAGATAGACATTGTCTTTGATATGGAGCAGTCAAAATCAAAACTGTTGATGATGAGTAAGTTACTTTCCTTGTTAATGGTAATAGATTAAGATTATATCATAAACCATTAACAAGAGAAGAGTTTGTCAAGTATTTGCGAGATCATTTTGAATTCAAGTTGGTTAATAAAGGAGATCTTTCTCACCATTCTCCAACTCCATCGTAATTTTCTTGATATTAAAAAATAAATAAATAAATAAATAAAAGCATAGGAATGAAAACCAACATTGTTAGCATGTTCATATAGAAAATATTAACTGAAAACCAATAGTTCTTGGGGATTTATATTTTCATAATTCCCTTATCTTTTTCCCATTTCTTTTTATTTCTCTTTTTCTAATAATTTTATAGATTGAAAAGAAACACTTCTCACGACCAAATTTCTTCAATTTTTACTAAGAAGCAGCAACAAAAAATATTATCTTCTCATCAGTAGAAAATTCTGAAAAAATGAATAGCTATGGGATCAACATATTTCTGTAGCCAATCTCCAATTCCATAGCTGATTTCAAATCCTACAGCTAGATCAGCTACATTCATAGAACCTACAACAAAGGAACATCATAAACATAATGAGGTATGTAGAATGTTAAATTATTTTCATTTAAGGGATATTAGATTTTAATTCATTGGATGATTTCATTACAAGGCTTGAGCAATTTAAATATCTCATAACACTACTTAACATTACACCTCTACATCATAATTGTTATAGCCCTATCCTATCATAATACCCTACCCCATCACATCAACTATCCTATGGAAATGGATCTTAAAAATTGTGGCAATCATGTGAAATAAGTTAGTCCTATTATGAATTTCACACCCCGCAAGCACCTTATTTCACCATCACTCAACCTTCGTTTCGTACCTGATGAGCCCCACATTTTGGTAACATTTTGGGCTCATTTGGCCTACTTACCTTGCTCAACCCTTCATTTTTTATCACTTATGCATCATTTCTTAGTATATTCATGTTATTTGTAGGAAGGAGGGCAGTCATTATGCCTATGTGGCTAATACACGTTTATTTCAGGTTGTTTGACATTAAATGGAGCAAAACCACGTAGATGGAGGCAAGGAGACAGCCAAGGTGGCATTGCGGTTTTGTAGGAAGGTTATCCACAGCCTTGAATGACCTTCCTCGTGATCTCCACCCCAACTCCGAGCTCCAACAGCTATCACCACCGAGCTAGAAGGCAGCCAATGGATTCTACAGGAACAACAGTTTACTTTTAGTTGGACATCCAAGCCCCACTAATTTAGGAGGCCATCTTGGCCCTCATAATGTATAAATATTGAGGTTGTAGCCTTCGATAGGAACTTTTGAACCTTTGTTGCAGATTTTGAATCACGAGTTATAGCTCTGTTTTGCTCTTTGTAAGCCATTTTTGGCATGTTGTTAGACTTATGATTATGATCTTTTAATAAAAGGCAAGCAGATTTGAGTTAAATTCTGAGTTCTTAGAGGAGCTATAGCTCTCAGGTTTGGGCCCAACCTGAGAGCAATAGGCCTCGTTTCTTTGTATTGTTACTTGTCTTTTCTTTCAGCATTTCATTTCTTGTCCTTTACATGCACTTGGAAAACACAGTTTGCTGATTCGAATTTCTTGGTGTGGTTACATAGGTTAGTGTTATGAACAGAGTTGCTTTCAGTAGTTTAGATTAGAGTAAGGATTGGAGTTAATCAAAGTTCCAAGAAAAGGTTGAATGTACACTCACTACCACCTCTGTTTAGAGATTTGGGAGTGTAGACCGTGCCAACCACCAAAAAAACGCAGTTTTACATGTTTATGCAAGCTTTAACGTAATATTTCCATTGGTAGAAGTGTCCATGCATTTAGATCTTGAGCAATAACTCTTTGTTTCAGCACCATGCACGATTTCTCTCTAGGCTACATTGTTGTTCTTTGGTTTCTAATAAAACAGTTAGAGTAGGTTGATGACATTTCGGTTTTGTGCAAGATACAGGTGATTTGTTTCATTTAAACTGCGCAGCACCACTCTATCATTCCCTTATCCTTCTGAGCCGGGCCTAAGCCATCTCCTTACCTCCTAGCTAGATCATTTGCCCACCAACTCTTCTATCATCCACGTTGTTTTATCTTTTCGGCCTTCCATTGCCTCTAACCTCCTCTAGATCAACCAGCTTTACACACTCCCTCTCCATCTCATCTCTCTATCCATAAGCCATCATAAGCTCCCCTCCTACATTTCTCTCCATCCACACAGCTCATTCACTCTTCCATCACCCAAAAATCCTATTGCAGAACATCCTGTAGAAGTTAGCAGACTTCCTGTAGAAATCCTGAACTTCCTATAGAATCCCCTGCAGACATCCTGTAGAAGCTTATAAACACGGTTTCCAGGCATCTGAACCTTGTGAACTTCTGTGGAATGATGCTAGGGATCCCTTAGACCCTCTATGAGCCTTCCTAACCTTTTTCCAGCCTTCCTCCCCTTGAAATACCCCTGCACAGTCAAGACCCAGTAAGAAGCACAGTCATATTAAATCCAACCACTTGAGCAAAAATACAAAAACATGTTCTCTTCAGATGAAAGTAGTTTAGACTCATGCATCTCATCTCACTAGAAGTAATGGCATCACTTTTAGAAGTTGCATTCCCACCATTGCATCATAAGGATTAAGCTGGTAAAATTAGGGTTTACTAGGGTTTCCATGTTTTGTTGGCTTTCAGTTCATTCTTGCAAAGTAGGTTAATTTCCTTCGAGATAGCTTTCGTTCATCACTTAAAAAGCTTCTTCTGAGAACATATAGAAGTTGGCTTGAGCCCTAGTAGACTTGTGCCAGCTGACCAAGTGACAGCTGCGACAAGATCTAGTACTTGTGCATACAGCACCGTCGCTTCCAAGTTTGTACGAACTACCAGGTTGATAAAATTAGAGAAGGAAGCTCCAGGAGTTGTAGCATTATTGCTACAATACTGGAGCCCACCATCTTTTTGGCGCCGTTGCCGGGGAAGCGTCAGAGTATTAGTAATTGTTGCTTTTCTTCTATTTTCCCACTCTCGCCTTCTGCCAAGTAGTTTATTTCATTTCCATTCTGCAAAAGTAGCATAGACATTTCCTGCTTTCCTAGATTAACATTTCAATTCCGCAATTTCAATTTTGCAAGCATAGATTAGCATTTCCATTCCTGCAATTTCATTTGAGCAAAGTAGACTAGTTCTTTCCTGCTTTCATTTCAATTCTGCATTTTCATTTCAGCAAGATAGTTAGCTGTAGATCAATCTGTTTCAAGTTTTTGCAGGTACCAGAGAAAAAACAAAAGCAATCAAAAGTCTTTCCATTTCATGCCTCGTAGGAATCGAGATAAAACAGGAAAATTCTTACCCAACACCCCCACCACATCACTGAGTCACCCTTCTCTCTTCTTTGGTGATAGTGATCTAGAAGAACCTATAGGTGAACCTCCTGAGATATACGAAGATCCTATAGCAGAAGAAGAATTAGAGACCATTCCATCTGAAGCTATGGCTGACAATAGAAGAGAAGATGAGAGAATAGAAGGTGCCTTCCCCATCCGAGAAACCAATGGAGACATGAAAATGAAGAACATTAGCCCCTCCGCTTTACCTCACTTCCATGGACTGACTACTGAAGATCCTGATACCTTCCTGTTTGAGTTTGTTGTCCTTTGTCGAACCTATGACTATACTGAAGATGAGCAGAAGCTGAAACTCTTCCGTTCAACTCTTAAGGATGCAGCATTACGTTGGTTCATGGGCTTACCTGGGAATAGTATCACCACTTGGGCTCAGATGCAGCAAGCTTTCAATACCAAGTATCGGGACTACTGTAGGTCCAAGGAAACCAAGGGAGAAATCTTTTGGATGACCATGGGAAACGATGAGTCCTTAGAGGATTATGAGGAAAGGTTCCAACTTAGCTATAAACGGGCCAGGTGCACACTTGACCCTGAATCCCTCAAGTTGGTCCTACTCCGAGGAGTCCCTGAAGACCTCTTAGATACCCTTCACATGTTAGCTGGAGGAGATATTTACCAACTGCCTTATGAGGACATATAGACTGTGTTTGGAAACCACTCTAGGGCAGCCCGGAAACAAGGTAGAGGAAACCTCCTCTCAGCTGGTATTCCTTTCTCCAAACATGAGTTTGCAAATCAATTAGAAGATCTCAAGAGTGAGGTGAGACTGACCATTGCCATGCAACTTGACACATTCAAGATCCAGCAGAAGAAGGAAGAAGCTGAGAGGGCCTTGGTTATCTTCTGCCCTAGATGTACAAGGAGACACCCTAAGAATGAATGCCCATTGCATTCGGTTGAAGTGTGTTTCGTTTGTGAGGAGGACCATCCCACAAATCAATGTCCAACCTTACCTAGGCTTAAAGCCATGTACCAAGGGACAGAAGCCCCCACTGAACCTCTCTATTTCCTGAACCAAACGAGGCCACAAGGACCTAGACCTTACCAGCAGGGGGTGCAAGGGGCACCCCAAGCTTATTACAACCCCAACCAATCTACTCCTATGCCTTCCTGGGGTCCCCCTCCTCATCCTTCCTGGTCTATGCCTCCTCCATGGTCTTATCCACCTCAGTATCCTACTCAACCCACTACTCATTCCTATCACTCACATGCCCAGCCACAGCCTTAGTGGAATGCACCTCAGTCGGGGTGGAGGCCCCAGTACAACACTCCTCCCGCCATTTTGCATCCACCACTAGTTCAACCTCAACCACTACCTCTTGCTCCTCCAAGGCAACCTCAAATGCCTGCTCAACCAAACCTGAACCCCAACAATAGACAGGCCCAGCAGGTATACACTGGGGAAACATCATGCCCTGCCTATGCTGTGGAGATCCAGGAGATCAATCTTCGATCTGGAAAGACTCTTCCGGATCGCCAACCTCCTCCCCCAGAGGACGAGGAAGACAAACAGGAAAGTGAACCAAAGGCTATTCCACCCTTTCCTGAGAGACTAACAGCCACCACACAACCCAACCCCGAGGAGGATGAGCTTCTGGGAGAGCTCAAGCAGTTGTGTGTGAAAATACCACTCCTCCAAGCCATCAAGGATGTGCCAATATACAACAAACTGGTTAAGGAGAAGTGTTTCAAACACCTAGGCAGGTGAAAGAGAGATGCTTCAACCATCAATGTCTTAGGACAACTATCTGACCTTATGTTAGGACAAGTCATCTGCCCAAAGTATCTAGATCCTGGGAGTCCTGTAGTAGATGTCCACATCAATGGCACCATCATACCGCACACCTTGATTGATCTGGGGGCTGCCATTAATGTGATGACCAGGGATACCATGCTCAAGCTCAATCTTCAGGGTTCCCTGAGGAAGACCTCGACAGTCCTGCAACTAGCAGATCACTCCACCGTGACTCCCGAAGGGATTGTGGAGGATGTCTTGGTCTCTGTCGACTCTTGGGAATACCCTGCAGATTTCTTGGTTCTGCAACCAAAGGAAAAGCTTACTGGATATCCTCTTATTTTGGGAAGGCCTTGGTTAGCCACTGCAGATGCTTACATAAGTTGTCGTGCAGGAAACATGACCATCAAAAATGGTCCTATGTCCAAGCAACTAGTCCTATACCCTCCTGCCCAACCCTCCTTAGAGCATGACTTACCACTTTGGTTGGAGGAAGGGGAAGAGGATGAGGTGTACTCGGCACCTTTGTGCACCCTAGACACCACTAGAAGAGACCCCCCAACCGAGGATGACTTGATTGAGACCTTGATCCAGAATCCACCTCCCAGTGCACTATCCTTAGAGAAATTGGTGGAGGATGCCCAAGCTAGCACCTTAGTGGACCTTTGTGAAACTAACCCTGTCACTCCCAGAGTCAAGAATGTGGAGTTCGGCCCTGAGAGAACGTTAAAGATCAGCTCCTCCCTATCTCCTTCCCAGGAAAAGGAGCTGTGTAGTCTGTTGGCCAGTCATCTAGATGCTTTTGCTTGGAGCTATAAGGAGATGAAAGGAGTCCATCCTTCGGTCTGTACCCATCACATTTACATCAAAGAGGATTGTAAACCGGTTAGGCAACCCCAGAGGAGAATGAATCCAGCCCTTAAGGACATTGTCAAGGAAGAATTGCAAAAACTGTTGGATGCCGGATTCATTTACCCCATCTCAGATAGCGAATGGGTGTCCCCTCTGGTGTTGGTTCCCAAGAAAAATGGGAAGTGGAGAATCTGTGTGGACTACTGAGAACTGAACAAAGCTACCAAGAAAGACCATTTCCCTCTACCTTTCATAGATCAAGTGTTGGATGGACTGGCAGGAAAGAAGTTTTTCTCTTTCCTGGACGGGTTTAGCGGGTACAATCAAATCCAAATCAGCCCGGAAGACCAAGATAAGACCACCTTCACTTGTCCTTGGGGTACCTTTGCCTACCAAGTTCTTCCCTTTGGGCTATGCAATGCTCCTGCTACCTTCCAGAGAGCCGTCTTGAGCATCTTTTCTGAGCTGGTCCATGATGCGGTGGAAATCTATATGGATGACTTCACTCCTTATGGGTCCAACTTCAAGGAAGCATTGTCCAATCTGGGAAAAGTCCTAACCAAGTGCATTGAGATGAACCTGTCCCTTAGTCCTGAAAAATGTGAATTCCTGATGACTGAAGGGACCGTGCTAGGCCACACCATTTCTTGCCAAGGGTTACAGGTGGACCCTAACAAAATTGCTCTCATCAAGAGGGTTCCACCTCCCCAAAAGGTAAGGGATGTTCGGAGTTTCTTAGGACTAGCGGGGTATTACAGGAGATTCATTAAAGACTTCAGCAAGCTAGCCTCACCATTGTTTGGTTTGTTGGCAAAAGATGTGGAGTTTAAATGGACTGACGATTGTCAGAGGGCTTTGAATGAATTAAAGGACAAGTTGGTGTCTGCCCCAATCTTGAGAGGTCCCAACTGGGCCCTACCTTTCCACATCCACATTGATGCCTCGAACAAAGCCATAGGGGCAGCCTTAGGACAAGTGGAACAAAAACTTCCGTATGCCATTTACTTTGTCAGCAAAAACTTATCCAAAGCTGAACTGAATTACACTGTAACCGAGAAAGAATTCTTGGCTGTGGTCCATGCACTGAACAAGTTCCGACATTATATCACTGGCTATCAAAATTTTGTACATACGGATCATGCTGCAATTAGATATTTAATGAATAAACCATATGTGAATGCTCGTATTATTAGATGGTTACTTTTGTTGCAGCAGTTTGATTTGACCATTGTTGACAAACCAGGTAAAGAAAATGTTGCCGCTGACTTTTTATCTAGATTGGATTTGTTTGCAGATGAGGATGGAATAGTGGATGACCAGATGCCCGATGAACATCTGTTTGCTATCTTAGTACTCTCTCCGTGGTTTGCTGATATAGCAAACTACCTTGTTTCAGCACAGTTCCCTCCGCACCTATCTTCAAGAGAGAAGAGTAGAATCATCAGAAAAAGTGCCTCATTTACTTGGATCGGGGGCAACCTGTTCAAGCTTGGCCCTGATCAGATCTTAAGGCGTTGTGTAAGGGAGGAGGAAGTCTTTGATATCCTCCTCACCTGTCATGATGGGCCTTGTGGAGGACATTTTGCAGCAAAGAGGACTGCCTTCAAAATCCTGCAGGCAGGCTACTATTGGCCCACACTTCATCAAGATGTTAGAAGGTATATCAGCCAATGTGACCGATGCCAAAGAATGGGGAAACCGACTCAAAGGGATGAGATGCCTCTCCAACCTCAAGTGACTCTTGAGCCATTTGAGAAGTGGGGTATGGACTTTGTGGGTCCAATCAACCCTCCTTCGAGGCAAAGGTCTTACATCATTGTGTGCACCGACTACCTGACAAAGTGGGCAGAGACTAAAGCAATCAAAGCAGCAACAGAAGAAAAGGTGGCCGAGTTCTTAAGAGAAAACATCTTCTACAAGTTTGGCTACCCAAGAGAGCTAGTCACCGATCAAGGAAGCCAGTTCACATCCAACTTAATTGAAGACCTACTAGCTCATCACAAAATCAAGCATAGGACTTCCACCCCCTATCATCCACAGGCAAATGGGCAAGTGGAAGTCACCAACAGAGCATTGGAAGGGATTTTGACTAAGGTGGTGAGCAGCAGTAGGAAAGATTGGGCAGATCGCCTGGTTGAGGCCACATGGGCTTACAACACCACCTGGAAGACCACCACCGGCTTCACACCTTATGAGCTGGTCTATGGGAAGAAAGCTTTGCTGTCCATTGAATTTGAATACAACACCTTGAGGATGGCAGCTCAGCTGGACCTAGATCTCAGCCATGCACAACAAGAAAGGTTATTGCAGCTGAATGGACTGGACGAGCACCGAATGCAGGCCCTCCTTCACTCAGAAGTGGTTCAACTTCAGAGAAAGGTGTGGCATGACCAACACCTCAATGACAAGCAATTCCAGCCAGGAGATTGGGCATTGTTGTATGACTCCAGGTACAAAGATTTCAAGGGGAGGCTGAGAACCAGATGGCTGGGACCATATGCAGTGGAAAAATGTCATGACAATGGATCTGTTCTTATTCGGACCATTGATGAGGAGTCCATCCCCATGCTTGTCAATGGGCATTGACTGAAGATCTACAGGAAACCTATCTCAAGACAAGAGTTCATCAAAACTATGGAGAAATCAGTGTTGGTCATAGAGAAGGGTTCTACCTCTGCTTTGGGCACACCCTGACAGATCTAAAAAAAAAAAAGGAAAAAAAGAAAATAATAATAATAATAATAAAGATCCTTGGGGGAAAACCTTTCTGAGGCTCCCAAGGCAGGTGGTAGGGGTGAAAACCTCATTGAGGCGCCCCTATTGTCTTTCAAAAAAGAAAAAGAAAAAAAGATTTGAAAAAAGATCCTTGAGTGAAAACCTCTCTGAGGCGCTTAAGGCAGATGGCAAGGGTGAAAACCTCATTGAGGCGCCCCTGCTATCTTTCAAAAAAAAAAGAAAAAAAGAGAAAAAAAACAATAAGCAAAAAAGACAGGGACAACAAGTTTATAATGTGGAAATGCATGCAGGTTGCAGGTGTTCTATGAAGGAGAGGAGGTCTCTCAACTCAGAGTCAAGGATCCTTATCATGCTGCCAGGAGACCTCACCAGCACCTCCTCCAAGAATACTCATCTTCTCCAAGGTATGGGCACGATTTCATTACAGCTTAAGTCTTCTACAGGAAGATGCAGACTTTCTACAGGAAGGTGCAGACTTTCTACAGGAAGTTCTGTATTTCTACAGGAAACTTCCTGTAGAAGTTCGGGACGGCCCAGAATTCATTATATGAGGAGATCTAACGACCAAGGTTCGGTATGGACGCCTGCAAGCTACCATTTTCTCCCTCACACACTGTTGTCACCTCCTTCTACCACCCCTGTCGACATGCAATGAAGGTACCTGCACAATCAAGGCAGATCATTGAGATTCAAGAGAAAGCAATTTTTTTTAATGAAAAAACGCTGAGATGCCGTGCCATACCCATCCCAGCTATCTAAGAGCCCTGTGAGCATGATCGTGGGGCCACCGTCTTCACCATGCAGCATGCACCCAAGGAGGAAAAACTGCTACAGGACATCCTGCAGGAGTCCCGTAGCAGTTAAGCCAGCTAGAGTGCACACCTTTCCACCGCCTGCAACATGCAAAGATCACGTGGGCGCATGCAGCCGAAGCATCAAATTCATCGTCAGCGGCCTGTAAAGAGGAACCTCCGAACCTGTGCAATCACGCAGCAGCAAACAAATCGACTCACCATCGTCCAAAAGCCTGAAGAATCGTGTCGCGGCCGCACAGGTAAGTGCCTCGCCCTTTCTTCCGTCGAATTGCATGAATTTTACTTTGGAATGTTTGCGAAGTGTAAAGTGAATGGGTTGAGCGGTCGTATGGCCATTCGACTGGCCACGTCGACCAGTCAGTGGTCTAGTCGGATGTTTAAACGGTGGTCGTGGAAAAAGGAACGGGCAGTGCACACGTGAGAGCCATCCAGTCGGGAAAAACGAGTTTTAACAGAAGTGACGGCGGCGGATCTGCGGGGAATGATGCGGCAGTAAGGGAACTCGCAGACGAATGATGGAGTGACGTCGTCCAACGGTCCGGCAGGGACAGCTCACCCCCGCGCCACGGATTCCGCCGAATTCAAATCTAATCGGCTAGATTGCCACCCCACGCATTCATCATTCACCGTTTGGAAGTCGAGTGATCATCCGGATCTCTCTGCAGCTCGACACTCCAAGTCTTTGGCCGTTCGAACGCCTGTTAAGCAGCACAGAGAGCGCAGACCCACTGCAGTATCCTCCGGAATTCGCGCGCTGCTTCTACAGGAAAGCTGTTTCTACAGGAAATTGGGTTCCTCACGTCAAAAGGTGGCGGATTAACAAGGTAAGCCTGAACCTTCCATGCAATTGGTTTTGAGGGTGGCAGAATCGACGTCTACAGTCTGGTCGTAAGAAAATTTTGCAAATACTGTCTGCTGTCGCATGAATTGTCATCCTACAGGAAGTGAGTTATAATTAAGCTGTGTTAAGGTCGTCGGGATATAAGTTTTTGTGAATTGTATGCGTGGCAGAGGCGTAATTCTACGCTCTGTCACAGTAAGCCAATTTTCTTCTGCACCCGCCACCTCCAGTTAACGCGGCAGTTTTTCACCATGCCGGGTGGGTTCATCAGAAGGGAACCAACCGACTCCTCAAAGCTGAGAGAAAATCCTGAGGTGGAGGAGCTCTTCACGCGAGCGCAATGGATATCATTCTGTGATAAATTGCAGGGCTATGACGACGAGGTGGCAGAGGAGTTTTTGCAAGCTCTAAGGCCGAAATCCAAAACATTGGCCACCGTTAACTTCAGGGGTTTGAGTCTCAGACTCACCCCACAATTTATCAGCCGAGTTACTGAGCTCCCAATGGGATTACCATGGGATAAAGAAGAAAGAAAATTGGGCCAACAGGCTAAGAAAGACTTCTTTCCACCAGAGGAGGAATTCTCAGAAGATAAAAATGGGGTTCGTAGAACCAGTTTACTGCCACCGTGGAATGAAGTTAGCCTTCAGATTATGAAGTACATCACCTGCGAAGGCCGTTTTAGCATTGTATATGGGTACCATTTTCGGTTACTCACGGAATTAAGGCACCAGATGGACCTACCTGTAGAAAACAAACTCAGTCTCCCCTACTTTCTACTACAGTCTCTGATTGAGTGTGCCACCAAGTTGAAAGAAGGCACACCAGACCAGGTAGCCCACCATGGACTCATCAAACTCCTCGTGGAGGATGCGCTCCACACATACAAGGTTCCTCTCTCATGGGAAGCCTTCAGAAATTTGACCAAAGATGGTGATATAAAGATGCTGACCGAAGAGCTCGGTTCATCTAGCAGTGAGGAGAAAGACTCAGTGCCCGCAGGGAAGAAAGAAAAAGGCCAGAAGACCACGACCACGGAGCAGAAGAAAAAGCAAGAGAAGAAACAAGAGAAAAAGGGTGCCAAAGAGAAGGATGACACACCCATTTTGACAGCCAGAGAGAGAAGATTGCAAAGCAGAGTGGACAAGGCTGAGAAGGTCCACATCAGCAAAAGTGCCTCGACAGCAACCGCAACCAAGTCAAAAAGTAAAACTCATGTAGCAAAACAAACCAAAGCAGTGACACCTGTTTCTATAGGAAAACTGAAACCGGCTTCTACAGGAAGCCCGAAATCAACTGAAAAAGGGTCTTCTACAGGAAGCCCGAAATTAACTAAAACAGGGTCTTCTACAGGAAGCCCTGAAAAAGTGAAACCCAAGGAGAAGAAAGCTGACATTCTTGAAAGGGAGGCAGCAGCTGTGCTGGCCGCCCTCAGTACACCTCCTAAGCCAAAGGAGAAGAGAAAGAGGGAGACCCCTCTATATTTTAAAGCTCGAAGAAGTGTGAGAATAAAGACGGGCAAGCCACAGCCTCCGTCCAGCAGCCCAATCATTATCGAAGATGCCCCTACTTCGCCCAAGGAGAGGTCCCCCTCAAAGATATCAGTCACCTATGAGAGGGGGAGCCCGAAGAAAACTACCTGGAAAGAAAGGTTAGACCAATTGACTACAAAAACTCGGCTACAGGATGCTGAGGATGCTCTACAGGAAACCTTAGCCAGGCTTAAAGAAACTGAGAGAATGGAAGGAGAAGCACCCTCATCACCACCGAGGGAGGGCGAAGTAGAGCCACCAAAAGAAGTGGAAAAAGAGCATATACCAGAGCCCAGCCCTCAGCCAAGTCTGAGTTCATATTACAACTTTTTAGAGGCTGGCAAAATTATACCTCAGAAATTTACTGTGCCACTGTTTTTTGCATTAGAGGAAGAAAGAGTCCGTACACACACGTGGATGAAAATAGCCAAGTCAAAGGGTGTGGCGGACATAGGTCCCTTGCAGGAGTAGCTCAAGGAGGCCAGAAGTGAATTGTCCATGGCTAAACACGTGGCAAATTGCCAACGAGTGTTCCTACAGGAAGAAAACCAAAAGCTGAGATTGCAGCTACAGGAGCTAAGGACAGGGACAGGTACATCCTCCAAGGACACCACAGCAGAGCAGCAAGGCAAAAAGGAACTGAACACCGGTCTTGGGGAGCCAACCACACACCTACAGGAAGCAGAGCAGCAAGCACAAATTGAGGTGCAAGCTCTCAGACAACAGCTGCAGCAGAAAGAGGCACAATTGGCCTGCATGGCCAGTTGGGCCATGGATGCTATCCAATGCAGACAGCCGGCCAAATCCTATGGCCTGTACTTGAAAGATCAATGGCTGCAATTTCAAATCAATACCTTGGCGCAAAGAGGTATCTCTCAGCTCCAAGACCCGCAGCAATTCACTGAAGTATGCAGCACCAGCTCATCAGAGGATAAGGCCAAATTAGCGGAGTTCTACCTCCATAATTTGGCCCTGCCTAATGTAGTTTCATGGGATCCCAATACGGCCTTGGGAGATATGCAATTAATGGCATTTGCCTCATGGCTGAACCATGAGGACAAAAGAGCAGCATAAGCCAAAGCGGTCATGAACCGAGAGTTGAATGAGCCATTGCTCATCAGACTAGAACCAGGGGATCCAGTTGCACTAATCTCGGCACACCAACATTTGTCCACTGACCCTCAATCTTCATTGAGATATATGGATCAACAGCCCCAAGCCATAGCTCATTTTGAAGACATGGAGAGACTGTTAGGAGACACCGTTGTCCAAGCATGCACCTGCAGATGGAATACATTGGCCCACAGTCTGAAAATCCGAGAGTATCATACCCCAACTCGGATGAGGGAAGCTCTAGTACGGGTAGCCCTCTATAAGAAATCCATGCAAAACCTCCAGGCCAGCTGGATTGGCCTCAAACTAAGCCCACCACTGCTGCTAGGATTAATGGAGGGCAGCACAGAGAAGGATGATAATGAACAGTGGGAAGAGGTGAACAGAAAGGCTGGGTTTCATATCAGCAAGGAGGACACTACTACAGAGGCTTGGGATGTCAGGGTGGCAGTAAAGGCAATGAAGGATGAAGAGTTGGACTAGTTGCTCAAGGATGAGCAAATATTTTAGCTGGGGGGTGATGATGAGCCCCAAATTTTGGTAACATTTTGGGCTCATTTGGCCTACTTACCTTGCTCAACCCTTCATTTTTTATCACTTATGCATCATTTCTTAGTATATTCATGTTATTTGTAGGAAGGAGGGCAGTCATTATGCCTATGTGGCTAATACACGTTTATTTCAGGTTGTTTGACATTAAATGGAGCAAAACCACGCAGATGGAGGCAAGGAGACAGCCAAGGTGGCATTGCGGTTTTGTAGGAAGGTTGTCCACAGCCTTGAATGACCTTCCTCGTGATCTCCACCCCAACTCCGAGCTCCAACAGCTATCACCACCGAGCTAGAAGGCAGCCAACGGATTCTACAGGAACAGCAGTTTACTTTTAGTTGGACAGCCAAGCCCCACTAATTTAGGAGGCCAGCTTGGCCCTCATAATGTATAAATCTTGAGGCTGTAGCCTTTGATAGGAACTTTTGAACCTTTGTTGCAGATTTTGAATCACGAGCTATAGCTCTGTTTTGCTCTTTGTAAGCCATTTTTGGCATGTTGTTAGACTTATGATTATGATCTTTTAATAAAAGGCAGGCAGATTTGAGTTAAATTCTGAGTTCTTAGAGGAGCTATAGCTCTCAGGTTTGGGCCCAACCTGAGAGCAATAGGCCTCCTTTCTTTGTATTGTTACTTGTCTTTTCTTTCAGCATTTCATTTCTTGTCCTTTACATGCACTTGGAAAACACAGTTTGCTGATTCGAATTTCTTGGTGTGGTTACATAGGTTAGTGTTATGAACAGAGTTGCTTTCAGTAGTTTAGATTAGAGTAAGGATTGGAGTTAATCAGAGTTCCAAGAAAAGGTTGAATGTACACTCACTACCACCTCTGTTTAGAGATTTGGGAGTGTAGACCGTGCCAACCACCAAAAAAACGCAGTTTTACATGTTTATGCAAGCTTTAACGTAATATTTCCATTGGTAGAAGTGTCCATGCATTTAGATCTTGAGCAATAACTCTTTGTTTCAGCACCATGCACGATTTCTCTCTAGGCTACATTGTTGTTCTTTGGTTTCTAATAAAACAGTTAGAGTAGGTTGATGACATTTCGGTTTTGTGCAAGATACAGGTGATTTGTTTCATTTACACTGCGCAGCACCACTCTATCATTCCCTTATCCTTCTGAGCCGGGCCTAAGCCATCTCCTTACCTCCTAGCTAGATCATTTGCCCACCAACTCTTCTATCATCCACGTTGTTTTATCTTTTCGGCCTTCCATTGCCTCTAACCCCCTCTAGATCAACCAGCTTTACACACCCCCCTCTCCATCTCATCTCTCTGTCCATAAGCCATCACAAGCTCCCCTCCTACATTTCTCTCCACCCACACAGCTCATTCACTCCTCCATCACCCAAAAATCCTATTGCAGAACATCCTGTAGAAGTTAGCAGACTTCCTGTAGAAATCCTGAACTTCCTGTAGAATCCCCTGCAGACATCCTGTAGAAGCTTGTAAACACGGTTGCCAGGCATCTGAACCTTGTGAACTTCTGTGGAATGATGCTAGGGATCCCTTAGACCCTCTATGAGCCTTCCTGACCTTTTTCCAGCCTTCCTCCCCTTGAACTACCCCTGCACAGTCAAGACCCAGTAAGAAGCACAGTCATAATAACTCCAACCACTTGAGAAAAATACAAAAACATGTTCTCTTCAGATGAAAGTAGTTTAGACTCATGCATCTCATCTCACTAGAAGTAATGGCATCACTTTTAGAAGTTGCATTCCCACCATTGCATCATAAGGATTAAGCTGGTAAAATTAGGGTTTACTAGGGTTTCCATGTTTTGTTGGCTTTCAGTTCATTCTTGCAAAGTAGGTTAATTTCCTTCGAGATAGCTTTCGTTCATCACTTAAAAAGCTTCTTCTGAGAACATATAGAAGTTGGCTTGAGCCCTAGCGGACTTGTGCCAGCTGACCAAGTGACAGCTGCGACAAGAGCTAGTACTTGTGCATACAGCACCATCGCTTCCAAGTTTGTACGAACTACCGGGTTGATAAAATTAGAGAAGGAAGCTCCAGGAGTTGTAGCATTATTGCTACAATACTGGAGCCCAGCAGTACCCTTCGCCATCCGGCTCTATCAACCATTCCTCCTACTAGCATTTATTACCTTTTTCAAAAAGAGGCAGTCCAAGACTAAGACTTCTACACATCATGGGTGTCATTATTAGATTAGAACCCAATGGAGTCAAGTTTATTTAGGCATATTCTCGAGTATGAGAACAATTGCAGTAGGTGGGTTGGCTCAAGTTCCTTGAAAAGTTTAATGGGAACGAGACAAAGGTTACCAAATATTTTGCATGGGCTTTTGATGGGGTGGAGGGAGAAATTGGTGACATCAAACTCATACTTACAAAGTCTATAAAGGAAGAAGCTATATAATTTCCCCGAAACGGAGAAATTTTGTTCAAAAATAGGAAAATAGAGGAGAAAGAGTGGACAACCTTCCTTAGAGACCAAGGTATGGATGTTTCCATTTTGAAAAAGAGAATTCTAGTAACAACATTAAAAGGTAAATGGGGAAATTTATTGCTAGTCATCTAGAAGTTCTTAACCTGTGAAGGGAGGTTTGGAACCATGTTCTTTTATCATGTCTGATTTTTGATGCATTTCATTGATGGAAATGAAATAAATTTTCCATATTTCCAACTATGTAGCCTTAAGAATATGGCCTCTAGTGTGCAACGAGAATCTAAAACCATCGATAAAGCTTTGTATCATCATGGACTCATTAAAATTCTCATATAAGCACACTTAGAAGCCAAAGGAGATAATTGGCAAAGTTTTCTAGTCCGTAACCACTTTGTAGAAGCCCTAGATGAGGAAACAAGTGTAAAAGTCAAAAGAAGCCAATGCAAATTGCTCTCAAACCCTAACCATGAGGATATAAGTGAGAAAGAGGGTTTGAATCTTAATGAGACAGAGGAATTAGAAAACCCACTAGAAATATCTTAAGATGATACTCTTATTTCCCATTTTTTAGAAAAGACTAAATAGAAAAATGGAAAAGAAAATCTTAGAAGAAAGAAATCTAGCTCAAGTCTGAAGCCACTTGAATAAAAATATGGAGAAGCAAAGGATAAGAAACAGACAGGAACTAATAAAAGGAAAAACATAAAAACACTGAAGAATATGGGATAAAATTGAGAAGCAGCAGACAAATTTATAAACTTTGAAATGTGCAATCTCCTAAATTAACTGATCTAGAAGAGGAAAACTACAAGACACCACCTCAGGCTCTAAGTCCAAAAAGAAAGACACCAGATATTGACCCATTAGAACAACTAATATATGACTATGTGGAATCTTTAGAGCAGAAAGTGCAACAAAAATAAAACTCTTCCTCTCAGAATCAAGAAGATACATTCAATAAAGAAATTCCTATGCGAGATAATATTCTTGAAAACGAATACATAATTGGAGATACTTTAAAGCAAGACATATATGAATTGGAAGTACTGAACAAACATTTCCAATAGGAGAATGAGTCAATGAAGGTACAAAATGAAATTTTGAGGACTCATAATGACACTATACTTTTTAATTTGTGCCCTTGGTACATAAAGAACAAGAAACTCAAAGCAAACAACAGATTCCTCAAGAACAAAATCAGAGGTTTATAGAGAAAAATCTTAATGAAAAAATTGAGGACAGTATTTAGTATCAAGAAAAGAAAAAGGAGCATTATTTTGGACATTCTAGCTTAGGCTTTAGTGGTAGTACATTGAACAAAACAAGGCTAAATTTTTGAAAATTTGATGCATGAGGATATGCAATACCTTCGGTGTGGGGAAATGTTGAAGTCTAAAATTGTTCTCTTTTTTACAATCCTTTGCTTCCCTTTTTATCCTTTCCATAATAATTTTGTTGCAGTTTCTCTCTAAAAGGTCATCATAAATATGCTCAAGCATCCAAAACAATACTGATCATCCATGTTTTATAATTTGTTGTTTCTTTGTGAAATATAATTTAGACATTTCTACAGCTACCAAATCACGTTTATTCTGCAACTAACTAAGAATTTTGTAGCTATCTCCATGGTTAGATATGTTCTAGTGCACCAGAGAACGAATAAAAGGCATCAACAGTTGTAAAATTACCAGTATATGGATATCCACC
Organism: Pinus tabuliformis; assembly: GCA_031772625.1. NCBI lineage: Eukaryota > Viridiplantae > Streptophyta > Pinopsida > Pinales > Pinaceae > Pinus > Pinus tabuliformis. The sequence goes on from CM062816.1 coordinate 1,650,113,294, forward strand.
TGTCTAGATGATATGGAAAACCACATGGATCGAGAGATCTAAAAGTCAAACAAAAATTCAACTCTAGAATATTTCGAAGGCAGTTTTTCGCAGGATCAAGCAAGCATGGAAATGATTGAGAAACCTTCGAAGTAGATGCATTCAATAAAATCCCTCATGATTTTATCTTTCAGTAGAAAATCATGAGGGGAATGAATTTCATCTTGATTTTACTTCTTAGCTATTAGATTAGTCACGTTACCTCTCGGCTTAGGACTCTCGAAATAGTTATTCAATAAAGAAGTATAAAAATATTTGAGGTGAAGCTAGATATAGTAGTTATTATTGTTAATTGTTGCAATCATTGTTTAAGACTTTTATGGTTAATCTAAAACTATGTTTCCGAACAAATGTGTGGTGAAGTGAGTTAATTGAATTGGTGATGAACTTGCACTCAACAGGAGGGCTCCCTGGAGAATTATAAGAGTGGATTATTTTTTAATTATGTTCATTACGAGTTATTTTCTTTCATTGTAATCTATTGATGCATTTTTTTTATCAATTTCTAGATTAATTTCTTTTTGTTCATAAAAAATAAAGCGCTCATAAAAAAATAAAAAGGTTTTTTTTCCATAATTCATTTCTTTTAAAACTTTCATTTCATAACTCAGTTAATTTTTCCAAGTAATTTCGTGGATGATGAATAGATGGATTTCGAAGTTCAATCAGGCACGTTAGTAACCATTTGAAGTTGAAAGTTAATTTTTATATTTTGTTGAAGGTTGACTCATTTTCTTTTGTCAAGAACATAGATAGCAAGAATGATTTGATATTTTTGCTACTAGAATTATACTTTCTTTCTATTATAGGATCTAGAATTTTCATTATGCAAGTAGAATCATAATTTTTTTTTCTGCAAGCATAATTAAATTTTTTCTTCTACAAATCAATTTAGCATTTCCTTTTTTCAATTAGTTAGAACTTTCCATTTCATAATCAGAAGAAGTTGTGATCTTGAATTCATAGATTAAAAGTCTAGTTTGATTTTGATTTCAATTTGCCAAGAAGTAGTTTTAATGGAAGAAACATGTGCGTAGGAAAACTTTGATTCAATCTAACTTTGTAGACATTTAGATTAATTCTATATTTTACAAAACTAAAATAGAAATCCTAACATATATTGTGCACATGCACTTCATAAGTACACAAACCTTGGTTGACAATTAATGAAGCAATTTAACATCAATTAAATTACCCAACAATTTCTCAACAACAGTAATTAGATAATGCAAAGGTGACAAGTACTATGCATAAAGGAAGCATGGTCTTAAGGGAAGACTTTTCATGAACAAAAAGGAACTTATATTACGACTACTGGAAAACATGTCATCAAAAAGGGAGACTTGGATCAAGTTTACAAAAAAGAGGGAAGCATTGTCTCAAGGAGAGTATAAGAATAATTATAATCAATGGTGGAAGCACGGTCTTAAGGGGAGTATAGGAACAATTATGAGAAAAAATGGAATCATGGTCTTAGGGGGGGACTTTCAAAATAATAACATAGCAGTAGGAAGGAAGCATGGTTTAGTTAGGTCCGCAAGATCATCCAGGATAAAGTTATGGAATCTTTAACAAATACTTATGTAGGATCATCAACATGGAAGTTTCAACAGATATAAATGACCCTTTGCCTTTGATGTTAAAGGAAGAGAGTTTGCAAAGAAATTTATATAGAGGAGAGAATGCAAGTATCAATAGATGGAGCATCTTAATAGAGGGAGACATCTTGTTGCAAGTTTGACATCAAATTAAAATCAATGGAGAAATGGATTATTCAATTGGGAATATATACAAAGGATGCAACTTTGGTACATGATTTGATCAAATTCAATGGCATTGTCATTCAAGCATTGAAGAAGAGATTAAAAATCCCCAATTTAGAGCATGTACAAACACCAAAGCTACATGCCATAAAATAAGAAAAGGATCAATTGCTTGCAATAATGATTGAAATAAACAAATAGATGAAAAATTATGAAATTTTTTTGAATTCATGATGAAGGAAAGAACTCAACATGTATGTTCAAGATCTTCATCGACAACAAACAGTGTAAACTTTGAAATGAGAACTATAAACTCAAAACAGGAACTCTAGCCAAAAAACCTCTGCAAAAAAATGAAAAACAACCCAAAAATGAAAAGTGTGTATTTTGGAATGATGTTTTATTTTTTTGGGGTTAATTTTAACATTTTTTAAAAATGGTAGCAAAACCATTTTTTTGTGAAAAATAAAAGAAAAAAACACACTAATTTTGTTGGTAGTATAACATTTTTATTTTCCGGATACAATTTCAACATTTTTTAGTAATGGCGTTAGAGATAAAATAATGGGATCCGAAACACATTAAAATTCCAACAATTTTCATCCATATCATTAAACATATAATAATATGACACCAAAAATCGCTAAAATTCTAAGTTTTTTCAACCATAACATTAAAGATAAATAAAATTTGACAATTTTTCAACCATAGAATTAAAAAACTTTAAGTTTTGAACATATTTCAACCATGACATTATGAACAAATTATATGACTAAATTAATCAAAATATCAATACTTGTAGATTGAATGAAACATAAATTATTTCTCTAAGTTATTGTTGCATTGTGGATATTATAAACAAATAAATTCATCATAATTAAAACATATAATCCAACAAACATAAAAATGACTCATAACTTCATGTAACGTTATATTGAAATTAAAATATTTATTTCAAGCTACCATGCAAACTTCATTTATATAAACTGTCTTAGAAAATTATTCAAAATCACTTAGATGTTATTGCACACCATGAGAATTCACATCTTCAGATGAATGACTGGATGTAAATGAAGATGTTCCATATTCTTCGGTTTCATCAACTAGTGCCCTATCTAAGTCAACCTGCATGCCCACCATTTCATGTTTCAAAAGTCTTATAGATCTATGACTAGGTTCAACAGTCTGGCATCTCAACATTGTTTCTTCTGGTAGCAACTTCTTCAGAATCTCTATCATCCTGAAGTGAAGAGTTCCTCTCTTTGTTAAATTGAAGTCATAAACAACTATGTCAACATCCTCCAATTTCAATAGGTCTGTGCGACGATGATTTATATTTGTACCCTTTCTTTTTCTCTTTTTGCCAATTTTTTTATCAACTACCATCTCTCATTCGTACACACCATTGAATCGGTGTGTATTTGTGGCATACCAATGTACTTCAACACCTGCAACACCTTCATTTTCTGTAATGACCTTTATAACCTTGGAAACCCAGAATGGATAGCCTTATGCATCTCCATCTACTAACACTATGATCATGCAACACTCCTTAATACCCTGTATTGAACCCCTGTAATGGTCATCCATGGATTCACGTTATGCACAAGACCTTCTGGAACCAATAGACATTTCTCTTTCCTCTACCTATGAAGAATTAATAATACCTTGAGATTGTTGATGTTCAACAATGTTTCTTTCCTCATGTTCATTTGACACATTTTGTGGCCAAATTAATGGAGTCTTCAAAAGTATATATTCATTTGTTGATCTTGAAATGATATTACTCTTATTATTGAAAACATACTCCCATAAAAATGAATGAGAAACATCAAAGTACTCATATGTATATCTAATATATTTTTTAATTTCTTACAGTCAATTAGAATAATTTATATCTCTCTTCTGCCTTTGTGCATTATGAACTTCAACAACTGAATGTAATAACAACGTATTTGATGCAAATATTGGATGATCTAGAATGAAATTCAAAAATGCCAAACCTGATAACAATGCCCATTCTGCAGTAGTTGAATACTTCTTGCCCCATATTAGTGTTTTCCCATCAATTTTTTTGATACAAAATTGATGTTGGAAGCTAATGTTATTAAGTTATTCAATGCATTTCTCCTCACTTTGTGATTCCAGAATAAACCTTTGCATGTTAAATGTTTCTTCCAACACATGAAAAATAAGCTTTGGCATGTATGATTTCTTAATACATTCAATTAATGATGACAATCTCCCAACATCCTACCTCCTTAATGTGCCTGAAAAATGACTGAACACTGATCAATATAGTCATGAGTGTGCCCAACAAGAAGGAAACCAACATTTACATTATGAAAAATTCTTAATTCAATAAGCTTGTTTAGATATCCAAAAACAATCTAATTTTTGTTTTCACGACAAGTTTTGTCCAATTGTAGATACAAAACTTCAGGAAGATTACTAGACCAATTAGAAAGAACATCGTGAATTATGGTTATTATCAAATTTGCATCATTATGAATATTTGGACTTGTGAAGTAAACCCTTTGCAACATTTTCCCATTGAAGGCCATACAACCAACCAACTGAAACTAAATAAAATTTTCCTCCTGTAAATTTTTGGGTGTGCAAACAAAATGTGGTAGAAGTGTTTTGTTTTGGTCCATACAATCAATTATCAAACCTAAATATTTATTTAGATTATCATAACACTTCTTTAGATTCTTGTACAACTTTTTCCTTTCACCTATTTGTTGCTCATGATGCTCTTAAAGTGCTTTGACAATGGAATCTACACATAACATAAAAGAAAGATATTAATAAATACGTTTTCATAGTTGATGACTATATAATTTTAAAAAATAATGTTATGAATGTTTACCTCTTTCTTCCCTTTGACATTTATCCATTTTTTATTTAAGAGAAGCACATGTACTGCAAACCCCCATCCTTTTCTTCTTAGGAATACATACATTGTTGAATTGTTTCTTCTATATCTTCACAAAATATTGATATGTAATAAAACGACCATTTCCTTCAACACCTTTTGCATATTCTTTGTACTAGTTGTAGATTTATTATCTTGAGAAATTATATGGAATATGTATTGTGTCTCTATTTTTCATACACTTTCCATGATTTGAAAAGAAGTCTTTGATCCATGACATTGTAGTATTTTCTAATGGCCCAAACTCTAGTTTATGACATACTTCTGAACAAAATGTGGGATATTTTTCCAAATTTTCTTGGATACTTGACAGACGTAATTACCAACTGATTGAAACATTTTGAAACCCTTTATATAGAAAAATAAAGACCCAATATCATAGTCATAACCTGACAATGTAGATTTAATGCACCCCACTAAATATGAATTTTGCATGCTTTTATTCATTGACAAATATCTCTTCCTTTTCTCCAATGCAAACTTGAAATCCATATTGTCAAGAAATCCTTTTGAAAACATTCACTTGAAATGAGATCACTGATAGAACTTCTTCTTGTGAGATATTCTGCTCTACCCCTTGTATAACTAGAACATATTGGATTGATACGAAAAGGTCTGCTCCTACTCCTAGATACAATATTTGTTGGAAACGCCTCCATTGTTTCATCATCATCTATATAAGAATTTTCATCATCATTAGGAGGAATATTATCCTCACTATGATAATTTCGAACATAGTTAGGAAATTCATCACTATCATTGTTTGAAAAATATTCATTACAATCCTCAATTGTAGGAAATTTTTCATTTCCATCATCTGTGCTTTTGAAATACTGAGTTGGAGGATATTCTTCATCATATTCATCCTGCCCTTCGTCAGTGCTACCCTCATATTCCTTAGAATTAGGACTAAGTGGAAAATTTGACTCTCCATTTACTGAATATTCTTCATCCTATGATTTTCCAATGTTGCTCTCATAGTCCTTAGGATTAGGACTACGTGGAAAATGTGATTCTTTATTTACTGGAAATTCTTCATCCTACCCTTCGTCACTACTACTTTCATAGTCCTTACGATTATGACTAATTGGAAAATGTGACTCCCTATTTACTGAAAATTATTCATCCTTCCCTTCATCAATGTCGCTTTCATAGTCCTTAGGATTAGGACTAAGTGGAAAAAGTGACTCTCTATGTACTGGAAATATTCATCCTTCCCTTTGTCACTAACGCACTCATAGTCCTTAGGATTAGGACTAAGTGGAAATTTTGACTCTCTATTTATTGGAAATTCTTCATCCTGACCTTCATCACTGCTGCTCTCATAGTCCATAGGATTAGAACTAAGTGGAAAATATGACTCTCTACTTATTTGAAATTCTTCATCCTGCCCTTCGTAAGTGCTTCTCTCATGGTCCTTAGGATTAGGACTAAGTGGAAGATTTGACTCTCTATTCATAGTGAAATAATTTTCATTATACTCATCAATATGAATAGAGTTATTACGCGACAAAGTTGTTGATGCTTCACAAAGAGAAACTTCACTATCAGAAGAATCCACGACTTTCAAACAGATGAGGTTGAATGATACAAATTCATTCCCTCCCAATGATAATATATGTCTTAAAGAATGAAAATTTCCCTCCAAATTTTCTGCCCAAAAATTTTCGCTGAAAAATTTCCCTCCAAAAAAGTGTTTGAAATATTTACCTCCAAATTTTTCTTCTAAAATTTATTGAAAATTTTCTACTAAACTTTTCTCTTGAAAACTTTGACCCTAATTTCCATTCAAATTTTCCACACAATTTTCATTTAATACATTCATTCTAAATTAAACTAAATATTTTACTTAAATTATATAACATTTACTAGACAATTGAATATTTTTTTTAATGTTTATTATATCTTTTATCCTACATGTAACATAAATTAGTGTATCGTCATCATATTAACTATATATTAAGTTTTTATAATTTTATTTTTGATACCACGTTCAAGAAGAAATTAAACAATTCCATAATTTCTGCTATATAATAAATTTCGTTATCACTATTCCTCACATCAGTACATCAAGACTTCTTAAGGTTTCATTAAAAATCTTGGAGTGATTTTGTGGAGCAATTGCATTGTCATCGACAACACATTCAATGGAAGATTGTCACATTTCAAAGGCTAGTTTCCCTTCTAATTCAACCATTCAACGAGGAGTTTCAGGAAAATATATTTTTATATGCCGACAAATCATTTATTTATTTTCTTTGTCTTGGGGAGCAATTCAATTTATTAATTCGAAATTTGGGAAATTTTCTAAACTAGGTATACTTAAGTTCAAATCCCACTAAGTGAAGGTCTTAAACCCCTATAGGTTTACTAGTAGTTATGTGTCAGTTGGATTGTTATGTTCATGCAGGATAACAAACAAAAAACCCATGTTCCATTAATTTTTTTTTAACTTTTAGTTAACAAAATATAGATTCATTTTCAAAATAAAAAATTTAAAAAAAATCACATGGGCCAAGCTTTCCTAACGACCCCCTCGCAAGCAAGGGGCCTCTATTTCGTCGATGGTGCATCCAGCCATGGCCGTGCTCGCCCATGGCACAACTGGCAGGCATGCCCACGACTAAGCTCGCCTTCCCAGGGTACAACGTCCCCCTACCTACCAGGGGCCTTGGTAGGAAGGTGGTTTGATTCTGAGCCTACTCGGGGCACAACGACCTCCTAGTAGGCTCAGAATCACCCCCCTACCTGCCAGGGGGTCGATTCTCAAAATCGACCGCCTAACAAGTAGAGGGTCGATTCTTAGAATCAATCGCCTGACAGCCTGGGGGTCGATTCTCAGAATTGGCCACCTGACAAGCATGGGGTCAATTCTCAGAATCGACCCCTTGCCTTTCAAGGGGCCATTGTGCCGCGAGAAAGCGCACCTGACCATGGGTGTTCCCACCAACGACACAGTGAGCATGCCAAGCAGGCACGCCCATTGTGCCGCTGGTGGGCACGCCATCCCAAGGCACAATGGTCCCCTATTTGATAGAATTTTAATGAGGGTCTTTCAATTATGTTGGGGGGAACTTATTTTATAAAGCGAGATATTATGAATGTTGTCGACAGTTTCTACTTAGGGTCAGAATAAGATATGACAAACAAGCAAAAGAAAATACTTCATGATCCTACAAGACTACATACAAGGGATCAGTAAAGAATGCCTATAGTGGATAAATGTAGCGAAGCTAGACATGTTACTTTTGAAGATGAGGAATTTGAAGATGAAGCTGAAGAATATGTTTCCATTACTGAGGATGAGATTAGAAATGATGTTAGAAAGGAGAAGAGCCATAAAAGACCAAAAGAAAAAATGCCCAAGAATGTCTCCTTTCTAGTTGATGATGAGGAGATTGCTTATGTAGAAGAAAATATGATAACCGATAGGAGGAAGAAATTAAAAGTTGATCATTTTGAAAAAATCATGGCCAACAGTGAAGATCCTAGTGAAAACTCAAAAGTAAGCAGGGAAATAATTACACTAGGAGATGATTTAGAGGATGACATTATTAAAAAAAAAATTCCATTCAACATCAACTGACGAAGACAAAATTAATTGAGGGTGGTTGTACATTTCAATTGAATGTTAGCCAAATCTATAAGCCAAATGAAGGAAAATTTATATATCAAAATAGAAATCCACACCACCTGCATGTTCTCAACTTGAAAACATTGATGAGTACAATCCATATGCTCATGAGGTTGATTATATGCTTCTTGTTGATCCAATTCGAGCTCCCAACGAAGAATCATTTGATAAATCAAAATGTTTTGAATATAAATATTATGTACTTGGGGGAACCATCCAATAGAATCTCAAAGGTAATTGATGGAGGAATATCCCAATAACTCACGTTTTGAAACAACGATATCATTTATGTTGGTTTAATAGATACAAAAGCAAAGTTATTGCCATGGGATCACAATACAAATAATGAGTATAGGATGTCTACGAATTTCATCCAAAGGGTTATATTTATTCATAATGAATTTGTAGAAAAATGTGGTGGGGATGAGGAAAAGGTTAGTCTAGCCTTTCAGAAGGAATGTTGTATGGAAATAGGTTATCAAAATGAAGAAAAAATAAATTCGAAAGGTGGAAAAGTAAATTATGAAATATTAAGAGGTATGGATAACATTTTCCAGTTGGAATTTAGAACTTGAGAGATATGGGAATTGATTAATGAAATTTTCAACATGTGGGAGAACATTGGCATAAAAAACCAGAAGGTCAAAATGTCTAAACCATTGATATGTAGCAATAGTAAATCAGTTCTTGAAATGAAGCTCCTTCCATAAGATATGACTATCACACCTTGGAGAGAATTGCAAGGAGTGAAATATGAAAATCTTATCAAAACAATATTATCTCATGTGAAGTCAAGGAAATTATCATTGGACGAAATGTGTGAGGAATTTCAAAAGTAAGTTTGTTGAATTATTTTTACTTATTTCTAGATTATAAGTTTCTTTTAAATATAACATATTGTTGTTGGTAGTATTTGTTATACATATCATTATATTAACATTTTTTACTTTATTTATTCAGTCACAAGGTTTATATGAGAATACAAGAACAAATGGTTAAATTGTTTAATGAAGATAGTTGGGATGATGTTGTATGCAACTACCTAGATTCAAGTTCTACATAAACGTTAAAATATTTCTATCTTGCATTTAAAAAGGTATGTTGATGTATACATTCATTTTTATTCATGTGTATACTATTTTTATTTTATAGCTTATACATATATTTGTTTATTTCATTAAATATGAAGAATGATGCAAATGGCACAACAGATAGTTTCATAAGCTTTATTGAAAAAATTAAGATGGAAAGACTAAGAAAGTAGCGTCTTAGTAATGTTGAACTTTATCCTAGTCTTACTCATTTAATTTGGAATGGGCTCGAGACTATCCAATATCAAATAACACAAGTTGATTGTGAAGACATTGCAACATTCATACCTAAAAGAGATTATTCCCTAGTTATTGGAGATATTCCTCATGGTTTCAATATCTCAAACATTGAATATGATAGTGAACCTTATAGTTATCAAACTCTTAGTAATTAGTTGCGGAATTTGTATAAGTCACAACATCACCATTTTCAAACAAACAATTTGCAATGTTATTGACAAGCTTCAAGGGAAAAAAAAACTCATGTTTGCAACTTACATGGTAAGACGTTGAAATTGTATGTTTGATTAATGTTAAAAAAATAATTTATGTACAAGTTAATTGAACTTTTACTATTTCATGTTATAGGAGAAAGTAAATTCTTATTAGCCGCAGAGATCGACCAATTATAAGTGATTGTGAGTTCATCCATGTCGAATGTTGGACAAAAGATGATATCTATAAGCCTATACTTTTGAACCACATAGATGGAAAACGTCATAACCAAGTATTGGTTCATGATGATGTTGTAAAAAAACTAACATATGAAGATAAAGAAGCAAAAGGAGATATAGTTAACATTTATAAAAACCACAGTAAGTGATTAAATATCTTATAGATTTATGTTTAAATGAAGGAGATTGGGTTTTGGATTTATTCTCAGGCTCAGGGAAGTTTTATTATATAAAATTTAATTTCAATATTTAATTTTTAATTTTTTATGTGTTTATACTAATTTACTTCATTATTTCTTTTGTAATTGATGATTAGGTACAACACTAACTTGTTGCCTACAAAAAGGAAGAAATTGCATTATCACTGAAAAAGACGCAATGCAGTGCAAATTTATTCGGCAAAGAACTAATGCTCTTTAATTTCTTCCAGATGCAATGAAAGAAGTTGGTTTGAGGAAAGGGGATTTTAATGGAATCATGTGTGGAAAAGAAGACAAAGGAACCTCAACCACCATTAGATGGAATGATTGGAAAGACGTACATTGAGAAATTCACATACATCAAAGATCCTTTAGAAGAGGAAAATGATCAAACTGAAGCAAAACATATTGTGGAAAAGGTCAATGATGAAACTCTAGAAGATGAAGAGCATGTATTGCATGATATTATTGATTAAATTCAAGTTATGCTTGGAAATTGAGCTCATTTTTTGTAACTATTAATTAGCTATACTTGTAATGTTTTGACTATGAGATTTTATGAGAAGAATAAGTATTCAATTATTGTTGTTATATGTTTAATATTTGTATTATGTGATTTTCACTTTAATTTTTATGTGAATCATTATTTTTTGAAAAAAACTGTGATTATTATTATTTTTTGACATGAAATTCATAAAAAAATATTTTTTTTAACAATTTTTTATTAATTTATTCCTATAAAATTGTTTATTTTACATATCATTTTTAGCAAAAAAGTCTCAAAATGTGTAGTTTTTTTGTTATATCTATATTCAAATGTGTACTTTTATGTCAACTGTTAAAATTATTATTTTTTTAGTGACAATTATTTGATGTGCATTGAAATATTAATTAACGACATATAAATATATAGAAGATTACAACTTTAAAATATCGACCTAGCTTTTGAACTATGCAAAAAAAAATATCTCACTACAAAAAAAGAAAATGAAAAGAAAAAAAACATGAAGAAGATGACTCCTTAAAAAATTGTTAAATTTAGAAAATAGTTATCCACACTTAATACATTAGAAAATTTAAAGTAAAAAAATAAGTCTTCTAAAAAAAGGGGTTGACGTTGCATTAACACTTTTCAAAATCAGCATGAAAATCACTAACATTTTAAAAATAATGTACATAAGAAAATTTAAAGTGTCAAAAATATGCTAAAAAAATATGTATTCTGAATCAACACTTTTCAAAATCGGTTGATTTTTTTGCTACCTCAAAAAAACGGGTAATCGGTACAGTTCTTGTTTCAAAGTTTACATTGTTACTAATAACCCTTGTAGATGCATCTAAAAAACTAGCTAAGGCTATGTCTAATCTAAGCTTGAAAGAGGTTGAGGTAAAAAATCTAAAAATAACAATTATAATTAAAAATGATGAAATTCATATTTTGAAAAAAAAAAAGATATCAAAACAAAAAATGCAGCTATCCAGATTGATTTGAAAACAAAATTTCAATAAAAAAAAGAATAAATGAAAAGTCAATTAATGGGTGTGAATTCCTTAACTCAGGAAAGAAATCTCCCGGATGCGGGTGTTTAGGCACGTTGGTACTATGCAGCGACCTTGGGTTGGCAAGTGGCGAGGCCACCTGGCCACCCACGCTTCCACCTGGAAGGTCACTACCGAAATTAATGGCATATTAATGCACCGCGCAGGTCTAGGCTTCATCAATCTGGTTTTTAAGATGGCTTCTTCAGACCGTCTCCCCCCACTCTGCCTCCTCTGAACTACAATTGTCTCCCTGTTGCTGCAGAGCTGAGATCGCGCATGATAACGGGGAGACGCTGCCAAGTTCTGCGCTGCATTGAGATGGTGGATGGTGCACATTTCTCACAGAGTCTTCTATGCTGCCTACGTACTGGTTCTTCGGTCTTGAATCTTGGCTCTGAACCGCTGATTACAGGTCATTCTATTCCAATGACCACTCATTCTTTGGCACTGCTCCTTCTCATCCTCGCCGCTCAATTTTTCCCATGTGAGAATGCCTCATCTGCATCATCAAATGTGCTGCAGGAGGGGCAGTAGCATAGGAAGAACAATTCGCGCCCACCCCCCCCCCCCTCCTTGTCCCTCTCTGACTCATCCCCCTCTGACTTATCTTCCCCTTCGATGGCTCATTTCTCTGGATGCTACCCAACCACTCGTAGCAGTTGGGGGCGGGCTCAGACTACAGGTCCTTGGCCTGTTGACGCTACTCCCTAGCCTTCTGCTGCCTCTGTATCATCTCTACAACCCAATCATTTTGCACAATTTCAATTTCGCTACACGTTGGAACGTCCCTGCATAATAGCAACTATCTCAGTGGCATTTAGAGAGGAGCCACAAAACTCTGAAGATCTAGCCCGCAATACTTAGGCGCGGACCACCACCAGCAAGAGAAAATCCCATGGGAGCAGCTCAGGGACGCACAGAAGCTGCTCAAGGACGCACCAATCCAGGCCCCTTCAAAAACATGGAAGAAATTTTGAGAGATAAACAGGATGCAGAAGATGACATGGAGACGTACAGGTGTCTGATAGTGGAAGAACCTCCTCCTCCTAACGACACCTAACTGGTCAAAGTTTTTCAAGTTCTGGGTTCCTGGCTCCAAATACTATGGGTCTATTCTGGTGTTTTTTTTTTTTTATGCAATGTTGTTAATTTTGATGATTGTTCAAAAAAATGTTCCACTCTAGCACTACAGGCTATTACCACTGCGTGGGCAGCAAACTCTCATAGTTTTGGACTGGTTTCCCCAGTGCGGGCAGTCTGTTTCCAGTCTTTTGTTGTTAAACATGGCATAATTTGGGGCTTGCTCTGTAGAGATCGGTGCCTCCTTGTACTACTTTTGTTACATTAATAGAATTAGTCAAATTTAGAAAAACTGAGGAAAGAAATCATTGCTTAAATTACAAATATGTGGAATTATTTGAGATTGGTAGGTGATGAATCAAATCTAGTGTATCACACACAACTGGCTATTCAATAAATACAAAATGAATTGTTTTATAAACCTCAGATATTCAAAAAATTTGTTAAATTTCTTAACTCCACGACTTAGGACGAGTTACATGCATTGGGAATTCAAGACAATACCTCATTCATAATAGAAACCAACAAGGTCTTAACCAAAATATCTCTAGTTCATCGGGAATGAGACAAATGCATATTGGTTAAAAGAAATGTTGAAACATTTATGAATAATTTGAAATAAATGGGCTTTCCATTCCACTGGGACTAGAATGAAATTTTGATATCATTAGATGCTTGTAAATAATAATTACTAAAGGAGAGGAACATGGTTGAAAAGTTTTCAAATAGGATTGGAGTTTTGAAAGGAAAAATGATAGTTGATAAATTAATTAGTGATTTTTATCTCCTTTGGCAGGGAAAAAAAATCTCTTTTCAACTATTCCAACCTATAAAAAAATATACAAAGTTGGACATTGCCTATAGAAAAATGACATCCTACACTTATTCAGTTGGGGAGAATTGGAATGAATTAGGTAAATGCATACCATGAATCATCCAAAATCTTGTCAACAAAATAAATCTGATCAAAGCACATCTCGCAAACATACAATTATATTTTTCTATCTAATTTCCTTATTTCGTAATTTGGTTCCTAAAAGGTTTCTTTTGCAATTAATATCAATTGAAACTATTTTTTATAAAATATAAAAAGGGACTCAAGATATATACAAATCACATTGCCCTGATGATGGACTCACTAAGTTAGTCCGAAACATTGGTTTCAAAAACTGTTCACAGGTTTTTGCACAAAATATATATATATATATATATATATATATATAGATATATATATATATATATATATATGTTTTTTATAGAAATTGTATGAATCACGTGGGCAATATCTTTGTTAGGATCATTCCAAGCATATCCTATTTCCAGCTAATTGCATTTTGTTCAGTTGTTATGCATAATATGTTTTTCTTATTAATCCGTATTTTTCCTCCATATGTCGGTATTAGTTATATGGATTTATTTAAAAAAAACAAGGATTTTCACTTCTTCCTTTATATATTGTCTAAAACAACATCATAATCAAATAAGACTTATTTGAGATTAAATTTGTGTCGACCATATTTTCTTTCTTGATGTATGAGCATCACATGTTGAATTCATTAAATTTTAGACCGGGTAACTTTTTTTTTCCCAGAAGTTATAAGCATAGAAGGAAAATATCATATTTTCAAGCATGTAATCAAAATTATTCTACTAGTTTGGCATATAGTTAGGATAAAATCTCTACATTCAAGGGAGTTTATATGAAATTCCCCACGATTGAAGGGAAGGAATCTATCTCTTGAGGATTCAAGGATTTCCATGCTCATGTATAAGTTTATAAAATGCATTTTGGAAAAATTAATTAAGATTAATCAAAAGAATATATGTATTAACATGTGAATCCAATGCTCATGTTTTGATTGAGTGTGTAGATTTTTGTTGTGGGACAATGCATTATTTCTTGTGAAATCCTATGCAATGCAATTTAAATATGCATGGTAAAAAATATTATCTAATTGTTGAAATCTCTTGTTCAACATGTCTTCCTCATAGAGGTACTTCAACACTAATTTAATGTATTGAGCCTCCTATATTTATATTCTTTATCTTCATCCATCTCCATCAATATATTTTTTTTTGATTGGAAATTTTCATAGTGATTGATATTTGAAATCATATTGTCCAACAATACTGAAAATAAAATACAAATCCCATGCATTATTTAAAAATAAATGGCTTCCTTGGCATAGTTCCTAGGTAGGAACGTATCAAGGAAAATGGGATCTAGGTGAGAAAATAATAATAATACTTCTCTTTATCTAAACATCCATTCACCCTAAAAAAATGGATTGTCTAATCAAAATTTATGTAAATTGTAAGTCACATACTTTTAAAACTTTAATTTAGAGATGATCTTGATGGTTAACCTTTGTCTTCATATATCTTTGAGTTTTTAATACTTCTAAATCTAAAATTTCAGTTTGTAATACTCTTATATGTATTTTATGGGGTTGTATAGTTCTAACCAAATGTTGATGTGTCAAGGGAAAGTTACGGTAATTTTCTCAAAACTTGTTGATTTTTGAATTCTTCCCAAAAGTGAACATCTAAGGCATACCATGTGTCCACTTCAAATATTGTTTTGAAATTCTACCTAAGTAATCTCAGGTTGTCTCCTCAAATATCTACAAATTTCATAGTTTGAAGTTCCATAGAAATAATTATAGAAAAAATGTCATTATCAATTGTTTGAAATTGATTTCAAGATCATTCACAAACCCTAACTTCCATACTTAGGTATATCTTTTAAATTACAGCAAATTGGAATCTAAAATTTTGACTATATGTACTTGATATGGTTTATCAATATTCTCAAATTTTCATGGTCTAAATTGTGCAAAAGAAGTCATACCAAAAATTCTGAAATCATTTGTTTGAAGGTGATTTAAGCACAATCCACAAACCCTAACATCCATAGAGTATATATTTGAAAGCATATCAAACAATAATATAAAATTGTTACTAGATGTACATTATGATGTCTTTTATATCTACTCAAACTTGTGACAATTTGAAACAAACCCAAAAAAATATTTTAGTGAAATGCTGAGATGAGTCATTTGAAATTGATTTAACGAGAAATCACAATGTATATTTCTAAAAGTATAGGGAACTTGATTCATGAATTTGAACCAGATGTCCCCTAAGGTCTCTTTACAATATGATCAAAATTTGACCATATGAAACTCTCCAAAAAAGAAGTTATAGCAAAAATGTCAATATGGCGTATTTAAAGAAGCAAAATTTAGGTTCATATGCTCTAATACCAAATGTTATGAATCATGCGTCTTAAAAAATATACGAAAAAAAAATAATTATATTCCACTTCAAGGGGGGAACCTCATTTTAAAATTAATACACATGCTAGGATTTTATAATAAAATGACAGGATGAAAGGTTATATTTGACATAACAATACAACAATAAAAATACAATCACTCAATATCTAGAGATTAATAATGGGTTTTAAAGTTAACATAGGGCATATATAAGGCTTAATAGTATTTACGTATTTGGAGGGGTTTATCCTATGATTATCTATATTGGAGTTGTTATCCATGTTCAAATTAGTGTATGTGGTGTGTACTAGCTTTTAAAATGTTATGAATCACATGCCTTAAAAAATATATGAAAACAATAATTATATTCCACTTCAAGGGGGAACCTCCTTTTAAAATGATACAATGTATATGACAAGATTTGATGATCCTAAGACTAGATATCCTTTGTATGTGTGTGTGTAGGAGACAAAGGGTACAATTATAATAAAATGGTACAATGAAATGTTCTAACTAACATAACAATATAACAAAAAAAATGTAATCACTCAATATCTAGGGATTAATAATGGGTGTTAGGGTTAACATGGGGTTTATATAGGGCTTAATAGTATTTAGGTATTTGGAGGAATTTCTCCTATTATTATTATCTATATTGGAGTTGTTTTATATGTTGATATTGGTGTGTATGGTGTGTCCTTATGGTTTTTATGTTTTTGGATCATAACAAAACACGAGTCTTGTAATTTCTTGTTCTCATTCTATTTACTAGTAGTGACTTGCATATTTGATATTATAAATCACAACTTGAATACACTCAAATGATGCCCAAGTCAACATTTAGATGATCTTTCCTAGTAGGCATTATCAATTAAGTTAGTAAATTTCAATTTGTGTCACTAAAAGATCATCCAAGTATCCAATCAAGACAATGTTGGCATGAAGGATGTAGGAAGAGAATGACTAACAAGTTTAGTGTTGTTTCCTTTCCTCCTTAACATGTAGTTAGGTTAAGTTAGGACTCATGCACTAGGACTCCCATCATTGTCCCACAGTTTATATCAAATATTTTTCTTCCATCACTACATGTGACTAGACTTATTATAGCATGTCATGTGTTACTGCCATGATATAATTCAATCTCTTGAGTATCATAGTGATTTGGTTTGACTATGTCTTGTCTTTAGCTCTTGGAATCTATTGGTTGTATAAATTTTAGTTTTAATGTAGTGGTTGGTTAGCTTTGATGCAAAAACTTTGATCTCTTATTCAATTAAGGTGAATATTATTTTGATTTCTTTTGTTTTCATTCAGTATTATAATTGTCTTAAAAATCTAATCTCAACCACTTGTAATTTAACTAGAATTTATCCTTTCTCTAGAATACTTATATGCATCTTAGGGCCAAGTTTGATATATATATATATATATATATATATATATATATATATATATATATATATATATATATATATATCATACGACCCCTAGGAACACCCACTTGAGATTGGAAAAGAACCTATCCAAATGGAAAGACACCCAACCATGATAGGATTCATTGTCTAGAGTTGTTGCATAGAGTCATTAGTGTAAATCCATGTGATATTGAATTAGCATTTTTGCCAAGGATTTCACCAAATATTTGGTTATGTATTACTGTGGTGAGTTTTCGTCATTTGATCTTTTTATTGATCTCACCTAGAAACTCCAGGGGGAATAAACACAAATTCCCAATTATTTTGTGAGGTCACTTTGTAGTTATTAATTATGAGATCTTGCCTAGAGACTACATTTTGAGGGATATGGTTACCCAAAATTAATGATGTATTTTTGAAGGATATGTGCTCCATTTCACTTTTATTAGATACATAGATATCCTAATCCACTCACTAGTGGAAATTCATGGTGTGAGGATACTTTATAGTGTTTGTGGTTATACAGGTTTTTTTTTTCAGGTAAGCAACACCTCATATATTTTGATAATTTGATTGATTGTTTTGATGTTCTCCCAAAATATGTGTTGATAAATATTTTTTTCTTCTTTTTGATGGATGATGCACATGTTTGGTAAAGGGCATTACATAAAGATAGTGTTGATTCATTACACACTTTTCAAGTAAAATTTATGGATTAGTAGTTTTTTTTTTTTTTTTTGGGGGGGGGGGCGGGGCGGGGGGTATGATGATTATGGCATGCTTTCTTTATTCCTTTCCCTTCTAAACCTAATGAAGGATTTTTTAAAGAAATCAAGAAGGTTAATAAGAGTCTTAAGCCAAATCCTTTATGGAATATGCTCCTCATACTATTTATTCCATTGAGGAAGTGGATCATGAAGAAGATATTTCTTATGAAATCCATAGAGAAGTTCTAGTAATAACTCTCCAAAATTTAAGAAGGCATGATGTTATTTTACAATGATAACCAATGGGAATAAATAGTCGAAAGATACAATCCATTTGATAGTGTAGGGTATGAGGCTCATACCAATTATGTTGGAAGTGCATAGAGATATGATCCAATTCATGATTAGATGAATCAATTCTTGAAGAAGGCACAAGTCCACAAAGTGGCTAGCTTAGAACATTTCTATTCAAAGTAAAATTAGAGATTTCACTCTCACTATCTAAATAAAGAGTAATGGAAGTATCATCTTATTATTGGGGCTAGCTCATAATATCGCTATTTTTTATTCATTGTTAAGCTCATAGGAAGTGTTGTCCTTGAAATAATGATTAAGTGGTTACACTAGATATGTGTTTTATACTTTATTCTTTGATTGTTTTCTATGCAAGTTATGGTAGGGTTGTGTTTTAGAAGTTATAACAAGCCCCCTCGATTCCTCCCAGTATCTTGTTTCCTAGACGAAAATGAGGGTCCCACCTAATAAAAGGGTCATAATTCACCTTGCAAAACCTTATTGGACATCCCAATATGATATCAGTGTTTTTCGAACCCTAATACCCCTTAAGAGGGATTTTAAGCATGATGTAACATTTTTCTTTAGCCCAATGATACAAAGGAGCATTTTTCCTTCACCCAATGATACAAAGGAGCATTATTGCTCAGTATAGTGATATAGCCACCCAATAGTTCCTTATCCCAGTGAAATGACACTCAGGAAAAAGGCTTCAACCTCAGGGTTCTTCTTGTAAATTTGTCCTTTGAAGCCCTGTATTGCCAAAATGACTATCAATTCAGTCAAAAACTTTGGTAGTGACTTCACTTCAGTTTTCTCACTTGTAAAATTTCCTCCTCTAATGATTGTATCACACCATTAAGCCTTAATATAGTTATACATCACCGCATTGACCCTCATATCAATAACTTTACTTCATTTCTTGACTTGAAACTCAATTTGTAGCATATTTTCCTCAATGTATTTCCCTATTTCTCATCAAGCCAATGGCATATCACTCTCAAGTTTGGACTTCAATCTCACCTTGCATCTCTTTTAGCTCTTCATATCGCTTCATTGAGCCTTTACTAGTGCTACATTGCTTCACTCTATCATAAGCTAGCCATACACTTTCATCTTTTGGTCTTAAAATCATTTTTCAACCTTTTTATCTCAATGTATAGCTCCTTTGTCGGAAAGTGTAGCAAGACATTGCCCACTAAGCATTAAAATAGTTCTATATCACTCCCATCTTGATGTTTAAGACAACAAAATGGCATCTTTATTTATCCTTTATTTCATGCATGACACTTCAATGTTGGGTTTTATTGTTTATCATTGAATTAACTGCTAATGTAGGTCAAGTTCAAAAAAGGCATTTATTGAGGGAATTAATGCACCTAAGCTCATGCCAAAACTATTTAAAAGGACACATAATGTCATCTTTTATCACATAACTTGGATATAATGAGTAAAATACTTCATATATGGAGTAATATACTTCATTTCTCCTCTTTAGCACTAGAATAATCCAACTCAGCACCAGGTATGGTCATATTTATCGCACTCAGTAAATGAATTCTATTATTTTATTAATGAGTTAATAAAACAACTCACCTCTATTGTTGTCTCTTTTGTTTCTCTCTTTATTGTATTTTCTCAGTTTTTTTTTTCATTTTTTACATCAACTAGAAAAATTTAAGGCGATCCTTTCAAAATATAGGGATGTGGTGGATTTGTCCTCGTCAACCCTAGCTTTCTTAATCTCTCCAGGCACTGAAACACCTCAACTAACACTTAGAAAATCATACAATACTTTGACCTAGACTGAGAGAGCACCCTCAATGTAAGGGAAAATATCTCACAATCATTCTTGGCTAATATCACTCTGTTCCATCTTGCCTTAACCCTAGAAGTGCACCCCAATTGCTACGGGTTATTGTTTTTCTTCTGAAGTGATCCATCATGACAATAAAGCCATTTAATCTCTCTAGCTTTGGCCTATAAATTCTAAGCTCTCATTTTCCCTTCCATTGTCAGGTTCCCCTCACAAACACACCTAAGGTTTCATGCCCAAGGCCACATAACTACACTCAACTCAATATTTTTAGTTTAGATTTGTTCACCATTTCCATTTCTAGTGTTGAGTGTCTCTCTTGCTTAGAAACCCTAGTCTTATTCTCTTTAGCATAAATATGTTAATTATTAAGCTCACTAATAAATTACAATAATGGGAATAAATTCCTCTTTCTGAGAGGACCAATTTTGACCTTTGAAGCACTTGATTTGGACAAGGGAAAGTGTATTTTTGAAGGGAAACCCACAATTACACATTTGATCAAGTTAACCAAAAGGATAATTAGCCCTCCTCCAATGCCTATAAATTAAGGACACCTCAAGCTCATTTGGACATCATCATAACTCAAAATCTGTTCTTCTCTCTCTAAATTGATTGGTTTGTAAAGGTGAAAGGAAACTTCTCTTTCACACGTGTGAGGATCCAAGGAGACTATTTATGCATTTACTTTTCAGTTGGACAGTCTAAATTCAGTTTGAATGAGTTTGAATTCATCACATGAATTACTTTGAGTGGGAAAATCCTGATTTTTAGAGGTCGAGTTGACTAGCACAAGAACCAAAAAAATTTTGGGTTTTTTGACCTGTGTTGACTGTAGACTTTGAATGCATAAAATATCTCTCCTTTGAACGAGTTTGACTGAGTATTCTTGGACATTTTTGGGCTGAATTTTACCAACACATGAGGTCAAATTTATTGTTGATTTGACTGAGATGATTGAAATGTTTGACCATTGACTTTGTTGACTATTTAGGGCATACTTTGACTGTTGTTGACTTGGACAGAATTGAATATTTAGAACAATTGACCAAATTTGACTTTTCATCATTACTATGTTGGACTTATGGTTGGTTGACTTAGTTGATAGTCAAATTCCTTTGAATTTGACTCTTGTTGATGGATATTACTCATTGTACTATGATCTGGAATTTATCCAGGATGAAGAATTAAAGGTATTACAGACTCATGTGATATTTTTTCTCCTATTGCCAAGGTAGCTTCTATTAGATTACTTTTATTTGTTGTTGCTTCTTTTGTTTTTTAGGTAGAACAGAGGGATGTGAAGACATCATTTCTTCATGGGAATTTGGAAGAGGAGATCTACATGAATCAACCTGAAGGTTTTGCGGTGAAGGGTAAGAAAGAACTAGTATGCAAGTTAACGAAGTCTCTATATGGGTTAAAACAGTCACCAAGGATGTGGTATCAGAAATTTGATACATTTATATGGGGACTGGGCTTCACTAGAAGCAAAGCAGATCACTGTGTGTATTTTAATTTAATTGGTGACCGTGTTATTTATCTGGTCTTGTATGTGGATGATATGTTGTTGGTTGGAAATGACAAAGAAATTATCCACGATTTGAAGACCCAATTGTCCTCCAAATTCGACATGAAAGATCTTCGTGCTGCAAACTATATTTTTGGCATGGAAATTAAAAGAGATCAGGCAAAGAGGAAGCTCTGGTTAAACCAGAGGAAGTATGTCGATACAATATTGCAGAGGTTTAATATGCAAGATAGTAAACCGGTGAAGGTCCCTATTCCTATAGGTGTAAAGCTATACGCGGAACAGTGTCCCGAGACACAAGAAGAGGAAGAGGACATGTCCCATGTTCCATATGCAAGTGCAGTTGATAGTCTGATGTATGCAATGGTCTATACTAGACTAGACATTGCACATGCAGTGGGAGTATTGAGCAGGTTTATGTCAAAACCAGGGAAGGAGCGTTGGACAACAGTGAAGCGGGTTTTCAGGTATTTCATGGCACTAGTAATTATGGTTTGTGCTACCAAGGAAGACCAGGATTAGACAGTGTGTTGGATATTCGTGGCTTTGTTGATGTAGACTGGGTTGGAGATTTTGATCAGAAAAGATCTACAAGTGGGTATGTGTTTAACCTATTTGGAGGTGCAGTCAGTTAGATGAGTAAGAAACAATATATAGTGGCACTATCAACTACAGAGGCAGAATACATGGTAGCCACTCATGCAAGCAAGGAAGCAGTTTGGTTGCAGAGATTATGTTCAAGTATGGGGTTAGTACATGGAGCTATAAGGATATACTATGACAGCCAAAGTGCAATTTTCTTGGCAAAGAACCCTGCTTACCATTCAAAGACAAAGCACATCGATGTTCAATATCACTTTGTGAGGGATATGATAGAAGACAAAAACGTGTTGTTGGTAAAGGTGGACACTTTGAAGAATACTGTAGATGCATTGACAAAATCTGTGAGTTCTGAGAAGTTCTCTTGGTGTAGAGAAACAATGGGGATTGCAGGGTTGGATAAATTACTAAGCTCTCATGTGGTCCCCTATGGAAAGAAAACAATAAGTGGGAGAATGTTGGGTTGTGTTATATTCTTTCCACAACTAGCCCACGTAGTTAACCGGGGGGTTAGAGGGGGGGGGGGGGGGGGGGGGGTGGGGTGGGGTGGCGGCGCTCCCCCTTCGTTGCGCTGATTGCACAGTGGGGGGTCAAAGGGGGGTTTGAGTGGGGCGGGTAGCCGCCTCTATGGGGTCCAAGGCAGTGCCCCGGGGAATTTTTTTTTGGACCCTATATTAGGTTGGGCGGACTTACCTATGGTTTTGTGCATGGTTTTCGCGCATGGTTTTGGACGCGATGGTTTTCGGTCCATGGTTTTGGACGCGATGGTTTTCGGTCCATAGTATTGGATGCTTTTGCATGTATAAATATGTATTGCAACGTTAAAAGGAATATAATGAAAAATCAAGCTAGTAGTCTTGGTTTTGGGATATAGGGGGAAATCTCTGTGTATATGTGTTTTATGTGTTCTGCTCTCGCATTGTTTATTTTTTGTTCTTAGAATTCGTATGCAGGTAATTTATGTATGGCGTTAAAACATACAGCCCATTCAAATGCTTGTTCAAAGGATTCAGTCCACTGTAACAAGTCTTCAAGATCGTTATCCTCATGGTTGTATTGCTTGAGCTTTACTGCAGTAGTGATATTATATGCAACTTTGTCTGGATCAAATTGCCTCTTAGGCAATGTATGAAGCCTCAGGGCTTCCATGTGTGTTGACTCCTTAGTAGCATGAAAAAAAATTTCTAAATCAAAAGAACAGCACTTGATAGGAAAAGAGGGCCATAATGACTTCTTTCTGTCTTTGAGAACTTTAGTTAGGCCTTTTCCCGCGGTCTGGTAGGAAATCTCTCTTGCTAATAATTTATTAGAAACATATAAATGAAGGACATGTGGATCAGTTGTGCTACCAAAAACCCTAATATAGGTGAACCATTCTTCAATAAAATATTTTCCGACAGCAAAGAGGTCTGTTGTGGCTTCTTGGGAAAACCTAGGGGCTCTCTAATTGAAAATTATTTGATGTAGGGGCAAAACAACAACATGAAATATTTTATAGAAGTGAGGTATATAATGCAATTCCCATATTTGTTTATGACTGAGATGGATTAGGTAGGGGTCTTGTAAGGTCCATTTCCAACCCATGGTCGGAAATTACGTGCAAAAACAGATGACATCCATAATGTAGGCACTAAAATAGAATGGAGGGAGGTTATCTGGAGAGGAGGCTCTCTTCTGTCGATATTCAGTAATGGTGGCGGCTAGGTTATTAGATAGGATGGAGGGCCAATTCATGATGTGGGAATTAACACAAGCATCAATCAGAGGAATCCATTCTATGGAAAACTTAGTATTATTGGGTAACCCATATAATCTACATAACATATTTTTTGCATAGTTGTAGGGGTTTGCCAAAGAGGCTATAACATACATACCCGATTTTTCATATTTGAATTTGTTATCCAATACTCTCCAACCCTAAATCAACTTCAAGGGGTCCGGGTTCTTTTTTGTGAAGGTTGCCACAAACACCTTGTCATTGATATCCTGAGGGTTAGGTATGTGGTACGTGTTCTTTAGATCCTCTGCTCTAAATGACCCTATGTGCTCCTTTATTGAATTCCTGAATTGCCTATCTTTAATGGTGAGATTTTCAATCACCCACCTAATCATATTCGTGTATGGGAGGATTTTAGCTCTTGCTCCTACCCTATGGAGGAAAGAACATGCAACATCCCTGAATTGAAGTTTCGAAGGCCTTGTTGAATCAATTGTTTCTCTTGTGATAGTGATTTTAGGACATTCATCCTCAAGCCTATTGTATATGACCTCCCAATTTGTTGCGCCTTCGGCACCATCACAAGTTGTATCAGAGAAAATAGGAGCCATCTCTATAAACTCGGATTCAGCAATGCTCTACTTGCTCTGTTTCTGCATCACCTTCCTTAGTGACATGTCTTTTGTAGCTTACCTGAAATAGACAAGATGTATCAGTGTAGACAATATCAGATAATTAAGACTGAAAGCTTCTCTGAAATGACTTTGGATCGTGAGAAAGGTTTAATGAGATACTCGATGTTAACTACCCATAACATGGAAAATGATTATCCTTCCTCAGGCCGCTAAATGTTTATTAACCTGTCAACTTGTTTGTTTTGATATTAAAATGTAATTATTTCACACGTTTTACTGATCTTAATCGCACATTGCAATCTTTAAATGGATACAATATAGCGCTATCAGATGCATAAAGAGAAATGCGATTGCGAATATCGTAATATTTCATTTCGCAAATCACTAATGGACATTTTAATGGAATAGCTTAGAAATTTCTTGCGAATTTTGCAAAGTGCGAAGTGTGATTTGCGAAATGACAAGGTGCTATTTATCGGGCTACCGCAGCGGGAGATTTGATCGCAGATTGCAAGTTTTTGAAGATGTTTTTAAGACAGTCACATGGAAAATTGTGATTTGCGATTTTTGATGCAGATTTCATCCTTAGTTTGTTTTGCGAGGTTTTGCTAGGTAGTTTCTTAGAGTTAGGTATTATTATCTTAAGCCTAAAAATTTAAAAGGGTCCCCATTTATATCTCTAACCTTAGCTATTATTCTTCATAAATGGTGGGATTGTTTCATAGTGCAACAGGATGCCACTTGTTGTAGATCAAAGTATTTCTCCATCTAAAATATCCATGTTATAGTATCATTACCGTATAATTTCCTCATATCAATCTTCAGAATGTAGTAGTTCCTCGGTGCTGATTTGAAGCCCTGATGATGTGGACCTTAGATTGAAAATTCATGATCATGGTTCCGCATTACAAAATTTTTGCTCTCCAACTGTGATAACATATTGCCCATATGAGATTGATTCTCAATAACATGATTCTTGTTATGTTCATGATTTTCTTGGATCTCCACATCCCTTTTAGGAAGCTTACCAAAGTGAAAATTTTCCATGGAAATCATAGATTATAGTATTTCTTCCTGATTTTCATTTGTCATCATTTATATTCCTTCATTCTTTTCATTCATCTTCATTTATATTCCTTCTATATTCTTTTGTATTCCCTCCTTATTTTCATTCATCTTCATTTATATTCCTTCTATCTTCTTTTATATTCCTTCCTTATTTTCATTCATCTTCTTTTCCATTTCTCTTTTACGCTTTTCTTGAGAACCTGAGAAATCCATCTTTTTCAATACACTACCATCCATTTCATTAATTGTATTTTCTAATTGAGATAACCTAAATTAAGTCTTCACTTTATTCATGAGTCAAGGATGGGACTTCAGTATATTTAATTGGTGTAGTATCTTTCTTTGGAGGCATGTTTGAAATTAATAATAATTGTCCCCTTTATTAAAACCAAAAAGAAAGGGCATCTTCTAATGAGAAGTTAGGTCATTGGTAAGTTATGTACCTTAATTTGGAGAATATCAGAATGGCTAAATCTTTATTGATATATGTCTAAGATTTGAGGTCTTTTGGATATGAAAATTTGTTCTACAATACTATGATATGTAGTTTTTGCAATTCCATAGGTGTGAACTAAATCTGATGTGTCAATTGAAAGTTATAGTAACTTTCCCAAAACTTGTTGATTTTTTTGGTCTCTTCCCACGAGAAAACTTGTATAACGTGTCAAGTGTCCAATTCTTGAAATATAATTCTAGAACCTATACATGCGATACTTATATTTGTATCCTTAATTTCTTGAATATTTGATAGTTTATTTAAGACTGAATTCTAGAGAATATAGAAACCCTAACTTCCTTGGTGCATATATATGAAAATATAGTGAACCAATATTTGTAACTTAGACCAGATGTTCACCATGATTTCATCACAACATGATTTGAGTTTCATGGTTTGAAGCCTCACAGGAAAAAGTTGTAGCAAAAATGTTGAACTAACCAATTTGAGACAGAATTTAGGAGCATTCAAAAACCCTAACTTGCTTGGACCATATCTTCTAAAATACAGCAAAATAAGATCTAAAACTTGAACCAAAAATTGCTAAGGATGTCTTCTCAATCTTCTTTAGGTTTCACCATCAGAAAACTCCATATATATATATATATATATAGTGAAAATTCCACATGACCTGTTTGAAGCAACAGACCCCTAGGATCAAGAGATCTAGTACCAAATGTTATGATCCTTGTGCCTTAACAATGATAAGAAATCAATGATTATAGACCACTTCAAGGGAGAAATCTCATTATACAAGAAACACAATGAACAAGACAATATTTGGTGATCCTAAGACTAGGTTTCCTTAGTATATATATAGGAGACAAATGGTATAATTATAATAAAATGAGACCATGACGGGTGTTGAAAATGTAACTAGGTTCGATCTTCATAATTATCATTGTACTTGTACATGTAAAAGCAAAAGGAAGAAAATGAAATGATTATTATTATGTTTATTTGTAGTCAAAGCATGTTCTTCTTGTTAGAAAATTATATATTACAGAGGAATGAATCACATAAAATATTGCAGAAATATAAACACAAAAACGACATAAAACAAGAGAGACACAAATATGCATGGTTCACCCAATTTGGGCTACATCCACGGAGAAAAAACCAGTCCTTCCTTTTATATTATCCAACAAAATGAAGAGATACAATCTACAACAAACCTGTTGTAATTCCCTCTTTGCTCTCACACAACCTCCTCTCTCTTTCTCACTCAGAATACACATCTACATAGCCGCAATACAATTCCCTCATATATAGTGAGGGGTTTCCTTCTAGGGAAAAAACCCTAAATTAAACATAACTTCTACCGTCAAATTTCCACCTAATGAACGGCCCAAATTGACTACGAAATTACAACATTTTCGTAATTTTCTTGTGGAGTTTGGCATATCGATTTTCTTGCAGAGTTTGGCATGGCATGCCACCGCCCTCCCTGGACCCCCCTTGCAACACAAATAACGGGTGATGTTGCCACCCCATTACGAACTGGGGTCCAATGCAGCAATACCTTTGAATAAGGAAGATAATTAGGCTCCACACCCAACAATCTCCCACTTGGACACTGATTATAACAACTCCACTGCTGCTTCATTTTCTGGACAATGACTCCACTTTGGACCTAGTTGTTTCTCATCTTCATCATCATACTTGAAGACCAATTGAAACCGAGGAGAATCTCAGTTTACCCCTTGTTACAACTTTTCTTAACATATCTGCAAGATTCTGGCTAGTGTGCATCTTCTCCAGCTTCAACTGTCCATCTTCCAACACTGAACATATGAAATGGTACTTGATTTGTATATGTTTAGACTTGGAATGAAATGAAAAGTTCTTTGCAAGATGTATGGCACTCTAGTTATCACTGTATAACCTACTCAACTCCTGCCCCTTACCCAATTCATCCAGAAACC
The DNA here is from genome assembly GCA_031772625.1 of Pinus tabuliformis. Lineage (NCBI taxonomy): Eukaryota > Viridiplantae > Streptophyta > Pinopsida > Pinales > Pinaceae > Pinus > Pinus tabuliformis. The sequence continues at coordinate 1,650,141,737 of CM062816.1, forward strand.
TTTGTAACCAAATCATTTCTTTACTAGCCTTTGTAGCAACAACATACTCTACTTCCATTGTTGAGAGTGAAACAACACTTTTTAGTTTTGAAACCCAACTGACAGTGTTTCCACCTCTATTGAACACATACCCTGTGGTGCTCCTCCTGTTATCTCTATCACCCGCCATATCTGCATCAACATATCCCTGTAGAGTAATGTTTGAACCACCAAAGTATAATGATTGATTTGTGGTACCTATCAAATACCTGAGAACCCACTTCACCACCATCCAATGTTCTTTTCCTGGATTGTGCATGTACCTCCTTACAACTCCACTGCATGTGCAATATCAGGCCTTGTGTTGACCATTGCATACATTAGGCTTCCAACTGCTGATGCATATGGAAATTTAGACATATAAGCCATTTCTTCCAGAGTCTTGGGAAACACCTCCTTACTTAGTTTGAAATGGCTAGCCAAAGGTATACTAACTGGTTTTACATTTTGCATATTAAATCTTTTCAACACCTTTTGTATGTACTCACTCTGAGACAATGTTAATTTTCGATTCTTCTTGTCTCTATTTATTCTCATACCAATGATTTGTTTCGCAACACCCAAATCCTTCATTGCAAATGAGTTGCCAAATTTCTTTTGACCACATTTATTTCTTGCATGTTAGAACCCGCAACAAGCATGTCATCTACATACAATAACAATATAATATAGCTGCCAGCATTTTACCTTTTGAGATAAACACAATGATCAGAGTGACATCTAGTATAATCTTGTTCAGACATAAACTTGTCAACTTTTAGATACCACTACCTTGGACCCTGTTTTAAGCCACACATGCTCTTCTTCAACTTGCACACTAGTTTCTCCTTCCCTTTTACCTCTTATCCTTGTGGTTGTTGCATATATATCTTATCCTCCAAATCCCCATGGAAAAAGGTTGTATTTACGTCTAACTGCTCAAAATGCAAATCTTCAGCTGCTACTAGACTTAAAATAGTTATGATTGAAGTCATTTTAACAACAAGAGAAAATATCTCATCAAAGTATCTCTCCTGGAGAAGTTGACCAAGAAGAGGCACTTATTTGACCTCTTGGGAAGTGTATAAATAGAAGAGAAGTTCAACCTCATTTGGCACCCATCCATTGATTTGATTTGTGTGCAAGAAGAAGAGGAATTTCCACGAAAAGTCAAGGGAAAATAGAGAGAGAAGAAAAAGGAAAGAGAAAGTTTTTGTCTTTTTCCCTAATCTATTCACACGTGCAAGTTTATTTGCAGTTGTTACAGGGTTAAGATTTTAGGAAGGCCAAAATTTCAGTGATTGGTCATAATTCAGATGTTTGACCAACATTGACTTTATTGGCTTTGATCTGCAAGAAGAAGGATTGAAAGAGGGATGACTTGGGACATTTTTGAAGGATTTTGTTCTTGGTCTTGGGTCTTGGATATCTTACTTTGATATGATTCTATAAGAAGAGGAATTTTATGGGTTTTCCCCTTGTGGGGTTTTGGTCCTCGCTTGGAGATCCTACATTTTTGTGTTCTTTTGTCTTATTTTTTTTATATTCATGTTTCATGTATTTTGGTATTTGCTTGATGAAGAAGAATGTAAACTAAATAAAAATCCAACAAACACTCACAAGTAATTACCATGAAAGAGAATTTATCAACCCTAATTTACAAGCCTATTGATTTCTCAACAAGGGGTTCTAGCCTACATAACAATATAACAATAGAAATGTAATTACTCAATATCTATGAGTTTCTGGGTTAATATGGGGCTTATGTATGGATTAATAGTGCCTCATAGATTTTAAGGGTGCTAAATCCATTTATGCATTTCAAATCACATTATAAGAAATAAAAATCTATGATCTAAAAAAAATTCATCACTGAACTTTGATAAAAAAAGGTAAAAATGTCTCATTGTTAGATTGCTCCCTTATTTTTCATGGTGAACTATGTATTAGAGATCTCATGCTTCTTTGTGAGGGTGAAATAAATCAAACAAACATTGATCGCCTCAATGCTCAAGAATAAATATGGCAAAATGTGGTTTGGTAAAAATATATTAATGGTCTAGATCCAAAGAGATCCTCATCTCTAAAATCCTATATTAAGTGCTCCATTCTAAAAACCTATTGATCATTCATGAAACAAAATCACTCCTCACCTCTTCCTTAACCAAATCACCCCACCTCTCCCTTAAATAATGAAGCTAATAACAAAGCTTAAACATTTGGAAGACCAAATGATGATGGAAATAGTTTTTTTTAAAGAATAAAATAAGCATTGAAAATTTGAGTATCATATTGCAAAATAAAAGTTTAACAAAGCCATTTTTCTAAGAGTTCATGGCATAGGATGGTTTGATATTGCCAAACTCTTCCTTTAAGTTAAAGAGCATATGGCATGAGATGTCTTTCAGGATGAAACACAAGTCCTTCAAAAATTGTTTAGAGCAGTGCTACTTTCAAAGATCATAGTACCATTTTATCCATATGTATAGATGGAGATTTAGTGAGTACCTTCTTATTACACCTTGAGATGAAAGTGTTTTATAGCTCCTAAAAGGTTGTCCCACAAAACTTCTTTGAACAAGGATATAAATATAACTCGAAGATAAGAAGGATTTGAAGAGAATAGTATGCCCTAAGAAGAATTTGGATTAAGTAGCACGCCCTATCTATAAGGATTATATAAATGCCATGAAAAGGCGAACGCATTAGACAAATATTACATTATGATTACTCCCTTAAATACCAAATATGTACAAAGATTACATATTCCACAAAACAATTTATATTCCTAAAAAAATATTTCATATATGTGTCCTCTTGTTCTCCCCCCACAAACTGCAATCCTGCTACTAGTAAAAAATATTTCACATATTTGTCGTCTCCTCTTCCCCTCCCACAAACTGCAATCCTACTACTAGTAAAAAAATATTTCATATAAAAATATTTCACATATTTGTCAGGTCGTTCTCCCCCTTCCCACAAACTCCCACAAACTGCTAGCAAAAAATATTTCATATAAAAATATTTCACATATTCCTACTGCCAGTAAAAAATATTTCACATATGTGTCATGTCGTTCTCCCTCCTCCCACAAACTCCCACAAATATTTCACATATTTGTCATCTCGTTCTCCCCCTCCCACAGACTGCAATCCTACTGCTAGCAAAAAATATTTCACATATTTGTCATCTCGTTCTCCCCCTCCCACAGACTGCAATCCTACTGCTAGCAATTACACGATCCTACGCCACTTCATTCTTTCTTGCTTTCGGTTTCTATTCCAGTGAATTTCACTTCATTCTTTCTTGCTTTCGGTTTCTATTCCAGTGAGTTTCACATATTTGTCATCTCGTTCGTCTCCCCCCTCCCACAAACTACAATCCTACTGCTAGCAATTACACGATTCTACGCCACTTCTTTCTTTATTGGTTTCGGTTTCTATTCCAATGGGGGAATCGAACGCACGACGAATATTCGCTCCAACCGACAAAATGCAAAGCAGGTTAATGTAATGAAGGACGAATGCCATTATTTCATTGACGTCGTCTGTGGGAATCGAACCAACGACCACGTGGTTAAAAGGCACGCACTCCACCCGCTGAGCTAAGACGGCACAATTATTAACATAACTGCTTGTAATTTTCTTAAATAATGTTTAAAAAAATTTCCCACTTCACCTGTAATAACTTAGAGGCCGTTAACACTGTACCGTATTTTCGTGCTCCGCATATTTTTTATATTATAACTTGGGTGCAATTTATTTATGTTTAGTTTTGCTTTGAAAATCGTGGAAATTGTGATAAAATTTGTAGAAATTTTTGTAAATTAGTTATGATTTCAATGTTTTCTCTGTCTAAAAATTTTTGATGGCACTGAATTTATTTCTATCATTAAAAATATGATTCAAAAATTACTAATACATTCTTTTTTAAAAACTCTTATTTAAATTCCCACCAATTTTAACCATCTAAACAATTCCTCCACCTCCTTGAACACTCCCTTTCTTTATTTTTCATCAACCTACACTGTTTCATTTATTCCTTTAATGCCACTCCAATGAAATGAAATACCAAGAGGGAATCCATTCCTCAACAAATAGTGCTCCATACAAATCTGGAAGTTTATTATAAATCAAATGCCAAAAGCAATGGCGACAACAAGATCAAAGAAGTAGAAGAAAACGTGATGGCTAATCACACTGCCCCACATTTTTAGCCGTGGATCTATAAAGCATTTAAAAGGTTAAAATAAACGCTTGCAAATCTCATTACCAAGTGAATAGTGCTCCATGTAATCTCGTACCATTCTGAAAATTATTATAAATCAAATGCCAAAAACGATGGCAGCACAACAGAAGCACATGCCCCTGCGCCAACAGAAGTAGCGGCCAACCTCATGCCTATTCACATTGCCCCATATATCTATCCATCTATATTCAAATTAACCATGGATTTATAAGTGTTCAGAAGATTTAAACATTTTATTATAAATAATTTATGGTATGAATAAGTTTACGCCGTACCTTACTCTCCGAAAAAAAGAAAAACGTGTACGCCATGCCCTAACGTTCGATGGAAAATCGATTTACTCAATTAACCAAATTCTATTTTATTATTATAATTGTAGAAAACTTTATCATAACCGGGTTAGGATGAAAATAAATATTTACATATATTTTACTTAAAATTAAACAGGAAACGTTTCACACATATTCTATAGGAGTAGTCTTTAACGCGACTTTTTGAAAGCCTTTCCGGCGATTTTTTCCGGTGAAAATCCGGCAGTAATTTATTGGAATCCAAGTTTGATAGCTAATTTTTGCACAATTAAACCGTCCCAGGGGTTTTTCAGGGTGCTGAATCCGAATATGCAGTTAAAAAACCATTTTCACTGCAACAAATCATGATTTCATCTCAATTTCTTCCGCCGGATTCCGTCACCGGAATCTCAAAAAGTCGCATTATAGACAACTCCTATTCTATATATATGATATGTTAGTAATGTAAAGTAGTGGGTGACGAAGTGTTTTATAGGAGTATTTTGTGAAAAAAATGTCATTGATATGAAATCTAGCGGGCACAAATCTAACTATAAGTATAGGTTTGGTGGCCTAACCCAATTTCATTCTTGAGTGATTTTGACATCACGTCTCTAGGTCACAATTTCTTAAACCACAAGTTAGTTCTATATATGCAGACAAATCAGAAAAGAGAAAGTACCTTTTGAATAAACAAAAATAAACCAGCAAACTTCAACAACGTGTATTTAATGTTAATGAGCATTGTAAAACACACATCCACCTTTTCTCAATTCATCAGATTATAAGTATAGGTAATGTTTAAATAAGGTTTTAACTATTTGGCTAATCATGTGATAGGATAATTGTTGCTCTTTTATATTCAATATTACTTATGGTTGAAGCCAAATGGAACATTCTTCATCAATCACTCATAAGTTGGTTTAGACATTGCACTTTTATCCCATGACCTTCTTTAGGCAAGGCATATGAAATACTAGATGAATCTCGGAGTGGGTTGGAAAAGATAGTTTGTAGACAACTTCTCCAATGTGTTGGATGAACTCACAGGGTCCATAAAAATTGGGTGCTAATTTATGAAGCATTTGGTCTTTGAGTGACATTTATTTATAGGGTTGAAGAAAAAAAATCTCGATTCGCAACAACAAAACAACACTTGAAGCGATGTTGGTCAACTAGTTGCTTCATTATAATTGAACCATAACCAAATTATTCTTTAGTATGTGGAGAATGACTTCTCTATTATTAAGTGTGTGATACACTACTTGAACCTTAGAAGTGCCTCATAAATATGAAGTGATTAGCGATGGTTTTGGGCCATAAACCACTTCATATGGGATCATTTTTTGTACTTCTATGATAAAAGATATGGGCCACTTTACAAGGGGTAGTCATTGTGCCCATTAGTGTGGTTTTTAAGAGGAAAGCATCTAAATAGGTTTTGAGGCACTTGTTGACCACTTCAATGTCATTATCTGTTTGGTGGTGATACACAATGATCATATTTAGTTGGGTACGTCTTAGTTAGTTTAAACCGCTCCTGCTAAAATTTTCTAATTAAGGTAGGGTATCAATCAGAGACAATGGAAGTGGGCATGTTGGAACTTAAAAATGTAATTAATGAAAACTTGGGTGACTAAGGAGGAGGTAAAAGTATGTGGTACCACACAAAATTAAGCATATTAGAGAGATGGCCAACTACCAACATGATCATGGATTTGTTTATGACCCTTCAAAATACCACAATAAAATGTATAGCTATGTCAACCCATATGTGCCTTTGGATTGATAGTGTTTGTAATGGCCCTAGTATCATTATTGTCTCTACCTTGTTTCTTTGGCAGTTGTCACATGTTGCCACAAAATCCTAGGTGTCAGTCTTCAAGCCCTCCTAAAAGAATGAGCACTTAGTTCATTCATATATTTTATAAGAATCTAGAATGACCTATTGTAGGTGTGAATGAAATTCCTCTAAAATGATTTTAACTTAAGGAAGAATTATTTACTAGAATACTACATTCGTTATAACACAATGTTCTTAGCTACCATATATACCCTTTAAGTGGGTGGAGATCTTCTTGAAGTTTGTGGATGAGTTGAATGATAGTTTCATTTTCCAACCTTCTTGATAGTCTTCCTAAAGACAACTTGGAGTAGGTAAAGTTAAGGCAAAAAGGAATCCAAACTCCTAAAATTGCTAGGATAAGGCATCAAATACCACATTATATTTACCCTTCTTATAAATAATCTCAAAATAATACGCTAGTAGCTTGGTGACCCAATTATGGTTTTCTAGTCAGGATAACCTTTATTCAAGAAAGGATTTTAAACTATGATGGTCAATCTTAATTTTGAAACATTTCCCTATGAGGTATGCACTCCATGTCTCTATTACATGCAGGATGGACATCATCTATTTCTCATATGTGAATTTACCCAAATTGTGGTCACATAACTGCTTATTGGTGAATTCCAATGGGTTTCCTTCTTCCATCAATACCACTCCAAGACCTTCGTTGGAGGCATCACCTCTGAAGACAAAAGTCTTACTAAAATTCGGTAGTGCTAGAACTCGGTCCATGTATATGACATCCTTTAAAGCTAAGAAGCCCTATTCAGCAACTTCATTCCAAAGAAAGGAACTCTTTTTGAGTAGTAAGGTTAAGGAAGCAACAAATTTTCTTTAACTTTTCACAAACTTCCCATAGTAGGTTGTAAGTCTTAAGAATCAATCCAATCTCTTTATGGTTTTGGGGCAAGGCCAATCTTGCATGGCAATGACTTTCTTGGGATAAAATCATACTCCATATTGACTTACAATAGGACCTAAGTTGATCTGTAAACTATCATGGATATTCCATTGGTCAGTTCGTCACAACAAATCTAATAAAATTATATTTAAAAATATGAAATCTACAATATTAGGGTTTTATTTTTCTTTAGATCTCTAGATTTGTAGATCACAGTTAATTGCATACACATGAAAATTAAAATTATGCAAAAAGTAGAGAACAGTGAAATAAAATCTCACAAACCACAATTGACACAAGATATGACATGGGAAACCTTTACGGGAGAAAACCTAGTTGGAAGGTGAGGTTGTTATGCTCTCTTTCTCTAAATAGAAAATGGATGTGAGTACAAAGAAGTGTGGCCTATGACCCGTGGGATACTATAGTGCACAAATACTATGTGTGTGCTCTATCTCCTATCCCTCTTGACTATTTTTACTCATCTATGGAACAAATGCACTAGAAAAGAATGGAACCCCTTTTCCTCCTACTAGCTTGGTTATAACACAACCTGATAGCATACTAGTGGTTAGGTTTTCTACCTCAACTATTAAACAGAGTTACAATATGGAAACTTCTAGAATATTATTCATCATAATCACATGGCTAGCCCCTTTTCCATGAATAATGGGGGTTAATGTGGAATCCTCTCAAATTATAGTGGTGAAAACATGAAGGTCAACTTCTGAGTGGCATAACTATCACATACGAACTCTGATTGAGGTGATTCTTGCACCATTGTAAATATCTTTATTTTTAAAATACAAAATTTTTTACCCCCAAAAAACATCTATTGATGCCTCAAAATTCTCCCAAAAGGTTTCAAACATTTATTTGCCAAACTAGGTCCCACTGGTAAAAATGGTTTGGTGCATTGATTGCTCGACTTTTTCCACTCTAAAAGCATCAATATTGATGACAATCAATATAATGATCCATGCCAAGTCCACTTGGACCCCCACCATTGTTTGTTTCAGCTTTTCAATTTCCTTAATTGTAGCACAGTTTACTATTTTTAGCAGTTTTTTGGGTCCTGAACTTCCGAAGTCGTTTTGAGGCCCTAAACAACGTTTTTTGGGAAAACTGGGAGGAACATCGGTCGATGGGCCAATGATGCTCTTCCCAAAGTTGTATTTCTTGGATAGATATTTCTAATGATATACTGTGCACTTCAAACAAAGATCGTATGCCAAAGTTATGACCCCGGGAAGTTGATGTACCAATTTACCCAAACAGGGCCCACAGTTTGACATTTCATCTTCTAGGGTTAGGTTTTTGGATGTTTAGGGTTTTCCATTGTTTCTCAACAATAAATAGGCCTTCGAGCCTCATTGTAACATAGTTCAGAGGCATGTAGCTGCCACATCTCTTCTCAGAGATAAGCTACCATCGCCCTAGCTGGTTTATTTTCATTACTGTTTGTAAGCATATTTCAGTATTTTACATTAATGAAATGAAGTATTATTTCCATTGCATCTATGTGTTTATGGTTATCTCTGTAATTTGTTGCGTTCCTATTTAAATCCGGATCAGTGGTATTAGAGTGGTCTATTTTTTCTCTGTTTTTCTTTGCATGTCTCCAACGAGGTTGGGATATAAGGAGTTAGGGCTTGAACTGGTCAAACACTTGCAAGACTAGACTCGCAAATCCTGACGACCTCCCATGGCGGCTGAAAAGAAAGACCAGGGGGCAAGAGATCCTATCAAAATCTTGCTCGAAGAAACCCTCGACCGACAAAGGAACGCGGTGATGGATAACTTTGCCCAGATCCTTTAGCGACTACCTAGGGGCGACGCATCAGATTCCAACAGCTACTCTGGAAATCCCACGCCGTTTAAGGTACAAGTTAATTTTGAAATCCCCATATTCAAGGGTGAGATAGATGTAGATGCTGTTGATAAATGGTTAAATCTGCTAGAGGGTTATTTTTCTGTTCATGATTTTTCCAGTCGAGAAAAGATTATTTTCGCTCTTCTCAAAGCAGCCCCCCACGTCAAGGACTGGTGGGAAACCTACTGCAAACAGAAGGATGAAAGTATAGGCTCACTATTTCAGCCACACCTACTTGGGATTCATTCTGGGATGCCATCAAGGAGCAGTACTACCCTGTCAGAAGCTACGAGGATCAATACATAAAGTGGACCACATTGCGATAGGGAAAGGACCAAGCCGTGCCAAAGTTTACCAATACTTTCCATACCCTTCGCACAAAGTTAGGTATCAAGGATTCAGAGCAGCATTTGGTACTCAAATACTACGGCTGCCTGCACAAGTACATCTAGGAAGAAATAGAATTCCTGAACATGCCCTCGCTTTGCACGACATACCGATATGCCGTCAAGGTCGAGAAAAAGTTTAAACAGAAGAAGCGAGACTTTGGATTTGCGAATTCGAAGCAAGGGAAAGGTGCCCCCAAACCACAAAACAAAGGACAAATCTAAGGCGGGGCAGCCCAAGACAACTCGCCAAAGCTGCAAGCAAAGAACAACGCCGTGAAGTTGAAAAAGGACATAGGGAAGTGGTGTGAGTTCCATAAGAGCTCCACCCACAACACAAGTGAGTGTCGGGCCAAGCAGTCATTGGTAGCCAAGCTAAAGGTTTTAGAATTAGATGCATGTTCCAACTTTGAGTCAGAACCCGACAAGGGGAATGATAAAGGGAAGTAGATTATCGATGCGGAGCCCAATGCCACCATTGCCACCACGAAGATCTAGAAGGAGGAACCCGAAGATCCAGAGGAGGAGGAGCGTCTCTTCCACTCCCAGATGTGGGTAAAGGGTTCCCCGCTACAATTCATTGTTGACAACAGGAGCCAAAAGAACCTCATTTCGGCAGAGGTCGTGAAGCGGCTGGGCTTACCGACCACAACACATCCACAACCATACACCATCAGGTGGCTTCACCAAGGACAGGATCTTCGTGTGAGCCAGCAGTGTCGCCTTCCATACAACATCAAGCCCTTCACGGATGAGGTATTGCATGACATTGTTGATCCAGGTGGCTCCAGAGACACACACAGGAGAAGGAGGACTCGGGGAAGATCAAAAATCAAATTGCTTAGATTATGCTCTAGTTAGGACCAGAGCGTAGATCTCGTTGTCCTGATCGTGGTGGTGTGAACAGTTCGTCAATCCAAGTCTGAATGAGGATGTTAGAAGCAATCAAAGTTGGGTTGACTTTTTGATGACTGGGCAAGCTTAAGGAGGCCACAGTTTGGACTTTTTCCGGCCACTGGATTCTGGCCAACCTAGGCCGGATTCTAGGCAAAATTGTGGGGTTGTTAATTGTCTCCTATGGCCTAAAAATTCGAATTTTTGAACAACATTCTTTTATTAATAATTTTTTTTTTAAAAAGGGGTGGTGGTGGGCCACCACCCCCACCACCTACGCCTTAACCATAACCATATGTATTAATGGGGGTGGGCACGGGCCACCTCCAGTGGACCTGGCCCACACCCCGATATCCCTCAACATATGCCAAATCACATGTGATACGGGACCGGTGGGGGTCGAATCTGCCCAACCCACATGGCCGACCCCCAAGCGGGCGACCTCAAACAAAAGTCAATGCACAGTAATACATGCCATTAATACATAGTAACCACCACCAAAAAAAAAAACGCCAAGTTTAATGCACCAGCGAGTACGGGGGTATGGGGGTGGGCTACCCAATGCAGACCTGGCCCCCATTCATAATCCGAATTGGGTTTTTAAAATTTATATATGGAGGGGCGAGATTTGATCCCCTGACCCCTCCTCAACCAATTTGCCAAATTTACCACAATGCCACAACTAACTCATTGGTAAATCCGCCTAGAAAAGTTATATTAACACAGATTTCTTCAGTGCACGGAAGTAGATGGAGGAACTAGGAGCGGGCATGCATTTCGAGGCAATAATTTTTTTATTATTTTTTAATGCAGGTGGAATCATGAATTTTGCAGGAGGGTTGAATTTTAACTTTGTCAGAATTTGACAAATTTTATATGGATTCAACACTTCTTGTTGCCACGAACGCAATGGCGCTGTCCGTGTCTCCATCAGAGGCCTGCATTTTTTGGCCATTTTCAGGATGAAGGTGGAACCATGATTGCTGCAAAATAGTGAGCGAAAGCATGAGCCTTGAAATTTTCCCAAGGAGGTAATTTTTCTCCATGTCGGAATATAGTCAAGTTTATACTTGCTTTTCACAGTTTTCTGCAGGGGTCACAATGGCGAGGTCAAATTTTCCATTTGAATTGCAGATTTCTAGTCTAGCCATGGAGCCAAATCTTTGAGGAATCTAGGGGGAATCTAAAAGATTCCTTGAGCCCGAGATTCTCAACTTCTCAGAATTCAGATTTTGGACAGTCGATTTTGCACTACTCAACGCCACAAATCTGATGGTGCATTCAGATTTGTCATTCTCTCATTTCATTTTCCAGCCACTTTTCTAAGTGCCAGTGCAGATGTCCACATTCATGTGCGAGTAGTCATTTTCATGCGATCGATGCCGTGAGATCGATGGTCTGAACGACTTTAGCAGTTTGACATCCGCTTCTTCAAATGGCCCTTGGTTATGAGGTATATGATGTGTTCATGTACTTCTTCTTTATGCATTATGCTGCACAAATCCTTGATTGATGTTGATGCAGGATCTTGTTTCTTACATGTTCTCATGATTCCTTGCTTAATGTGATGCGGAATCATCTATGTGATGTACTTGTTGTCATGATTCGTCATGTTATGTTTTGAGATCACTTTGTTTTATGTTGTTGGGATACTTTTGTTGTCGTCATGCATGTTTGCACTGAGATCCCTTTTATGCCATGTTGGCGGGATGCTCATCATGCATGAGTTTGTGTCATACTGATAGGAGTATTTTGATTGAGAGTTCCTGTAGCGGAACATCTCTTGGAGCCACTCCTGCATGAGGGAATTTTTCCTTGCATGATATCGACATCACCTCTATGTACATAACCACTATTGATAGCACTTAATGCAGTGGCCTACACCATCTTGACACTGGGGCCCGGAGACGTAGTCCCTCCTGGACGAACTCCATTATCAACGACTTATGTTTTTATGTTGCTGATGATTGACATGTTCCTCTTCTTTACAACATGCACATGTATTCATTTATGTTCTTTTAAAAATGCAATTTAACACATCACAAAAGTAAAAGGTCTTGGAAGGGTCCTTCGTCACACCCAGACCTGGATCAAGTGGTATCAGAGCGGTCTTTGCGTTGATGTGAATTGCAGCATGAACAATGGAACGTGCAGCGACAGAGGATGAAAAAGCGATGTACGAGACCATGCTCAAAATTTCCAAAAGGGTAGAGATAATGTATGAAACTCTACAGAAAGAGACAAAGGAAAAGGAGCAATTGCAGCTTCAGTTGCAAGCCACAGAAGAGGCCATGGAAGAACTGAAGCAAAAAAAACATAATCTTCAAACAAAGAATGTTGAATTGAAGATGCATCTACATGAAGAGAAAGAGGAAAAACAAAGTTTTCTATAAAAGCTGCAAGCAAAGGACGAGGCCTTGGAAAAGTTGCAGCGTGACCCATGCGAGGTAAAAAGTAGTTCTCCATCTTCATGCATGTTTCCTGATGATTTCGCTGTTTTTGAAAATCATACCACATGAATTGGCTCCAAACTGTTGAAGAGAATGGGGTATGAAGGAAAAGGCTTGGGCGTTAATGGCTAAGGCATCGTCAACCCCATCAAAGTAGAAGAATTACCCCGTCAGGTAGGACTTGGGTATGTTCGAAAAGAAGTTGGGGAATGCGCCGAGAAAACTAGCAAATCACCAACAACGGATGATGAGAAGCCATCAATAGTTCTTTCCAAATCGACAGAGGAGGTAAAAGATGTTAATTTCCTTTCAGTTTCATTATCACATAGTATGATTTCTATTGGAGATTTGGAGATCCCAATTACAAGGACAAACATGAGGCTCCTTACAAGGATGAGCCACGAGAAGGAAGAAAAACTTGGTGTTAATAACCAAGGCACCACTCAACCTTTGGAGGTTGTGCACAAACATCGATTTGCAGGCTCAAGATACACTAAAGGAGAGTGCTCGAAGGTGTCAGAGTCATTCGAGACATCATTGAAATTGTCAAGGAAAGAGAATGATGGGAACACATCCCCATCATCCCACGGCAGTGCCCATTGCAGGGAGAGAGCTGAGGCAAGCTCTCATCGCCATACTGACATCAGAGACAACAAGGGAAGGTATAACCACTTTTGATCTTCGAATGTTCATTTTGATTATGATCATGTTGTTAATAATGAACGTAAAACATGGCATCGAAAAACATGCACCTTTTGTGGATTACATAACCATACATTTTCTAAGTGTTGGAAAAGAATGGCAGCACACAAAAGGATGAGGCATGAAAGACCCTCTCAACAACATGAAAAGAAACAGGTTAAGTAGATATGGAGGAAGAAAACATACTGCAGTCATTGCGATAGAAGTGGCCATCAAAGAGCCAGTTGTCAGAGGCTCCATCCAGAGCAGTGCCTTAAAGACAAAGTGCCAGTGCATGAACTAGGTGAAACAATTGTTCGACAAGAAAATTTGCCGCAAGGAGGCAACCCATTCACATTGATAAGTGAATAATGGTTTCTAGACATGTTATCATTTCATACTTGTGCTTTTGTAAATCATTTGTTGCATTTTAAAATGTAAAAGTGATGATGTGTTTTTCATCACTTGTTTAGCAACAATGATGTCTAGTCTTATTTTGTAAAACTTTGAAAAGTGATGTCGTGTTTCCATCACTTTCCAAGACAATAGTGTTTGGCCTTATGATTGTAAATCATATGTTGTAGTGATTATGTGTTTTCCATCACTTGTTGAAGAAACAATGATATGTTGGCCTTATTGTCATAGCTAGGGTATTGCATCCATCTTGATGTAAACTTGACCATCGAGTATGTGTTACAAACTTGTGGCAAGTGTGGGACATTTGGGTCATTAGTTGGTCATGTCAATCAAGCATGTAATTTGCAAATAATGGTACTACAGGTTGCAGAGCGGGCAGGTGTCAGCTCATCGCTTACGGCTTCGAAGAAGAAAGGTGAAGGAGATGGACACGGGCCCTTTCAGGACACTTGTGATGCATACAAGGTACAGAGAAGTCACAAATTATTTTTCATGCTTTTGGAGGACCAAAAGCTCCTCAGTGGGGAGGATTGATCTAGGTGGCTCCAAAGACACACAAAGGACAAGGAGGACTTAGGGAAGATCAAAAATCAAAGTGCTTGGATTATGCTCGAACCAGGGCCAGAGCATAGATCTCACCGTCCTAATCGCGGCAATGTGAACGGTTCATCAATTTGAGTCCGGATGAGGAAGTTAGAAGCAGTCAAAGTTGGGTTGACTTTTTGATGACTGGGCAGGCTTAAGGAGGCCACAATTTGGAGTTTTTCCAGCCACTGGATTCCGGCCAACCTGGGCTGGTTTCTGGGTGAAATTGTGGGGTTGTTAAATTGTCTCCCACGGCCTAAAAATTCAAATTTCTGAACAACATTATTTTATTAATAAAATAAAAAATAAAAATAAAAAGGGTGGTGGTGGGCCACCACCCCACCACCTACGCCTTAACCATAACCATATGTATTAATGGGGGTAGGCACAGGACACCTCTGGTGGACCTGACCCACACCTCGATACCCCTCAACATATGCCAAATCACATGTGATATGGGACTGGTGGGGGTCGAACCCGCCCGGCCCACATGGCCGGCCCCCAAGCGGGCAACCCCAAAACAAAAGTCAATGCACAGTAATACATGCCATTAATACATAGTAACCACCACCACCAAAAAAAAATTCCAAGTTTAATGCGCTAGCGGTACAGGGGTATGGGGGTGGGCTGCCCAATGAGGACCCGACCCCCCATTCATAATCCAAATTTGGTTTTTAAAATTTATAAATGGAGGTGCGGGATTTGATCCCCCGACCCCTCCTCAACCAATTTGCCAAATTTACCATAATGCCAAAACTAACTCATTGGTAAATCTGCCCAAAAAAGTTATATTAACATGGATTTCTTTAGTGCATGGAAGCAGATGGAGGAACCAGGAGCGGACATGCATTTTGAGGCAATAATTTTTTAATTATTTTTTTATGCAGGTGGAACCATGAATTTTGTAAGAGGGTTGAATTTTCACTTTGTCAGAATTTGACAAATTTTATATGGATTCAACACTTCTCGTCGCCACGAACGCAATAGCGTTGTCCGTGTCTCCATCAGAGATATGAATTTTTTGGCCATTTTCAGGATGAAGGTGGAACCTTGATTGCTGCAAAATAGAGAGCGGAACCATGAACCTTGAAATTTTCCCGAGGAGGTAATTTTTCTCCATGTCGGAAAATAGTCAGGTTTATACTTATTTTTCATTGTTTTCTACAGAGGTCGCAATGGCGAAGTCAGATTTTCCATTTGAGTTGCATATTTCCAGTCTAGCCATGGAGAAAAATCTTTGAGGAATCCAAGGGGAATCTAAAAGATTCCTTGAGCCTGAGATTCTCAACTTCTCAGAATTCAGATTTTGGACAGTCGATTTTGCACTACTCAATGCCACAAATCTGATGGTGCATTCATATTTTTCATTCTCTCATTTCATTTCCAACCACTTTTCTAAGTGGTAGTGTAGATGTCCACATTCATGTGTGAGCAGTCACTTTCATACGATTAATGTCGTGAGATCGATAGTCCAAATGGCTTCAGTAGTTTGACATCCGCTTCTTTAGATGGACCTTGGTTGTGAGGTATATTATTTGTTCATGTACTTATTCTTTATGCATTATGCTGCACAGATCCTTGATTGATGTTGATGCAGGATCTTGTTTCTTATATGTTCTCATGATTCCTTGCTTGATGTGATGTGGAATCATCTATGTGATGTACTTGTTGTCATGATTCGTCATGTTATGTTTTAAGATCCATTTGTTGTATGTTGCTGGGATACTCTTGTTGTCACCATGCATGTTTGCACTAAGATCCCTTTTATGCCATGTTGGCGAGATGCTCATCATGCATGTGTTTGTGTCATACTGATAGGAGTCTTTTGATTGAGAGTTCCTGTAGCGGAACATCTCTTGGAGCCACTCTTGTGTGAGGGAATTTTTCCTTGTATGATATCAACGTCACCTCTATGTACATCACCACTATTGACAACACTTAATGCAGCAGCCTACACTATCTTGACACTGGGGCCCAGGGACGTAGTCCCTCCTAGACGAACTCAATTATCAACGACTTATGTTTTTATCTTTATGATGATTGACATGTTCCTCTTCTTTACAACATGCACATGTATTTCATTTATATTCTTTTAAAAATGCAATTTAACACATCACAAAAGTAAAAGGTCTTGGAAGGGTCCTTCATCACACCCGGACCTAGATCAATTGCTCCCCTTGAAGTTTGTGATGTATTATTAGGACAACCATACTTGTGGAAGCAACATGCTATGTATGAATCAAGGCCCCGTGTTTTTATTGTTACTTTGGGAAATAAGTTGTACAGGATACCGGAGGTAGCACCGCCTACCACCATCTCTTTGATTACTGCAAAACAATGCAGTAAGCTCGTTTCCAAAACTGGGAATTTTTTTTTTCCTGATGAGACGCCCTCAAGGAAAGAAGAAGATGGTGGCCACAACCTCCAGGCAGTGCCCCTCCACATGAAAACTACATATGGAAAAGGTTGTGGAGGAGTACGAGGACATCTTCACCTCCCCCGCAGGGGTTCCTCTACACTGTCAGGGTCAAGCACTCCATCGATCTGACCCCAGGTGGGCTGCTGCCCAATGGACCAATCTATCGATGCTCCATTCTAAAGAATGATGAAATCAAGAGGAAGATTCAGGAACTGCTGCAGAAAGGTCACATCCGTCTGAGTTCATTGCCCTGTGGGAGCCCGATCATGTTGGTACAGAAGAAGGATGGGACTTGGAGACTCTGTATTGACTATCGGGCGCTGAACAAGATCACTGTCCATAATAGGTACTTGATCCCACGGATTGATGACCTCATGGACCAACTAAAGGGGGCAAAATATTTCAGCAAGATCGATTCGAAGTCAAGATATCACCAGGTACCAATCAAACCCTATGATGTGTGGAAGACTGCCTTCAAAGCCAAGGAGGGCCTTTTCGAATGGTTGGTTATGCCTTTCGAATTGACGAATGCTCCTGTAACCTTCATGAAGCTAATGGATGACATCTTGCGGCCATTCACCAACTCATTTTTAGTGGTATACTTGAATGACATCCTAATATTCAGCCAGAGTTGGGAGGAGCACCTCCACCACATCCAACAAGTTCTCCAAACACTGCGGAAACACAAGTTATGTGCTAATTTGGAGAAATGCACTTTTGGCATGACCCAGGTTCAGTATTTGGGATACATTATTGATGAATAGGGGTTGCATGTGGATCCAACCAAGATTCTAGTCATTCGAGATTGGCCATATCCAACCACTCTAACAGAGCTCCATAACTTTCTAGGTCTTGCCAACTTCTACCATAGGTTCATATTGGGATTTTCTCATATCACTTGGCCCTTGAGTCAAGTCACCAAGGGAGGAGCGAAAGCAAAATTCTTTTGGTCTGAATCTCAACAAGAGGCATTCAGAGCATTGAAAGATCACCTTTCCATGACACCATTGCTCGCATTACCAGACTTGCAACAACCATTTGAGGTCAAGACAGATGCCTCTAACTATGCTATTGTGGCAGTCCTTACTCAACATGGGCATCTAGTGGCATATCATAGTGAGACACTGTTAGACACAGTCCGGAAGTATCCCACTTATGACAAAGAGATGTATTCCATTGTGCAGGCCTGTCAACAATGGAATCATTACATTTTGGGGAAGGAAACAGTCATCCACATAGACCATTGACGCCTGTAGTTCATACATACCCAAGGGAAATTGCAGAATGATCGCCATTAGAAGTGGTCCACATACCTGCAACAGTTCCATTTAAATATCAAGTATAAGAAGGGTAGCACCAATAATGTGGCATATTGCCTCAGTCGACCACCGATTATGGCGTTAACCACTGTGCTCAACTCTTATGGGAACGAGACTTTTGATTGGCCACTTCACTACAAAAGCGACCCAGAATTCGGCCACACATACCAGACACTCTTGGAGGGTCAGCATGTTCCAGATTTTCACCTCCAGGATGCCCTGTTATGCCACCTGGGTCACCTTTGTGTTCCTTCAAGCGAGCGTGCCAAGATGATTTGGGAATCACACTACAGTTGGGCTGCTGGACATTTTGGGGTCGAGAAAATGGTGGTAGTATTGCAGAAGTATTTCTATTGGCCGAATCTTCAACAGGATGTTGGGAAGTACATCATATTGTGCACTGTTTGCGCCATTACCAAACTGACCATCAAGAAGAAAGGCCTCTATACCCCGCTGCCTACCCGTAGTCGACCTTGGGAATCCATCTCCATGGATTACATGTCAGGCCTTCCTTCCACTAAGCATGGAAACGACTATGTGTTTGTGGTTGTCAACAGGTTCTCGAAGATGGCCATTATGGCTGCCTGCAAGAAGAATATCACAGTAGAAGCCACTACTAAACTCTTCTTTGAACGAGTGTGGGTACACTTTGGGATCCCACAGTATATCATCTCAGATCAGGACAGTAAGTTCCTCAGTACATTTTGGTCCAGTCTCTAGTTGATGCTCGACACCAAACTCACTAAGTCCACAACTTTCCATCCTCAAACTGATGGCCAGACAGAGGTTGTCAACAGGATGATCGTACACATTTGGCGCATGTACAACTCAAAGCATCCACGCACATGGGATGAGAGCCTCCCCTATGTTCAGCACATCTACAACCGAGCTCTCCACAGCTTGACTGCCCACAACCCTTTTCAGATGGGCTTAGGATTCTAGCCACTATGTCCCGTTGATGTGGCCATGCCATTTGCAGCTACTCATGCAGATTCGGCTCATGTCTAGTCCAAAATAGATAAGGCAAACAACTTCATTGAACACATCCAACATATTCGCCAGCAGGTCCATGACATTCTGGAGAAATCAAATGCGAAGTACAAGCAGCGACATGATCAACATCGGGTGCCACATAAATTTCAGGTGCGTGACAAAGTCTGGTTGCGTTTGCAAAAGGAACGCCTTACCGGAGCCTATTAGAAACTCAGGCCACTCTGATATGGTCCTTACACCATTACTAAGGCTATGGAAGACAAGACATTTGATCTCATCATTCCCCCATTCCTTGGCTTGCATCCAGTGTTCAATGTGGACCACCTTCGACCATACTTTCCACAACTACTAGACACATCCGACATTGCAGAACAACTCACACCCACAGAGTTAAATCCAGATTGCATGGAACAAGCTGCAACTGATCGATCATGGACACACAGATCAAGCACACTCACCAGCAGAATATCCAACTGTATCGAGTTGTCAAAGCAGGCCAACTCCTTCACCAGGGCAAGTGGCTCACTAGGGACCAAGTTTAGCAAAAGTTTCCTCATCTCATGGAGGAACTCAACGCAATGGGGACCATTTCTTCCTAAGGGGGGAGGAATGATCCAGGTGGATATTGGTGGCCACCTGCCAAGTCCACTTGGACCCCCACCATTGTTTGTTTTAGCTTTTCAGTTTCCTTAATTGTAGCACAATTTACTATTTTTAGCATCTTTTCGGGTCCTGAACTTTCGAAGCTTTTTTAAGGCTCTAAACCTCATTTTTTGGGGAAACTGGGAGAAACATGGGTCCATGGACCAATGTTTTTATTCCAAAATTTGTAGTTCTCAGATAGATCTTTCTAACAAGATAATGTGTGCATCAAACGGAGATCGTATGCCAAAGTTACGACCCCGGGAAGTTGATGTACCAATTTACCCAAACGGGGCCCACAGTTTGGCGTTTCATCTTCTAGGGTTAGGTTTTTGGATGTTTAGGGTTTTCCATTGTTTCTTAACAATAAATAGGCCTTCGAGCCTCATTTTAACACAGTTCAGAGGCATGTAGCCACCACATCTCTTCTCAGAGATAAGCTACCATCGCCCTAGCTAGTTTATTTCCATTGCTGTTTGTAAGCATATTTCAGTATTTTACATTAATGAAATGAAGTATTATTTCCACTGCATCTCTGTGTTTATGGTTATCTCTGTAATTTGTTGCATTCCTGTTTAAATCTGGATCAATAAGTTTTCAACCTTTGAAGCTCCAAATGAACATTAGGATTGTTTGACAAATAGTTGATGGTCATATAGGAGTTGTGATTCTTTATCAGCATGTTTTATGTGGTATTCTTGTGTCTTATTGTAGGCTAAAATATCATCAAAGAATATTAGCACAAAATTGGGTAGGAATGGTCAAAAGATCTTGTTCATAAGCTCTTAGAAGGTTGATAAAGCATTGAAAAGGCAAAAAGGTGGCCCTAAAAATTCCTAATGACCTTCATGTGTATGGAAAATAGTCTTAGGGATGTCTCAATCTTTCATCCTGACCTAGTGGTAGCTAGAAATAAGGTCAAGTTTGGTGAAAAACTTGGTTACATGAAGTTCATCCAAGACATCATCAATAATTGTAGAAAATTTGTCCTTCATGGTCAACTTATTAAGATAAATCAACACACATGCACCAAGTACCTTCTTTAATAACATGACCACCAGTGATGAGTAAGGGCTAGTACTAGGATATATGACTCCCACCTCCAACAATTATTGAATGATCTTTTCAATTTCATTTTTCTATGCCTAAGGGTGTTAATAAGTATGCACATTGATTGTTGACTACCTAGAATGAGGGGAATACCATGGTTATGTTGCCCACGCGAAGGTGGTTAACCTTGTGACATTTCAAATACCTAATGAAGCTTAAAGATAACCAATTACAAATTAGGGTGAATCTTTTATATTGTGGTGTTGATTACTTATACATAAATGACCAATGCAATAACACCTAAATGTCATTTCTTCAACAACTTCTCCATGTAGTGAGAGGTGATAATATCGTGGGAACCAAATGTAAGTCCCTTGAGGGTATGTTTCTTCCATTCAATGTGTGAAGCTCATGTGTAATAATTTGAAACCCCTGGTGACAATTCATAAAGTGCATAACCATTCTACCCCTTGAACTATATCACAAGCACTAATTTCAATAACAAACATGAGAATTTTAAATGATACTCACTAATTTGAAGTTTCACATTTTCACATTAGCCCCTAAATTTCATTAGCAATCAGCATAGGAAAATTAGATATGGGGCATACATAAAAATGGTTGTCTTATACCACTCTATTATTAGCACATAATCACTTTATGGTGATTTCCATAGTCAATCAATTTCAAGGTTTGGGCTGCTAAGAAACTAATATGGCATAGAGAAAAATTTGGGGTTCCTTGCAAGGAGATTGCAATGGTGATTTATCTTCCATGGGTGGGGTTGTTGTCTTCCAAAGTTGGTCCAGGAGTATGCTCAATAGGAATTTCAGCTAAGTAGTCCTATGGAGATACAAAAAATTGAAATAATTTGCGTTCTTTATATTTATTCACTTTGAAATATCGCTTATCATAATTATAGCAAAGATGGAGACAAAAACATTTTTCCATATGTTAAGGAGATAACTTTTTGATGTGAATTGGTTACAAGTTGGATGAGTTGAGGGAAATCACTGAGAAAGGGGACTAGAGTGACTGGTTAATAAAGGTCTCTTGTCTTGTACATTGATCATTATCTTAGATTCTTTAGCTATATCACAAACTTCCAACTAGGTGTGTGGATGTTGCATCAAAACCTGTGCTCGAGTTGTTTCCTTGATACCACTAATAAACCATTCTTTAAAAAATGAATAAGATTGGCCCTCTATGTAGATTTCCAATTTCTCAAAGGCTTTAATACAATACATATCTATGTTGGTTTGGCATAATTTTGTGAGGCATCCCAAATGTTGAGTATCACATTCAAAACAAGCCTAAAGTAATACACAAAATGGGTCTAGGAAATGTAGCCTTTATAATTTTCCTTATACCATTTCCACCACAACAAACATGTAACATCCAAATATAATACCCTCACTTTTAGTTTGTGTAGGTCATTAGTAATTTCATGAAGAGATAAATATTCATAATAACCTAGATCGAGGTTATCACTAAGACTATTAAAAGAAGTAATGGCCTCAAGAAATTATTTATCATATGGGAAGAATGTGGTTGAGGGGACACAATTTCTTTTGAGAATGGCGTAAAAAATAAGTGTGGATTCCCCGAAGAGGAATAGATCTTCCTAAAATCCAAGGTGAATTGGTGATCCAAGTGGATAATGGTGGCCACTCACTTATTCCACTTGGACCCCCAACTTGTTTTCTATCAACTTCCTATTTTTCAACATAATTTCCTATTTCGTTAGTTTTCTATTTTTGGTAGTTTTTGGGTCTTAAACTTCTAGAGCCGTTTTGAGTCTTTAAATGTTGTTTTTTTTAGAAACAAGCAAACATGGATCCATGTTTGTAGTTGAAAGTTATTGTTCTTGGACAAACATTTCTAATGGGCTAGCGTGCATGCCAAACCGAGATAGTATGCCAAAGTTACAACCATGGAAGTTGATTTTCCATCTAACCCAATTGGGATTTGTTTTTTCGATGTTTAGGGTTTATCATTTTTTCTTCATGATAAAAAGACCTTTGAGCCTCATTGTAATATAGTTCAGAAGGCATGTCACTGTCACATCTCTTCTCAAAGATAAGCTTCCATCATCTGCGATAGTTTGGTTTCATTCTCCATGTAAACAATTTTCAACATTTGATATTTATTAATTAAAGTTTAGTTTCGTTGTATCTCTATCATTTTTTTAAATATATATTCCATTTTTTTCCTTATTAATCTAGATCAATGGTATCAGAGTAGTCTTCTCTTTCTTTGTTTTTATATGCATGTCCCCAACGAGGTCTGGGTATAAGGAGTTGGGACTCGAACTTCTTAAGCCCTTGCAAGACTCACCTAGCTGACCCCAATGACCTCCCATGGAAGAAGAAAAGAAAGATGAGGGAGGAAGAGATCCTATCAAATTATTGCTCGAAGAATCCCCGAGAAACAAAGGAACGAGATGATGGATAATTTTTACCAGATCCTTCAATAGTTACCAATGCGTGACACATCTTCATCTAGTAGTCACTTCCGAGGTACCACACTCTTTAAGGTACAATTTAACTTTGACATTCATATATTTGAAGGCCAAATAGATGCAGATGCTATAGATAAATGGTTAAATATTCTAGAATGGTATTTTTTGGTCCATAATTTTTCTGATAGGGAAAATACTACTTTTTCACCCCTCAAGGCCACCCTCCATCTCAAGGACTAGTGGGAAACTTATTGTGAGCAAAGGTCCGATGAGGAATGCTCACTATTTTCAGTCGCACCCTATTAGGAATATTTTTGAGATGTTTTTAAGGAAGAATATTACCCTATTGGGAGCTATGAAGACGCGTACATAAAATGGAACACACTATGGAAGGAAAGGAACCAATAAGCGCCCGAGTTCACATATATCTTTCATACCCTACGCATCAAGATGGGTATCAAAGGATCTGACGGCATCTGGTGCTCAAGTACTATGGTTATCTACACATACATTCAAGAAGAAATGGAATTCCTGGATATCTCCTCGCTTGGTGCAACATATTGATATGCTATCAAGAGCGAGCACAAATTTAAATAGAAGAAATGAGACTTTGGATCTGCAAATCCAAAGCAGGGCAATGACACTTCCAAATTATGAACAAAGGAAAAAGCTAAGGTGGAATGGCCCAGGACAACTCGTCAAACCCACAAGAAAATAATAGCAATAGGAAGAAAAATGAAGACACAAGAAAATGGTGTGATTTCCACAAGAGCCCCACTCACAACACAAATTATGTTGCGCAAAGTAGTCACTAGTGGTCAAGATGAAAGCTTCATAGTCAAATACATGTCCTGACCCTGAACCAAAACCCAGAAAGGGGAAACAAATCATTGATCCAGAACCCAGTGCTACAATTTCCACCACTAAGGTCAAGAAAAGTGAGCCTGAAGATCCAGAGGAGGGTGAGCATCTCCTTCAACTCACAGATGTGAGTGAATGGTGCTCCATTGCATTTCATTGTCGATAGTGGGAGTTAAAAGAACCTCATCCCAGTAGAAGTAGTTAAGTGGTGGGGCTTTCCGGTAACACC
This sequence comes from Pinus tabuliformis, assembly GCA_031772625.1. Taxonomy (NCBI): domain Eukaryota; kingdom Viridiplantae; phylum Streptophyta; class Pinopsida; order Pinales; family Pinaceae; genus Pinus; species Pinus tabuliformis. The sequence goes on from CM062816.1 coordinate 1,650,166,303, forward strand.
ACACCCATAACCATACACCATTGGGTGGATCCACCAAGGGCGAGATCTCTACATCAGCCAATAGTGATGCCTGGCCTATAGCATCAGTTCTTTCACATACGAGGTACTCTGTGATGTTGCTACCCTTGAAGTTTGTGATGTTTTATTAGTCCAACCATAATTATGGAAGCGTCATGTTATGTATGAGCCTATAACTTGTATTTTTGTTACTACTTTGGGCAGAACATTATGAAGGATACCAGAGGCAACCCCACCTATGACTTTTTCTTTGACCTCTACTAAACAACACAGTAAGATCATCTCCTAGATTGGGAAATTTGTTTTCTTCCTAATCTTCTCTCAAAATAAGGGGAAGATCATGACCACATCCATGGCCTCCAGAAAGGGCTCCTCTGCACAGTAAAAATAAGTGGATAAGGTCATGGAAGAGTACGAGGACATATTATCCTCACCCACAGGGCTACTTTTGAACTATCAAGTCAAGCATTTGATTGATTTGAGCCCTAGTGCACCTATACCTAATGGGCCAATATATAACAACTCTCTTCTAAAAAAACATGGAAATCAAGTGGCAGATCCAAGAGTTGCTACAAAAAGGGCACACTCGACCAAGTTCCTCACCTTGTGGGAGCCTGATTGTACTCATACAAAAGAAATATGGGACTTGGAGACTTTGCATTGATTATCTGGAACTGAACAAAATCATAGTTAGGAATAGATACTTGATCCCACAGATTGATTTCCTTCTTTACCAACCCAAGGGGGCTAAGTACTTGAGCAAGATTCATTTGATGTTTGGTCATCACCAAGTTCCAATAGAACCCACAGATGTATGGAAGACCACCTTCAAGTCCAAAGAGGATCTCTTTGAGTGGTTGGTTATGCCCTTCAGGTTTGCAAATGCCCCTACAACTTTTATGAGGTTAATGGATGACATCTTGTGGCCTTTCTCCAACTCATTCATGATTTTATATTTGGATGATATCCTCATCTTCAACAAGACTTGGGTAGAACACTTGCAACATATTCAGCAGGTCCTTCAAACCCTGCAACAATGCAAACTATGTGCCAACCTGGAGAAATGCTCCTTTGGCATGGACCAAGTCTAATATTTGGGCTACATAATTGATGAACAAGGTGTGCATGTGGATCCAACTAAGATCCAAGACATTTGGGATTGGTCAGCACCAATAAATCTAATAGATCTCCATAGCTTCTTGGGTCTTGCTAATTTATATTAGGGATTCGTGTTAGGATTCTCTCATATTGCTTTTCCCTTAAGTCAAGTCATCAAGGGTAGAATAAAAGTAATGTTTTTTTCTCTGAGTCACAAGAGAAGGCATTCATTGAACTAAAACACTTCCTTTTCTCTACACCATTCCTCACCATGCCAGACCCACAACAACCATTTGAGATTGTTATAGATGCCTTTGATTATGTTGTTGGTGCAGTGCTCACTCATCAACATCCAATGGCCTATCATAATGAGACACTCACTGATACTGTTCGCAAGAACCTCACCTATGATAAGGAAATGTGTTCTATCTTACAGGTTTTCCGATAATGGAAACACTATATTATGGGGAAGGAGATGATAATCCACATAGATCATCAACCTCTTCAATTTATGTAGACACAAGGGAAGTTGACAAAAATATTCCACCAGAAATGGTCCACATATATGAAACAATTCCAATTGAACATTAAATATAGTAAGAGTAGCATCAATCATGCCACAGATTTCCTCAGTCAATGATCCAAACTTAAACATGAACACAAAAATTACAGATATAACCATAAATATAGAAATGTAGCAGAAATAACACTTCATTTAATTAATATCATAACACTAAAATATGCTTACAAACAGAATGGAAATAAAATAGCTACGACGACGATAGCTTATCTTCGAGAAGAGATGTGGCGGCTACATGCCTCTAAACTATGTTACAATGAGGCTCCAAGGCCTATTTATTATTAAGAGACAATGGAAAACCCTAAACATAAAAAAACCTAACCCTAGGAGAAGAAGCGCCAAAACTGTGGGCCTCGTTTGGGTAAATTGGTACATCAATTTCCTGTGGTCGTAACTTTGGCATACAATCTCCTTTTGGTTATTATAATATCTTGTTTCAAAGATCTCAAAGAAGAGGCTAAAAAAAATTGGGGAAACCCATTCAGTATTTTTTCAGTCTCTCCGATTCCCCTAAAAACGTTGTTTAGGGCCTCAAAATGGCTCCATAAATTTGGGACCTGAAAAACTGCCAAAAATAGTAAACCGTGGTACAATTAAGGAAACTGAAAAACTGAAAGAGTTAGTGTTGGGGGTCCAAGTGGAAGAGAAGGGTGCCCACCAGTATCCACCTAGATCAGTCAACCCTTGATTGTGGAACTAAGCATAGTTCTCAACTCTTATGGCCACAAAACCTCTTCATGGATGTAGTTGTATGAAAATGACTCAGAGTTCACTTCCACATACAAGATGTGTATGAGTGGAAACCTAGTTCCATAATTCCACCTTTAGGATGGATTGTTATGCTATCTGGGACATCTTTGTGTTCCTCCAAGCAAGCGTGCTAAACATATTTGGTAGGCACATTACATTCAACTCACAAGACACTTTGATGTGGAGAAGACAGTGGTAGTACAGCAGAAGTATTTTTATTAGCTAAAACTATGATAGGATGTTGGAAAATATATTAGGTCTTGCATTGTCTATGCCATTTCCAAAACAACAACTAAGAAGCAAGGCTCATACACCCCTTTGCCTACTTCTAGCTAGCCTTGGGAATCCATCTCCATGGACTATATGTCTAGCCTTCCTTCTACTAAGAATGGAAATGACTATGTGTTTGTGCTCATTGATAGATTTTATAAGATGGCCATATTGGATGCTTGTTGGAAGAGTATCACAATAGAAGCCACTGCGAAGCTCTTCTTCGAAAGAGTGTGGGTACATTTTGGGATCCCGTAGACCATTATATCATATTGATATAGAAATTTCCTAAGCACATTTTGGTCAAGCCTCTAGTCATTTTTCGACACCAAGCTCACGAAGTTGATTGGTTTCCATCAAAAACTTATGGCCAGACATAGGTAATCAACAGGACATAGTGCACATACTACACATGTACAAATCTAAGCATTCACGAAAATGGGATGAGAGTCTCCCCTCTGCACAACACAACTAAATCTCTCCATAGCTCAATTGTCCAACCCCTTTCAAGTTGGCCTAAGATTTCAACCATTGTGTCCCCGTTGATGTTGCAATACCTCTTGCAACTACACAGGAAAAATTTGCATGTCTTCAATTTGAATTTGATAAAGCCATCAAGTTTATTGAATTGATTAAGCACATTCGCCAACAGGTTCATGATATCTAGGCCATATAAGAGCATCTGGTCTATAGGAGTGAAAAAATATGTTATATCAGATAAATACCTTACACCATCACCAAGGTTGTGGGTGACAACGCTTTCGAGTTAAGTATCCCCCCATTCCTTGTCTTGCATCTAGTATTCAATGTGGACCACCTTTAGCCATACATTCCACCATTGTTGGACACATCAGAGATTTCTAAGAAACCAATACCAATAGAGCTCAACCCAAATTACATAGAATATGCGACAACTTATTAGATCATGAACAAAAAAATTAAGAAAACTCACCAAATGAAGATACAAATGTATCAGGTTTTCAAAGTGGACCAACTCCTGCACTAAGGAAAGTGGCTCACCAGGGACCAAGTTCATCAAAAGTTTCCTCACCTCATGGAGGCACTCAATGTAATGGGAACCATTGCTTCCTAGGGGGAGAGGACTAATCCAGGCTGATATTGGTGGCTGGCCACCTATTCCACTTGGACTCCTGACACTATTTTCAATTATTTTCTTATTTTTCATCACAATTTCCTATTTTAGTAATTTTCTATTTTTGGTAGTTTTCGAGTCCTAAACTTCCATAGATGTTTTGAGGCCCTAAATGGATTTTTTTTGGGAAATGAGAAAACATGAATCTTTTAGTCAAAGTTTTTTGTCCTCCGATAGACCTTTATAATCATCCATCATGCATGCCAAATGAAGATTGTATGCCAAAGTTACATCCCCAAGAAGTTGACGTTCTAACTAACCCCATTGAGTCCCATAACTTTTGGCGCTTCATCTCCTAGGGTTAGGTTTTTGGATGTTTATGATTTCTCATTGTTTCTTCATGATAGAAAGGCCTATGAGCCTCATTGTAACATAGTTTAGAAGACATGTAGTCGTCACGTCGCTTCTCAGAGATAAACTACCATCACCCAAGCAAGTTTGGTTTCATTTTTCATGTAAACAATTTTCAATGTTTGCTATATTTTAATTGACTTTAAATTTTGTTGTATCTTTGTGTTTTTTGTTTTAATATATATTTCATTTCTTTACTTCATAAATTTGTATCAATTGGTGATGAGGTGGTCTTAAATCCATGGGATCACATTTAATGGGAGTGGATTGCATAACTAGTGGTAGTGGACATAGAGTGCATGGAATTAATCTAATTATGTGAGTAAAAGGAGATGAAATTATGTCATTTGAAGCATGTGTATAGGGATCACAATACATGATTCGATCAATGGAATTTTTGGATCATTCATGTGGGAATATCATGACCCCAAAAAGTGAAGTCATCATAGCATTCATGGCATAGATGTAATCATGTCCAAGGATGATATTGTAGTCCACTAACCAATCATGAAAATAACGATAATCAAAATAACCTTACTACCTAACTCAATATAGAGAATTAGATGAGATATATTTGGGGGGGAGGGGTAGAAAGTAATGGAACCTAAATGTGAGAGAGTAGGTGTTTCCAAGTCAAGGAAGATGCATCATATGCAATGCATCAGTCAAGCATAATTTCTTTAGTAAAGACATGTATTTGATATGGAGTAGAAAATGGGAGGCGTACTTTGATATGTTGGTCCCAATAAAAGGTGATATCTCGTGAGGGGTATCGGTAAGAACTTCTAGTTTCCTTAGAAGGACAAAGTAAATGATATTTTTAATTTTCTTAATTGTAGAATTTCATTTAGTTCTACCTAAAAATTGAAATATCTAAACTATTTCAAACTTTTTGTTGGCTCCTAGACACCTCTAAAACAACCCAGGAAAAACTCGAAAAACATAGGTAGCATAAACTTGTTCAAGGAGGTTACATGAAACTAAAGCCTAGATTTTAAGTACCAAAAGACAAACCATGTCATTTGTATTATAGTCCAACTTTTATTTAATTGCAACCAATAAGAAAAAATTGTGATATTATGCAATGGAGGGGGTTCAATTCAACATTGTGACCACTGAAGAAGACCATCAACTTAGTGACTAGATCAAATTTCAAGCCGTGGTTGAATGTTACAAAAAGCACGGGGCAAACAAAATCTACCCCTATCAACGACATGGTAAATAAAACAAACAGAATTTCATTATTGATTACTTGCAAAATTTATTCACAACTAAGTTTGCCCATAAATGAATGTATCCATTTCTTTTGAGCATGAGAGAAACAATACTAATGAGGCCAATAGTTGACAACAACTCGATGATGGTGGAGTGCATCCCGATCATGATTGTATTATGGCTATAAACGTAGAACTATGGATTACAAATATTAATATTTAATGGCAAATGGTATACTTACAATTTTATTGTTTTAATGGAAAATAATTTAAATGAGGATGCTTGGAGAGAAGAGGAACACATGACAACCAAACCAATGGATTCATCTATTCAACCACTAGGTAAAGAAACATTGTAATAGTATTTATATTAATTTTTTTTTGTAGATGGTGTACTTATAACTTCTTGTTTCAATGGAAAAGCATGGGTATTTGATGCCCCTTTGCAACAACTTTCACTACACATCAAATGCGTAAAGGCCCAACACTTGAAATGAATCAAGGCATGGATGAGCTAATCATAAAATATATACAAAAAAAGGAACCAATAAGGAAATAACTATATATATATATATAGATATTATATTATATTATATTATATATATATATATATATATATATATATGATGAGACACATGTCTAATGGCAAACGATTTTTACTATAATATTATATGTTTTATACATTTAAGGAGACACACGTGCTTTGTTTCAATTACCTTAAGTTTTTATTTTTCTGCTTTTTATGTATTTTCAATTATTTTCGAATAGATAGATTGGGAATGGGGAATTGAGAGTGATGTGAGTGGAAGAAGGGTTATATGAGCTTCAACTTTCATGTTGTTGGCCCTATTTAGTAGAGAATAAATTATTCTTGAAACTAAAAGAAGCTCATTGAGGTATTCCACATTGGTCTTTCTAGATTTTCATATATATATATATATATATATATATATATATATACTTAATTATGATTTAGCTATATAATATTATATTCTAATTATGATTTAGCTATATAATATTATATTCTCTGATTATTTCTATAGGTATTGGAAAGGGAAATAGTGGTGGTGTGTACAAAGAAAAAGAACATGAGGCATAGGGTTTAATTACATGAAAAAAGGTACATGATATCATCCCATCCATAGTGGGATCCCCTTATGTTTTCTATCATTGATGATTCCACAAGAATTGACAATTATGAATGTTGAGTAAGTATGTATCATTCATTCATCACATTATTTATTTTTTATTTAGATTATTATATGGTTTATTCATAATATCATTGTGACATACCTAGTCCCTTAATTCCTGATTAAAGTTGCAGGGCTTTTCGTCCCAACCTCTAAGGTTACTCATGAGATGGGTATTATCAAAATTACTCTTCCTTAAACCAGTTTGATTTTTTTTTTGAAACTACCATCATCTTTTTCTCATTGAGACCTTTCCAAAAATATAAATTTCATCTAAATACGAGCTATGGATCCAAAGTTATTCCCATTTGAAAATTGGCCTCTCCAAGTGCCACATTAGCATTCGTACCATCACCACATGGAAAAAAAATGGCAATCCTTTTATGCCACATGTCACCATTGTTGAATTCCATGCCTCGTCACTATCCATGCTAGAATGCCACATCAGAACATCATTGGGTTAATTTTGTATCAAGAGGAAACAAAAATAGTTGGCATCATGACCTCTCAACTCCTGGCATATTGACACCCATTAGTTGATAGTTAATAGCCAATAATTGTCAATCAACTAATGGGACCTACTTTTCTATCTACTAATGTTTTGACCCACCTAAGTCACAAGGCCACTAGGCAAGTAATAAAACACTAAACACACCAATTGTCCTGAAAATGATAACAGATGTTGAACATCGAAAATATTCCCATTAACAGATGAACGGATCGAGGTATTTAAATGCTTTTTATTCAAGGCATTACTCAACACTTGATACCTCGATAACCAACATATTGATTTATGATATCCATGTCATGCCATGGCACATTAACTCACACATCAAAACAGCAACAAGTTATCTTTGTATTAAGAGGAACCCTCAATAACTGGCATACCAACCTCTCATTACACGACATCTCAACCCCCGGTAGACGATATTTAATAGATGATAATGGTATTACAATTGATGGGACATGATTTTCCATTTACAAATGTTTCGACCCACCCAAATCATAGGGCCACCAAACAACTAATAAAATGGCAAACATAGTGTTATAGATCCATTTGGGCACATCACTCCCATCATCCAGATCAGTGTTTTAGGGCTCATCAAATGGGAATGAGCGATAGGATCGATACAGAGGAGACAAGAAGAAAGAGAAACTACAAGTATGTCTTCTCATCTTCTTTGTCTTATCTATTTCTTATAAGACAAGGCTAAAGTGATTTAAACTGGTGTTCTAGATATGGCTACTTATCTAGGGAATTAGTATTTATCAGTAGATACCAAATTCTCCAAAAAAAGTTGGCGACTCCGCTGGGGAATGATCATCATTCCAAGTAGCTTATCCACATCTTAGGACACTCTTGCAGACCCTACTTATGTTCATTGATTGTATTTCAACTCTTTTGCATTGAATTTTGGTAAAAAATTGAGGTTAGATGAATCTTGAGTGGCCTCTCAGGAATCAATGCAGGCTTGGTCAGGGGACAGTGCTCTACAGAGCACCCTTGAGTGAGAGATAGTTCTCTATAGCACAGTTAGCCCCTATTTGACCTATACTAATCCACCTTAGGGAAAATTTTCACCTTTGGATTGGGTTTTTTCTCCAAATTTCCTTCTGTTTATGCTTGCTGAAAGATCAATGATTGTAGTATGTATCTAAAATCAACTTGTATTTCCTCTTTCCAGCCCTACTTTGACTTGATCGATAAATGTTTCTTTGTCATTATCGATCCATAGTCAAATTTAGATTATAGTCAATTAATCTTTGTTTGAAAGAAAGTGTTGTAAAAGTCTTCCTTTCCTTCGAAATCAAACTGTCGTAAGGTCTTCATTCTTATAAAAAGATTGATTGATTGTATGTGCATTAGTTTCCTTTTTGTTCATCATAACATTATGGGATTTGAAAAGAAAAACTTGCATCGTTCATATTCTAGTTTGTGAATGCTTGAAAGGAATAGCTATTGAAATTGCATTAGATGTGATCTTTGCTCTTTGTCAAAGATCTGATTGCTCTATCCCTACTAGCTAAGGTTTTCATTGTTCAATTGAATGAAAATAATGCTTATCATATTAGTTGCATTTTAGGAATTGCAAACATACATCACGTGGTGAACCTTGAAAGGAAAATTCTAAAGAAGATCAACTTAAAATTTATCTGAATTTACCTAATGGAGCATTGTCACCTAACAAAAAACATTTAGTGGTTCTAGGCTAGAGACATGTTTCGGTGTCGTAAAACAAAGCAGCTGTCGCTAAATTGTCTGCAATACATCTTGAGTGTGATACCTCATTCCACGTACGTGAGTATATCATAGCTCGTCCATGTACCTTCAGGTATATAGGGCGGTGTTACAGTACGTAAAGTATATGATTATGCTCTCATTGTGCGGTTTTGCATTAGACAATGCTTATACGGATTGGGCCTCCATGTACTTTGTTGGGCATGGAATCCCCCCAAGGCATATTTTGGGGCTTAAATCCCAAGTTTTGACCAAATCTTGTTGTAAAATCTCCGCGAATTGTGGGCGCGGGGTGCGAAATTATAATATAGTCATAGGGTTGTCCACCCTAGTTTTTGTAATGAAATGTCAGCTGGATAGACCTACACATGGTCCGCGAACCATGGGATTGTATAAATAGAGCAAGGCTCTAACTGTAGAAGAAGAGACTAAAAAAGAGAAACCAATAGAAGCATGAGAATTCTAAGCGATTGAGTCGAAGTGTAAAGTGTGTCTGTGGATTGTAGAGTAGGAGAAGGTTCTGCAGCTGAGTGCACAGAGGCCTAGTAGTCTGTAGTTGAGTGCGTGGACCCATGCAGCTGAGTGCGTAGGGCTGGTCGAGTCTGTAATCATTGGAGAATCAATAAAGAGAAGTTTTGCTATAATTCTATGTATCTTTTCTTGGTTTAATGCATGATTGGATATAATTTGCAAGTGTACCGTTTATTTACTGCGTGAACCTGTATGAATGTTTTGTATTGTTAAGTATAACTTAAGACATTTAAGTAGGTGAAGGTGCTTAATTAATACTGGAAGATAAATAAGATCTCGGGTAATAGTGCAGAGTGCAGCACAACCCCTGGTTAGGGCTGCGCAAAGGCAGGGTATCAGGTCACGAGGAACGGAAGGTGCGTGAAGCCACCTGCGTGCAGGAACAAACAAAGGATGAGTCGAAGCTATCAAACATCTCAAGGGTGCAGAAACCTGGTTCTAGCACCCTCCCATACTACTTCAGGTGAGACCTCAGTCCGTGCTTCGCGAAATGTTGCTGAAAGGGCCAATAGTACATGGATTTGTTTGGCTAATTAACTCTGAACCTAGGTCAGGCCCCAACAAGCCAACAAATGGTTCCATTGCCAGGATCGGGATTTGCATAGAGATGTCTGATGTCGTATTACTGAAATCTGACAAAGAAAGGAATTGAAGAGTGGTTGAATAGAAAGATTCACAAGTTCGCGGCGCAGGAAAATAGGAATTTGCGACTATTAAAGGAAGAGTGGTTAGATTGCTACTTGTATACGGAGATCCACAAAATTTTCTTTGTATCCTTCCCTACTGAGTTGTACGAGTGGATCACGAAGCTAGAAGATAGCCAAGGAAGGTGTAAACTCGAAAAACCTATTGTGTGGACTCCGGAATTGGTGCGCAGACTAGAAGCATCGGAAGATAAGATCGCGTAAGTTGTTGATCACTGGCTCAATCGAATCATAGGAGGATTCATCATTGAATTCGTGGTAGATACTTTATTCAGCTATAGCGAGGAAAAATGACGCTTCCTCAAGGGACCGCGAGCTAAGTACATTAAATATTTGAACACTTGGATTAAAATGCTACTGTGTGAAAAACAGGTTATGTGAATAAATTGATGTTTGGGGCTATGCAGAGTGGGAGAATCTACAGAAATGAAGGTAGCACTAGCCCCTTGATTTCACCTACATGAGGGGGTGAAGAAGAGCTTGTGAAGGTTTTTCCAGGAAGTGCGATCAATCGGATAAGACAGAGAATTTCACGCATACCACCCCCACCCACACCACCACTAGTTTCACCGTCTTCACCCCTAACTTTGTCCACATGACCTCCGCCACCACTGCGAAGCTGTATGGCCATTACGATAAAGCTACCACTGTTCAAGGCAGTAGGGAATGAAGATCCAGACTAGTTTTGGTTCGTGATAAAATCTATATGGGAAGCACAGGGTGTCACGAACGACAATATGAAGAGGGCAATGTTGGTCAATGCTCTGTAGGATCACGCGCTGACTTGGTACATTAAGCATTCCAATGACAATCCCAATACCGGGATAGAAGATATCCAAGCTGCGCTAAACAAAGAATTTAGCAGGCCAAAATCGAAGGCACAATCGATCATTAGATTCAAGGAAATCACAATGCTACCAGGTGAAACCCCATGGGAGTTGTATCAAAGACCGAAGTGCACAATTCGCGAAGCGAACATGACATTAACAAATGGGAAACACCACGAATGGTTTGTAGCATCGTTAACACCACATCTATGGAACGCGCTGTCGCAATAAAGTCTAACCACTCAGGCTGAGGCTTTGGAGATCGTGATGAGACTGCAGGAGACTCTGATACAAGATCCCAACATAGGAGTTCAGTAGGTTCATGTGCAACTGAAAAACTCATGCCTGGAGATGTAGATTTTGAAAAAAGATAGGATAACCTGCCCAAAGATGTGCGATGAGGTATGGTGCGTAAAGTGCTAGGGCCAGGGGCACGATGAGGACCACTGTCTGGTGTTCGTGAATTACCTTGCAGGAGGAGGCCCAATGCCACTAAGATCGAAGGCACAAGCAGGACCAAGCATGGCGCCTGCATTGTGGTGCACGATCTGTCAGATAGGAGGAAAGCATGCTACAGATAACTGCCATCTATTACATAAGTATACGCAGAATTCCCAACAGCTGTTCTGTAATTTCTGCAGGTTAGTAGGATATGATGAGCATAACTGTAGAAGTTATGAACTGATTATGGATCAAACTCCTACCTACAGAGTTTAGACCGAAACACGGGCCCTTGATCAAAACACAGGAATGGCGCACACCAGATTTCAGGGGTGCGGGCGAGGACGAAGTGGAGGGGGGCCAAGAAGAGGTTGGGGACAGCTGATATGTTACAATTGTGGAGGGCTAGAGAACTATGCTCGCGATTGTATGAATCCAATGCGACCATCATGCTTGTATTATACGTTGTTTTATCATGAAACAGAGGACTGTCCAACACTGATAGCGAGGTTCCATAATAAAGGAGCACTCCAACCTCCCTTGACTCAGAACTTGCAAATGATGAGGTTTGAGCCGTGTGAGGAAGACCCTAACGTAAATATCATGCTCCAGAGTGGTATTATGATAGGGGATGACAAAGGAAAGCATCCTGAAAAAAGTACCTGTGTTCGCAAGGCTCCATCGAAGGAACCAGAATTTGATTTTGAGTGCGCTAAGGAGACCTTCATGGAAGCTAAGAGGAGCTTCACTGATCCCTCCACTTCAGGAAGTAAAGACAAAATGGAGCCGGAAATGGGCCCATCAATGCTCACTACGTTCTTGGAGACATGCATGAAGCTACTGTGCGACAGCAAGGCTGTAAAGGGGCTGCAAGAAATCATAACTAGATGCACTGGGAATGCACTAAGAGAGCCACGTGTAGTTCGGAAGCTCGGGAAGCACACGACGCAAACAGGAAGGGAGATGAGATTGACCGTGCAGATTGGGGAATATGAGATGGACCAAGTGATTCTAGATCTAGGATTAGACGTGAACGTCCTGCCAAAGCAGACATGGGAGCGCATGGGCAGGCCTGTGCTGCAATGGTCTCCTATCCAACTGCGAATGGCGAACTAGCAAAAGATCCTACCTATGGGGAGATTGTAGGGAATCACAGTAGATATCAAAGGAGCAAGCGCGCTAGTAGATTTCGAAGTAATAGAGATTGTTGATGACATCAATCCCTACCCCGTGCTATTGGGAATAGATTGGGCCACTGACATGAATGGAGTAATAAATTTAAAGAAATGGAAGATGATCTTTGATAAAAAGTCACTACGCGTAGTGGTACCTTTAGATCCTGCAGAAGTATCGCGCTACACAAAGCTAGCACACGACTACGACAACGACGATGATCTGGACTGCATCTACAAGGTAATTGTGCGGGAGCAAGATTGGGTAAATCCAACCACAGATGGCCGAATCTCTTGGGATCTCGAAAGCTCATGCACATAAAATTTTGACGAGGAGATAAAACGATGATAGAACCAGTTACACGAGGTAACCACGCTCAATTGTAACATGATCACAAGGTCACTGCACTGTGTAGCAACAGAGGTAAGAGATTTTCCTACGTATGACGGGTTAAGCAAGGTGGATGACTTCCTGAAAAAATTTGAAAGAGAAGTACCAAAATAGCAGCGTTTTGATACTCTGAAATGGGTACTTTGCGCTATGCTTGCAAGATGGTGGGGTACGCACCAAAGTTTTGAGGACTGGTACGAATCTAGAAGGATGATGCACATACGGTTTGGGAAGCCTCGGATGCAATTGAAAGAGAAGTATGATAGCCGAACCAGCCTGCACACCCACCTATCCAGGCGGATATAGGCATATGGTGCGAAACCTACATGAATGCACACCGTCCTCACGGTAGGAGACACAGTCGGTAAGCAGGTGCGGGTAAGGCAATGGTGAAAACGACCCCTCTGCTTGGAACCACGAAGAATGGAAAAACCAAGGGCACAAAATAATATCCATGCAGGAGCTTTTAACAACGTATGCGAAACACTGAACAAGGTCCATAATGTGAAGCAGACTAACTAGGACTTGTGCGTAGCAGCAGTTCTCTGGGCTTATAGGACCACGTGCAAAAACCTGACCGCGCAGGCACTGCCAAGGTTGGAGTATGAAGCAATCACAGTAAGCCCTATAGTACTTGGAGAACATAGACCGCGCATGATAGCATCGATAGATACGACGGTTCATGGAACCTTAGAAGAAGAAATCCAACAGGGAAATCTCAGACTCCAAGAACTTGAAGAAGAACGGATACGATTACGGAAGAAAAGCACGCTGGTGGATGCGGAAGTCAAGAAGTTGGAGAACAAGATAAAGGAATATTTTCTCGGCAGAAATACTAGGGTGAAAAGGCATGAATCATACGATCGCGATGATAGGTTTAAGACCTATCGCTATGAATTGATCAGTTTAATGCCTTGGCTTGGACCGCACATTACTAAGCGTATTGACTCAGGTAGGATGTTGCAGATGGTAAAGTGCACGATGTCGACTGTAACAATACAAGGTGAGTATTCTCCAAGAAACGTGATGGATGACAGGATGAAACTTTTCACGGGTGGTGTGACCGCTTGACTAGCCGAAGGAGGAACAGTCTTAGCGCTCCAGGCAGTTGAAAGGGAGTGCGAGACTATAAACTATTCTGCCTGAGAGCTGTGTTGGAGTTGCACGCAGAAGAAAAAGAGTCACAAGGTCCACAACCACGCACAGGGGGCTGGGCTGCCATGTGAGTTGGCTAGAAAGTGACTGTTGAAGTCACTATTCATGATGGGATGCTTGACTTGAGACCAAATGAAGCAGGCGGCAGGCATTTAAGATGCGATTTATTGGCAAGATTTGGGAAAATCTGCTGCCAAGGGAGCATTAATGAACTAGATTTGGGGGGAATGATTGAATTCAAATTCAAAAAGTGCTATAAATTACAAAGGGTTGCCCAGCAAACAACACTTGGTCATTTGTGAATTGAGCTATTGAGCAGAGCCCTGATTGTTGTGTGTCGAGCATTGATTGAGCCCCTGAATTTGCAAGTGCTAGATTTCTAGATAGATACAATGGCAATAGCCGAGGATGTTATGGAGATAATAGAAATGACTGCCAAGGTGGCCGCGTAGGCCCTAACTGTGGGTGATGCTCCAGAAGGTGCCGGGATTGTGGCAGAAATCCCGAAATCACTACACACACCGAGACCCAAAATGGACAAACAAGCGATGGTTCCCATACGTGTGTCCCCGCTGAACCCACTGTGCACCAAGCTGTCAATAGAGGAGAAGCAGAAACAGTCACCATAGAGACCAATGAATAAGAGGAAGACCTGGAGGACCTAATCATTGCAGAAGACAAGGATGAAGGCATGGAGGAGGAAACTTAGCCTGCGCACCCCTTGACAAAATTGCCCACCTATGGCCCCCCATGAAAAGGGAAGGCTAAAGTGCCCAAGGACCTGGATGAGACTAAGAGCTCACTCCAGACCCTGCTCCTCCCACACAACATTATGTTTGAGGGCACGCACCTGGGACGGGTTTTGAGCCTAAAATTCGAAGATTGGGACCTTGTTGACCATGAGATGTTCCCTCACCTTGAGACTAGGTAGCTCATGAAGCCCAAGCAGAACACTGCGGTGGAGGTTACAGAGCTAGAGCCATGAAAGTGGTTGCGCAGAGTGGAAAAGGCTGGGCTACTGAACTTTCTCTAGGTGCCACATTTCCATCGTGCCCCAATAACCATTTTCGTCATCAGGCAACTGCTCTGCTTGGTGCATTATGGGTGCTTGTGGCTAGAGGAGCCCATCCCCATCATGGAAGACTTGATTCGCCGCATCTCTCGGCTTCCATGTAAAGGAGAGGACTTCGTGGACATCTCGGAAGGGAAGGGCAGTGACTTGGCCATCGTGGAGGCCATGAAGAAAAAATACAAGCTGGCGAAGAAGAAAAGGGGCTACGCCATATCTAGCATCAATGACAAAGCCGTGAAAGTGGCAACCCAAATTTTGGCTAGTAAGGTTATGTGTAAGTGCCGCACATATGAAGTACCCATGCTGGTGGTTGCACTGGCGGAGCAATGTGTGGAGGGGGTCCAATTTCACTGGTCTGAGTTCCTTTGCAAAGAGCTTTTAGAAAATTGGCGCGAAGCTCAGGAATAGGGCAAAACATTCCACTATGCATGGCGTCTGCTATCCATAGTGCTCGTGGCAGGGGAATTACCAGGGGATAGTCAATTCCCCATAATTGACAAGGACTTGCCAGAGGCTGCAAAGTATGCTTCGCTCTAGGCCACAAAGGATGCCAATAGGATCCGCAACAGTAAAATATTCTAGGTGTTCATGGAGATGAACCTCAGAATGGGGATCAATCATAAGCCACAGTTTTCGCCCACTGTCGACAACAGCCTGCAAAGTTTTGTGGAATTCAAAGCGGACATCCACAACATTTACATCAGAGTGTGAAAGGACCCAACCAAACAATGGATAAGGCTAGCCTTTATAGCGACAGACGATGTCATTTTTAACGTACTGGAGGCATGGACACCAGAGTGGTGTGCCCTAGACATCGTAGAGATAGAGAAGTCGGCAGCACAAAGGAAGAAAGATGAGGCCAAGTTGTGCATTGCACAGTTAGCAGAAAAGCGAAGGAAGGAAGCAGCGACAGCAAGAGTACGGGTGATGCAGGATGCTGCACAGACATCAAATGAGCAGGAAAAGGCCGCAGTAGCAGCGCAGGAGGCAGCTGCGAAGGCGCGCGAGGGCCAACCGTCGCCTTCGCATGGGTAGGAAGCAGAGGAAGAAGAGGAAGGCATAGACCCATGAACCGTGTCAACACAGTTAAAGCACCAACACCCAGTCGAGCGGGCAGGGTCACGTAAGAAGGTCAAGGCATCGAAGTTGTTGATTGACCCGATCACCCTAACCAAAGGTGATCTACATGACATCGGCAAGATAGTGCATGATGTCACATCCGAGGCCCTCCAAAATTTCATGCAGGAGAACCAAATTGTGTTGGGGGCCCTCAGAGTGTAGCTGCAGGAGTTGCAGGTGCGCCCTCCTCAGGATAGTACCCTTTCGACCAGCCTCGCAATCGGCTCAACAGTAGTAGAACATATGTTGCATGTGCCAATGCCAAATACCATAGTGCTGCCGGAAGGGGCACTAGTGACAACAAATGAAGCCAACATGCCTTCAGTTAGAGCGCTGAAAGGTCTTGGTATCAATATAGCTGCACTCTCACAAGAGACCTTAAATGTGTTGTAGGATGGGATAACTGTAGAGCTGTGAGCTAGGGAGAGCCATGCACTACAAGTCCTTAGTGAGCTAAAAATCAATATGGAACAACTGAGCTTGCAACACGACAAAGTGGTGTCACAGAATCAACAGCTGGTATAGGTAATAGACGACACTTGCCAAAGCGTCCTAGAGCTGGCCATCCTAGCAAACATGCCAGCAGAGGTGCGGATCCACAGGTTAGCAGTAGGGGTATGCGAGGCGAGGTAACAAATGAAAAAGGTTTAGCTGGAGCTGAACCTTCAGATTGCCAAGCTATGGTTAAAGGCATAGCCATCCACCCCCAAAAGTCAGAGAACAACGCACTAGCGCTATCACAACGGGACTGGAGGAAATTGGCAGTGCAGTGTGAGACTGCACCAGCATGTTGGAAGAATCATTTGAGGTCCTCAAAAATCTGCAGGAGGACCCCAACATCCAATGCTTAGAGACAGAGGCGCAAGAACTCCAACAGCAGTATGATAGCATCAAAGGAACTGTGTAGTTGGTGGCCCTCACTCAAAGGCTCGCGCAGATGAAACATGCTAAAGCACTGAAAGAACAGGTGGATGCAACACAACACAAGGAAGCAGTCGTGAAGGTGCACGTTTGGCCTTGGATCGACGAGGCCTTCACCATCACAGTAGAAATTGAGGAAATCTCGCACATATGCATGGGATGCACACATTAATGCAGAGAAGCACTTCCAACACAGAGGTCTCAGAACAATGTATGCAATAGATCCAACAAGCAACAACTCAGTGCGCTACTAACCTTGTCGCAGTTCAAGAATAATTGGAGGGACTCCGCACAAAGATCTCTGCGCTCACCAAGTGACTCAAGGGCGAGTCATGATGTTTGTGTTGGGGGCTTGCTGGGCATGAAATCCTCCCCAAGTCATATTTTGGGGCTTAAAGCCCAAGTTTTGACCGAATCTTGTTGTAAAAGCTCCACGAATTGTGGGCGTGGGGTGCGAAAGTATAATAGAGTCACAGGGTTTTCCACCCTAGTTGTTGTAATGTAATGTTGACTGGATAGACCTACCCATGGTTTGCGGACCATGGGATTATATAAATAGAGTGAGGCTCTAAGTGTAGAAGAAGAGACTAAAAAAGAGAAACGAATAGAAGCATGAGAACTCTAAGTGATTAAGTCGAAGTGGAAAGTGTGTCTATGGGTCATAGAGTAGGAGAAGGCTCTGCGTCTGAGTGCGCAAAGGCCTAGTAGTCCGCATCTGAGTGCGCGGACCCCTGCAGCTGAGTGCGCAGGGTGGGTCAAGTTTGTAACCATTGGAGAATCAATAAAGAGAAATTTTGCTATAATTTTGTGTATCTTTTCCTACTTTAATGCATGATTGGATATAATTTGCAAGTGTACTATTTATTTACTGCATGAACCTGTATGAATGTTTTGTATTCTTAAGTATAAATTAAGACATTTAAGTAGGCAAAGGTGCTTAATTAATACTAGAAGATAAATAAGATCTCAGGTAATAGCGCAGAGTGTGGCACAATCCCTGGTTAGGGCTGCGCAAAGGCAGACTATCAGGCCACAAGGAATGGAAGGTGCGTTAAGCCACCTGCGTGCAGGAACAAACAAAGGACCAGTCGAACCTCTCAGACATATCAAGGGTGCGGAAACCTAGTTATAGAACCCTCCCATACTACTTCAAGTGAGACCTCAGTCCACGCTCCGTGGACTGTTGCCGAAAGGGCCAGTAGTACAGGGATTTGTTTGGCTAATTAACTCCGAACCTAGGTCAGGCCCCAACAAGCCAACATACTTTCGGGTATATATGTGAGAACAACACTAGATTTCTATCCATCCTTAGGTAACCGAATCGGCCACCTTGTACACTATGATACACCAAACACAACATTCGGGCAGATTTCTTGTCCGTACTTCTCAGTTCGCCAGGAGGTATTCTGTAGTTCACAGTTGCTTAGTAAACCTTTTGCCTAGATTATCCTTCTTTTGTTTTGTTATGTTACTTTGATTAAAATAAAATTAATTGACTGTAGATAACATCCTCCATGCTCACTCCTTAGTTGATCTTAGGTTGAGACACATGGCAACAACTCCAGAGTCCACCGATCAAGGAATTCCTTTTGATATGAATCCTAGTCCTTTTCCTCCTTTTGGGAATATTGGTGCTCCTTATATGTCTACATTGTCCCTTCCGAGATTTACCATTGGCTTTCCAATATGGTTGTTTTCAACCTCCTTGGTTCAAAATGTTGTGATTTCTCTGCAATCGAGTACTCCTCCAACTAGAAAAAATCAACCTCCAGTTGATCCTAAAGTTGACCCTTTTCCTTCTTCCTCGGTTGTTTCTTCCTCCCCTTCTTCCTCTTCAGTTAGTGAAAGTGTTGGTACTAGTAACCAGGTGGCTAAGAAGAAGAAGAAAGGGAAGAAGAAGAAGAAGAAGCAAATTCAACAGATGGGCAACCAAGAAACCATTGCTTTGAATGCGATATTTGATGATAAACTATCCATCAAGCCTCGCAAAGTTCGATATCCATGCAAACTTTGTGCGGGAAACCATCTTCTTCGAAATTGTCCCAATATTCCTCAGATCTTAGAAGAATGGTCTTCTCGTTCACATCATCCTATGTCATCAATTTCTGGAGATCATGCTAGTGACATACCATCAACTAGTGGTAGTAAAGTTCATGGAAAGAAGGGTAGAGTTAAGTTTCCCTCTAGATTATGTGAAGGGAATCACCCCATTCACCTTTGTCCCTATCTGGATGAAGCCAAAAAAGTGTTGGATAATTTTCCTGCTTCTCTGCAGTGACTTCCATCTCGTTACAGAAGACTCTCCCTTAATCCTTCAGTAGTTGATAAATTGACTGACCAAAATCAACCGTCGGTCAACCCCACTCTCTCTAAAAGTGAATTCCATGAGTCTATACCTAACCCAAATCAAAAGGTCGTGGAAACAGTTGACCTGATTTCACCTTCAGTTAATTGTACCTTTCCCATAGAGAGTGATTATGATACCACTCAGGCTCTTTTCGTTTCTTTATATCTAATGAGCTTGGAAGCAACCCTCCTGTTTCATCAAGATAGGAGGAAAATCCTCCCGTTCTCGTAACTCAAGGGGATAATTCTCCTATTCTTATGGTACCCCCTCCAAGTAGTCTAGTCACTTCCTTTGATTGGAATCGACTGGCAGGATTCCATCTTCCTTCTTATGTGACTTTCCAGATCATAGTATAGGTTTGTAATATAATTGTATCTGGCACTATTATAGATGAAGGTGCATCTGTGAGTATCCTTTCCTCAACTGCTTGGCGAGCACTCGGTTCGCTGCCACTTGTGCTTATTACCCAGAATCTGTTGGCTTTTAACAGAGGAACCAGTCAACCATTAGGGATCCTCCATCAATTACTTATTACTTTGGGAGGAAAAATTGTTTATCTCAATGTGATGGTAGTCCTAGGCCCTTTAGATTACAATTTACTTCTTGGGCGCGAGTATGTTTATGACATGGGAGCTATTGTTTCAACACTCTTTTGAGTGATTTGTTTCCCGCATGAAGGCAGAATTGTCACCATTGACCAGCTTTCATTTCCTAGTCCAAATATCACTTCCAGTAAACCATCTTCCCTAAATGGTCCTTTTGTCCCAATGGTATCTTCCCCGCCACGGGTTAATTATGTGGCAACCCGTTCCATGCCTACATCAACTGACGATCAATTTCATGATGTTGTACATTATGTACTGAGGGCATTGGAACCAGATCTGTCTAATGGATTCCTTGCTACGGATCCTTTCTAGAGCATTGTTCTCCCATCTGATGAGAACCTCTTGGAAGTCATGACCTCTTATGAGTCGTGATCAAGGAAAATGACAATAGTTCTTTTACTGTGTCAAACTCATTAAAAAATGAAATAGTGCCCATGAGGATAGTTCATTTTCTTGTGTCAACCTCGTTAAACAATGAAACAAGGACTATGAGGATAGTTCCTAGTCTTGTGTCAACCTCGTTAAAAAATGAAATCAAGGATATGAGGATATAATCTTGTCTTGTGTCAACCTCGTTAAAATATGAAACCAAGGATATGAGGATAGTTCATTGTCTTGTGTCAACCTTGTCAAAAAATGAAATAAGGAATATGAGGATAGTTCCTGGTCTTGTGTCAACCTTGTTAAAAAATGAAATAAAGGGTATGAGAATAGTTCCTTGTCTTGTGTCAAGCTCATTAAAAAATGAAACAAGGAGTATGAGCATAGTTCCTTGTCTTGTGTCAAGCTCGTTAAAAAATGAGAACAAGGAATATGAGGATAGTTCTTTTATTGTGTCAACCTCATTAAAAAATGAAACAACTCCCATGAGGACACTTCCTTGTCTTGTGTCAACCTCATTAAAAAATGAAACAAGGGTCTACGAGGACAGTTCCTAGTCTTGTGTCAATCTCGTTAAAAAATGAAGCAAGGGTCTATGAGGATAGTTCTTTTACTATGTCGACCTCATTAAAAAATGAAACAAGGAATTTGAGCAGAGTTCCTTGTCTTGTGTCAACCTCATTAAAAAATGAAACAAGGTCCCCTGGAGAAAAGTTCCAAGTCGAGTCTTTGAGTAGATCTCGTAAAATCCCAGTTAAGTCTTTCACTTAATCTCGCATATGAACCTTCATACCATCCACCTGATAGCCGCAAGGAGTCTACTTAGGTAAATGTAATGAAGCTTGGGGGGATGCACCTAATGGTAAATTTAAGTTTCCCTGTAGGTTATGTGAAGGGAATCACCCCATTCACCTTTGTCCCTATCTGGACGAAGCCAACAAGGTGTTGGATAACTGTCCTACTTCACCCGCAGTGACTTCCATCTGGTTACAGGAGACTCTCCCTTTCATCATGCTGGGGGCATGTAAACTAATATCAAGCATATTTCTTCATTTCATGCTTGTGTAAAAATGAAATTGAATTCAAGCATAGTTCTTCATTTTAAGCTTGTGTAAAAATGAAACTGAATTTAAGCATAGTTTTTCATTTCAAGCTTGTGTAAAAATGAAAATGAATCCAAGCATAGTTTTTTGTTTCAAGCTTGTGTAAACATGAAACTAAATCCAAGCATAGTTCTCTATGGTTCAATCTTGTGTAAAAATGAACCCATATCCATTTTAACCCTCGTGATTGGCATTCTATCAACCTTTTCTGTTAGATGATCCTTGGTTGCTTTCATCCCATCGCCACCATCCCTTTGGCCGATCATATGCTTTCACTTGGTTGTTTTACCCTTTTTTGAGGAACAGTTGCAATGAGTGGTCTTATTAGCCAGCCTCTTCACACAAATTAACATGTTTAAGAAGTTCCAACATCACCAGAACCAGTTGCTATCCTAGACACCACTCGTTCCTCAAAGTGGAGTCCTCTTTAAGCTCTTTTCAGACTCTCGAAATATGAAAAGATTGTCGAGCACTTGTCCTTTTCAGCTCGTTAATGGATTGGAAATGACATCTACTCAGTATAAGTTTAACCCTTTTCCGGACTAAGATAGATTACTTACGAAAAAGGAATACGTTGATTGAACATGGTCAATAGGTTCTCTCTCGTATTGTTTTATGCTTTTTCAGGCTTGAGAGACAAATCTACGAAAAAGAACTTGTGGAGTTTTCTTTTTGTCCCTTTTCAAACTCTCTAAACATGAAAAGGACTGAGTTATCTTTGTCGTTAAACTCATTCAAAAATAAAATAGCGACAAAATTGTCCATGTAGACAAGACCGAGTTTCACCTTCGCTAGACTCGTTAAAACATCACATAGCAATGGATTCACCCGAAGGGTGGAATTATACAACAAGCAT
The DNA here is from genome assembly GCA_031772625.1 of Pinus tabuliformis. Taxonomy (NCBI): domain Eukaryota; kingdom Viridiplantae; phylum Streptophyta; class Pinopsida; order Pinales; family Pinaceae; genus Pinus; species Pinus tabuliformis. The sequence goes on from CM062816.1 coordinate 1,650,188,791, forward strand.
ATGTTATCCTCCTCAAGCTTGATAAAAGATAAAGAGGTATTGGTCAACAATGACTGGGGAAAATGGGAAAAAGGGGAAAACCACTTTATGGTAGCAAGTCTCTCTTAAACATGACACTTTCACTTCATCTCCGTGACTATTTGGGTTGGGTTATCTGCTTGACGGTTATCATACCTACGGTTTATCACGCCATCGATCAATTTTTGTTTTGGGTCAATGCTACCAATTCATTCAGACTATTTGGGTTGGGTTATTTGCTTGATGGTTATCATACCTATGGTCTATCACACCATCCATTACTTTGGTTTTGGGTCAATGCTGCCAATTCATTCAGCGTCGCCAATATGTTCAAGAGAAGGCATTCAATTAAAATTCATCCTTTTTAATACTCATAAACCTTCATTTTCATGACCGCCATTCCTGAGCCTTGTGTCTTCAATCAAATTCCATCTCCAAAATCATTACACTCATTTCGTGTCATTGATGTGGGATACATCATGGCCCTCCTGCGACAAGTCACTTCTTGTCGACGTCAACACATTATCCAAGAAGTTGACTTAGAAACACCCCTCGAGTACCTTGAGGCTTGCATACAATAATGGAAAGTTTCTCGATTTGTTGATAGGTTGAAATCATTTTCCTTCAACCGAAAGACATTTGTATGGTGTTCGACATTAACTCATCCATTCACACCATGCAAAATGTATTGCAGTACCTTGAGGATCATTATCATTATTGGTGATTTCTCTCACGTCTGTTAACCACTCACATCATTGGATGGTAATCAGATGGTGTCTTCCCATGTTCAACTTCAGATAACATATTCACATGGTTAGACTCCTACTTGAGTGAATGATTGAATGAGATAGAAGACCCCGAATCTAGTTTCATCCATCCGGGCTACGATTTCAGGAAATGTACCAAATCATCTGTACAATGGCTTTACATTGATGGTCATTCTGATCATGGGTCTATATCTGTTGACGTCTGTCTGTGTACATGTAATGAAATTTTGTATGTTGAGCATGGGTATTCCTTCCCTCAGTAATTCATGAGAAAAAATAAAAATATCATGATATTATGTATTGTAATCGATGTAGGTCACCAACCAGTTCAGAAACTCCTCATCACATTGTAAAGCATATCACTCGACATTATTATTTTCGAATTCATGCATTAGGGGGCAGCTATTATAGATCCATTTGGGCACATCACTCCCATCATCCAGATCAGCATTTTAGGGCTCATCAAACCCTAATTTCAGTTGCTACATGCCCTAAACAAGTCAACACTTTGAATGCCTCCTTCCTTGAGAGTTTCATGGCATGAAGACATCCTAAAATGACTCCTTGAAGGACCAGCGTAGGTAGGCCCATGTAAGGGTGCTCTGTAGAGCACTTAGGCCCATGCAAGGGTGCTTTGTAGAGCACTTAAGCCCACTTTGACCTATGCTGGGTGATATTGAGCAAAATTTGCATAGGGTTCTGCAAATATTCCTTGGTTCTAGATCATTCTAAAAGGATCCCACCTCTTATCCCCTCCTATGAGCTCGAAATTGGATAGACTAAGGATCCATTAACCTCCTATCCTCTCATCCCTTCCTCCATGGAAACCAACTATAAGTTTGGAAGGCCATTCAATACCCTCATTTATGACAAAACCTCCTCCATCTTCCTATAAATTGAGCACTCATCTAAGTGATAAAGGGGTTGGACTATGTTGAATTGTAAGGAGATAATGTTTCTATGAGAATTGGCTTTGAAGCAAGTATTGTAATGCTACAAATTTGTCATGCTTTTGATGTGATGTGGATGGGATCCAAGCTGGAGTAATGACTTTGAATCAGACACAATGGTTGTAATTCCTTCTTCTATTCAATAAAGTATTTGAACCTTTCTCCCATATGTTTGTATTATCATATGATTCTTATATGTGTGAAATGTATCTAATTCCATTCACTTGTATTCAATAGATCTTTTGCTTTGATAATTTTTTGATCTTCAATTTTTGTTTACAAGTACTTCTCAAGCGTGTTAAGTACAGGAAGGAGCAATAGGATCGATACGAAGGAGACAAGAGGAAAGCGGAACTACAAGTAGGTCTTCTCATCTTCTTTGTCTTACCTATTGCTTATAGGAAAAGGCTAAATTTATTTAAACTATTGTTCTAGATATGGCTACTTATCTAGGGAATTAGTATTTATCCGTAGATACCAAATTCTTCAAAACACATAGCAATTCTCCAACAACTGGTAACATGCGCTACATGATGAAAATATTCTAGTTAACTGACAAATGTATCAAGGGATTCCAATGGGTGTTACTCGAGGAATTACTTGACACTTGATTCCTTGATAGCCTATATATTTATATTCACTACCCACATCATCCTATGCCACATAATCTCACTTTGTCAACATGTTTCATCAACACCTCGTGAGCATTCCATGTCATCCAAAGCCTACCTTCGTGCCACATCACCTCATTATATCCGCACCACATCAACATGCCACGCCAACTCCATATCATCCCTATGAGTAGTGGGCCATAGGCCAACTAACATAGCTCCTCTCTACCTTAGTATAATCCAATAGATAGGCCTCAACTAGTGGGAATATTCACAATGACCAACAAACTTATTAGGGTTTACTGATATTAGATATTTGCAATTAGAGGGTACTCAAAGTGTTGTTGAATCTTGAAACTTGATACCCTAATGGTAAGTAATGAATCCTAAAATTTTGAGAGTAATCCCGATTAGGTGACAGATGGTCAGGATCTGTCAAAATCAAGGGTTTGCATAGTAATTTTATCATTGTGACCCTGACACCTTATTGCCTGATATCTAATCGTTAGAAAGTTTGGGAGTTGATAAACCAATAATTAAGGGAAATTTATTAGTTAACCAATGGACATGTTAGGTTCCATCAGTATTAGGAATTTTTATAGGTTTCTACTTATTAGGATACTTTATGTTTGATACCCAACACCTTAATAGCCTAATATCTCGTCCTCCCAAGGTTTAAGCCCCCTCTAGCTAAGCTCTTGGTCATGGTCCCAGTTAGACCATATGACCAAGGTTCAGAGATAATGATAAAAATTGGAACATTATAATATTTTTCATCCATATTGATTTTTTAGAGTAGAAAAAGTGGAGGAATCAACTCACAAGACCATTTTTAACGGTGGGACCTAGTTTGGAAAATTGGGGTTTGAAACCTTTTAGGAGCAATTTTAGGCATAAAACGACATTTTTTGGGGGTGAAAAATTTCCACACAAGCATCACACCTAATTTTATTATTCTACACAGAGAAACCTTTTCAATGGCATAGGAATTGCATCAATAAGATTCTATATGCAAAATGTATTCATTTTGAAAGTTGACCTTCCTATTTTGACCACCATAATTAAAGAGGATGTCGCATCATCGTCCATTATTCATGGAAAAGGGAGTATCCACATGATCATGATGAATGATACTCTAGAATATTCAATATTGTAACTTTAGTTAAGAGTTGAAGAAATAAAACCTAACCACGAGCAAGCTATTAGCCTATGTTATAACTAGGCCACTAGGAGGAAAAGGGGTTCCATTTTATTTGAGTGAATTTTTTACATAAAGGAGAAGAATAGCAAGAGATTAGGTAGGGAGAGAGAAAATAGAGAGGATTAGTGAAATTTTTTAGCCCATGGGCCATGAGATTCACTTCTTTATACATGCATCCATTTTCCATTCAAACAAAGAAAGAAGAGCAGCCTCACCTTCCAGTTGGGTTTTCCCCTGAAAGGGTTTCCTAGGTTATATCTTGTGTTAATTTATGGTTCATGATTTTTATTTCATTTATTTATACTTTTTACATAATTCTAACTTGCATGCATACATAATAAACAATAATTTACAAATCCAGAAATCTAAAGAGAAATAAACCCTCATAGTGTAGATTTCAAATTTTAAGCATAATTTTATCATATATGTTGTGATGAATTGTCTAGTGGAATATCCAAGGAAATTTAAATATCATAATGGTATTAGAGTAGGATTATTTGGGTATATTGTGGGGATTTAGAGGGGGTCTAGATCAGTTAAGAGGAAAGTCATAAAACCCTAGTCATGGGTGGTGAATCAATGAATAACCCTCATGATCCCATAGAGGAGAGGTTTGCACAGGTGGAAGCACAAGTTGCAAACATAAATATTGATATGTGACTCCTCATGGTGGCCTTGAATAATAAGCTCAAGTTATTTAGATAAGATGCGGGTTCTAATGCATACTTCCAATAAAAGGAGAGATAAGGATATATGAAAGAAACAGAGAAGGAGTAGAAGAAAGAACATGAAAAATATCAACCCTGTTTGAGTGTCATGAACTATTTAGAGTCCCTATTCAAATTGGAAGTGAAGGTCTATTGGTTTAGATTGAGCTGAACTAGGCTTGATCTATACTGCGCACCAAAAATACCCTTAAGCATTGGCCCTTTTAGCGACGACCTACAAGAAAATCACAGTCTCCCTCGAAGTGACTATGGGAGGATGTAGAACTAAGTTTCTATAGCCTTGAGGGACGATGCGATGCAATATTTTTATGTTATTTATCTTTAACATACATATATTACTTCACCAAATTCATTTAATCACATAAACATCTCTTACAAACCCATAATCATTATTGCGTTGTAATAAAATGCAACTGTAATTAAATTGATATGCTATAATAGATAATAAGCAAATACACTTGAAGACACATGTTTTACCGTGGTTCATCCCAATGTGCGACTATGTCCATAAGAATTGTTGCTTATAATAATGAATCTTGTACAACAAACAATTCTTGACCTGCACACTAAGCTGCAGGTCATCTGTGCACTCAGCTACAGAGTTAGGCCTCTGCGCACTCAGTTGCAGAGCCTTTCCTTTACCACAAAGTACAGATCACAATAATTCAACCATAAACATAGATCTGGATGATAAAGATGTTTCTTATTCTTATTATTGATCCCTATATATACTATTACATCGAGGGATATATCATCAAAATACCATGGTCCACATACCATGGACTCCCCTAATACAAGCTACTATGGTCTGAAAATCATTGATATTTTATGACATTACATTCTTTTACAAAAATGAGGGGCTCTGGCCCACCTTGAAGCCCATATGCCACATGGTATATCTACTGCATGGTCCACTTGGCCCTTCACTACTCCACTGCGCATCAACTTCGTGCTCCACTGCATTCTTTACTTCACACTCCTCTCCACAGAATGCAGAGTCTTCACCAAAAGCTAGGCCAAGTTGGGCTATGCCCAACTCACATGTGACTCGTCCTGAGTCACTCAGTTTCTTTGCCTATGATTTTATTTACGATGTTGTTGTAGGCCTGGTTGAACTGCTGTAGAGTCTCTATTACCTATTTTTCCTCGCTGTACACTTCCTCCTGTAGTGCCTTTGTCACATGTTTTGCAACCTTCTGTGCCAACACTATCTTCCTCTATCGAAGATCTTGAAACTTCTCATCCACTGCCTGTAATAGTTGGAGGGCGTCATCCTACCAAGGCTGAGTCCTCTCTATCAAAATCTATTCTTCTTTCTTCATCTCCTTAATTTTCTTCTGGAGGGCCTTCGACTCATTAATCTTTGCGAGCTTCTTCGAGATTGGTAAGGTCTTCACAGATGCCTGAATCTCGTTTAACTGTTGTTGCTTTTGTTGCATTTCTTCCTACAGTTTCTGTGCATTTGGATCTTCCTACAGCGAAGTCCAAAATTGTAAACTTTCATCCAAGAGTTTTCCACAGTTTTCCACTACTGTGGAGATGCTGGTCATTAAAATAATTAGGTCAATGTCCCTTTGATATCGCACTTTCCATGGCATAGTCAGTTGCAAATTATTTTGCAGCTCACTAATCTACATTTCATATTTGAATTGCACTGCAACAATTTTCTCCTTGTACCATTTCAAAGTAAGGCTGAGCTTTGCGACCTTGTCTTCCACTGGCTCTTCCTCTCGAACATCAAGGCCCAAAATCTCTTTGAATGTTTCTTCCATTGCCTCCTTAATCTTCTAGTGCTAGTGTGCTATTTTATCCTTTTCTTGGATCGCTTGCTCGAGCTTCTTCCAAAGAACAACTTTCTCTTTTTCTACTTGAATATTTAGTTGTGAGGTATGATGTTCGCATTGCTTCAGCTCTTCAATTATCTCCATGTGCATCTTGTGTAGTCTTGGATGCTACGATGTTCATATTGACATAATTGCATTCCTTAGCCTACTGATGTAGTTCTGCAGAGTTGAGATCTAGGGCTCATTCAGGTATCTGTGCTAACCTCGCTGCAAATGTAGGCTCTATATGCCTTTCTACTCCAACCCTTTCCTCTATCTGCATTGGTTGTCTGATCATCTACACTAGTATCTTGAATTCTACGATTCGCTCTATGACACTGGTCAGAGGTGTGCCATAGTGATCTTCTACTCTGTTTAAGGATTCAACTATCACGTCCTGAATCCTATCTCCAATATGTTCCAGGTCCCCATCAGTAAGGACCATGATATCCTTTGTTTTATCTGCCTTCTGTTTTTTCTCTTTCTTTGAGGCAGCTTCACCCTCTTCCTTCCTTTTTTCTACAACAACAGGGTCTGTCTCTGTCTAGAGGATCCTGGTGACCCTCGTCATGTAGCTATTATTCCTTTGATTCATGCCCATCTTCATCCTTTCTATTTTCTTTTCCACTTGCTTTTTCATGCTGTGATGTGTCCTCTTCTTCTTCTGTCGCATTGTCCCCTACTTCTGCCTCTAGTGAATTCATCCATTATGCGGGCCAATTATGTACTAGTGCTAACATATCATATTTTGTGACTAAGTATGGCAGGGAATTCCATTCCTTCTTTATATCCCTGTGCACCTGTATGTACACTCTATGAAAATCTACCTTCAACTTTGCAACAACGTTATACTACTCATATAGGCTTGGCAAGAGGCGAGCGTGTTGGTTCACTACCATATGAAAATCCATATGATACAATATGAAGAACATTATGTTCTCCATTGCTCATTATGGTTGGGTGGTAAACCATAGTGAGGCATGTTGCATGACTTCACAGACATCTAATGCTATTCAGGGGAACTGTGAATCCTATGAATCTCTCCATGCTAACATTGAAATAACCAAAAGTAACCACACATAATGCAATGTGGTGCCTTTCTCCTGGACTTCACGACAATCTTCCAAAACTTCCTTGCACAAGTATTCGACCCAGTTGTACTGAACCCTGTTGGTACACTGTGTGGCTAAGAAAATCACTGACCTAGGAACTTCATTCACCCGACACTTTCTCATGATATTTCTAGCGAATATGTGTGGTGCGAAGCGAAATCCCTAGCCACTGCTTGAATTTATTTTGTATCATCTTTTTCATTTTTATAGTCCAAACTTCTTCTTAATATTGTCCGCTATGGCGCAGTCCTGATCTTTTCCAACGAACTCCTCTAGAGGGTTCCGCCTTTGGTAAAATAGTCTCGTGATCCTCTAGATCAACATTGGGTCTATAGGGATCTTATTTTCCATCCACAAGCATCCATCGTGTACCTGTACGAGCAACTAACGAACACATGTCGTGTTGCCTGAACTTTTGCCAAAGTGTGACACATTTAACATATTTAGTAGTCCTGACTATGCCAACCCATTTTCCCACTGTTGTGGTTCTAGCCTTATTACTCTGTTGTTTAGGTAGTACAAATGTTTCAAATATCAGTATGGTGTGAATTGAGAGTACTACTTCCTGTCATTAAATTCATAATCTACTAACTTCAACTGCTGTATTTTTCCAAGTAATTCCCCAATAAATGGTACATTTTCTGGCAGTAGGGGTGTGAATGTGCTGAAATTTTCATCCTTTGAATCTTTGACTAGTTTTGCATTTGGTTTCCTTGACAGAATGTATGATAGTAGAGGTGAAAATGCTACGCCCTCTGTTTCCATCTGCTTTGCATGCTCCACTTCTTCCTCACTATCTCTGACTTTCTCAAGTTGTTGTTGAGGTTTGACAAGTTTCTTCACCCATTTCTTCTTAGTTCTCTCTTCCTTGGTCGGTTTCTTCCTCGGATATCTTAGCTGATGCTACGTGTGTACCAGCAGTTGCTACGATGACTGATTCCATGACTCCTTATAAGCCTCTCTCATTGAATATGCACACAAATTCTTCAATTAACAGGATTTTCATGTGAAAATTAACTACAATTTCTTCGCACTATCAGTACTTGAATTCTCAATTCATCAAAGTATTTGATCTAGGTAGGAGGTATATTTTTATAACAAGTCTAAAATTTGAACCCCATCATTAGATTGAATTTTGTCCAGATTGTGTTTATATTGTGTTCATTAATTACATATCTATCCTTAGATCTTGCCAATCTGTCCTCATAAATGCAACTTTCTACGTATTTTCCCTTTTAACGATCATATTTCTATTTTCTGACGAACTTCAATGCATCCCATAGTAGCGAACATCCATCTTACGTTGCATCTCCTATGTACTTCGACATAATCCATACTGTAGCGAAGTAACTTCCTACGTCAAAGTTCTTTCTGTAGTGTAGTTTATAGTCCTGTGCCCACTTTCAACTGTAGGTGGCACTAAGACTTTTCCCCTTTCTTCTTTAGCGTGAGGTTGTAGGGACAAGGTTTTCCATGTACAACTTCAATCTTCTTCCATTTAATCTTCTTCGAATAAATTCTCCATTTAAATTCGCTAATTGAACTGTGCCTCCATCAGTAATATGCTTAATAATATATGGGCCTAACCAATGCATCTTGAATTTTCCTAGAAATTTTACAAACTTACTATCATAGAGGAGAACAAGGTCTCCTACTTGGAACTTCTTCTTCTTAATATGTCTATCATGCCAAGCCTTTTATTTGGCTTTTTGTATTTGCTCATGGAATCCTGCTATAAATTTGTCTTCCTCTAAAGAAATCAACTGCGACATTCTTTCCTCCATTATGTCAAGGTCTTCCATATTTGTAAAATATGCAATCCTCAAGCTAGGCACAATGTATTCCATGGGCATCACAACTTCTTTCCCATAAACTAATTTGAAGGGTGTCTGACCTGTCAACTTCTTACATGTGGTCCTGTAAGCCCATAATATTACTAGAATTCTAAGGTCCTAGTCATCTCTATTCACATTTCATACCTTAGTCAGTGCATTCTCCAAAATCTTATTAAATGTTTCTACTATTCCATTGGCCTGAGGGTGATAAGGAGTACTCTTCTGATGATAAACTTGGAATTCCTCAGTCAATGCTTCAATGGTTTTATTCAGGAAGTGGGAACCTTGGTCACTCATCAAAATATTTGGACATCCAAATCTCGACAGTATGTATTCAAAAATAAACTTTGCAGTAGTCTCTGCATTGCAATCCTTTACTGGTTGTGCTTTGGCCCACCTTGTCAAATAACCAGTTGTAGTAATTATGTACCTCAAACTAGTCCTTTTTCCAGGTGGGTTGATAGGTCCAACAATATCGATAGCTGATTTACCAAAAGCCTGCAATGTAACTTGTGGTACCAGTGGCAACTCATCTCTTCTTGAAGGTTTTCCTTTTCTTTGACATACATCACATGCTTTGTAGTACTCCTTTTCATATTTGTATAGTGTAGGCCACCACAATCCTATTCTCAAAATGTCCACTAGTTGCGCCTTTGTGAGCCTCTGTTAGAATCATCTTCCTTTCATGTTAAGAGACATACTTGCATAGTATCTCATCTAGTCCCATCTTATATGACTGTCCTTCTATTAATGAAAATTCAATGGCTTTAACCACTAATTCTTTCTTCTGTTGCAGAGTATATTTTGAAGGATCCATTCCTATGTTCAAAAACTGAATAATATTTGAAAATTGGTCATTTGCAATTTTGAATGCAAATAACTGCACATCAGGGAGATTATCTTCTATGCTGGTTGGTTCTTCCCCTATTTCCAACCTTGACAAATGGTCTGGTCCTATATTTAGTGTTCTTGGTTTAACAATCATCTCAAAGTCATATTAGTGAAATAATAATAACCATATGTAGATACTTTAGTGCAAAATGATTTGTAAACATTTTAAAATGTGATCCCAACAAATAATGTCTAAATTTCTGCAAAGCATATACCATAGCCAATCCTTCTCTTTCTGTAGTTGTGTAATTCTTTTCTGCCTTGGACAAATTTCTACTTGCAAAGGCTATAGGATGATCAATTTCTCCTTCACTAGGTTGTGCTAGTACCACTCCCAAAGCTATACAAGAGGCATCCACGTGGACATGTAATTCCTTATTCCAATCAGGGAACACTAATATAGGTGCAACTACCATCTTTTCTTTCAATATGTCGAGGCTCTTTTGACATTCTTCATCCCACTAAAAAGTTACATCCTTCTTTAACAACTTCTCCATAGGCACAATGATCTGCACATACCCTTTGATGAATTTCCTATAATACCCAATATGTCCCAATGTAGTGCGAAGCTGTCTTACTATCTTAGGTGGAGGAAAATTCACAATGATAGAAATCTTAGTAGGGTCCACCATTAATCCTTGCTTGCAAACAATATGTCCCAATAGTATACCAAAAGGTACACAAAACATGCACTTCTTTAAATTCAAGGAGATCTAATATTCTCTGCATGTGTCAAGTATAATTATTAAACTTCCAATATTTTTTCTTAACAACCCAAATACTATCCAATCATCAAAGTATACCTCCAAAAAATGGTGGATATATTCTTTAAAATTTGCAACCACCACTCTAGAAAATATAGCAGGGGCATTCTTTAATCTAAAATGAATTAATGTATATTGGTATGAGCCCCATTATGTAGCAAAGGTGGTCTTATGTCGATCTTCAGGTGCAATACTAGTATGATGATAAACTAAAAATTCATCTGTAAATGAATAATGTTATTGACCTCCTGCATTGTCTAGCACTTAATCTGTGAAAGGGGTAGGGAAGGGATCAAATCAACACAAATCTTGATTTCTCCTTGAGTGTTATTTTCTTGCACCACCATCGGACTTAACCATTCTAATTCTTCTATTGGTTCAATAATTCTTGTTTCTATCATCCTATCTAGCTCTATCTTTACCTTCTCCTTATACTTTGGGTTCAATCTATAAAGTATTTTCTTGACTAGCTTCACATCAGGCTTAAGGGGAATCTTCATGACTCTTAGATCTCCTATTATATCCTTCATTTTTGAAAACTTTGTGGGAAGAGTAACTCTGTAAATTTACTGACTATATCTTCATCCCAATAATCTCCTATTGTTGCAAACTTTGGTTCATTCTCTAATCCTATGTTCACCTTCTTGGTCTTCAGTGGTTTCCTGTGATTTCATTTGATAGATATTATCTATATCAGCTGTGCAATACTCTTCTTTAACTGGTTTTGTATATCTTACTCCTTCTGATGGATCCAAGGGAAAAATTACTCTCATATTGCTTCCTTCAAATATCATCTGCCTCTTCTTCAGATTAATTATGGCCATATTATCAAATTCCCAGTCAAGTCCAAGCAATGCAAGATAAGGGTTACTATCATCAATGATCTCTATTACTTCAAAGTCAACAATAGTGTGAACTCCTTCAATATTCACTGTTACACCTGGTAGTCTTCCTAAGGGGAAGATATTTTGTTGATTTTCCATCCTTAACTGAATAGGTAACCACTATAGCTTTGACTTACCCATTAATTCCCATGTTTGCTTTGTCAAAACATTAGCATCAGATCCCATATCTAGAATAACTTGATCCATCTCATATTCTCCTATCTGTGCACTAAGCCTCATTTCTCTTCCAGTTCTCTTCTGTTGATGCAAATTATTCACTGTGTGCATCTCACTTCACGATGTTTCTTTTGATGCACAAGAATCTCTAGCCTTCTCAAGCCTTTCTACAACCTTTTGATCTCTTAATAATTTCATACAAGTTTGCAGAAAAGACTTTAAAATACCTCCTTGATTTGCTAACTCCTGGTCCTATGTCAGAGCTTGATCCTATGTCGAGGCTCAATTCTGTGTCAAAACTTGATTATGTGTTGAAGCTAATGATACATCGCAACTAGTTTTCTACTTTGGCTGCGCACTGGAGGTTGAAGCTCCAACATCCATAAAGCTTCACTTTGCTTCCATAAACACTTATTTTTCCTTTTGAATATAAAAAGTAGGATATTTCTCAACACTTTTTCTAACCCATGTACTTTCAGATTCTTTCTTCTCATCTGCTTTATCACTTCAGGTTTCAACTACACTTCTAGTAATAATACTAATTCATGGTTTGTCATTCCTTATTTCAATGATCATCATTTGAATATTCTGTGTCGGCTACTGATTCATTTTTTCTTGCATTTTTTCCATAAGTATAGGACATTCTTCAATTACATGGTCAAAATATTTATAGTACTTACATGTCGTAGTAGGGTTTTGACAATCTCTCACAAAATGACCTGCCTGGCCGCAGTTATAGCAAATAATATGTCCACGTCCTTGACTAGCTCCAGCACCTCGACCTCTTCCTTGACCACTTCACTATCCACTACCTTCATGTCAATGTTCTTATTCTTGCATTCTATGTGTCAACACTGTGCTCCATCATTAGTTCATATGCTTAACAATTGTTCTCATCATGTCCTACTAATTTACAAAATTTGCAATATAAGTTCCTTGGAGTCTACACATATTTCTGTAACAGGTAACAATCTTCTAAGTGATGTTGGCCTTTGGTCTTGCATATCTTGTACCATAGGCTAGATCCTACATTTAAGGGATTTAGTTCCCCGCTAGCCATTTAATCCCTAAAGATAGGACATGGTTCTTTAGAATATCCCTCCGATATGCACTTTGTACACCATACTTCTTCTCTGACTTCTTTTCTTTTCTTGATATCTTGTATCTGCAGGGTTAGGTTCACCAAATGACTCTGAATCTATTGCATACCTACATTACTATCTTCTATAGGCAAATCTTCCAACTTCATCAGCAGCTACAAAGCTTCAGCTTGACTCATTATATTTTGTTGCATCAATGGTATTCTGATATGTGGTAACAACACAACTATAAACCATTCTTGATGTTGCTGCAGAGCTATATATGTTTAATTTATATTAACTCGGTGATGCACTACAACTCAGACTTCGGCTTCTTAAATTCTCTTATCAATGTTGCTTTAATATCTTCAAATGTTTAATACAATTATTGGAATACTTAATATACCATGTCAGAGCTCTATCTTGCAGCATCGTAATGAGGTACGCTTTGTTTATATCTTCATCGTTGATTTGCTTTGTGGTCCATAAAACTTCACATAAAAACCAAAACTACTATGGATCCTCTGATCCAGTTCCTTTGAAGATAGGCAACTTAATATCATCAACCATATTTCTTCTTGAAGGGGGAGGGGGAGGGGGAGGGGAGAGCCAAAAACAACCTAGTTATTACAATATTTCAACTTCTACGAGTTCTTAGGCTTGGAAGGTGAATACTACGAAGTTACCTGAGGGTTATCAGGGTGGCTATCTTCTCTTTCACTTTCAGACTCACTCAAAAGAGGACTATACTCAGTATCTACAAAGGTATTCAGATCTTGTCCACAATCTCTCTCTATGGTATCTATTCTATATCTTTTTCCACTTCGCATTGTTCCAATCTCTTACTCAGATTTATTTTCTCTTCTTCCAAATATAATTAAGCTAACAATATGACTGCATCCGTAAAACTCATTTTTCACATAGAATCATCTCAATCCAGAGTTTCAAAGGTTTCAAATACTTACCTTGCAGTCCTTTGAAGAATTTTCATTCTGCTTCATTGTAGGACATAGTCTGGTCTATTACGAACTCAGTAATAAATCCTCTCAAGATGTAATCAATCCAAAAATCAACAACCCTTGAAATCTAGTTGCCAGTGCTCTTTAGTCACTGTATCAATTCAAGAGTCCACATCATAGGTTCCCCACATTTAAAACATGTCTTTCTTTCAGTAAACCTTGATATCCAATCATACATTTCAATAGGAAATGATGCAAAGAAATATTTGTAATGATCTGTGAAAATATATTTCTGTAACCAAGCTTCAGACTTCATACCAGGGTTTTTTTTCTCTTGATCTGTAAATCCTCGCTCCTTCGATTCTAACCAATCTTGAATTTCCTTCTTCGAAGGATGCCACATAAACATATCCCTCAAACAGATCCTGGTCCCAATAATAGAACCATTTGTCGGTTTAGATTGGGCTGACCTAGGTCTGATCTATACTGCACACCAACAAAACCCTTAATCACTAGCAATTTCAGCAATGACTTGTAAGTACATCACAGTCTCACCCGAAGTGACTATGAGAGGATGAAAAACCAAATTTCTGTAGCCTTGAGGGACAATGCGATGTGGTATTGTTATGTTCTTTTAACTTTAACATACATATATTACTTCACCACATTCATTTAAACACATAAAAATATCATATAAACACATAATCATTACTGCGCTGTAATAAAATGTGACTGTAATAAAATTGTTACACTACAACAGATAATAAGAAAATACACATGAAGACATAAGTTTTATTGTGGTTCATCCCAATGTGGGACTACATCCACAAAAACGGTTGCTTATAATAATGAATCTTATACAATAAACAGTTCTTGACCTACACACTAAGTTGTAGGTTGCCTACGCACTCAGTGGCAGACTCAGGTCTCTGCACACTCAGCTGTAGAGCCTTTCCTTCACTACAAACTATAGATCACAATAATTCAACCATAAACATTGATCTAGACCATAAATATTATTTGTCTTCTTATTATTGATCCCTATATATACTATTACATCAAAGGATATATCATCAAAATACCATAGTCCACATACCATGGACTCCCCTAGTATAAGCTATTTTGGTTCGAAAACCATTGATATTTTACAACATTACATTCTTTTACAAAAATGAGGGGCTTTGACCCACTCTGAATCCCACTCAAAGCCCATATTCCATGCGATATAGCTACTACGCAATACACTTGGTGTTCTGCTACATTATTTACTTCGCACTCCGCTCCACAAAATGGGGAGTCTTCACCAAAAACTAGGCTAAGTTGGGTTGCGCCCAACACGGTCAACATCAAGTTGTACTAAGGTGATATTGATAATCTCAAGCTCACTAGTTATAGCAATGAGAAGTTTATTTTAGAGTCCATCATAGAGAGTGTTGGCTTGTATGGGCCTGACCCAGGTTCATAGGTGATTTAGCCAAACAAATCCCGATACTATTGGCCCTTTTGGCAACAGTCCATGGATCACGGACTGAGGTCTCACCCGCAGTAGTATGGGAGGGTGCTAGAACCAGGTTTCTACACCCTGGGGATCTTTAATGGTATCAAGTGGTACGCGGTTTGACTCTGCGCGAGGGTTGCGACGTGCATCTATTAGTCCTTCGCAACCCATGATGTTGCCTACGCGCAGCCCTACTTGGGGTGTGATCCGTATTATTACCCAAATTCCTTACTATTAACCTGTTGTTAGTCAGTTACTTAGCTTATCTGTGTAAGTTTAGAGATAATTAATAGTATATCCAGCATTCATATAAGGGTGCGCGATAAACAAAATAGTATAAATGCACAGAACGTAATACAAAAGAAGATACACAACAATTGGATTCAACTTCTCTTTATTATTCTTTGTTCAGGGTTACAAACCCGACACTGCCCTGTGCACTCAATTGTAGAGGTCCACGCTCTCAGTTGAAAACTCTACTAGGCCTCTGCGCACTCAGCTACAGAGCCTCTTCCTACTACTACAACCCAAAGCACTTAGACTCTTACTCTATGCTTGAACCCTTCGTACTCATCTATCTTTCATCTACTTCTTAGCTATCCTTACAACTTAGAACCTCGCTCTATTTATACAATCCCATGGTCTGCGGACCATGGGTAGGCTAACATGACATTACATTACATTACAAAACTTAGGGCGGACAACCCTATGACTTAACCTATACTTTGCGCTCCACGCCCGCAATTCGTGGAGTCTTATAATACATTTGACCCAAAACTTGTGCTTAGAGCCCCAAAACATGCTGTGGGGGGATCCAATGCCCAATAGGCCCCCAACACAAACATCATGACTCGCCCTTGAGTCACTCTGTCGGCACAGTGATCTTAGTGCGGAGTCCCTCAAATTGGTTCCACGTTGCTCGGAGGTCTAGCGCACTATTCTGTGGTTTGTTGGACTTGCTGCATTCTTGTGTCTAAATCATCTATATCTGAGTTATGTCCTTACCTTGGTACCAGCGTCTGCTGCATGTGTTTATAGTCCCGCGCCCTGGTCCGACTTGTTGAGTTGCGAAGACTGTGCTTCGCCTGGTTAGTCAGATAGCCGACCCACCCATGTAGGGATTCAAGCGACTGTCGTTTACTTTGCCTGGGAAGGGTTCTCCATTTAGTTTGACTAGCTGGACCGCACCTCCGTGTGTGATCTCCTTAACCACGTATGGTCCCAGCCAGTGCATTTTCAATTTTCTCAGAAATTTTTCAAACTTACTATCATACAATAGCACTAAGTCGTTTACCTTGAAAGTGTGCAACTTGATATGGCGGTCGTGCCAGGCCTTTTCACGCTGCTTTTGTACCTGCTAATAAAATCCGACCAGAAACTATTCTTCCTCAAGTTCTTTTAATTGTGCGAGCCTTTCCTCCAGAGCTTCGCGGTCCGTCATACCTGTGAACGTTGTTATTCGCAGACTAGGTATGATGTATTCCATCGGCGTGATAGCTTCCGTGCCATAGACTAACTAGAAAGGTGTCTGTCCCGTCAATTTCTTGCATGTTGTCTTGTAAGCCCATAATATGGCAGGTACGCATAGGTCCTAGTCGTTTCGCTACGTGTTACATACTTTGGTCAGCGCAGTCTCTAGTATTTTGTTGAATGCTTCTACTGTCCCATTAGCTTGTGGGTGGTACAGTGTACTTTTCTGATGATACACTTGGAACTCTTCTGTGAGTGCGCTGATGGTTTCATTCAAGAAATGTGTTCTGCGATCACTCATTAAGATTTTTGGATAGCCAAATTGTGTCAACACATTTTCGAACAAAAACTTCACAGCCGTAGCGGCTGTGCAGTCTTTGACCGGCTGCGCTTCCGCCCATCGTGTCAAGTACTCCATCGCGGTGATGATGTAGCATGCGCCCATATTTCCCTAAGGTTTGATCGGTCCCACAAAGTCGATTGCCCATTTTTCAAACGGCTGCAGTGTCATTTGTGGATTTAATGGCATCTCATCCCTTCGTGATGGTTTTCTAGTCCTTTGACATATATCGCAGGCTTTACAGTGTGCAAATCTTGGTGCAGGGTTGACCACCATAACCTTGCGCGAAGAATCTTCTGTGCGGTCGCACGTCCTGCATAGTGTCCTCCTGAAATGCCCCCATGTGCTTCCGCGAGGATCTAACCTCGTTCAAATTTAGGTACGTATCTTTGCAATATCTCATCATTTCCCATTTTGAAGAGGTGTCTCGCGAAGAGAGAAAAGTTCTCCACGCGCACCACCAATTCCTTCTTCTGCTGGACTGAGTATTCCTTCGGCGTAGTCCCTATTGTTAGAAAATGGAGTATATCTTCAAAGTGTCCAACACATGCTTATTCACCAGGTATTTCAACGCAGAATGGTTGGTATACATTTTGAGATGTCCTCCGAGTAAATAGTGTTGGTATTTTCGGAGCGCGTACACCATTGCCAACCCCTCACAGGATTGGAGCGGAGGCCAGTTTCCCCTTCAAGACATCCAAACTCTTCATGCAATCATTATTCCAGCAATATGTAACATCCTTTTTCAATAGTTGTTCCATCGACGCTGTTATTTGGGCATAACTTTTGATGAACTTCCTATAGTATCCAGTGTGCCCCAAAGTAGCGCACAGTTGTTTAACACTTCACAGTGGTTCCAAATTTAGTATAACGGTGACCTTTCCAGGGTCCACCATCAGTCCTTGTTTGCATACCACATGTTCTAGCAGGTTTCCAAAAGGAACGAGGAATGTGCACTTCTTAAGGTTCAGCGCAATCTGGTGTCGGCGGTAAGTATCCAGCATCAAGTGTAAGCTTGCGACATGGTGATTAACTAATCCAAAGGCAGTCCAATCATCCAGATAGACCTCTAAGAACTTGTGAATGTATTCTTTGAATGCAGCCACAACGAGGTGTGAAAATATCGCTGGCGCGTTCTTCAGTCCAAACGGCATAATGATGTATTGAAAGCAGCCCCATTCAGTTGTGAAGTTCATTTTGCTCCTATCTTTTGGTGTGATCTTGATCTGATGGTACCCTGAGAACCCATCCGTGAATGAGTATGCTTCCTGACTGCCAACATTCTCCAATACTTCATCTGTGAATGGTGTTGGGAATGGATCGTGTACACATGCATCGTTCATCTTCTTGAGGTCCACGCATATTCTGATTTCGCCCTTCTATTTTTTCTCTTGTACTGCCATAGGACTCACCCAGTCAGATTCTTCCACTGGTTCAATAATTCTGGCTGCGATTATTTTTTCTAGTTCATCGCGGACCTTTTCTTTATACTTCGGATTCAAGCGTTAAGGTTGTTGCTTCACTGGCTTCACGTCGGGTTTTAGGGTGATTTTCATCATCCCTAAGTCGCCAACGATCCCTTTTAAGTCTATAATTTTGGTCGGGAACAAGTCTTGGTATTTGTGGAGTAACTCAGCGACCTTATCCATAGTAGCATCATCCCAATAGTCCCCAAGCATTGCATACTTCGGCTCTGCCTCCGTTCCAATGTTTACCTGCTTTGTCTTTAGTGGTGTAGTGATATCGGGGTCTTCTAGTGATGGTCCTCGAATCTCACAACAGCCTTCCATTTCTGAAATTTTAATATTTCATGGGTCCTCATCATCCTCCTCAACATTTACGCTGTAACACTCTAGCGCGTAGCTCAACTGTGTCGCCCATTCTAGTTGAAGTACTTCCATTGGCTCCTAATGTATTTTGAAGATAGTTGTTTTTACTACTTGTAGCGTGTCGTCAACAATATCTGACCAACGATCTTCAAATGTGAAAGTTAACAAAAACGCCTTGCACAAGACATCCCATTCGCTTGTACCATGGCGTAGCTCTGTCTCAGTATACCAATTCATGGGTATGACATTTAGGGTATGATAGAATAAATGTACCCATTCAGACTGTGGCTCTTCCCCATAGACCTTGGTCCATTTCGCGAGGTGTGTGCATGGATCATCCTGTATGTCATATTTGTCTACTAGTCGTATCTGCAGTTTCCCAAATCATAGGCGCATCATACTTCTGCATCTGTGCCATTCCTCAAAACTTCCTTGATGTGTACCCCACCATCGTGCGGCCATTGCACACAATGCCCACTTCAGAGCACCAAACCACTGCTATTCTGGTACTGCGCTTTCAAATTTGTTCAAGAATTCATCCACCACTATCAACCAGTCATACATAGGTAGATCCCTTGCTTCTGTTGTTAGACAATGCCGTGATCTAATCATCATGTTGCAATTGAGTGTGGTTACCTCGTGTAACCGGTTCTGCCATCGTTCTACTTCTTTGTCCGAATCTAAAGTGCAGGAGTTGTCACGCTCCCACGAAATCCTACCATCTACTGTCGGATTCACCCAATCCTCTTCTTGCGTGGTTGTCTTGTAAATGCAATCGAGATCATCATCATTATCATCGTTGCGCACCGGTTCAGTGTATCACGCTCCTTTGGCTGGATCTAGCGGTACTACTACGTGTAGTGACTTGTTTTCAAAGATCATTTTGCACTTCTTCAGATTAATGACTCCATTCATATCGGTGGCCCAGTCTATTCCTAGTAGCGCAGGATAGGAATTACTATCATCGAAAATCTCTATCACTTCAAAATCCGCCTACGCGCTCGCACCTTCAATATCTACTGTCATCCCTTGCAATCGTCCCATGGGCAAGATCTTCTGTTGGTTCGCCATTCGTAACTGAATAGGAGGCCACTGTAGCGCGGGTCTACCCATACGTTCCCATGTCTGTTTTGGCAATACATTCATGTCTAATCCAAGATCCAAGATTACCTGATCCATTTCATACTCGCTGATTTGCACAGTCAACCTCATTTCCCTTCTTGTGCATAATACATGCTTTCCAAGTTTCCAGACTACACGTGGTTCTCCTGACCCTGCGCACCTAGTGATAAGTTCCTGTAGCCCTTTTACTACCTTGCTATCACGTAGCAGTTTCATGCATGTCTCTAGAAAGGTAGTGAGCATTGAAGGATCCATCCCTGGTTCTAGTTGATCCTTATTACTAGAAGTGGAGGCCTCCGTGAAGCTCTTCTTAGCTTCCATGAATGTCTCCTTCGCGCGTTCTAAATCAAATTCAGGTTCCTTTGTAGGAGCCTTGCGAACCCACACACTTTCTTCTAACTTCTTACCTTTATCATCACTAGTGGTCGTGCCGCTCCTGAGCATCATGTTTATATTCGGGTCCTCTTCGTGCAGCACAGACCTCATCATCTGCAAATTCTGAGTTGGAGGGGGCTGAAGTACCCCTTTTTGTGCAGTCTTGCTATCAATGTAGGACAATCTTCTACCTCATGATCAAAATAAGTACAATACAAACATGATGTCCTTTTCGGGTTTGTACAATCACGAGCATATTGTCATGGCCCTCCGCAATTGTAACAAATTAGTTGTCTGCGACCCCTTCCTGGTCCCATTCCACCTCAACCTCGACTTCGCCCCTGAAATCCAACATGCGCCATTCCTGCAATTGGGTCGAGGGCTCGCATTTCGATCTGCACCCTATAGGCAGGAGTCTAATCCATCATTAGTTCATAGCTTATGCAGGTGTGTTCATCATGGCCTACCGACCTATAGAAATTACAAAACAATTGTTGGGATGTCTATGTATACTTTTGCAATAGGTGACAATTATCTGTAGTGTGTTTTCCTCCTATCTGATAGATCGTGCACCATAATACAGGTGCCGCACTTGGTCTTGCATGTGCCTCTGGTCTTAATGGCATCGGCCCTCCTCCTACGAAGTAGTTCACGAAGACGGGACAATGGTCCTTGCCATATTGGCCTTTGCATTTTATGCACCATACCTCCTCGTGCACCTCTAGCCATGGTGTCCTATCCTGTTTTAAGCTCTACATCTCTAGACATAGATTTTGCAACTGCGAGTGGATTTGTTGGACTCCCAAACCAGGGTCTTGTATAGGGGTCTCATGCAATCTCATTTCCATCTCCAAAGCTTCGGCTTAGGTGGAAAGTTTCTACTGTGACAGTGTCGTCCTTAAGTGTGGTGTTAGGGACGCTGCAAACCATGCACAATGTTGTCCATTGTTGACGTCATGTTGGATTCGCAAATCATACCCTTCAGTGTTTGGTACAGGTCCTAGGGGGTCTCGCTCGGGATCATTGCGATCTCCTTAAACCTGATGATTGATTGGGTTTCTGACTTTGGCCTGCTAAATTCCCTGTTTAGTGCGATCAATATATCTGCAATCCCTGTGTTTGGATGGTCATTATAATGCTTAATGTAGCATGTCAACGCATGATCCTACAATGTGCTAACCAATGTTGCCTTCTTGATATTATCATCCGTGACTCCTTGTGCTTCCAATACAGCTTTTACCACGAATCAAAATTGGTCTGGATCCTCATTTCCTACTCCCCTGAATACCGAAAACTTTATTGCGCTCGCCATATTACACTGTGGTGGTGGTGGAGGTTGTGTAGGCAAAGTTGGAGGTGGAGATGGTGAAATTGGTGGTGGTGTAGGTGGGGGTGGTATGCACGGAATTCACTATCTTATTATACTGATCGTGCTCCTCGGCGAAACTCTCGCGAGCTCCTCCTTGCCCTCCCATAGAGGTGAAATCAAGGGACTAGTTTGTAATTCTTCGTTACTTCCATTTCTATAGGTCCTCCCACTTCGCGTTACCCCAAACATCAATTTATTCACATAACCCTTTTTTCACACAGTAGCATTTTAATCCAAGTGTTCAAAGATTTAATGTACTTACCTCGCGGTACTTTGAGGAAGTGTCATTCCGCCTCGCTGTAACTAACTGTTGTGTCTACTGTGAACTCAGTGATAAATCTTTTGAATAATTGACCGAAGAATCCACAGTTTTATCATTTTTGAACCAATGTTTCAAATCCCAAGTGGGATCCATCTTCAAGATGATCTTGCTATCCTCACTCTCGATTTTTCGAGTAAAAGGATATCACTCCAAGTATCCCCTCCGTACTGGGATAAGATTATGGATTTTAGAGATCTGTGGCTTGAATCTTTTGAATAATTGACCGGAGAATCCACAGTTTTATCATTTTTGAACCAACGTTTCAAATCCCAAGTGGGATCCATCTTCAGGATGATCTTGCTATCCTCACTCTCGATTTTTCGAGTAAAAGGATATCACTCCAAGTATCCCCTCTGTACTGGGATAAGATTATGGATTTCAGAGATCTGTGGATAAGATAAATCTTTCTATAATTCGATCGAGCCAGTGGTCCACAGCGTGTGTGAGATTCTCTTCCGACGCTTCTAATCTGTGCACCAATTCAGGAGTCCACACAATTGATTTGTCGAGCCTACACCTTCCCTAACTGTCTGCTAGCTTCGTGATCCACCATACAACTTAGAGGGAAAGGACGCAAAGAAAATTTTGTGGATTTCCATATATAAGTAGC
Organism: Pinus tabuliformis; assembly: GCA_031772625.1. NCBI lineage: Eukaryota > Viridiplantae > Streptophyta > Pinopsida > Pinales > Pinaceae > Pinus > Pinus tabuliformis. The sequence goes on from CM062816.1 coordinate 1,650,211,525, forward strand.
ACTCTAACCACTATTCCTTTGATACTCGTGAATTTCCATTTTCCTGTGCTGCGAACTTGTGAATCTTCTTGTCCAACCACCCTTCAATTTCTTTCTTTGTTGGATTCTAGTGGCATGACATCAGACATCCCTTATGTAGATCCCAGTCCTAGCAACGGAACCATTTGTTGGCTTGTATGGGCCTGACCCAGGTTCAAAGGTGATTTAGCCAAACAAATCCCGGTACTACTAGCCCTTTCGACAACATTCCACGGAGCGCGGACTGAGGTCTCACCCGAAGTATTATGGGAGGGTGCTAGAACTAGGTTTTTGCACGCTAGAGATGTCTGATGGTATCAAGTGATCTGCAGTTTGACCCTACGCGCACGTCGTGATGCGCATCTATTAGTCCTTTGCAACCTGTGATGTTGCCTTCGCGCAACCCTACTTGGGGCGCGATCCATATTATTACCCAAGTTCCTTACTATTAACCTGTTATTAGTCGGTTACTTAGCTTATCTGTGTAAGTTTAGAGATAATTAACAGTATATCCAGCATTCATATAAGGGTGCATGATAAACAAAACAATATAAATGCATAGAACGTAATACAAAAGAAGATACACAAAAATTGGATTCAACTTCTCTTTATTATTCTTTGTTCAAGGTTACAGACCCCGGCACCACCCTGCACACTCAGCTGCAGGGGTCTGCGCACTCAGCTGCAGACTCTACTAGGCCTCTGCGCACTCAGCTGTAGAGCCTCTTCCTACTACTACAACCCAGAGCATTTAGACTCTTACTCTATGCTCGAACCCTTCGTACTCATCTATCTTTCATCTTCTTCTTAGCTATCCTTACAACTTAGAGCCTCGCTCTATTTATATAATCCCATGGTCCCCGAACCATGGGTAGGCCGACTTGACATTACATTACATTACAAAACTTAGGGCAGACAACCCTATGACTCAACCTATACTTCGTGCTCCGTGCCCGCAATTCGCGGAGTCTTACAATAAATTTGACCCAAAACTCAGGCTTAGAGCCCCAAAACATGTTGTGGGGGGATCCGATGCCCAACATAGAGGAAGAAAAAATATTTGTTTCACTCAACTGAAATTAGAGGGCCATGCCCCGACCTAGTGGGAAATACACACAAAGACTTTAAGGTTGGAGCGATATCCTCCACTGACTAAGTGGGAGGATTTAAAAACCATCGTAAAGTGATAATTTAACCTTATTATGCATGTATAGGACTAGTGGATCCAGTGGCATTACTCTAAGAAGAAGCGGGGCATAGTGTATAGGAGTACACCACAAAGTTCAAAAAGATTCCCACAGTTTTGGGTATCTCCCCAATGAACCTAGATGCACTCCTCAAGTATTTTGGGGTTCTACATATCCATCTGCTATTCAAACCTAGATTTATGGATGAAGCTTCTATGCACGCACAATACTTAGAGAACAAAGGCTAGAAAAAAGGGAAATCAAGTGGGTAAATGTAGAAGGAACACAAATACACTTATAAGGAGGGCAAGATCCCAACAACCATTGAAACCATTGTAACATTGATAGTCATACACAAGAGAAGTTCTCAAAGTTACATCCAGAGCTTAACTTGAAGAACAAAAAGAAAGACAATAAGAAGAAAAATATCATGGCCACTGATTCAAGCAACCAGGTTGAAAGAATCTTAGATGTGGATGAGAATATCATCTATACATCAGTGTAGAAGGAGGTGAATCTGAGTGCCCTTCAACAATATGAAGAGAATTAAAAGGCCATATTCTTCCATATAAAGATACATGTCAAGAAGAGAAAGATTGATGTTTTGTTCAACTTAGGATCACAAATGAATGCCATTACAACAAAGCTGGTCAACAAATTGGGACTTGAAGTTCATGGTCATCCAAGCCCATATCCATTGGTATGGGTAAATCAGGATGCAAAAATAAACGTAGACAAACACTGTAAAATGAGATTTCTTATCAGTGTTTATTTTATTGATGAAGTAGAACTAGATGTAGTTGCGTTGGTGTATGCGGAGTGGTGTTTGGAAGTCCCTATATGTACATGCATGATGTAATATCCATGCATAAAGCTAACCAATTCTACCTCATCAAGGATGAAAAATCCTTCACCATCAACACAAATGAGTGTAAGTCAAAAATTTCACTGGTAAGTGCCAAGCAAGCCAAGAAACTGATTAGTTCTAGTAAGAACTACATTTTATTATTTTTAAAGGAAAATTAGTTTATAGAAGAGACAATGACAGTAAAGTCAACCCTAGAGGGGTGTACAAAGAAACAAAAATATAAAATAGAAGTGTTTATGTAGGTATATAAGGATATGTTCTAGGAGCCTAATGGGCTACTGTCTAAGAGGGAAGTGGAGTATGAGATCCAACTATTGCCAGAATCCCCATTGTTGATTATTGGGATGTACAGGAAGTCAATTACAAAAGCAAGTGAGGTGAAGAAGTAGTTGCAATAGCTAGTGGACCATGGTATCATTCTGAAGTAGCTATTGGAATATGGTATCATTCATAAGTATTTCATGGGAAACTCTCAACTATATTACCAATGACAAAGACCTTTATGCCCTAGTGAAAGATGTAAAGAAGTGGAAACACTATCTAGTGGGAAAGGAGACAATAATCCACACAGATCACCATCCAATATAGTACCTACAGGACCATAATAAGTTACAACAAACCGGGCATTACAAGTTGATGGGGTTTCTATAATAGTTTCATTTAGTGACCAAATACAAGAAGAGTAGCATAAACAAGTTGGCTGACATTATTTTAAGGTCACCCACATCAAATATCACAACTTTATTCAAAGGATGAGTATTTCAAGAAGGTGTTTTGGAAATTGCAGAGCCATACTAATGTGCATGATGATGATAGCACAGTTGGATACCATCTCCAGTACGGGTTACTCTACATAATGGATAAGTTGTTTGTTCCTAAAGGTGAGTGACTATAACTAATTAGAGAGGATCACACCTCCTAGGTTGGAGGGAAATTTAGTGTAGGGAAGATAATGGCCAATTTGCAAAGGTATGTGTATTAGCTTAAGAAGCAAAAGCATGTAGCTAGGTTCATAAGAGAATGCATTCTTTTTTGTACCAAGAAGCTTAGTAATAGGAAATAGGGTTTATATCATCCCTTACATGTACCCACTTATCCATGGGAAAACATATCCATGGAATTTGTGGGAGGTTTAACAACAACTAGGAAGGGACATGACTACTTGTTTGTGGTAGTTGAAAATTTTAGCAAGATGTGTGTTATGATGCCCTATAAAAATTCCATCAATGAGTAATAAGTAGCGAAATTGTTTTCTGGCAAGTCTGGGTGCACTTTGGGATACTACGTAGCATCGTTTTAGACAAAGACACAAACTTTCTCAATGCATTTTGGACTACGTTTTGAGAGAAGATGGAGATGAAGTTGGAAAGGTCTACAATGTTCCATCCGTAGACAAATGGACAAATAGAAGTATTCAACAAGACTTTGGTGTAGTTTATGAGTGGGTAAAATAAAACACATCCAAATACATGGAACAAAATTTTTGTATATATACAACACACTTATAATAGAGAAGGCCACACTTCTACTAGTAAGTCCCCATTTTATACTTGTTTTGGGTATTTACCACCTTCATCATTGGAAATTTTATATGGAAAGCATGGAGGAGTGAAGGAGGATCTTACAATGGATGCCTTAAGGGTAGAAACAATTATTCATAATATCCAAGAAAATCCATATACGAGTACAAGAGACAATGCATAAGTCACAGGAAAAATATAAGGCTAGGAATGATCAACACAGAACAAAGAATTCATTCAAGGAGGGAGACAAAGTATGGTTATAGTTGAACAACGAGAGGCTATAGGGTCTTGGTAATAAAATCAAGGCTCTGCAATATGGCCCCTTTGAGATACTAGAAAAGTAGGGAGATAATTCCTATAGACTCACTCTATATGTAAAGAATCTAAAACTATATGAGCCTTCCATGATAGATGAGGAAGAGGAATAGGCCATACCTTCTGTATAGGATTTGGCACTAGATGCCTAGGAAAAATTGAAAAAGGATACAATTTGGCAACAAAGGTCCAAAACTCATTAGGGGAATTTTGAGGTCTAAAATGGGCCTCCTAAGAAAAATGTACAACCAAAATAAACTTTATAAGAACCAATAGGATTCAAGATTATGATATCAACCATGGAGGACAATTCACCATTTTTGGAATAAAAAAGTAAAAAGATAATAAAATAATAAAATAATAAAACTACTTTTCAACTCGTATTTTCAACTTATCTCCCTAAGGTTTTACTAAAATTTCAAGAAGGATTACTCATTTGATTCTAAATTTAATTCCTCATCCAAGGAGTACCCATGTTGCATGCTTTTGATGGACCCTGCTACACAAAAAATGAGAAATACATGAAAAAATGTGATTGCAATCACGTTTGTCATGTATTTTTTATTTTTCATGTAGCAGGGTCCATCAAAAGTATGTAACATGGGTACTCTTTGGGTGAGGGGTCAAAATTTTCATTGAATAAGTGTTTCATCTCGAAATTTGAGTAAACCCATAGGGAGATAAGTTGAAAATATGAGTTGATTTTTTTTTCTTTTTTCCCTCTAAAATTTGATGATGTAATCTAATATTATTTTATTATTTCCACCATTATTTTATAATTTCCTTAGGGGGCCCATTTTAGACCTCAAAAATCCCCTAATGAAAATACAAGGGCAACATGACCTTTGAAATATTGGGTTGAAAGGACAATTTCTGTCAAAGGCTAAGTGGTACACTCCAGCAAAGGTGGAGGAAAATTTTCCTTGCCTCATTTAGTAGAATATTTTGGGGACCAAAATCCTCTAAAAAGGGAGAGGTTTGATCTAGATTAGATCAATAGATTATTTATTATCCAACTCAATGCTTTTATAGGGGAAAAATTGGAGGCATTAGCTCACAATACGATTTTAATTTGGGGGGCCCAGTTTGGAAAATTGGTGTTTACAACCTTACATGAGTATTTTGATGCATTAAACAATTCTTTTTGGGGGTAAAACTTTGATGCTTAATTTCTGAACCATTTTATACTATTCTACACATAGAAACCTTTCCAATGACATAAGAATCACCCAAATCAGAGTCTGTATGAAAAAGCATTTCGACTCGGATGTTGACCTTCATGTTTTGATCACCATAATTCAATAGGATGTCATTTCATCCCCCATTATTCATGGAAAATGGGCTCGCCATGTGATCATGATGAATAATACTCTATAAGAATCAATATTTTAACTATAGTTAAGAATTGAAAGGGTCCAACCTAACCACTAATAGGCTATCGGGTTGTGTTATAACCGGGCCACTAGGAGGAAACAGGGTTCCATTCTATTCATGATAATTTTTTCCATAGAGGAGAAAAGGAGTCAAAGAATGGATAAGGAGAGATCAAATAAATAGGATTAGTGCAATAAATTATCCCATGGGCCATAGGCCACTTCTTTTTACTTGCATCCATTTTCCATTCCAGAAAGAGAGCAAAGCAGCCTCACCTTTCAGCTAGGTTTTCTCCCAAAAGGCTTTCATGGGTTATATCTTGTTTTAATTTGTGGTTTGTGAGTTTTATTTTATTTCTTTCTATGATATACATAATTATAACTTGCATGCATACATAATAAACACTAATTTATAGATATACAATTCTACGAAAAAATAAACCCTCATAGTGTAGATTTAAGATTTTGAAGCATAATTTTATCATATATGTTGCTATGAAATGTTTGGTGGAATATCCATTATAGTTTATGGATTAGCTATGGCCTTCGAACCCAAATTTAAAAGCAAATTGCAAACCATCCCCAAACATCCAACAAATCATTCCCTAAATTCTTGAAGCTCAAACTAAACACCTAAGCCTATTTTAGAGGTTTAAAACCAACTTTAACAGGGAAAAAACTGACCCACAAACTTCTGAAGGCTCAAAAATATTTTACAGCCTAAGAAGGTATGTGAGTCATGTCATGGATCATTAGGTTTGATTAAATATGATGTATGTATCATGTGCTAAACATTAAAAAATCTTGATCTGTAAATTACATTCTTAAAATAATGTAAATCCACTACAAAGGTGGGTATATTAATATCAACATAGGCAAGATGATCTTCTTTTTTTGTGGGCGAAGGTTGAATGTTCATAGATATAAACTTGATATTCAATTAATGAGCCATCATTCCATCCCATTTACCTTTAACCATTGTTCTTGTTACGTCATTTGTGGTATCCCTTTTTTAATCCCTAACTTTTGTAAATATAATTAAAGGATAATAATGTTGGAGGGACAACATGGATGTCATGCGGAAAATGTTAGATATAAATATCCTATTTTATTAAATTATAATTTTTTAATGCTGAAGAAGAAGGACTAGCCTATATAGATCCCAATTTCTAAAAGGAAAGTTTTCTTAAGGAAGTCAATAAGGGAGATTGGGAAATTTCCTACCTTTCCTTAATTTAATGTTTTTGATCCTTAGTGCTTTACTTAAACCACCCAACTGCTAAGAAATTTTGAGATATATTGGGGAGGAGGTACCACACTACCCAAGCATGGGCGATGTGTCATGTGGTAGTCCTAGTTAACTTCAAAACTTGAGGAGAGACCCCGAAGCTCTCATTCGAAGAGGCAACATTAGGGAAAAGGGAGAATTTCCATCGTGACAAAAAATAGGGTAATGTGTATGTGATGTTGAAACCATCACTTGTTACAAAGTGGTTGTTCTTTGTGAGCCATTGTGTGCAAGTTCTTATATCATGCGTTTGTAAGTTGGATGCCAAAGTCCTTGCTCAAATTGTGTTTGTTGAGGAAACTAGTGAGGGGTCCCTCAAAATAATCCAGGTAGGCTAAGGATAACTTGACCATTTGGTATCTTTGTGCATGTGAAACACTGAAGTGAAGGAGTATTACCAAGTGATTGTAGGAAGTGGTGAAGAGGTATCCCTTTGTGTTGTACATACCTTCAGAGGCCATATGTTGTTGTGTGATTATACCAAACTTAGTGCTTGAGAGGTAACATTGTTGTTTCATGTAAGTGAAGCATAATTTCCTTCATGCTTTAGACCCTAAATTGATCTTTGGTTTAAATTTCCCTAAGTGAAAAATCCTTCCGACATTGGATCTCACTCAGGGGTGGTCAACTGCAAGAAATTTGTAATGTAGTTGTCCCAATGGCTAGGTTAAGAGTGGTTTCCCCTTCTTCAGTTTCCAATATATTTCAAATGGAACAAGTAAGTTTATACTTTCCTTGTAAATGTCATGTAATTTCTATTCAATACTCCATGTTTAAATACTATGTTGGATTTATTGTGTATATATGAAATTTGTTTTATAGTCATATTGAATTTTATGTTGAAATGAGCATTAATAGAGAGCCAAGATATATCATAGCTCACATGGATGTTACTGTTCATTTATGTTTTAGATATGAATTTTATATATGATGGAAGCCTTTCTCTTATATTAATTGTGAACTTTATGTGTTTCTTGATCATAAATGGAAATGTTACACTTGGTTGTAATGATTATATATAAATATACATACACTTCATGCTCATGAAATTTGCTATGCTAAATCATTATGTATACTATAACTATGAATTAAGACTTTTATGTTGGTATGAGCCTAAGGCTTCATATGCCACTGGAGGTACGCCAACATGTGGCCTATCTATTATATAAGAGATTTTTATCAGTAATTATAGAAGCCTGTGAGATTAAAGGTAGAAATTTGTTTTTGGCCTTGGACAAGCATGAAGAGCTTGGAAGAACTTGGGAAAAAATTTAGGGTTTTTTCGAAATTTGTAGTTTGAGGGCCTTGTCCTTAGCCCTTGTTCACATGGATCAACATGAGCTATGACCAAGAGATGGTCAAAAGGGGGTGATGGGCCTCCAAATTAGATACAAATTAAGTCCCATCTAACCTTTATTAGACACATAAAGGTTATATTAAATCTCTTCTTCTTCACTTAATAATGTTTTCTTAGCTTTAATAAGTTATTAGGAAGGTTTAGAGATAATTGCATGCTATGTGCCTAATATTATTTATTTTTGTAGAATATTGTGAGAATATTGGATAGATTATGAAGATTTGGAGAATGAGAGAATCTAGGGACTTATTCCCTACCAATAAATGAATGGAATATTATGAAGTTATTGAATAGGTTTTGGAGCTCCATTTATTGATAAAATGTAGCGATGTGTTCCCCACCAAAAGAGGATCTTGAGCTTGGTTGGCTTACAAAGGATCTATCCTCCTTGGCATCCAAAATCAATCAAGGAACCAAATCCACAATTTTAGGGAATTGGAGGGAAAAAAATCCCCTCTTCAAGGAGGTTTCCCCTCAAGTATTTTTGTATAAATAAAGGGGCCAAGTATCCCAATAAGAGTTTGAATTAGTGGAGAATAGACTTTGATGAGTAGTAAGCTTCTTTGCCTAGTATTTTGTAATGTATGAACTATTTTGACAGTGAATGAAAGCAATCTTATTTTTATTCTAATCCATATTTAGAGGGTTGAGTCCTCTTAGGTTAGGGCCCAACCCAAAGGCTCTAGTCTCTCTCTTTTGTGTATTTTACTCATGCATTTCCTTTCCTAGCAGTATTTCCTTTTTTTATTAGCAGAACTTGTTTATGAGAAAATTGCTTGTGTAGGTCTGTCAATCACTTCTCTTGTGGGAAGTGTGGTTGGATATGTTGTGTTTTCAAGACAAAAATATATATTCACTTTCCTTTGCAGTAGTTAGACCTTAGATTAGTCCTTTTTCTTGCATCTTTGTTTTCTGCAAACTAGTGATTGGTTTAGTAGTTTTATTTGAGCACATGAAGTATAAACTCTAGTGGATGTAGGCCTAGTGTAGATTTCCAAATACGTTGTATTTGAATGCAATATATATATTTCCAATAAAATTCAACTCATCCTTTCTCTATCATTTCAATTTTTTGCAATTTACATTGTTGGCATGCTTTAATTGTTTGGAGAAATAGATTAACTTGTTATGGTGTGCAGATGCTACTGTTGATCTACAGGGTTGGAATTTTCATTCATACTCCTCATACCACCACTATATTCCTTTCTTCAACCTCAAAAAATCCCTCAAATAACTTTTCACCGAGAGCACATTTCTAGGTTATCAAACACCACCGTGTGCATTGGTTTTTGTGCAAGATGGGCCCCTAAAGGGTACTAGGATTGGAAAAGGTCTCATAAAACCTTGATTTACTCTCCACTACCTTTCCCTACCTTCAGATCTCCTTTTCCACTGGCAAAATTCCAACGGATTCAAAATCCTGTAGCAAAATAGGCCAATCCTATAGCACTTTTCCCCAATCCTATAGTACTACAAAAAGCCTCCAAATGCATTCCAATTTTTCCCAAAATATTCCTAACCACTCATAGGAAATCCATAATGATAATGTGACCATAAATATGAATAAAATGGATTCAGGGACCTAGTAGGAACTTTGCTTTGGTTAATAAAGTAGATAGGTAGTCATTCCCATCAATCTTGTAGCAAAACAATAGTAATTTTCTATTTTTTTTAGCACATGTTAACGAATATATTTTGAGTTGATTCCACTTGGATTGATTCCCAAAAAAATTCTAGTTAATAAAAAAAAACTACCCCATAGAATTTTCACTTGATCAAGTTAGGCATTTGGTAGGCTAACTAGCTCACTAGTTTTAGAATTTTTGGTTTTTAGAGTAGTAATTTTCTACTAATTGTTGGCACATGTTAACAACAGTACTTTTGACTGATTCCATTTGGTTTGGAGTCCTAGGAAATACTAATTAATAACAAAATTTACCCGATCTCATTTTCATTTGATTTTTTTGGTAATTTGGCAATTTAACTCGAGAAACAACAATCTTGTAACAATCCCATAACAATTTTTTTTCGAGATCTTCCTTGCCTAGATTCACTCCAAATTCATGTATAAGTATATTAATAGCCTATGAATGCTTTGGGACCACTTTGGTTTAGCCGAGACTTGGTTAGGTCATCATTTACCTCTTACATTTATTTATTCTTAAATATTGATTTATGCAATTAGACTAGATTTCCTTTCCACAATTTACTTTATGCAAAGTGTGATTTCTTTCTTGCAAGAGTAATCTAGGAATTTCCTTTCCTAAAAAATAGAATAGTTTTCCCTTAATGTCATTTCCTTTCCAGAAAGATAGATAATATTTTCTTATTTTTCATTATGATTTATACTTTTTCAAATATAATAGATTTATTTTCTTCCATTTACTTTCCTGCAAAAGTAGAATAGGTTTTCTTATGGTTATTTACCTTTTGAAACTTAGAATTGGAGGCTTACCTAGATCTTGGATAGTTTGAAGTTGTTTCATTGCCTTCTTTCACTTGCATCAAATGGAGTCAAAATAGGAAGATTAAGGTGTATTTTTCACATAAAGTTCCGACCCCTCTTAAGTTTGCATGAACCCGAGGTTGATAATTTAAGTTAATAGCCTTAAGACTTACATCATTCTTATTGCAATACTAGGGATCATTAGGGGGCTTACCGAATACTAGACCTAGAAATAATGAGGGAAATTCTCTTGATGGGAATTGCTGATATGGAGTGACTTAAGTAGACAGACCGTCCCTTGATGATAAACATTTTGTTAACTAGAAAAGTCAATTGACAACATCAAGACCTTGAAGTATCAGAGTATTGGGAACCAACGAGGGTGATTTCATGATGACATCATGAAAGATGATGTGGTGATGCCACATATACAGCAAGTGTCACTCGAATTCAACCTTTTTGGGCATACCAACTGCACAAACATGAGCGACATGTGGCACATGTCAATAGTTCCACATGGCATAGGACACACCAGAATTTTCCACATGTCATGTGGTGATTAGATGTTGAACGATGATGTGGAAAGTTGAGCTCTCACACTAGCATATTGGCATATTGAGATTTGGTGTGGATTGGGCCTTGAAAAAATCCCTGATAACTCGATATTCTGATACAAACATAAAAAATACGACATGTCTATCACATCAACATTTGCCACATTGACTAGGCATCAAAGAAATGAGGTGGCATGATGAAACTGGCCACTTTCCTATCGAGATATCAGTGAATTGAAAATATTTTTAGCTATAGAGATTTCACCAATAATCCAGTGTCTCATGTTGGGATATCATTATATCTGCGATTAAGAGGAATTATGCCCATATTTTCATATTGTAGATTTGCATAAAAATCCATATTAACATATCAAAGGTTAGGTTAAAACCACTTATCCATATATCAGGATAACATAACCTTGGGAGGATTTGGAGAATACATGGTAATGAAAAATTTTGATATGGCAGGGCTCTAGTATGATGGCTGGGTAGTGGATGTCAATTAACATGGGCCGACATGTGGGAAAGAACAACCACTTGTCAAGCCACAAGGCATGTACAGATGATGATGTAGCGCTTATGGGATAAAAATTCAAATGGCCATAAATTTGTACCTGAAGCTTTGAAGGAAATGAAATTTATATTATTGGAAATATCTTGATGAGAAGAAGATGACGACGACATCGGAAATAACATTTGAGATGATAGAGGAAAGAGGAAATTTAATAAACCCATATTCATAATAAAACTTGAAGGTCATGTTTAATTATGCCCCGTATCCCTAATAAGGCATAGGGGGTTTGATCTGCTACAAAGTGGTATCAAAGTTGTTGTTCAAACTCCAGGCTTGGAGAGTTAGAGATACATCAGAGGGATAAATTTTGGAGCTCTACTTGAGAGAGCCAATGTTCAACACTCAGACTAGATGAATTCTAGAGATATAAAATTATATGAGATAAATTTAAAGATCTATTACAAAGTGATACCAAGCTAAAGGTTTAACATTTAGGCTAGATAGGATTGGAATAGATAGAGCTAAATTTGAATATATGTTTTGATGACTTGGTTTTTTTTAAACCTTTCCAATTTGTTTAACTTATTCCTAAATGTGTTAAACAATTGTTTCAGGCCAGCATAAGCATGTACTATTGTATCTAAGTGTTAATGGGAAAGATTCCTGAGAGCCAAGGTTAAGAGTTGCAACATAGGAGAATAAGAAAACAGCAAAGAAAAATCATGCAAGCATACCAAACATTCAAATTCACAAAATTTGGATAAGAGGTATACTTGAGGGTCTTACATTTGGAATAGATCCCTTAGGGTCCAAACATTTGATTTCCTCTAAGATGTGCAAACCTACAAGTCAATTACAGAAGTACATACAGATAATAAAATTCAATGAAAATGCATATAAATATGTTATATCATCATAAATAACATCATACGTTGACATTCATAAGATGACAAGATATTTCAAGAACAAGACATGAGCCTTTTTATTAATGAAAAGCAACAAGTACAAGAAATCTACAACCTTATCCAAGCCAAAGGTACTGATGAAGCCTTCCTCTGGATCTATCTAACCTCAGCCAACATATAATTCCTCTCTAATAGGTGAAAAAATATGCTAGATAAGGGAACTGAACATCTCTGCAAGGAAAGAAGGGTTTCCTATAAACTAGGAGTGCTGGAGGCACAGGAAAATGCAGACTTGATCTGGGGGAATTTAGGTATAGTATTGATACCTCTCATATGATATTTATTAGGCCTATAGTGGGGTGTATATATACCACCTCAAATTAGTTATTTCAGCTAGGCCATGGGTTCTTGTAGGTGGGCTTTTGGTAAAACCTATAAACCCTGCCCAAAAAATTTCTTTATGTTTAATTTTTCAAATTTAAATTGTTTCTCCCAAATATAGCTTATAGGAACTGTGTATGTACGCACTTTTGTAGTGGGTAGAGTTACGTATGGATTTTGAAGATTTTTTTTTTAAGATCAAGCTAAGTTTGCAAGGGAAAATGAGTTTCCTAGGCCATAGAAGAGCATATAATATACAGTAGTGCTAAAATATGTTATAACATATGCCCCCTAATGTATGAGGTCAAAAGTGGACTGATAGCTGAAACACATTAAGTTTAAGAGAGGAGTCATCCAAAAAACCCATGAGGAGATCATTAGATTCCATTCCAACAAATACCTATGGAAGGGGTCATAAAGAAGACTCATGTTTGAGGTGGGCATACCCATGATTAGATATAATAAAGCCTGTTTTTTGATCAGGTATAAAACGAATGCATGATGTATACACAAGTGTGATAGTGATAAGAAGAATACATAATGGAATATCAGATCATAACTATGAAAGAACACATCGAAGCTTTGTCTCAGTATCATATAGGATGATATTGTACAAAAGATGTTGTATAACTAATCCCCACAAAAGTACCAAGTCATGTAGATGGAGTAATGGTACTGCATAAAAATTGGGTGCCAACGTATAAGATGTTATCTTCCAGAGTCATCGCATACATATTCTTGGAATTGTTGTTTCAAACCATCCTCTGTGGTTCATCATCAGGATTGATCCATGAGTGAAGAAGTTAGGACTCAATAGTGTTAATAAATAAAGGTGAGGGTTATGATTGGAAATGAATGGTAGCCAAGCAATTTTTGAAGGAGAGTGAATCGACTGATGATGATTTAATTCAGATTTAGTTTTAATTTTAATTTTTTATTAATGATTTTAGTTATAGTTTTAATTTATATCTAGTTTTTTCTTTTTTAATATTGTTAATATTTAAAAAAAATTGTAAGCTAAGCCATAAATTAATTGATAATAAATTTTATTAAATGACACTTATATTTAATAGGAAGTTTAAATTATTAATTTAATGAATGATAATTAATACCTAATATTTATTAATCATTATAAACTAAACTAATATATTTCTAAATTAAAACTAAATTTAATGTTTGATTTTTCAAAGTATTAATGTTTATAAACTTTAATTAATTAATTATTAAATAGTATTAATTAATTTTTAATTTAAGAATTGAGATTAAATTGAATTAAAGTTTTAGCTCCAATTTAAAATTAAATTAAGTTAATTTGAAATTCTTATTTTTTTATGATTTTGTTTAAAATATATAATAATGGTAATGATTTTGCTTATTATTAAAAATATTTTAATAAATTTTAGGGATGGCGTATTATAAGGAAGACCTAGAAAGGCCAAATTCATCGATAAGAGGGTAGGTAGCAGCTAGGAGAAGGTGGAATCAGAAGTTAGAGTGGGAATCCAATTATCACTAATTTTCCAACCATCATCGTAGTTAAGGTTGTTAGGGTGTTTTCCTATTTCGATAGCTTCTCTAAATTTTCTATGGTGATAATGATTAATCTTGGCCACCACACAGGAGTTCTCAATACAAATATGATGATTGGTTTTACTGGAGTGCTTGGCCAAAGCTGAGGTCTTGGAACGATTATGTTTAATGTCAGTGGCATGCTCTTGAATCCTAGTTAAGATTGATCGACCCATCTCACCAATGTAGGTTTTTGCCACAAGAACAAGGAACCAAATAAACCCCTTTGTGGCATTTAGGATCAATCAGATCTTTTACTGACTTTAGGCAGCTGCTAATGGTGTTCATAGGCTTGAAGGTGGTTTTTATATTGTTTTTCTTTAGAATATGCACAATTTTATCAGTGGTGCCCAATATGTAGGGGAGGTGGACCTTACCCGCATAATCATCCCTTAGTTGTTTGTTTTTAGGATTCTCTGCCTTCTTGAAAGCTTTGATTCCTTGGTGTCGTCTATATCCATTCTTTTCAAAAATATTCATGAGATGGTCCTTCTCTTGTTCAAAATGATCATGATTTGAAATGCAAACAACCTTGGTTGCTAGCGTGTTGAGAACCCCAAGTTTTTGAGCAGGATGATGGTGAGAGCTGGCATGAAGGTAATGTTCTGTGTGGGTCTTCTTACGATAGACCTGGTGAGATATGGAGCCATCTTGGTTTCTCTTGATAAGGATGTCAAGAAAGGGCAGGTTTCCATTCTCTTCCACTTCCATTGTAAACTTGATAGTATTTGATTGACTGTTGAGGTGCTTCAGGAAAATGTCTAAATTTTCTTTTCCATGAGGCCAAATAATATAAGTGTCATCAACAAATCTTTTCCAAAGTTTAGGTTTTAATGGGGAGGATTCAATATCTTTAGCTTCAAAGTCTTCCATGAACAGATTGGAAATGATGGGAGATAGAGGTGATCTGATAGCTACACCACAAGTTTGCTCATATATGTCATCTTTAAAACTGAAGGTCCTCTATTCAGAAGCCTCAAATCAATAATATAGGATGTTACTAAAAGAGTGTGAAACATATAAAGATGGAAAATGTCACTAGAAAAAAATTGAAGGAACTCTCAAGTGAATTGAGATGTTGACATAACCTGAGGTCTTCACTCATCGCAGATGTTACCTTTCTACATTATCAGAATAAATGAGTTGAAGTCGACCATGTGAGAAATAGTTGGATCACTGACCATTGATATATATCATTAACAAACATGAGACAAATAACTAATAATTATAATTAGTGTCAAGGCACCCCAGTATAATCTAACAAGTGTTAATGGATGTGTTGAAGTCAAACACTTGAAAGAATCTATCAATTAGGAGACATTGATGTATTCTCATTGTCAATAGTAAAGGAGTCTTCCAGTGATGACTGCAAACCCTAAGGTATTGAAAAAGAACTCTATACTTTGTTCATGGGGCAATGAGTTGGAGTTCATGGGAAAATATCTACTGGAACAAAGGAATTAAGGCATCCCACATCAACCAGTGGAGCATAACCTGGAGACCAATAATTTTAAATGACTTGAATGAATAAATATGAGGTAACCACCACCAAGTACATTTCTAGCATGTAAAATATGCAGCTAGCGTACGAAAAAAATCCTCTAAACCAACCAATAATGAAAGTTCACATAGAGGCGAGGAATCAACTAAGAGGGTTAAATGGAAACCAAGGTATGCATGAATCCCAACGTGTGATGATGTAATCTAATGTCGAACATAGGCGAAACCACTTCATCAAAGACCGATGATACTACAATATGTTGAGCACAAGGTCACCTATCAATGATGTCAATAGGGCCACGTTGTGACTTTAGGCCTACTCTCAGAGAAATTTGTTAGAATCGATAAGAGTAGACTCATAAGAAAGAAGTCAATGGGAACCTTCTAAACTGACACGAGTAAAGGACCAAGTAGCTGATCTGATACTGAGAATAACTTGATAGATTGGGTATGCTTGACAGAAATGAGTCAAGAGACACCGCAGAATCGTCGACACATAGGATAACTTTTCTTAAACATAACCACAACACTTTGCGATTTTGAAGGTAGCATAAAATGAACTTTGTATAAGTTTTTGATATAGGAGGCATCAAAAAAATCTTCATATGTTTGGAAGAGTAACCAACCGGAGGAGTACTAACTCTAATATAAGGTTTTATCTTCCCTAAAGTCAAACTAAGTAGCAACCTGATGGAGGGAAGACTCATATTTTGAGTTCTTTGTTCAAGGGTGACATAAATAACTCTTGCTACCAAAATGTTGAAGAGATTTTCCCATTCCCACTCTTTTTTTTGGAATATTTTATTTTTTTAATATTATAAATCTTGCAAAAGAATAAAATAATGCCAATATTCCAATGGATGGAACAAGTGTCAAAGGTAGGAAAACTAGTTCCTAGGTCTGGAACATTCCTATGCTCATGCAAGGTTACAAATGCTGGTCATTGACACTCGGGGAATGTTCCCTCTAGGATAAAAGGGGTGTCAAGTTGCGAAGAATATAAATGCATGTCTTGATCTTGCATAAAGGTCATGATCAAAAGTGGCTCATACAAGAGTCAAATGAAGCCATCCTAAGGCCAAAAGGGGTTCAAGACGTAAATATGCAATGCAATAGTACAACTCAACACATGGGAACCTCTAGGGTATAAAGTTAGAAGAAGAGAAAGGAAGAAGAATGAGGCTTCATCGCAAAGTCCTAAAAGGACTAAAGAAGACTCCCGATCCATTACGAGATTTGTCGCATGGGAAACATATGCTAGTGAGGTTTTAACTAGGAAGCCCATGGAAGGAAGGCTCTACCACTATGTTACGACTATATAAATCGACAAGTGAGAAAGGGTTAAAAGTCGCAACAAGTTGGGTCAACCCTATGGCTAAGTATTGCATAATGAGGTCTATTAGGGTTCTATATTTCATAGGAGGAGTTGTTTTTACCTTATGATTTTATATTTGAAAACGTAAATAATGTTTCATGTTTGAAATTTATTTCCAAAAGAATAATATATATATATATATATATATATATATATATATATATATATATATATAGCTATATATATATATATATAGAAATAGAAATAGATAGATAGATAGATATAGGAATAAGAAAAATAAAATAAATTGTAGGGGACAAAAAAAATAGAATAAAGAAATGAAAAAAAAAATGTTTGAAATGTCCCTTTAGGTGAGAAAATCTAAATGCCACCAAGAAAAATCAATATTTCATGAGTTTACATTTAGAAATTTTGAATAAAGTGTGTAGCTTATTTAAATGCCACCTGGTAAATAGGAAAATTATAAATGAATTGTGTTAATCACATTGTTTAATCGTGATTAGGCTAGGAATAAAATAGGTTAGGTTAGTGAATAAATTAAACACTTGGTTTAATCATGATTAATTGATAGGAAAAATTAGTAAAAGTGTGGTTTGCTAGTTCAAATGCAGCATGGAATTGTTTCTGAATAATTTTTAGGGAAAGTTAGTTTTTTTATTAACCTTACCTTAAGTAAGGGTTAATCGCACTTTAATGCGCTTGAAATAAAGCTGGAAATAAGTATTTTATCCCAAGATAACACTTTTGAAGAAAACGAATGGCTAAGATCGTCCCCCGCCCGGATCAATGACAGGGAACTGTTTTCAGGCCCCCCACGAGCTCAACTCCTATTTTTCCATGTGGGTGTCGAAAACTCCTACTATGTGGCACCCTCTCAACGTTTTGCACCCCCCCTCCCCACTTTCCTCTCATTCCCCCCACCCCCCCCCCAACCCTCTCTGAAAAATCTCCCACTGCTAACTTTCTGCCACTTCCACTCATTGTCTGCCACATCGACCTCTTATCCCCACCTTCCCTCCATGTGCTCTCTACCACCTCATCCTTGTGGACCCCACTGCTGTGCCTACTCCAGACTGTTAAAACTCATTCTAATGACTTACTTCATCCCAATCCTATGATTCCACCTAGTGCCCCTATCGTCATGTTAGCAAGCCGTTGCGACATTAACTACCTTCCACTCTTGTGCAACAGACCCACTCCCCATTAATGGTATCATGATTAACAATAATTATGAAATTACTCTATATAACGATTGGAAAAAGTAGAATTCCTTTCCTTCACCGTGTCATATCATCAGTATCCTATTACATATTCTTAAGCCACACAATGACCGTTTGATTTGCCCAACCATTACTGTTTCAGACTGTCATCAGGGACCCAGTTCAACATTTTTTTATCCTTTTCCTATTCCAGGTAATCTATGCCCTTTCCTCATTTTATAAATTCATCATGCCACCCAAAATGAAACTCCCCAAAGAAAAGGGAAAGAAGCCAGAAGAGAACCCTATGTTGCCCCCACTTGTAGACTTAGATCATGTACCCTTGTTAGACCTGCAGTATAAAATTTCTGAAACCAACTATGAATTCGACTTGTTCGAACTTCACAGTTGGTTAAAAAAAAATTCCTTGACCAAAGCGATGAAATTAATTTGTGGGAGTCTACCCTACCTCAGTTTATGTTCCCACAGACCCATTTCTTCCCTGAGTTTGTTTCCTGGTGCCAATTGAGTTATGTCCCCTCTAAGAGAGATATTGTGAGTCATAATGGTGACTTTTTTATCAGTATCATAGCTGAAGCCATCGCTCAAATGCTACTGGTAACTATCCTAGAGTCAACTAAGCCATTGTCAGTAGACTCTCTCACAAGGCTCTACAAGAATTTAACTTTTCCCCAGAGAGCCAAGATCTTTGAAATTTTTCTCCCTGAAGATGCCTAATTACTGAAAACCAATCCCCCATAGTCATCTTCCATGTGCCCTGAGGGAACTAAGAATATTATATCCATCATTTATTACATTATTAGTTATCACTCTAACCAGTGGGTTGATGAGGCCATGGCTGGCTTCTTATCAATATTCACCACTGGTGAGCAACCAATTATTTTTAATTATAGTCAGTTTATTGCAGAGGCTATGCATGATCAGTTTATCAGATTTTCTACAGAGGGAGATTTCAAATACTCCTCTATTTTAGTGTACATGTTTATTCATCAACAAGTAGACAAATTCCCTTTCACCTTCAAAAGATGTATGAGCAGGGAAATGCTTAGTCAATCATACAATGGACATCCTTGGTGAGAAGGAATTATATATAATTTTCTTTCACAGACTTTGTGGACTAATTCTTATATACAGTGGTATGTCTCCTACATAGTGATGTGGAGCTCATGATAGGTGAAGACATTCAAAAGATTCTACATCTCAGTGATCAAGTAAAGACAAGGGACTGGTATCTTTACCAGACATACACAAAAATTCAGATATATGGGTGTGAGTTGCCACCTTACAAACTGCCCAAATTTGTGCCTATGAGACTTTTCTCATTAGAGTACATTCATAAGATGATTCACATGGATGAATTACATTTTGTGGCAGCCAAGAAGAAGGTTTAGTTCACGATTAAATCCAAAGTGGGACCTTTTGTCTGCAATACCAGATCAACTGGTAAGGAAGTTGATTTACTGCTGAAGCAAATGAATTTTAAATTGAGTTTCACCTGGTCTTATGACCCTTTTGGCTTGATCTCAAAGCTAAGGGTGGAGCAAAAGGCCACACCTTATTCACATACTCCTCGACCAGAAATCGAGCAGTACATGAACCAGACTCAATGGGTGGAAAACACACTGCAGGAGGCAGAGGAGCAGGTTCTCTCTACTACAACCACTCAAACACCCATACCTAAAGAGAAATAGGAGAAGAGAGCAAGAGAAGAAGAATATTCCCCAGTGATGGAAATAGGAGCAAAGGATTTCTTAGTTTATACTAAGAAGTAGAAAACCAACTCTGCAAATGTTTTTCAGCAAGACACAGAAGAACAACAGACTATTGTAAAGATAGGTACTCATGTGTCTAGTAGAGAGGAGGATATCTTCATAGGATCACCATCTTCATCTACTTCTAAAGATCCTCCAGAGACACTAAAGACAGTCGATTTGGCTCAAGACACTATTGAATCCAACATTTTTTCCAAGTATAAGGCAATTAAGCAAAGGAATGAAATGCTAAAAGCCTCCACTTATACACAGTTTTGGAAACAAACAGTTGTCTCTCAAAACATATTACTATCAACATTCAACTCAGAGAAGGGAAAAATGTAGATAACATTTCTCAAAGCCAAAGTACTAGCTCCCAGGTCACATGTAGATTACAAGGAATCTGAGTTCACTTTTGATGCACACAATATTCATTTCATAGACTAGATGGACTTGCACAGAAAAAAATGTGAGATGATTTATTCCACACTCACTAACACTGCTATGTCTACTTCTAAATTACAGGTATCACTAAATAATGTACAACCTTAGCTTAAATTAGAGAAGATTTCATCCTTAGCCAAGGATACTACAATCAAGTCACTGGAGGACATGGTGATAAAGTTCAAATACAATCCCAAAGATATCAAGGTATCTGAAGAATTTATGAAGAAAAAGGATGTTGATATAGTAGCCTTGAGAAAACAATTGAAGCTGCCTACTACGGAGGATCCACAGGCCAAGGAGCTAGGAGAGAGTGAGAAGAAGAAAGAGGATATGTTCAGGATAGTCATCAAGCTAAATAGCCAAATCAGAGACATGGAGATAGAGTTAGAGAAACTTCTCAAAGAAAAAGAGCAGGCGCAACAGTTGGCCATAGTTCCTCTTACTGCAGTTCCAATTGTAGTGGCCACAACTACAGGAGCTTCTGCATCTACATCAACAACTACAACAGATTCAACAAGTGAATTGGTCAGAGCCATGGATAGTCTAACTATCCAGGAGTAGGAAATTGCAAAGCTAAAAGCTCAAATTAAGACACTATCAGAACATAAGTTAAAGATTGATAATTTTTATGTGGCAGAGTTACAGAAAACCCATCAATTAAATCTAAAAATTGAGTAGTTACATAGTGAATCAATGATGGGTCATAGTCTGGCCCAAGCCAGAGAACATATATGGACTGAAATTGGTGAAGCCATCACAAAGATATGGCCTTCTATACAAATCATTTTTGAACAACAAGAGTTATTGTAGAAATCCAAAAAAGTAATCAGGAAAACTAGAATAGACTTGGGGAAGAAACCTGGGGAAGCTACAACCCTCATCAAATTTCTGAATTCCAAGAACAGACAAGAACTACAAGAGCTAGGAATTTAGGATAGAATAGAGACCATCCTAGAGGTGAAAAGGGTGTAGAAAAAAAGAACTCTTATGAATCAGCTGGATAAAAAATGCCAGAATTTAGAAATCAACATAGACAGATTCCACAAGAAGTTGTAGGTGCTGAATAGGAAAAGTCTACCAAAGTTGACAAATACAGAAAATCAACTCATGAGCCTAACAGAGTACCAGGATAGATTAATCAAGATTTCCCAAGACAAATCAAAGTTTGCAGGGATCAAAGGGCATATCACAGGGAAGGCATTCATGGAGGCATTATATTTTGATTTATTTATTAGTCATGAGGTCAAGCACCTATTTTTCATCAAGCCAACTTTTTAGAAATATAGAGATGTGGATGAAAGCTACAGTAATTTGATTAAGCTTCGATCCCAAGTGAAGATAGGTGGGAGAAATTGTGCGAATTACTGGATTAATTCATAATTGGACAACAAGGCAAACAAAACAGTAGATTTTGAGGCCTAGTCACCAACAATATTCCTCAAAAACAAGGCCAACATTTAGCAGTTTGAAGATTCCTATTATTTTGTTCTGATTTTGTAATCAGTTTTAGACATTAATAGGATTCCATCTTAATCTTTTAAATCCAGATATTTTGTAAATATTTTCGTATAAATACTTCAAAAATTGAAGTATTGGTGTTGGGATTAGTTTTGAAGAAAGGACTTATGTTGTAAAGAAGCTCACAGAGCTATCTTTGATCATATCTCAATAATACAACTCAAGCATTACAGGATTCTTGTGTCAATTTCATTGGTGAAGTGCATCTTTCTCTTTTTATGTTTTCATTGTTTTTCATATATGTTTATGAAAACTAAATTATTCAAAGAAGAGTACAAATAGAATTTGTTTAAAAGTACACTATATATCTGACTTATGAATAATTTCTATGTTTTCTATTTAAAATTAAAAACATAATTCTTAATTTCTCTGCTTTTAATTGGATTTCCAAATCTATTTCTTCTCCTCCACACCATAGATTTTAAAGGATCCAGTGAACTTGCCTACCCTACCTTGTAATTTTAGCGTGTAAATTTGTGTTTGATCAACCTAAACCTGCGACTCCATTGCCCAATAAACTAATTCCACTATCTCAACCCAACAATACAAAAACCCAAACCTGAACATGATAACTAGCCTAATATCATCAGTAAAACAAAGCTAAATCATAAAGAGAGATCCCTCTCTAAAACTAGAAGGGCTGGATTCCCAGTTTCCAAATTGGTTCTAAGGTTACCTCTGTGATTTACTCTGCAACCTAAAAATTATGGAGTGATAACAAGGTCCAGATGAAAAATGCAATGACAAGTGGTCCTAACCTATATTGTAGTTAGAGGATGATGCCTGCAATGATAGGTCAACGATTGTGGAATTGAAATGACAGGAAAAAATCACTAAGTGATAAAAGAAGTCTTCATTATCTTGAAAAAAAATCCCTTCCCAACACTTCAAGTGAGGTCAACAAGTCATTAAAATAATAAAATAAAATTTTAGAACTATAGAAAAATGTGTTTGAGTTTTTTGATATAAAAACAAAGTATGAACTCACCATTTTCATTCTCACCCCTCGAAGTACTGAGAAGTGGTATTTGTGGAAATTGGAAAGTGCGAGCTCTAGGTAACCCTAAATCACATTTTCTTCCACTTGATTTGATTTTGAAGCAAGTAGATTGGATTCAAATGATTTTAAATTTGATTTTGAAGCAAGTAGGTTGGATTAAAATGATTTTAAATTTGATTTTGAAATTAAATTTGTGTATATGCAAGTTCCGTATTACCAGGGTGCATATGAAAAGTCCTACATGTGAGTTTACAACAAGAAAAGGGCATATGTATGTCGTTGTCTATAATTAAGACTGTGTATGCGTAGAGTATAATTTTAAAAGTTAGGTTTAACAGTTGAATTTGTCTAATCTTGCATGATGGTGATTGAATGGCATGAAAGAGAACACAATGAGATAGATAGCTTGGTTTTGGAAGACCAAGAATCACTGGATGCTCTAAAAAACTATGGCTTGCTCAAATTCTTCATGGTGTAAAATATGAGGGCTCAATCAATATTGCTAAACATGTTGATCAATTATTAGGATCCAGGACAAGGGTTATTTTTTCATTGATTCAATGCCCTTACAAATTGAAGTGGATGATATATATTTCATTACAAGTCTCTCCAGGAGAGGATAAGTGGTATATTTGAAAGATAAGGTCAGTAGTGGTTTGAATGTAGATGATTGCATTGCTATCTATTGTGGACCAAGGACAAAGAAAGTTGGGTCCCAAATCCCAATAAAAAACATCACTAGCATGGAAATAAATATCCTCCTTTTTATGATTTCCAGAGTATCAGGATCAACCTCACTTCATCAGGATTCTCGACCCTACATGCCTCTAGTAGTGGAATTCTTGAAACTTGTGGTTTATAATTGGTGTACAACACTCTCAGGTAACATGAAGAGGCAACTTACATCATACAAAAAATGGAAGACCACAAATTTCGGTTATGGTACCATACTTTGATCATTTTTCTTTGAGAAGATTCATGAGTTCTGACCTCAAGTAGTACCTGCCATTAGTAGTCCAAGAGACCCTCAGATGGCTAGGTTGGTGGATTTGATGAGAAGAATTGGAGGAGGCCAAGTCACTCAAGCGGATTTTGATGAAGAGTTCTTCTAATGGTGGGAAGAACAAGTCGTAGCAATAGAGAACTACCCCTATGCAGGGCTTGAATTAAGAGGAGATCTGAAGTTAGCACTTCCCGAAGGAGTTGCATGGGGCAACATAGGAAATTTGTTTTGAATTTTTCACTATATTTCATTTTTTTGTTTCTTAAGGATAATCTCAAGAAATTAAAATCTTTTTTCGTGGAACAAAAATCCTGACAAGATTAAAATGATAATGATGCATATGTGGGACCAGTGAGGCTTGAAGGTTTTCCAAGGCATGGGCACCAAGGTAGATATGTATAAGGTGCAACACTAGAGTCCAAGAGGGTTCTTAGAGTTGTCAGATGAACTTGGAGAGTTTAAATCACTCGGTTCCAATGGCAGTTGTAGAGGACCTATTAGAGGTTGTACAAAGATAAGTGGTAGGAATACCATGAGATAGGGTGTGGATTTTCTGATGAGTGGAAAACTCCATTGTCTACTACTGTGATGCTCACCTAGGACATGGCCCTCTGTTGGGAACGGGATCCCCCAAAGGACAGTTTTGGGGCTAAAAGCCCATGTTTTTGTCAAATTTTGTAATAAACTTGTAAAGACTCTGCATTTTGTGGTCGTGGAGCGCAAAGGTGTCATAAGTCATAAAGGGTTGTCTGCCCTTAGTTTGGTAAAGTAAAAGTTGGTTGTAAAAGATATACCCATGGTTCGCGAACCATTGGATTGTATAAAAAGAGATAAGCTCTAAGTAGTTTTTGAGTAATGGAATATCATGAATAAGATAATCATAGTTCTGAAGTAAGAAGTCTAAGTTTTAAGTTGTAGCATAGGTAAAGGCTCTACAGCTGAGTGCGCAGAGGCCTATGGTAGAAGTCTGCAGCTGAATGCGCGGACCCCTACAACTGAGTGCATGGACCCCTACAGCTGTGTGCGTAGGGTGGTTAGAGTCTGTAATGGCTTGAAGACATCAATAAAGAGAAGTATTCTGCAATTTTTGTGTCTTTGTTCCGATTAATGCATCTTGTCATTTTATGTATGAATTTCCTTTATAATGCTTATATGGTGCGCGAATGAATGTAATTATGTTGGATAACTGAACGCAAATAAGAATATCTGTTTACGCGGTGCTAACTGTGAGTATCTAATAAGATAAGTAAGATTCTTAAGATAACTTGACAATCTGAGCAATACGTTGCCTTAGCAGTGTGAAAGTATCTGAATCGAAGGTCAGGGCTGCACGAAGGTTAGCCATACCCTTTCACAGAGGTATTGAAGGGAGGAATAAGGGGTTAGGTAGACAGAGCCCTAGAACTAAGTGACCTATGTGAAGGCAAGAATATAGGGAATAGAACGACACCACAACCATCTCAAGGTGCGGAAACTTGGTTCCAGCATCACCCCATACTGCTTTTGTGTAGGGATTTGTTTGGCTAATTCCTAGTGAACCTGGGTCAGGCCCCCTCAAGCCAACAAATGGTTTCGTTGCGGGGAGCAAAATCTGCATAAGAGATGTGTGATGTCATACCACTGGAATCCAACTAAGAAAGAGATTAGAGACTGGTTGGATAGAAAGATCCACTAATTCGCGACGCAAGAGAATAGAAACTCACAACTGATAAGGAACAGTGGCTGGATAGGTACCTATATACAGAGATCCACGAGATCTTCTTCTATTCCTTTCCAGTTGAGCTATACGAATGGATCGCGAAGCTAGCAGATAACTAAGGAAGGTGGAGAATTGCGGTCCTATTGTTTGGACCTCATAGCTAGTACAGAAATTGGAAGCATCTGAGGACACAATCGCCCGCACTATTGATCATTGGCTCGATCACATCATAGGAGGATTTATGACTGAATTCATGGTCGATACCTTAGTCAGCTACGATGAGGTGGAGCAATGATTTTTCAAAGGAACACGAGGTAAGTACTTGAAATATTTGAATACATGGATTAAAATGCTATTGTGTAAAAAACGGGTTATGCAGCTACCTTGATGTTTGGAGCTATGCGAAGCAGAAAAACTTACAGGAATGAAGGAAAAAAGGGTCCTTAATATAGGTCATTGATTTCACGTACACAAGGTGACGAAGAGGGGATAACACAGACTTCTTCACGAAGTGCTATTTAGTTAATAAGATAGGGATTCTCATGACTTCCACCTCCACCCACTCCACCTCCAACTTCACTACCTTCGCATGAGAATTCACCCGTACCACCTCCGCCGCCACCACAGTTTAGTATGGCAAATTCAGTGAAGTTGCCTTTGTTCAAAGGCTTGGGAAACGAGGACCTGAACCAATTTTGGTTCATTGTGAAAATTGTATGGGAAGCTCAAGGCGTTACAGATGATAACATGAAGAAGGAAACCCCGGTTAGTGCTCTGCAGGATCGCGTGCTAACCTGGTATATCAAGTACTCTAATGATAACCCGAATGCTGGAGTGGAAAACATCCAAGAAGCACTAAATATGGAATTCAGTAGGCCTAAATTTGAGGCACAATCCATTATGGGTTTCAAATAAATCACGATGAAACCAGGTGAGACACCTTGGGAATTAGATCAGAGGTTGAAGTGTAAGATCCGTGAAGCTAATATGAACTTGACAGATGGGTAGCATCGCAAGTGGTTTGTGGCTTCACTACTACCAAACCTAAGGGTTGCACTATCACAACAGAAGATAACGACTCAGGAAGAGGCCTTGGAGATTGCAATGAGACTGCATGAAACACCGATGCAAGATCCAAATCTGGGGGTTTAGAAGATCCATGCATAGCTGAAAAATCTTTGCCTTGAGATGAAAAGTTTGAAGAAGGATAGAACAGTTCGACTAGAGGTGCGCGAGGAGGTATGGTGCCTGAAATGCAAGGGTCAGGGGCATGATAAAGACCATTGCCTGGTATTTGCGAACTATATTATACGAGGACTTATGGCCTTGAGGCCGGAAGCTCAGGTAGGACCAAGCACTAGGCCTGCATTTTGGTGCTCTAAATGTTAGGTAGTAGGAAAACATGCCACAAATAACTGTCATTTATTGCAGAAGTTTGTACAGACACCGAAACAACTGTTTTGCAACTTTTGTAGGTTAGTAGGACATGATGAGCGCAACTACAGAAGCTATGATCTGATGATAGATAGAACACACGCCTATAGGGTATAGGCAGAAACGCGGCCCCCTGACTAGAGCGTGGGGATGGAATGGACAACCTTTCAGGGGAATGAATGAGGCCAAGGCGGAGGAGGCCCTGGAAGAGGTCGGGGAAAATTGATCTGCTACAATTGCGGAGGACCAGGACATTATGCCCATGATCGTACTAACCCAACACGTCCGTCGTGCAAGTATTGCACTTTGTTTGATCATGAAATGGAAGAATTCCCTACGCTAATAGCAAGGATACGTGACAAGGGAGCACTACCCCCTCAGCCAACTCAGAACCTACAAATGATGAGATCTGAGCTACGCGAAGAGGATCCAAATGTAAATATAGTTCTCTGAAGTGGAATCACAATAGGAGATGATAAGGGGAAACAACCCGAGGATGACATGTGGGTTTGCAAAGCCCCCACAAAGGAGGCTGAGTTCGATTTGGAACGCGCACGTGAAACCTTCATGGAAGTGAAGAAGAGCTTCCCTAAGGCCTCCACCTTAGGGAGAAAGGATATGCTTGATCAGGATATGGACCCCCCTATGCTTACAAATTTCTTGGAAACTTACTTGAAGTTATTGCACGATAGCAAGGCTGTGAAGGGGCTATAGGAGCTTATAAACAGATGCGTCAGAAATTCTCCGGGTGAGCCATGCATAGTACGAAACATTGGTAAACATAAAACAAGGACGGGATGGGAGATGAGACTAACCGTGCAGATAGGAGAGTATGAAATGGATCGGGTTATTTTGGACCTGGGGTCAGAAGCGAACATCCTACAGAAACAGACTTGGGAACGGATGGGGAGACCCGCTGTAGTGGTCTCCGATTCAACTAAGGATGGTGAATCAGTAGAAGACCATCCCCATGGGGCGACTGTAGGGGGTGACTGTAGATATTGAAGGTACAAGCATGTTGGCTGACTTTGAAGTAACAGAAATTGTGGATGACAGCAACCCCTATCCTACGCTCCTGGGAATTGATTGGGCTATTGATATGAATGGGGTAATCAATCTAAAGAAGAAAAAGATGATATTTGAGAAGAAATATCTCCGCGTTATAGTACCCCTAGATCCTGCTGAGGGATTGTGCTATACTGAACCAGTCTGCGATTACGAGAGCGATGATGATCTGGACTGTATCTATAAGATAACAGTGCGAGACCAATATTGGGTGAATCCAATAGTGAATGGATGAATTACATGGGATCGCGAGAGTTCCTGCACCTCGGAATCTGATGAAGCATTAGAGTGCTGGAAGAATTGGTTACATGAAGTAACTACACTAAGCTATATCATGATGACTCGATCGTTGCACTGTGTGTCATCAGAGCTAAGGAATCTGCCCACTTATGTTGGCCTAAATGATGTAGATATCTTTCTGGATGCATTTTAGATGGAGGTACTAGAAAAGCAGTGCTTCTAGATGTTGGGCTGGGCACTGCGTGCTACGCCCGCAAGATGGTGGGGTACAAACATGGGAAGCTTTGATGATTGGTGTGAATGTATGAGAATGATGAGGACATGCTTTGGCAAGCCAAAGGTGCAAATGACAGACAAGTATGATGGGTAGGATGACCTGCATGTGCACTTGGCCAAATGGGCTCAGGCTTATGGAGAGAAGCCCCAACCTAAATGGGTGCACTTGTTCTATCACACCCTAGATGTCATCCCGATGAACTGGTATGTAGAAACAAAGCTCCACCATGGTACAGGTGAATGGGATATTTTGCATGAAGGATTCATAATGACATTCAATTTTGAAGACGGGTTTGACTGTATTGATGAGGCGCTACAAGAGATGAAAGCAACAATCTTTAGGATACAATAGGATCCTTTACACATGATTCAGCCTGTGTGGGCTACTCAGCTAAGTCATGCGCTAGAATGCTATATGGTGTGCGAATGAATGTAATTATGTTGGATAACTAAATGTAAATAAGAATATCTGTTTACGTGGTGCTAATTGTGAGTATCTAATAAGATAAGTAAGATTCTTAAGATAACTTGACAATCTGAGCAATACGCTGCCTTAGTAGCGTGAAAGTATCTGAATCGAAGGTCATGGCTGCGTGAAGGTCATTCGTACCCTTTCATGGAGGTATCAAAGTGAGGAATAAGGGGTTAGGTAGATAGAGCCATAGAACTAAGTGACCTGCGCGAAGGCAGGAATAGAGGGAATAAAACGACCTCACGACCATCTTAGGGTGCGGAAACTTGGTTCCAACATCCCCCCATACTGCTTCGGTTGAGACTTTGGTCCACACTCCGTGGACTAATGCCGAAAATGCCATCAATGTAGGGGATTGTTTGGCTAATTAACATTGAACCTGGGTCAGGCCCTCTCAAGCCAACAAATGGTTCCATTGTCGAGACCAGAATCTACATAAGAGATGTGTGATGTTGTATCACTGGAATCCAACTAAGAAAGAGATTGGAGACTGGTTGGATAGAAAGATCCATGAATTCGCGACGCAAGAGAAGAGAAACCCACAACTGATAAAGGAACAGTGGCTAGACAAGTACCTATATATAGAGATCCAGGAGATCTTCTTCTGTTCCTTTCCAGTTGAGCTATACGAGTGGATCGCGAAGCTAGCAGATAGCTAAGTAAGGTGGAGAATTGACGGCCCTATTGTTTGGACCTCAAAGCTAGTACAAAAATTGGAAGCACTTGAGGAAAAGATCACCTGTGTTATCGATCATTAGCTCAATCACGTCATAGGAGGATTTGTGACTGAATTCGCAGTCGATACCTCAATCAGCTACAACGAGGCGGAGCAACACTTTTTCAAAGGACAACAAGGTAAGTACTTGAAATCTTTGAATACCTGGATTAAAATGCTATTGTGTGAAAAACAGGTTATGCAACTACCTTGATGTTTGGAGCTACGTGAAGCAGAAAAACTTACAGGAGCGAAGGAAAAAAAGGGTCCTGAATATAGTCCGTTGATTTCACCTACGCGAGGTGATAAAGAGGGGATAGCGTAGACTTCTCTGTGAAGTGCTATTTAGTTAATAAGACAGGTATTCCCTCAACTGCCACCTCCACCCACTCCATCTCCAACTTCACCACCTTCACATGATACTTCACCTGTACCACCTCCGCCACCACCACAGTTCAGTGTAGAAAATTCAGTGAAGCTTCCTTTGTTCCAAGGCTTGGGAAATGAGGACCTGGACCAGTTCTAGTTCGTTGTGAAAGTTGTATGGGAAGCTCAGGGTGTTACAGATGATAACATGAAGAAGGAAACTCTGGTTAGTGCTCTTCAGGATCGCGTGCTAACCTATTATATCAAGTACTCTAATTATAACCCAAATGCTGGAGTGGCAGACATCTAGAAAGCACTGAATAGGGAATTCAGTAGGCTTAAATCTGAGGCACAATCCATTATGGGGTTCAAATAAATCACGATGCAACTAGGTGAGAAACCTTGGGAATTAGATCAGAGGTTGAAGTGTAAGATCCGTGAAGCTAATATGAACTTGACAGGTGGGCAACATCGCGAGTGGTTAGTGGCTTCGCTACTGCCACACCTAAGGGTTGCACTATCACAATAGAAGATAACAACTGAGGAAGAGGCCTTGGAGATTGCAATGAGACTGCATGAAACACCGATGCAAGATCCAAATCTGGGGGTTTAGCAGATCCATGTGCATTTGAAAATTCTTTGCCTTGAGATGCAAAGTTTGAAGCAGGACAGAACAGTTCGACTAGAGGTGCACGAGGAGGTATGGTGACTGAAATGCAAGGGTCAGGGGCATGACAAAGACCATTACCCGGTCTTTGCGAAATATATTGCAGGAGGAGAATTGATGCCCTTGAGGCCAGAAGTTCAGGTAGGACCAAGCGTGGGGCCTACATTGTGGTGCTCTATATGTCAGGTAGTAGGAAAACATGCCACATATAACTGTCATTTGTTGCAGAAGTTTGTACAGACACCGTAACAACTGTTTTGCAACTTTTGTAGTTCGGTAGGACATGATGAGCGCAACTGCAAAAGATATGAGGTGATGATGGATAGAACACCTGCATATAGGGTACAGGTAGAAATGCAACCCCTGACCAGAGTGTAGGGATGGCACGGACAAGTTTTCAGGGGCACGGATGAGGCCGAGGCAGAGGTCGTGGATAGTTGATCTGCTACAATTATGGAGGACCAGGACATTATGCCTACGATCATACTAACCCAACATGTCCGTCGTGCAAGTATTACACTCTGTTTGATCACGAAACAGAAGACTGCCCTATGCTAATAGCAAGGATACGTGACAAGGGGGCACTACTCCCTTAGCCAACTCAGAACCTGCAAATGATGAGATCTAAGCCACGCGAAGAGGATCCGAACGTAAATATAGTTATTTGAAGTGGAATCACAATAGGAGATAATAAGGGGAAACAACTCGAGGACAACACGTCGGTTTGCAAAGCCCCGATGAAGGAGGTTGAGTTTGATTTGGAACACGCACATGAAACCTTCATGGAAGTGAAGAAGAGCTTCACTGAGGCCTCCACCTCAGGGAGCAAGGATAAGCTTGATCAGGAGATGGACCCCTCTATGCTTACAACTTTCTTGGAAACATGCATGAAGTTATTGCGTGATAGAAAGGCTATGAAGGGGCTATAGGAGCTTATAAATAGATGCGCTGGAAATGCTCTGGGTGAGCCACGTGTAGTATGAAATATTGGTAAACATAAAACAAGGACAGGACAGGAGATGAGCCTAAATGCGTAGATAGGAGAGTATGAAATGGATCAGGTTATTTTGGACTTGGGGTCAGATGTGAATGTCCTATCGAAACAGACTTGGGAATGGATGGGGAGACCTGTGCTGTAGTGGTCTCTGATTTAGCTAAGGATGGTGAATTAGTAGAAGACAATCCCCATGGGGCGGCTGCAGGGGGTGACTATAGATATTGAAGGTGCGAGCGTGCTAGCTGACTTTGAAGTAATAGAAATTGTGGATGACAAATACCCCTACCATGTGCTCCTGGGAATTGATTGGGCTACTGATATGAATGGGGTAATCAATCTAAAGAAGTGGAAGATGATATTTGGGAAGAAACCACTCCACATTATAGTACCCCTAGATCCTTCTTAGGGATCGCGCTATACTGAACCAGTCCGTGATTATGAGAGCAATGAAGATCTAGACTATATCTATAAGATAACAGCACGAGACCAAGATTGGGTGAATCCAACAGTGGATGGATGAATTACATGGGATCACAAGAGTTCCTACACCCCGAACTCTGATGAAGCATTAGAGTGTTGGCAGAATCGGTTACATGAAGTAACTACACTGAGTTGTAACATGATAACCCAGTCGTTGCGCTATGTATCATCAGAGGTAAGGAATTTGCCCACTTATGATGGCCTAAATGATGTAGATATATTTTTGGATGCATTTGAGAGGGAGGTACCAAAAAAGTAGTGCTTCCAGACATTGGAATGGGCACTGTGCGCTACGCTCGCAAGATGGTGGGGTACGCACAAGGGAAGATTTGATGATTGGTTTGAATGTAGGAGAATGATGAGGACACACTTTGGGAAGCCAAAGGTGCAAATGGTAGACAAGTATGATGGCCAGGATGACCTGCGCGCGCACTTGGCCAAATGGGATCAATCTTATGGAGAGAAGCCCCAACCTGAATGGGTGCACTTGTTTTGTCACACCCTAGATGTCGTCCTGATGAACTGGTATGTAGAAGCAGAGCTCCACCATGGTACAGGTGAATGAGATATTTTGCGCGAAGGATTGACAATGACATTTAGTTTTGAAGACGGGTTTGACTATATTGATGAGGCACTACAAGAGGTGAAAGCAACAATCTTTAGGATATCAGAGGATCCTTTACACTTGATTCAGCCTATGTGGGCTACTCAATTGAGTCACGCGCTAGAATGCTATAATGTAACCACTGAAGAAGAAGATGTGGATCTACTAAATATCAACATCCCTGAAACAGAAGGTCACCGTGAGGTTGAAAGACCACAAGTTGATATCCTGATATAACTGTGCCACTGAAAACAAAATAGGTAAAAATTGGTACAGAGGCAGAGCCCAACTTCACGAAGATTGGAAATTACTGGGATGACGCAACGGTGGATAAGGTCGCTGAATTTCTTTACGAATACTAGGATTTATTCCCTACCAAGTTTATGGATCTAAAAGGGATAATTAAGGACCTAGGTGTTATGAAGATCACATTGAAGCTCGACGCGAAGCTGGTTAAGAAAAGGCCTTACCATCTCAATCCGAAGTATAAGGAAAAGGTCTGCTTAGAGCTAGACAAAATTCTCGCGGTAGGCATCATTGAGCCTGTGGAAGAATCTGACTGGGCAAGCCCAATGGTGGTACAAGAGAAGAAACAAAAGGATGAAATAAGGATATGTGTGGATCTCAGAAAGTTGAATGACGCTTGTGTACATGATCCTTTCCCAGCTCCATTCACTGATGAAGTGTTGGACATTGTAGGTGCCCAGGAAGCATATTACTTCACTGATGGGTTTTCGGGGTACCACCAGATCAAAATCACGTCGGAATATAGGAGTAAGACAACCTTCGCGACTGAGTGGGGTTGTTTCCAGTACACTATAATGCCATTTGGATTGAAGAATGCACCCACAATTTTCTCACACGTAGTAGTTGCTGCGTTCAAGGAGTTTATTCATAAGTTCCTAGAAGTATACTTTGATGATTGGATTATGTTTGGGCTAGTGAAATGCCATGTAGCAAGCCTGTGCCTGATGTTGCATACCTGTCGAAGGTACCAGATCACACTCAACCAAAGAAGTGTTTGTTTTGTGTTCCTTTTGGGACCTTGCTAGGTCATGTGTTTTGCAGACAGGGACTGATGGTAGACCTCACAAAGATCATGGTGATACTAAACTTGGAGGAACCAAGGAGCATGAAACAGCTCCGCACTACACTAGGAAATACAGGATATTACATAAAGTTTATCAAGGGCTATGCCCAGATCACAACGCATATGGAGAAGTTGTTGAAGAAGGATGTCACATTTTGCTGGAATGAGGACTCTAAGAAGAGCCTGGATGTATTGAAAGAAAATATGGTCACTGCACCGATCCTAGTCTTCTCGGATTGGAAGAAGGAGTTTTATGTACATTTCGATGTGTCGTGTATAGCGCTGGGAGTAGTACTGACACAGGCTGGTGGAGAATACTTGGACCATCCTATAGCATTTTCAAGTAGAAGGTTATCCAAGGCAGAAAAGAACTATTCCACCACTGAGCACGAAGGGTTAGCCATGGTGTATGTGCTCCAGAAGTTTAGACACTACATGCTGGGAGGCCATTTTAAGATGTATACCGATCACTCCATGCTGAAGTACCTAGTCAATAAGCCTGTGTTGTGGGGTAGAATCTGCAGATGGTTGTTATTGTTCCAGGAATATGATTTTGAAGTTATTGTGAAGCATGGACAACTGAATGCGGGACCTGACCATCTGTCACGCATCGAAACAGGGGAGGAGCCTACTAATTTAGAGGAGGGATTTCCTGACGCACAACTATTTGCAGTGTGCATTATTGATGGTCATTTTGAGGATATAATACAATTCCTAATGACAGGAACTGCTCCGGAAGGATACACCATCCAGTAGAAGAAGGAATTAGTGGTGTGCGCAACAAATTTTCCTGTCATTCCTAGGCATCAATACAAAATGGGGTCTGATGAGGTATTGCAATGATATGTACCTGAGTTTGAAAGAGGCAGCATCCTCGCGGACACTCATAGGGGTGCCGCGGGAGGACATTATGTAGGGAGAGTTACTGCGCAGAAGATTCTACGCGCAGGGTTGCGGTGGCCAACCCTCCATTAGGACTCAAAAGTGTATTGCAAGCCATGTAATGTATGTCAAAGAACTGGTAGGCCATCACAAAGGGATGAAATTCCTCTAAATCTAGAGATGATGTTACAACCCTTTGAGAAATGGGCAATAGATTTTTTGGGACCCATTCATCACAAAGGAAGATGTGAGTGAGGTACATTATCACCGCGACGGAGTATTTGACTCGTTGGGAAGAGGCACAACCTTTGAAGGATTGCACAGGCACGACTGCTGCAAAGTTCCTCTTTGAGCATGTATTGATGCAATTTGGTTGCCCAAAGATTTTGATGAGTGATCATGGTACGCACTTTCTAAATGAAATGATCAGCGCGCTAACAGAGGAATTTCAGGTATATCACCAGAAGAGCATGCATTATCAACAGCAGGCTAACGGGATGGTGGAAGCATTCAATAAAGTGCTAGAGAATGCATTGACCAAGATTTGCAATGCTCAGCGATGTGATTTGGACCTATGCATACCTGCGGTACTATGGGCTTATCGGACGACATGCAAGAACTTGACTGGACAAACTCTCTTTAGGCTAGTCTATGGCCTTGAAGCGGTAATGCCTATGGAATATATTGTGCCTAGTCTCCGCATAGCAGCGCTCACAGGTATGGTGGATCGTGGAGCCCAGAGGAAAGGCTCACACAACTGGATGAGCTTGAGGAAGAGATATTTCTAGTGGGATTTCACCAACAAGTCCAAAATTAGCACGAAAAAACATGTCATGATCGACACATTAAGCTACAGACATTTAAGGTAAATGACCTGGTTTTTTTATATGATAATAAGTTTGATAAATTTCTAGGGAAGTTCAGGAAGCACTGGTTAGGGCCCTATGTCATTGAGGAGATTACCAATGGAGGAGCAGTGCAACTGGTCAAATTGAATGGAGATCCCTTCCCAGTAAAGGTGAATTGCAGTTGATTGAAGCCATACACCAGCAGTTCGGCCATGTGACTAGATGAAGGTAGTCTTGACACTCCAGGTAGCTGAAAGGAGGTGTGGGAATATAAACTACACTGCCTAGGTTGGGGAGCTATGCGATTGGAGGATTGTGCGAAGCAAGGAAGTGTCACAGGGTTCGTGGCAGTGCAAAGGGGGTTGCGCTACCTAGGGAGAAGTTGCGTAGGTTAGCCGAAAAGTGACTGTTAAAGTCACTGTTCATACTTAGATGGTAGAAATGTGGCCAAATGGAGCAGGCGGCAGACATTTAAGATGAAATTTATGGCTCAGATATTTGAAAATATGCTGCCAATCTGGGATTAACGAACCGAATTTGGGGTAACTGTCGGATTTGAATTCAAAATGCCCTATAAATTAAAAGTGGCTTTCCAATGAAAACCACTTGGCATTTTGAGAATTGAGTTGTTGAGCTTTCAGGCACATATGAATCGCGATCTCTACAACCTTCTGATAGCCAATAAAGTATTTGAGACATTGCCAAAGGAGACACAAGAGTTCTTACAAAAAATCATGTCAGTGCCCATAGAAGCTATAAATAACAAAGGAGAGGGGTCGGTGCCGGAAGTTGAGATGGAGGCAGAAGTAGCTACTCTAGACATCACTGAAGTACTTGCCGAGGTCCCCAAATCACCGAGGACATTGAGACCAAAGCTAATCCCCACCAAGGAGCCCACAAAGGATAAAAAGGGAAAGTAGCCTGCTATACAGGTGCGTGCATTGTCAAGCAAAAACCCACTGAAGCCCACCACACAAGAGAAGGGAAAAGCTATAAATTTGGAGCCAAGAGGAGTAAGACATTGAAGATATCCTGATAAACGATGAGGATGTGGGAGTTGAAGTAGAGGAGGTTGAAACCCAGGGTGCGGACCCTATTACTCGGTTGTTGGAATATGTCCCTCTGTGCAAGCCCAAGACCAAGGTACCAAAGGACATTGATGAGAGCAAGACCCCCCTGCAAACCCCTCTGCTGCCGGATGAGATTGTTTTCGATGGACCGCGCTTGGCACGAGTGCCATTGCTGAAACTTGAAGACTGGGACTTGGCCGATCACGAGAAGTTCCCACACCTGGCGACTGAGCAGTTGATGCACCGTATCATTGATACAAACTTTGAACTGACTGCATTGGAGTTGTAGAGGTGGCTCCGAGGAGTAGACAAGGCAGGGTTGCTCAACCTGCTTTGGGTGCTGCACTACAACCGCACCCCGGTGACAGTTTTGGTCATCAAGCAGCTGTTGTGCTTGGTGCATGATGGGTGTCTATGAATGGAGGAGCCAATACCCATCACAGATTGATTCATTCACCGAATAATGCGATTGTTATATATAGGAGAGAATTTGACCATGATATTTGGTGGAAAAGGTGGCGAGTAGGCTCTCGTAGAATCCATGAAAGAGAAATTTAAACTGGTGAAGAAGCCACACGAATACACTATATCTAGCATCTGTGACTCTACTATGAAGGTAGCCACACATATCCTAGTAGGGAAAGTGATGAGGAAGTGTCACACCGATGAGGTGTCGGTGCTTGTTGTCACGCTAGTAGCCCAGTGCACTAAAGGAGTCCAGCTCAACTGGTCAGACTACCTTAGCGGAGAGTTCTTGGTGAAATGCCACGAAGCATAGGAGCTCAGTAAGATGTTCCACTACACATGGCTATTGCTGTCAATTGTGCTGGTATCATGGGAGCTGCCAAAGGATAGCCAGTTCCCTTCGATCGTGCCAGACCTCCCAGAAGCAACGAAGTACACTTCGTTGTGGGCAACCAAGGATGCACAGCGAGTCAAGAACAACAAGATCTTCTGGATATTGATGGAGATGGACATCTGCATGGCTATCAATTGCAAACCATGATTATCACCTACGATGTATGCCAACTTGTAGGGCTATGCCGAATTCAAAGAAAACTTTCATCATGTATCCATCAGGGCGTAGAAGGACCCTGCACAGAAATGGTTTGACTTGCCTTATCTGGCAACGGATGACGCCATTGACGTGGTGCTTGATCAATGGCCGACAAAGTGGTGCTCTACAACAGACTTGGCAAAGGGAGGAAAAAAGTCTGCCACACAGAAAAAGAAGGAGGAGGCTAAGCTTAAGATGACACAGCTGGCCAAAAAGAAGAAAAAGGAGGTCGCTGATAAGGCCCAGGTGGAGTGTGAGGCCGTGTAGTAGAAGCAGACAGGTGGGATAGAGTGGGGCTCTGACAAAGGTGCAAGGTCGCCTTCACCTGAGACAGAGGAGGAAACAAAAAAACACGGTGCAAACCCTCAGGAGACGTCCAACCACATCAAGTGCCCAAGGGATTTGGAAAAGGGAGGGTCTAGAAAGAAATCGAAGGCTACCAAGACATTATTGGACCCTATCGCATTAACAGAAGGTGGCTTGCATCATATCGGTGACATAGTGCGGGATGTCACTGCGGAGGCCTTGCAACAAATTGAGAAGCAACAACAGATCATCCTGGGGGCTATCCAAACAGGGTTGCAAGAGCTGCAAACCTACGCATTGCAGGCTAGCACGGTGTCTACCATCCTAGCTATCGATGCTTTAGAAGCTACCGATATTCTGCATGCAAACGTCTCCAGTGAGATAGTGTTGCCTGATGGAGCACTGACCATAGAGAATGAGGCTGACAAGCCCACTGTCAGCACTGTAAAGGGAGTAGGGTGAACTTGGCAGTCCTCCCGCGAGAAATGCTCCACCTCTTGCAAGATGGAGTGATTGCATAACTGAGGGCCCGAGAGCACCGCACCCTCCAGGTGATGCAGGAGCATCTAGCACCCTTAGAGAAAGGGAGGAATCCAAAGCAAGCAAATGTGGACCACGGGAGCAAAACAGAGGAAAGTTTGCTTTAAAGCAGAAAAAAAGATTTAAAGTGGGAAAAGATGGATAAGTATCGAAGACTTATAATGTAATCTGCCATGTGTCATAAGCATGCATGTACCGAGAGCTTTAGTGCTTTTGTAAGAGGAAAGCATGGAAAATCTGATCGGATCGTTGAAGTGATCCGATCCAATACTTCTTATGTATATGTGTGTGTCGAACCTGTGTGTTGAAGGTAGAAAGAAGAGAAGAGAGAATTAGATAGAACTATGAAAGCAGATAGAGGGCCGATGTAGTCAAGGGGGACTCTGCTCTAAGGCTGAAATGCCTTAGAATTGTAATCGTGCGTGTTATGTTTAATATATATGTGTTCTGTGGATTTTCTCTGTGTCTGCATATAATGTCCCTTTCCAATTCTGTTGTATGTTATGTGTCCCATGACTTAAAGCCAATTATACATGTTGATCGACCATCAGGCGTGATGGCAATCCAGAGATATCAATGGATTTTGTGCATGCTTGATAGGTCTGGCAGAAACTTGCGTTTAACACAAAACCCTTCAAATGGCAGAAGACAAGTTAAGGAGGAAGCGGTAAGGATATACAAGAGCCGTTCGATCTCTTAAGATCAACGGTCCCAATCCATATCGCATCGGTGACAGAACCATCATCGCATTGGAGAAAGCCTTGGTATTATCAGAATTGGCCAAGGAACAATTGCGATTGTGATAGTGCGATGAGTCGTGAACCGTCGGGTCACGAATCAGGATCGACGGTCCCGATCTAATCGGTGATCGGGGAATGGAGGATGGAGTATGTGATATGTGATGGATGCGATATGCGATATCGCCGATAAACTCATCAGCGATCGGCAGATCGAAGGATCGGGGTAATCGCATCTCACAGAACTCAAGTGATGGCAGTGCTGGAAGAGTTGCGATATGCGATGGGGGGAAAAGGGCCCAGTAAAATGGTGGCTCCGATTCTAAAGTAAGTCCATGGTTGAGAGGTGTATAGCCTCGATACACTTTCGATAAGGCTTAGTGGGCCATAACCCACAGGCCTTAGATTTGACAAATTTGGGAATTGGGATTTTGATTAACCCCCAAAATCTCATCCCCATCATTTGGTATCAGAGCAGGGAAAGTTTCCTGCAAGGAGAAGGATTCCAGAGAGAAAGAAGAATAAGCAGGGGGTACAGTTGGTTAAGCTGGAGAGTTTATGGTCTTACTGTCGCACAGGGAATGACAGCCAAAGGTGAGAAGACTTGCAACAAACCTACAGCAAGAAGCGCTCATATGGTTCCAGAGGAGAGAACCTGAAGGATGCGAAAAGACTAAGCTCAGGAGGAATCTTGGTGAGGTATTGTGTAGCAGAGGAAGACTGTTACTGTAGATGTTTGATTGCAGCTCACAAAGATCATGAAGGTAGTTCCACTGAAGATATGCAGTGGGTAGAATTGCTAAGGACAAGGAGAAGCATATGACCAGGAGGTCATAAACTTTTGTGCCTCGGGAGTCTGATGCAGGAGCATCCAACACTCTTAGAGAAAGGGAGGAATCCAAAGCAAGCGAACGTGGACCAGGGGAGCAAAACAGAGGAAAGTCTGCTTTAAAGCAGAAAAACAGATTTAAAGTGGGAAAAGATGGATAAGTCTCGAAGACTTATAATGTAATCTGCCATGTGTCATGAGCATGCATGTACCGAGAGCTTTAGTGCTTTTGTAAGAGGAAAGCATGGAAAATCTGATCGGATCATTGAAGTGATCTGATCCAATACTTCTTATATATGTGTGTGTCGAACCTGTGTGTTGAAGGTAGAAAGAAGAGAAGAGAGAATTAGATAGAACTATGAAAGCAGAGATAGGGTCGATGTAGTCAAGGGGACTCTACTCTAAGGCTGAAATGCCTTAGAATTGTAATTGTGCGTATTATGTTTAATATATATGTGTTCTGTGGATTTTCTCTGTGTCTGCATATTATGTCCCTTTCCGATTCTGTTGTATGTTATGTGTCCCATGACTTAAAGCCAATTATACATATTGATCAACCATCAGGCATGATGGCTATCCAGAGATATCAATGGATTTTGTGCATGCTTGATAGGTTTGGCAGAAACTTGCGTTTAATACAAAACCCTTCAAATGGCAGAAGACAAGTTAAGGAGGAAGCAGCAAGAATATACAGGAGCCATTGGATCTCTTAAGATCAACGGTCCTGATCCATATCGCATCGGCGATAGAACCATCATTGCATCGGAGAAAGCCTTGGTATTATCGGAATTGGCCGAGGAACAATTGCGATTGCGATAGTGCGATGAGTCGTGAATCGTCGGATCGCGAATCAGGATCGACGGTCCCGATCTAATTGGCGATCGGGGAATGGAGGATGGAGTATGCGATGGATGCGATATGCGATATCGCCGATAAACTGATCGGCGATCGGCAGATCGGAGGATCGGGGTAATCGCATCTCACAGACCTCAAGTGATGGTAGTGCTGGAAGAGTTGCGATATGCGATGGGGGGAAAAGGACCCGATAAAATGGTGGCTCCAATTCTAAAGTAAGTCCATGGTTGAGAGGTGTATAGCCTCGATACACTTCTGATAAGGCTTAGTGGGCCATAACCCACAGGCCTCAGATTTGACAAATTTGGGAATTGGGATTTTGATTAACCCCCAAAATCTCATCCCCATCACCAGGTGATCAGTGAACAACGGATCAAAAACGAGCAGATGGCAATACAGAGAGATGCTACCATCATTGCTGAGACTGAGGCAACCAATCAAAGCAAGCGCATTATGTAGGTCATTGAGGAGGCATCCAAAACGGTCCCAGAGTTGGCCATTCCAGAGGAGGAGTCAGTCGAGGCGCACATCCGCAAGCTAGCCACGGGGGTGCGCAACACTCGTACTGAGATGGCACAGGTTCAGTTGGAGTTGAACTTGTAGATCACAAAGTTACAGTTGAATGCCCAACCTTCAACTCCGCCAGAAGCAAAGGAGCAGTGGCCAACCATTGTCACAGAAGCAATAGTGGTGGTGGATAGTGAAGTAGCAGATTGCACGCAATTGTTTGAGTAGTCATTTGAGGTCCTGACCAGCTTGCTGGAGGAACCCAATGTACAACAACTAGAGACAAAAATGCATGAGCTACAATAGCACTATGATGAGGTTAAAGGCACAGCGTGAATTGTCATGCTGAAACATAGACTAGCCAAGCTGGAGGAGGCCAAGCAGCTGAAGGAACAAGTGGATGGAGCG
This sequence comes from Pinus tabuliformis, assembly GCA_031772625.1. Taxonomy (NCBI): domain Eukaryota; kingdom Viridiplantae; phylum Streptophyta; class Pinopsida; order Pinales; family Pinaceae; genus Pinus; species Pinus tabuliformis. The sequence continues at coordinate 1,650,253,742 of CM062816.1, forward strand.
CTGCACAAGGAAGCAATGTTGAAGGCAAGACTGAAGCCCTGGTTGGATTAGGCTTACATAGTCATAGGATCTATCAAATACAAGCCTGTGACTCTGCAAGCGATGCAACAAAAGCTTCAAGCCAACAGCGCAAGACTAGTGACCGAGAAGATGGTCGAAGATGCGAAGCAAGCGACAGCTCAGTGCACGGTTGAACTTGCGGTCATACGAGTTGAGCTGGAAGAGCTTCGTGCAAAGATCTCCGTGCCTACCAAGTGACTCAAGGGCAAGTCATGATGTTTGTTTTGGGGGCTTTTTGGGAACAAGATCCCCCAAAGGACAGTTTTGGGGCTAAAATCCCATTTGTTTGTCAAATTTTGTAATAAACTTGTAAAGACTCTGCATTTTGTGGTCACGGAGCATGAAGGTGTAATAAGTCATAAAGAATTGTCCGCCCTTAGTTTTGTAAGGTAAAAGTTGGCTGTAAAAGATCTACCCATGGTCTGTGGACCATGGAATTGTATAAAAGAGCTAAGATCTAAGTAGTTTTGGAGTAATGGGATATCATGAATAAGATAATCATAGCTCTGAAGTAAGAAGTCTAAGATTTGGGTTGTAGCGTAGGTAGAGGCTCCACAGCTGAGTGCGCAGAGGCCTAGTGTAGAAGTCCCTAGCTGAGTGTGCAGACCCCTGCAACTGTGTGCACAGGGCAATTAGAGTCTGTAATCACTTGAAGACATAAAAAAAGAGAAGTATTCTACAAATTCTGTGTCTTTGTTCTGATTAATGCATCTTGTCAGTTTATGTATGAATTTCCTTTATAATGCTTATATGGTGCATGAATGAATGTAATTATGTTGTATAATTGAACACAAATAAGAATATCTGTTTACGTGGTGCTAATGGTGAGTATCTAATAAGATAAGTAAGATTCTTAAGATAACTTGACAATCTGACCAATACTCTGCCTTAGCAGTGTAAAAGCATCTGAATCGAAGGTCAGGGCTGAACGAAGGTTAGCCGTACCATTTCGCAGAGGTATCGAAGGGAGGAATAAGGTGTTAGGTAGACAGATCCTAAGAACTAAGTGGCCTATGCGAAGGAAGGAATAAATGGAATAAAAGGACATCACGACCATCTGCGGGTGCAGAAACTTGGTTCCAACATCCCCCTATACTGCTTCGGGTGAGACTTCGGTATGTGTTCTGTAGACTAATGCTGAAATGGCCAATAGTGTAGGGATTTGTTTGGCTAATTAATGTTGAACCTAGGTCAGGCCCCCTCAAGCCAACACCCTCATACTCATATTTCTAGATTTAGACTGATCAAATGGAGACATTATCGGGCATAAGCCCTAATTTTGTAGGATATTTTTCCACATTTTGTAATATTTTTGAAAACTATCTATCTATATATACAAATATTTCATGATGATGTTATCAAATATATAGATGAATGTATGATGTGTTGACTTAATGTAATAAACTATTGATGTTCCAATCTGATGCATCGTTAGCTATAAAATCAACAAATTAACTATCTAATCATGGAATATGAATGTAATAAAATTAAACAATCATTCAAGTAATGTCACTCTTAGAAATTGTCATGTAATAAAGGATTCCTCACATGATAAACATTGTTTAACTAAGGCATCAATAGTTGTGAGTCCAAGTATACCACTAACAATTGAATACCACAAGATATCGCTTCTGAGAGTAAATTAATAATGACATTGTATTCATCCATGTTATTAGAAGCAGGGACTATACATATGCCTCTTACAAGCAATAACTAACCAGATGGATAATGGATTAGCCAAGCTGTGGAAGCTAGGTTCTTAGTGTTCCAACTAGCACCATCTGCAAATCCTAAGTACAACATATCACCCATCTATTCCTGCCAAATCAGATCGAAAACACCATCATAACCATGAAACATTTGGTTAGAAACTAAAGCTATATATAATATTTACAAAATAAATCAGATGCTTAGGCAAGATCCTAGGAATAATACTTTTTGAGATAGAGCCCGTTCCCTTCAAAATCAACTAGCTCATAAGCACCCTTATTTAAGACGTGAGTCAAATTTTCGTAAGTCGGGGAGAAAATAAGATCGATGATGTAAATCATCCCTTGGTATTTCCACACCTATCATTGCCTCTAAAATTTCCTCATCAAATAGAAAAATAATATTGAGACAATCCATAATTCTTGGGAACGAGATCTCCCAAGGGACATTTTGGGGCTTAGAGCAAGATTTTGGTCAAAGTTTGTAATTCCAATGTAAAGACTCCGCATTTTGTGGGCACGGAGTGCGTAGTTTGTTAAAGAGTCATAGATTTGTCTGCCCTTAATTTTGATAATGTAATGTCGGCTGTAGAAGATCTACCCATGGTTCGCAGACCATGGAAATGTATAAATAGAGCGAGGCTCTAAGTAGTTAAGACATCACGATGTGGAAAATATATGATGGATGCGAGATAGATTTGTGAAGCGTAAAGTATAGTTTTGGGTCATAGCGTAGGTAGAGGCTTTACAGTTGAGTGTGCAGAGGCCTAGAAGTCCATAGCTGAGTGCGCGGAACCTTGCAGCTGAGTGCGCAGGGCGAGTCGAGTCAGTAATCAGTTGAAGTATTAATAAAGAGAAGTTTCTATCAATTCTGCATCTTTATTTCCTGTTTTATGCATCTGTTATCTTGGGTATGAATTTCACTTCTAATGCTTATATGATGCGCAAATGTGTATAATTGTGTTGATTAAGTGAATCCAAGTTGGAATATCCGTTTATGCGAAGATAATTAAGTTTAGTCAATAAGATAAGTAAGCTACTTGGCGTAGTTTAGGAAATAGCGCAGTCTGCTACCCTAGTAGTGCGAAAGGAGCTCAGCCCCCGGTTAGGGCTGCGCGAAAGACGAATGTAATAGATCATGAAGGTACTGAAGGTTAGAACAAAGCGTGAAGAATCCTATGCAAAGATAGGTCTAGTTGGACTAAACCGACATCACAGACATCTCAAGGGTGCAGAAACTTGGTTCCAACTTCCCCCCATACTGCTTCGAGTGAGACTTCAGTCCACGCACCGCGAGCTAATACTAAAAGGGCCAGTAGCGTAGGGATTTGTTTGGATAAATAACTTTGAACCTGGGTCAGGCCCCCATAAGCCAACAATAATAGTAGTCAAGTAAGTTGGCTAGATAGTTACCACATCATTATCCAAATCCTCTGGTGAAATAGGGATCATATTTGAGTATGAAAAATTACTAACAATAAAATGGTATGAAATTTATGCTACATACATAAGATAAGACATTTCAATCATCTGCCCCCTTTCTAATGTGGTAGTAGGAGGAGGCAAGGTCCAAGGATATAAAAAATAATGAGTTATAAAGGAACATCACAAGGAAATACCTTGGATGATGAAATGGAATTGATGTGTACAGACAGAGGTGGGAAATCAAAAGTACCCATCAATGAGGAATACATTCCAACTCCCAAATTCTCAATAGGCTACTGAGGATTTCTAACCAATGGAATAGTAGAGTCAGAGGATGCATTAGGTTCGTTGGGAGAATAGGATAACTGATCAACTGTAACAATTATCCCTTCATGCAGAAAACATAAGATGTGGAACAAAGATGAAGCAACAATATCCATCACATATACCCATGTTCGACCCAACAAAATGTTGTAGTCCAAATTACCATCAACTATCTCTACTTCCACATTAATTACTTTACCCCCAACTCCAACTAGAAAAGCAGGAAAAATCCCATGAGGCCTATGAGAATGTACATTGAATGTAGTTAAGAGTGTTGGAGAGGGAACCGCTTTAGGAGACCCAATTTCTTTCCAACATGACATTGGCATCACACACGTGGAAGCTCCTTCATCAACTACACTACAAAATATATTATTCTTATGATATGTAGATTTAATTTAAAAAACAATATGATGAGGGAGTCCCTTTTTGACATTTGAAGTATCAAGCATAATAAGTAGATAATATTTTGGATCAACTGCTCCAATCGTAGTGAGTAACACACATCTTTGTGTTGGGCACAATTGGAGTACCTCTAATGTTGACATAACACAAGGGCTATGAACTAAATCTTCAACAATGTAGTAGTTCTTAGCAGCCCTAGCATTTGGATTATAAGTCGAGTACTTTGAGGAGCCTTTCAACATCTAAGGTATAGACTCAACTATGAGCCTCTCTCCATTAAGAGTTTCTTGAGTATCAGAAGTAGTTTTAGCCTTATAATATTCTAGTTCTCCATAATTGTGAGCTCTAGTTGAAATATCAACATGAGTCTTAAGCATATATACATTTGATGGGGATTCCCCTTCTACTTGGGTGCCCCCTAAATGGGTTCTAGTATTAGCATTCGTGTTAGTAAGTAATTGTTTCCCTTAGGGAAAATGGTTGGTAGCATAACATGGGAACTAGAAGGACCCTGTTGAGCTAACAAGTGGTGAGCATCTTAAATATTAGGGAAAATATGCGTAGGATGGTCCCCACTGCATAGCTTGAAAGGAAATTTAACTTTATTTTTAGAAGCTTTCTTGCTCTCACTAGTATTCACATTGGGTTTATTTTCATTCTCCTTCCCTCCCTTATCATTATTTTTCCCATGTTCTTTCTTCTTCCCATCGGATTTTTGATTTCCTTTAGGATTAGAGGAATGAATAATATTAACTGCAACAGGTTGAGAAGGAGGAGGTATGGATGGAATAGTTTGTGTTGTGGGAGAAAATTGTAAAGACATCCCCTGTAACTAATTAACCAACAAACTAGTAGGATTAGCTTTAATCAATCCAACAACCCCATCAAAATGAGGGCCTAGTTTAGGTTTGGTGAGATCAATCTTTGATCTAGGATCATTAGGAAATATCTTATAAAGAACACCATACCGTGAATAAGTCAATTCTAATTCTTGGGCTCTAAAGATGGCCTACTCTTCTATGAAAACTTCTAAAAGTGAGACATCCTTTGAGATTTCCGGCTATAATTATTTGGAAAACCACTCTAGTAAAAACTCATTAGGGATATAAGCTTTCATCAATCTCTTTCTTCTTCACCACTCTTGAATGTGATAAGAGATATGAATAGCCTTATCCTATTCAAATGTGTCCAAGAGTTCAGTACCAACATCATAATGGATAGGAAATTTAAAGTGATTAAGGAACATCGTAGACAACTCACCAAATGTAGAAAATGATCGTCCTTTTTACTCAATATACCATTTTGTTGCATTCCCAATTAGGGTGCATTGAAAAATCCTCAACCTAATCAGATCATCAACGATTGAGTTCGATGAACGCCATAATGGAAAGCGGTAACATCGTTGACAAGATCTTTCCCATACATCCCCCCAAAATTAGGTATGTCTAATGGAAGTTTGGTAGGGACCATGGGCCATGTAGGATTATATTGAATTGGATCATTAGTTAATTTTGAAAGATCATGCAAATTAAAAGTTTCTAGGGATGGTAAGTGCAATGAAACTATAGTATTCGAAGCTCTGGGATTGAGAATCCCAAAGTTTGGAATGGTAAGACATCTATTTTGAATGACACTAGGTTGCCAAGGATTAGTTGTAGAAAAAAATAGATTATAAGGAAAAACTTGGTGTCCAGGAGTATCCGAAGGGTATCCTCCAGTTAATGTAGAACTTTAAGCAACCAGAACATCTCCTCCAAATAGAATATTATAATAAGGAGAAACTCCTTGATAAGGGTTCCATGCACTCGCTAAAGGATGAAAAGATACCGACTAAATAATTGTGAAGGGATATCTAACCATAAACCACTCACAATAGGATTTGTCATGGCTTACCCCTCTTAAGCTTGGAAATGATTAAAATTTTGGGAGAAACTAGGGAATGACATATATCCAATACCTAAAGAAGGACTAGAATCAGGAACATTCCACTTCCAAAGTCAAATCCCTATAATGAGGTGGAACCACTAACTATAGGAGGTATAGATGCTAGAGTGGTGGAAGGTATAGATAAAGAAACTGAGGGAATTGAAAAAGATGGCATCCCATAAGAAAAAACACTAGTAAAAGGAGGAGAAGGTCGGGTGCCCCCACTCAGGATAGGAGTAGAGGTGGAGCCAATAACTACAGTGTTGGGTGTAGTAGTAGGAACAGAAAAAAAACCTCCTCCTATTTTCAAACAAGGATTCTACACAGCAGTAGAATCAATAGTTGTATGTTGTAGCAGCTACAAACTCCCTCCAAAATTTTTCCTTAGTTTCATTTTGGAGCCTTCCCACCAACCTTTCACCGCAGCATGTCTTGCTTCATCAAGTACACAAGCTCTAATGATTTTCTTGTAGAAAGACAGCTTATCGATCAAATCTTGATGCATTCCCCTCATAGGCTATTCATATGGAGTTGGTCCAGCAATAGGTTTAGCAACTCCCTCAAGAATTTGCACGAATCTGGAGGGAAATCAACCTTCCCTCTAGAAATTGTGCAATTATGACTAGCAACCTGCTGGGCTCCATAATTTCACAATTCTACTGAGCAAGATTCATCCAGAAAATTGCATAATCCTTCCCGGCTGGGCTGCTCAGCCTAGAATTTGTGCAAATCTGGGCAGCAGTTAGCTGCTCTGCCCAGAAATTGTGCAAATCTTCTAGGCAGCCAACCTAGCTCCCAGCCAAAAATGTGCATTTCCTCCCAGCAGTTGAGCAGCCTCTTGCATGTGCAGTTGGGTTGACCAGTTCCACCCGAGACCAAGGAAACTTAACTCGCATGCATAAATTTATTTTTCCTGGAATAGAAAAAGGCAACATGTAAAGGAATCCCATGATTCAGGGAGCTATTTTTCACAGCTGGAGGTTATATGCAAAGATCGTTTTAGAATCTTCCCTCCAAGTGTCACTTTTTCCTAGATTTGTAGAACACACGTCATGAGCCCAAACTTATTTATTCGATGCATCAAAGCTCATTCTTTCACATCGACCTTGAAGCTTTGACATCCTACAACACATCTAGGACTCTTCGATACATCCGACTCATCTATTCACAGGTAAATGGCCTCAACTTGTCTTTTTCAACATTTCTATTTCCTTTTTGTGTTTTCACTTGTGCGAGTGTTATTTGATTGATTTATTTGAATGCTTGCTGTCATTTACATGCATAATAGCTTTTCCTAGCAGCGTTTCAGTTTTCGTCAATATCTCACTGTTGTCGCATGCATGTAACTGTTTTGCATGAATGGTCACTGATTCGATGACTTGGTTCACCCACATGCATGTTGATATATTTTATGAATCTTTCATTCAATTTTTTCATGCATGATCAATCACTTCTACTTACACTCAGTATCGCCATGAATTCACTTTCACATTTTCTTTCAGCTGCCCATAGGTGTGTCTGGGCAGCCTTGGCCTAGACTCTACCTCATTGAGACTGCATTGCGCAATCCGAAGAGGAAGGATCTGCCTTCCTCTTCAGAAATGCACATTTCTACCTAGTAGATATCCTCTAGGCTTGATTTGCACAAATCTGAGGGACAGTGACCGCTAGCCAAGAAAATTGCGTAATGTAGTCACTGAGCCTACAATCATTGCTAGCTGGAAATGCGCATTATGCAATTCCAGCGATCAATAGTTAGCCTGGATTATGCATTGTGAAAATATAGTAGCCAGTTAGCCTTCCCAGAAAATCCTGACTACTTTTTTCACAAATCTGGTAGCCAATCTCTCAGCCTCCCAGAAGAAATTACGCAATCTTTGCCTTTCAATCCCTAGGTATGTGTCATGTCATTACCAAATTTGCTTTAGTTTTCACTGACAGATTTCTCGCCATGCATGTCTCTTTGTCTCCAGATATTTCAGGTGTTCATCTGCCTCTTAGCATTATAGGATCAATGGCTTCCAAGAGATCAAGATCACAAGACACTAATGGAAATGAAGCTGGAGCACCAGTTGAGTGAGTGTCCTCTAGTCTACCGATCTATGAAGATACCAAGTTGTTTCTAGACAAGGACATCAAGCTGAAGTGGAAAGAGGTCAATGATGTTTTCATGGGAACTTTTGGGAAGACCTCGAGGACTACCAAGTATACGTGAACATTCAAAATTACATCTTGTACTAGATTGCATGCAGATACCATGCGTTCCCATGCGCGGACATGATACACTGGATCATTTCGCACATTAACCCCGAGACGATGACCTTGAGTAGTGTTAGCGATACAAAGATTGCAACCTTCTAGGAACATGATTATGATGATATGTATCAGATGTTAGAGCCTGTGACCATCATGGAGACTCCCTTTAGCTTACCCAGCAGCAGTACCAACTCCAGAGACATACTGAAGAAATTAGTAAAGGAGGCAGCTAGATTCAGGATGACACCCAACTAGATCTACAAGACGAAGATACTGCGGAAGGCGTATCAATACTTGGTCATATTTCAATGTCGACTATATGGCCAAGAAAGCACAGAAACCTCCCCAAAGAGTTGGGTGATCGCGCTAGAACAACTGGCAAGAGAAGCAAAACCATGTATCTGGTCTAGAATGTTGGCTTATTAGCTGAAGGAATAGGTAACAAAGGCTTGACAGTCACCCGGAGGTATGCAAGTAGAGATCTACATGTCAACCTATATCTTGGATGCAATCTGTGCCCGACATGAGTTCCCAGGCTTGGAGTGGGCATGGTCACCGATGGAGACTAATGTGAACACATATTGCAATTTGTTGTTCGAATGCAGCTTTAGAGGAGTTATCACATGACTCTTCGATTATTATGTCACCCCAGTATACAAGATTATATTCGAATAGGATCCACCATGCATGTCAAAGGTAGCAATGGAGGCATTGATAGACATTGCTGATTGGTATGCCTCACCGTCCAACACCTTCATATGAATGTTCAACGTGGAGAAGCCTCTGCATGTTCTATCAAAGTTTTCCTTGGACATACTCATCATGCAAGAAGTAGCATATCACATCTTGGCAGGATTGATAGCTAGACTGCATCGGAAGAAGAAGGAACCCTAGCTCGCTCTTCCATTGCGCATTGGGTTATACGAGATCCAAAGTTTCAAGAAAGCGGATGTCGAAGTAGAACAGATGAAGAAGTAGCCATTCAACCTCCAGAGTTACAATCTTTATGACCCACATTGTATTGTGAAAGATCACTACACGAGAGTACAGTTCAACTGGATCCACGGGGCATTTCATTGGGCCTAGGAGCACCCATGGAGATATTGCAACAGTTTCTGCAGGCCCAATGAACAGGTCAGCTTCGATGTGGAGTGGTTAGTGAAGAAACATGAAGAAGCATCCCGAAGAGCACCAACACCAGAAACAACAGCAGCAGAGGAGAACATAACAATGCGCAACAAGGGCAAGAGGAAGATTTTTGATCGCATGAAGGATGAAGAAAGCTGCAAGTTTCGAGTAGATCCACTTGTGGAGAAAGTAGCTATGGCTATATAGGAAAAGAGGCAAAAATGCGACAAGAGAGTCATGCAAAGGTAGAGGGAGAAATGAAGAGTGGAAGAAATAGAGAAGAATTTGCATGAGTTAAAAGAGCAACTCAAGAAGGAACAAAAGTTGCGCAAACAGGAGAGGTAAGCGCAACAACAAAAAGTACAACAGGGGGCACAAAATGTACAGATGGATGAAACAATGCCCATACAGGTAGTGGATTCATCAGAGCAGCTAGCATCAGGTGAATAGAGTGAACCCTCACAGGAGCAAGGCTTCTCTCAAGAGATAGAACAAGCACTTGAAAAAATGGATATGGATATGAAGCAGCAAGAGTCAGAGTAGGACATTGACCTCATGCCTCACCACCAAGAGGTCGACCCACCAACTTCACCACATCCAACAGATGAGCAAGTCTCAAGTCACTAAGGAGGCACTGAGATCCTTGGAGATCAACCAGAAGGGGAGATGCACAACATCTCATTCGACGAGTCTCAACATAAAGTTATATAGTCTCGCAGAGTGACAACTCCGGATGATCACACATCTACTATGCAAGTTGAGGAACGAGTGATCATGTCAAATGTGCACAAAAATCCAGCAGCCTTGGCCGATGCTACCAGAGCATATGTTGAAGCCACTAGCTCAAGTGTTCGCTTTCTGATAGCTCAGAATGAGCGAATGGGTAAGGAACTTTAGACGGCCAAGTAAAGAGGAGAGTTGGTTACATCATTCACTCGAGCTAAACTAAAAAAGGCAATACTAGATGAAGTATTGTCCCTTGACACAGTTATGTGGGCGTTGTATTCCATGTTTGGTACCATGCATAAGGAAGTCATCCATCTCAACAAATGGCAACAATGATGTGCTAGGAGAGCATGTATCTTGGCGAACATACATGTTGTTGTTGATTACATGCAAACATGGATGATGAGAGACAAGGCAGCCCCGCTCCACTTGCCTAAGATGATGAAGACCAGTGCAGTCAAGCTAAATTCCTGTATCCGAAGTATGATCCAGAACTATGAAGAGCTCTCGTAGCTCATCACAAGTGTACAGGCTTCCCATGCATGTGTATTCAAGAGTATGGATGTTTTGGTGCACACACATGTGATTCCATCTATTGGGACTCTCACCCAGGTGAAGACAAAGGCACAGGTCCAACTAGAGCTTGACTCATACTTTGATGAGTTGATGCCCATATCCACCAGCCCAGACTTTCCCATTAGTGCATACATCATGCATAAGTATGTCGCTAGTCCGTCCACATTGAAGACAATGATGCGCATGCTTTCAGACAAGTTGGACAGAGGAGCCCGAGCAGTGTACCCGGATGCTATGGAGGCAAGAGTCAGGTTCCAGAAAGATGTCACCTTGGAGCACATAGACACCATCGTGGACTACCAATCTTGGAATCAGTATGTTACTATTGATCATCACGAGGATGTTGAATAGTTGGACTTCCATGGTTGTCTAAGTCATAGTGATGTCTAGCATGGCTTGCTAAATCCATTTTGCCTCACATGGGTACATGTGCATTGTTATATAACGTCTTGTCAAGTATAAGTCAAGTGTCGATAGTTGGATGTAACAGTCGTAGAGTAGGTCAAGGGTCATGAGGGTAGTTGAATTGTCACAAAGGGGAATGTCAAGGGTCACCCCACCCTTTGCTATAAATTTTCCCTCATAACTCATTATAAAGGCTTTTGGTTGTCCAAGCTTCCAATAGGAGTATCTAGAGAAAGCTTGGACAGTATTGTAACGAGCCTTGGCTTCTCCACTGCACAAAGCTAGTACATCTCTTTGGAGGAGCAGGCAGTTGTGGCTATAACATTCCGCTGGCAAAACTTGTGGTTGGACATGGATGTATTATATGACTGGAACTTACACTTCTTAATATAACAAGAGCCAACACGTTTCATGCATATGTTGTATTGTATTTCATCTATCTGGTTTACTCTAAATGATATATGTATATGTTTACTTACACGTGCATGTATAACTATCTGTGTATGTATGTATGAATCTTTCTGAAACGTGTTGTTGGTTTAACCATCACTTTGGATCACTAGCTAACTTTCCTTCCATGTTGTGATGTATCTTTGCTTATGTGTTCCCTTCTTAACTCCGTCCTATCATAGGTTTCCAAGTGGAGCACTCATCTCAACCCCCATCTGTTAGAACCTCTCATACACCTTCCTTGGCTCACTGCACTGGTCACACCCTTTCTACCAACAAAGTTATCTTACTTGCCTCTATTCGAAATCACAGTCAAGGAATTACCGTATGACCCACTGCTGGGACTTCTACACCAAATAGTTTGAGGTATAATTGGGACTTCTTACTGGGGAGATCCCCTGACATGTTGGTGAGTCCAGCACTGTCAACATTTTTGGCACTAGAAGGAGGGCCAGATGACAAGCTATGTCCTCTCATCCTATTTTGAACCTTTATATATCTATCATTGATTCTTGTACTCTCCTCCGTCCACGATGTTTTTCGAATCACGAAGATGCTACCATCACAATGGAGTTTTTCGATCACTTGTCCACTTACATGTATGATGGTGAAGGCAAAGTGGCCTAGCCTGAGTTCTTACATGAATTTATTTCCATGATTCATGAGGGAGATGGATGTTCTGACGAACAGGCCAGCTTGCTGCTTGCATACACACTTCGTGAATCTCCACTTAGGTGGTTGTGTAGCCTACCAGCTGACAGCTCGCACTCATTTGAGCACTTCTATGATCTCATTGAAGACACTTTCTATCATTTTGATCCATACCATCTTGACCAAAAACTGTTACAGCAATGGAAGGCTCTGCATAAATCGATTATGGAGTTTTGGCAGCGCTTTGGTGACTTGTAGTTTCAAGCTTCGAGGAGCTAGATGAAATTTTTCTATCTTTGGGACCAATTTGAGTATTTCCTTAAGAAATCTACTTGTCCCAAGAAGAATTTTGAAATCAAGCCTTGCTCAACATTCTTCAGTGATGGAGCACGCAATCAAAAATGGATGTGGCCACTGTCACAAGTGACTGTCCACCATCCCCTCATCAAATAGCTCCACCACTGCAGAGTGATGTTGAGGATCATGTTCACACACCAGCTGTCACATCCTCCCAACATCACTTCACTTAATTTTCACACAGATTTGGTTGTGAGTCCTTTGAGTTGTCATATGCATATTGTTCCACGACCTCCATATTTGCACTCGGTTGTTCCTCCGGATGATACTGTCTTGTGTTCTTCCATTCCAGACTCTACACTCATTGTGAATGAGGAACAAGCCACTAACGGAGTTGGTGTTGCACAACCAATATGTGTTGTCATTCATGAAGAGTATGAGTGGGAGCTTGAGCATAAACACTCGGTGAAGGATGACTCCCATCCGTTCAAGCCTCCTCCATTCATTCATGACACCTTTGGTGAACCTGCCATCCATGATTTTGCATGTGTATCTTCATCCGCAGATGCACCCATTGTTGATCACTCATAGGACACATCAAATGTTGGTCCATCATTCGACAACAAAGAGGATAAGCTACTCATTGAAATCCCACTTGATCTTTCTTCTGTCTTTTCCAAATACACATAGGATGATTTTGTTCGCTTTTCATCTACCCCTCTGTTTGATTTATCAAATCATGATGATGCTGATGAAATAATCGATTTTTCTGATCATGGCTGTTGTGATCCATTAACTCCCATATTTGATGACGATCATGATTCTATCACAGTTGATTTTTCAAAGGCACCAGTTTTTGATGATCTATCTAATGATGAAGTCGAAACACCTGAGACTGTCGAGGCACTTCAGCCTAAGCTGATGGTTATGTCAGGCCATCGCTATCTTGAGGTTCGTTTCACTTTCGGTCAAGAAATTGTTGAATCACCGAGGATCCTCATCACTCATCTATATGCATTGAAGATCAATCTCACACATAGATCATGCTTCCTCCACTCAAACTGCCTGATCCCATCGCTCATGCAATGGAGGAATCTTACATTGCAAGCACACATGCACGACACAAGTTGTCTTTGTTTCTTTCGTTTAATTGCATGTCATAGTCAAGAATGTGCATATGCTTCAAAGCTACACGTAGTGTCGCACAACATCGTGATAAGTCCATGGAATACATGTCATGTACTTACACTCACTCATGTCTTGTGGGCACTTTGAAACATGAGGTGTGTTTTTATTCATTGTTATATCTTTCTTGCTTGCTGGTTCACACAATTGGGTTTCTTGCAGACCAAGCCTTCATCAACATGGGTCAACCAGTGCACCAATGGTTGCATTGGAAATGTCACTTCATGTGATGAGGCCCATGCACCATTAGCTTAGGAGTAGGAGTATTGTTTTCTTTTAGTTTGTTTGCTTGCATGCTTGTTTTCTTACTTGTTTTGGTTGTTTGTTTGTTTGCTTGCTTGTTTTCTTAGTCGCTTTGCTTTCGATTTTGCGTTTGCTTTTGCTTTTCTTTGTGTTCGTTTGCTTGTTTTGTTCATAGGTTAGTTTTGCATGAAACCATGTATAACTCTTGAAACAAGATGGGTAGAGTACAAGAGGCCTTGTGCAGCTATTAATACTTGGTTATCTTTCATCTTTCCTCTATATGAAGAAATTGTTATTTTTATTCCATGATACGTCTGTTATCACTCAGATTTTCCCAAAAGTTGTAAGAAGGGGAAAGGGGTCCGAGGTAACCACAAACCAATCTTTTAGACACAGAATCTAGCTAATCTGTGTCTAGAGAGGGCTCTATCTTTAAGTTTTAGCATTGTTTGATAAGGTTTTAGGCTAGATATTAGAGCTTGGGATTTTGTTTGAATTTTTTGGTGAAGTTCAATAGCAAAGGGGTAGAACTGAATAGTTTAGTCCATTGGGCTAATGGATTCAAGGAAAATGGTTCAACTGGATTTGGTTTCTCAATAAATGATGGCTTCATAGGGCAGGATAGCTGAACAGGGGACAAATAAAGACTTAAAAAGATGGAATAGACTTAAAGCATTAAAGGGCAATTAAGAATCCTTCAACAGGCTTTATGAGAAGAGAACATGCCTAACCATCAATAAATAGCAGTTAAGAATTCTTTACTAAATGATTAAATTGAATAAACTAGGAAACAGTAGCAATTAAGATTTCACTGTTTATGCTAGTTCAGAAGAAAACATTGAGAACAAAAATGATTGAAGACATATTGCACTTAAGCACTTTCTGAATTATTCCTTTTCGTTTTAACATTTAGATATGAAACATAATGTATATAAAAAATCAGAAAACATTAACACATGAGATATAAGATACTTATTTGTTTGATGTCCAACACATGAATCCTGTGAAAAGTCCTTTACATCAATCCTTCATCCAGCCAGCCATGAAAAATTTGTCCAACAACACTTTTTATTCCAAAATAATCAGTTTTATAGCAATGTCAGAGAATCCACCCTATTTTCTCCGAATGGGGGTGTATTTATACAAAAAACTTTACAATGAAATATCTCATAACAAAGTGAGATATAAACTGGGATGACTAATCATATCTTTCAAGAAAATAGGGCCAGAAGACCTCGTAGATGATAGATAAGGCAACTGAATGGTTTGTTGTCCCTATTCTTGAGAATGTGTTGGAGTTAGGCCCTATGATTTGGCCTCTTGCTGTCCTTGGTGTAATTATGTGCTGGCTGCTCTGTTTTGATCTTCCTACTGATACACTTTACCTGCATCTGATACTCTTTACCTGTTGATCTCTTTTCATCTTCTTTATCCTTATTGACTGTAGTAAAAATCAAAATTTACCTTTTACCAAGGATAAATTACAAAATTTAAAGCATTTATTCCCACCATTTTGGCTATGGTATTCTGGTTTTCTGAAGCTTTCTGAGGGTTTCATCTGTTTCTGTATACCTGAAGAATGTGGGTTGAATTGGGAACAAGTGTTTCAGCTCATGCTCGACATAGAATAAGTTCTCTAGGCTGTCATAGAGAACTCGGCCTCTAGGGAGTGCTTTTATTCCTGATGCACTTGTCGATGAACTTACTTGATTGCCTGCATATTTATTCAATTTATCTACATAATCTTTATGCTTCATTAATTTGTCATTAATCACTAAAGGACTTGGTAGCCCTTTATTCTACAAAATAGCAAACTTTTCCATGAAAGCATTAATCTCTACCTGCATGTCATGACATCTTCTTTCTAAATTCTGCATCAAAGTTTTCTTGGTTAATACCCTTTTGATTTCCAAAATGGTTTCTGTTCTATCTGTGATGCCAAATTCTTCCAGCTGTTCCTTATTCCTGGTATTCAAAAAATGTATGAGCCTGTTGGCTTCCTCAGGCATTTTTCCTAATTGTGCTTTTGTCCTTTGAATTTCTTCCTGGGTTGTCTTCACTAGATCAATCTACTCAAAAATTACTTGGATGGATGGCCAAACATCATTTATGGATTGAGTGATGTTGGCCCAAAGAATTTTCTTGATTTCTGCCAGAGGCTTGTCAAAAGTGAGATCTTTTTCTAATGTTTTTACTTTATTTTCTAGTGCTTTAATCTCTCTTGTTTTTTCTACAATGTTTATCTTTGAGAGATCATAGTTTCGTTCCATCTTAGAAAACTGTTATTTTACCTGCTTTAGCTCTGAAACTTGTAGTTTCATGTCCTCCATTGACTTTACTAATTCTTCTGTGCTCAAATTGGCACTGCTGCCCTGTGTTATCCCTGTTGTTCCTACTGTACCTGTGACCACTTCTGTTGTGGCTGCTAGGATGTTTGGTGCTAATGCCATCCCAAGTGTAGAAGGGACTGCTGTTGAGACTACTGGTATCACATCAGGAGGCTAAGAGGTTGACTCTCCCTACTTATCCTTTAATGCTTTTTCTAATGCCTGCTCTATCTCAATTAATCATTCATTGAGTTTTAAAAGTAAATCCGTCATTTCTTCTTTAGATTTTTGCTTTATGATCTCAGCAGTCTATGGATGCCTTGAAGGAGGCATCTTTAGCTGCTTCCTCAAGGCAGCAATATCTTCATCTTTCTTTTTGATAAGTGCTTCTACACCCTTCACATCTTTGGGATCATGTCCCAATCCAATAATGATTTCTTCTAAGGACTTTATTCTATTATCTTTAGCCTAGGAGGAGGCTTTCTCCAAATTTAGTTGGGTAGTTGTATTATCCAAAGAATTTTGTAGCCTATGGGCCATCATTGCCTTACCAGTCAAGGTTGAATAAATCATTTCTCTAGTTTTTTTATGCAATTCAATCTGATCCATAGGATGAATATCCTCCGCCATGACCTCCAAATTTGTTCTGACATAATCTGCTGCTGATTGAGGTTGTTGCACTTTAGGCTTGAAGTAACTCATTATCATCTTGCCCTCTTTAATGTCATAGGTTGCCATTAATCTTTGCTGATTTGTGGGGGCCATTTTCAAATATTGATTGTAAATTTGAACCCTCAATGGATCATTCATGGCTTTTATTTCTGTAAATGTTTTCTTGATATCTAAGGCATCTTTCCCTGGTGGCTTGAAAGATGATACCTCTGCCCTTTGCTGCCTTTCTAGCTCTTGTCTCTGTGAGCTAGTGGATGTCCCTCCCAATGGAAAAGTTTACTAGCTAACTACCCTTTCTTCCCTCTAACTATCTGTAGTCTCTTCAACAAATTCCTCCTCTAAAAGGGGATTTAGTCTTTGCCTTTTTGTCCTAGGTTGTCCTGAAGGTCCACTGGTAGGGGTAGTAGTTTCCCTGTCTCTCTTTTTATTCCTTTCCTCATTCAGAGGAGTCTGCAAGCTTGGAGGTCCTTCTACATTGGTTTGAGTTGGAGGAGTTGGCATTTGGACCTGTTCTTTGGAAGTTTCAGGTTGCTGAGACATTGTAGACTGTCCTGTGACTTGAATACTGGTTTCTAGTTCTTTACCCTTGGATGACCCTGTAGCTGGTGTGCTGGTTTCCTGTGGAGGTTGCCAAGAAGTTCCAGTAGTGGATGCACCAATTCCTGATATTTGTACATGTAATGGGGAAGTGAACAGTACAGTGGCAGGTTGAATAACAGGTTCCGGAGTGCGTTGCTACAAATTTTCTAACCAGGTGGTAGTTGGAAAGCTTTAGGAGTTGACTAGGACATCGCTTTGCATGGGAACACAGTTTGTCGTATAAAACATTGAAAATGACATTTCATTGGTTCTATTCACAAAGTCAAGGTTGGTGGGATTTTTCAGTTATCAGGCAGGTGACGTAAGTGGGAAAGGATGTTTTGTTGCATGCGAAGGGCGGTAATCAGTCTAGCATCGCACCGCTTTTGGAAACGAGCAGTATTTGGCTAGGTGCCAGCGATCCCATAAGATTTGTGACGCGTGGCAGGAGTACAGGGCGGAAACTGCTTGGTGATCGCTGGTTATCGCATGGTCACCAAAGGGGGTGCGATATGACTAACAATCGTTGGATGATGGGGGAGGGATAGGACGGAGGATAGGAGGCGTACTACGGTGGGGCTTAATTGTGGCAGGCCCAGTATGATTAAGTTTTATTTAATTTGTATCGGGGTTGTTGTGAATGGACGGGGAGGTTCTTAATTAACTTTGAGGGTTAATTAATTCCTTGCTAATGCAGCAGGGGATCTATTACTTAATGAGTTAATGATTAACCCATTAATCTGACTTTAAAACTGTTTACAGTTATATTTAATCGAGGGCGGGATATTTAACATTTTGGGGATATATATTTAGTAATACGGGAAAGGGTGAACTTTTTCAGAAGTTATATAATATAAGTTAGAAATTAATATGAAACAATGTGATAAAAAGCGCTAAGTAAAACATCAAAGTGTACATTTAACTTAGGCTTTAAGTGAAAAAAAGGGGTTTTATGTAATATTGTGTATTTTTCCTAAGTAAAATGGGATTTTACTTAGGAAAAGACTTATGAGAGTGAATGAATGATTTATGGATGGTTTTAAGTACTCAGGCCTTTAATTATTGGGCCGAGGGTCCGGTCCCTCCAAAAGTCAGAGAAATGCTCTGAGCCCCTCCAATTTAGCAAATTCCTTAGTCCTTAGGGAAATTAGTGAATAATTAGGGAAAATGAGAAGGGGAGTTAATCATTATGACTTTGCTTTGCTTGTGATGTCTTCAATGTAATGTATGCCTTGGTCTTGCAATGAAAAATGAAAGATCAACACATTTTAGAAACATTATTCATCACATGTATCATTCTGCAACATCATCTACCTACCCTACCTACTTTAACCTAGCATTTTTTCTCCTTTATTTGGGTGCACTTAGATTGACAAACCCTTATCAAATCTTCCTTTTCTTTTACATGGAAAGCCTACCTAAGTTTGCACTTATTACATCCAAGGGCTCAAATTAAACTGTTGAGCTCCTTTTTATTTACTCTACCTATCTACTTATCTGCCAAGATTACACTGTTTGGTTAGATATTTATTCTCTATTTCTACAACATGAAATTGAAAAATGAATGAGCCAAGTTTAAACAGTTTGACTATTCATAATTGTGGCATAAATGACAAGCTACACACAATTTGTTTATTACAGTAAAGGAAAAAGTAGTGGCATTTAGACTTGCACACTTTCTTGGTCTATTTTTTTTTGGGGTTCATTTTTTCTCATTTTTTTTTACCATCTTTATTCTTTTTACCCTTTGATTTTTCTTTTAGGGTATACCCTCTTCACATTTTTTAAATTTTTTGATTTTTTGAAAATATAGAAAACCTTTGCAACAAGAAAATGTATGAACATATTACATAGCTCATCAAGTCAATCATGACATATGACACCTATTAACGTCGATGGAAAATACGTACTGTTCGAAGTGAACCTTGGTGAAAACACAATGCTTGCGTCCTAACTAGTGTCACCTACTCTAGTCGGTTTTTTTTGGTTAACCCTTGTCAGCTTAGTCAAGTAAAGTAAGGTGAGGGGGAAACCTTAACAGACATGTCAGAGGTATAATAAACTACTTCTCTATTGGAACAACCTCTTCTACTCTCAATAAGTCGAGATCCCTCTTCCGCCTCTTAAATGAATAGGTGTTATGCAGAGTAATGAAGAAAATGAAAAATGAGAAATGAATAAGGCGAAAGAAGAGAAAGGCTTCTTGCACAAAGAGGTGATGCAAGTAACTCCACCAAGGTACTGATTAGGCTCGCTGGCAGTGGAGCCATGTTTATGTTCATATGTGACTCTATCGGGGTACTATCTAGGCCTACTGGTAGCAGAGCAACACCAGAGATGAAACTAAGACTCTGACGACTATAATGCATGTGCATTAATAGACTCCTCAACCCCAATCGAAAAAATTGTGTTGACTTGGCTTGGAATGTGTGTCAATCGACCAAGAGCTTGGCAGATGCTACATCTTACAATCAAGTTAGTTTGAAAACCAAGACAAGTTGAGAACTAAACAATACCTCCGAAGGTGTTAGACTTGCTTTTCACGAACAAGATCCATTCAGAGAGCTGGAGCTCTACTAGTGTGTTACTAGGTGTTGTAGTGGCTGCAAGCACCCTCCAAAATTTTTCCTTAGCTTCGTTTTGGAGCCTCCCTACCAACCCTTTACCGCAGCATGTCTTGCTTCATCAAGTACACAAGCTCCAGTGATTTTGTTGTAGAAAGAAAGCCTGTCGATCAAAGATTGATGCATTCCCCTCATATCCTGTTCATCCGAACTTGGTCCAGCAGCAGGCTGAGCAACTCCCTCAAGAGTTTGTGCAAATCTGTAGGGAAATCAACCTTCCCACCAAAAATTGCGCAATTCTGATTGGCAGCTTGCTGGGCTCCAAAATTGCACAATTCTGCTGAGAAAGCTTCATCTAGAAAATTGCACACTCCTTCCTAGCTGGGCTGCTCAGCCCATAATTTGCGTAAATCTGGGAAGCAATCAACTACTCTTTTTAGAAATTGCACAAATATTTTGGGCAGCTAGCCGAGCTCCCAACCAGAAATGTGCATTTCCTCCCAACAGTGGAGAAGCCTCTTTCATGTGTAGTTGGCTTGATTAGTTCCACCCTGGACCAAGGAAACATGACTTGCATGCATGGCTTTCTTTTTCCTAAAATAGAAAAAGGCAACATGCAAAGGCATCCCATGATTCAGAGAGATATTTTCAGTAGCTAGAGGTTACATGCAAAGATCGTTTTAGAATCTTCCCTCCAAGTGTCGCTTTTTCCTAGATTTGTGGCATGCGCGTCATGAGCCCAAACTTATTTATTTGACGCATCAGAGCTCATTCTTTCACATCGACCTTGAAGCTCTAACATCCCACAACACATCCAAGACTCTTCTACACATCCATCTTAGCTATTCACAGGTAAGTGGCCTCAAGTTGTCTTTTTCAGCATTTCTATCGCTTTTTTTGTTTTCGCTTGTGTGAGTGTTATTTGCTTGATTTCTTTGAACACTTGCTGTCGTTTACATGCATACTAGATTTTCCTAGCATCATTTCTATTTTCATCAACATCTCACTGTTGTTGCATGCATGGAATTGTTTTTCACGAATGGTCACCGATTCAGTGACTCGCTTCACCCATATGCATGTTGATCTATTTTCTGAATATTTCATTCAATGTTTTCATGCACAATCAATCACTTCTACTTACAATTAGTATTTCCATGCATTCATTTTCACATTTTCTTTCAGTTGCCTGTTGGCAAGTCTGGGCAGCCTTGGCCCGGACTCTACCTCACTGAGACTGCATTGTGCCCTCCAGAGAGGGAAGGCTTTGCCTTCCTCTCCAAAAATGCACATTTTTTCCCAGGAGTTGTCCTCCATGCTTGCTTTGCACAATAAGGGACAATCACATTATGCAATTCCAGCAGTCAACAGTCAGCCTTGATTACACATTGCGCAAATCCATCAGCCAGTCAATCTCCCCAAATAATCCATACTACTTTTTTGCACAAATCTGGCAGCCAGTCCAGAAGAAATTGTGCAATGTCATTCCTAAATTTTCTTTGGTTTTCACTGACAGATTTCTTACCATGCATGTCGCTTTGTCTCCAGATATTTTAAGTGTCAATCCACCTCTTAGGAGTACAAGATCAATGGCCTCCAATAGAGCAAGATCACAGGACACTAACGGAAATGCAGCTGGAGCAGCAGTTGAGCAAGTGTCAACTAGTCTATCGATCTATGAAGATACCAAGATGTTTCTAGACAAGGACATCAAGCTGAAATGGCAAGAGGTCAATGATGTTTTCATGGGCACTTTTGGGAAGACCTCGAGGACTGCCAAGTATACATGAACATTCACAAGTTTGGCTTGTACCAAATTTACACAGATACGCCACGTTCCCATGCATGGACATGATACACTGGATCGTTTTTCACACTAACCATAAGACAATGAACTTGAGTAGTGTCAACAGGACAAATATTTCAACCTTTTGGGAATGATATTATGATGAGATGTATCACATGTTGGAGCCCGTGACCATCATGGAGTGATCTGAAAATGGGGCACTTAGGCTTCTTGTCTAACTTACAAGAACCTCTCCCACTTCCAAAGCTTAAATATTCCCAAGTCTTATTGATTAACCAATGCGGAATTAAAAATATGCTTGAAAATATAGGTGTATTCTTATGTTTATTGTGGACTGTTTATGTGCTTTAAAATCTGTTGTGTATGCTAATATGTAAATACATACAATATTAACTAATGCAACAATGAACCAAACACACAAAACAACAATTTAATTAGGAGTTCACCCAAAACTCTTGGGCTACATCTCCGTGAGCTCTAGTCAACTCAATTAGGCTCTCTGGGATTATGGCAGGTCCTTTTATAAGCTCTTGGCTCAACTCCACTATTTTACACAGGAACAATGGGCTTAGAACACTATCTCTCGCTCGCTCTTGAAGCTCTCGGCTTTCTGTCTCTCAGCTCTCGCTCTGGCTTCTTTGGCTCTCAGTAATGTACAGCTCTTTGGCTTTCCACTTGAACTCCAAGTGACTCCTTTGGCTTCTCTGCGCTTTAGCTTTTTCTTTCTGCGCTCCTGCTCTCAATTGAGCTCTTTTAGACCTCCGCATTGCCTACTTATGCTCGATTTTAGCAAAAACTCTAGCAACCCCCTTCTGTTTCTGACATTCATGGCTTTTAAGCCAACTGGCACTGTCTGTTCGTTTTTCTCTTCTCAGGCTCTCTAGCTCCTAGCCTCTGTCCGCTCGAATTCCCTTCTGAGCTTTAGCACTCATGGCATAACGTCTTCAGGGAAGGTGGCCACCTGTTCCCTAACAAAATGGACCATCAGTGCCCTTGAAATCCCAAAGATGGTCATTCTCGGCTTACACAGGAAAATACATAGAAAGCCTGTAAAAATCCACCCAAATGCGTCTATCGGACTTCAAAATTTATGAACTCCGCCTTATTTTCTATCGGGTCCGCCTTTTAAATCACTATCACATGTCGTAAATGCCCTGTTCCATGGTTTCCCTTTGTATTTTAAAAATACATTAAAATATTGAAAAATCCCGCAAAACGGCCCATATCAAACTTGAAACAATATATATTTTCAAACAATATATATTTTCGTTCATAGCCCCATTGGCTCCAGATGTATATCGAAAGTCACATATGTATCGGCCCCCCGCTCCGTGGTGTTGCTCCAATGTGATTTTGCGATGCGACTTGTCGCAATCGCATATCGCATGAGCCCCAGGGCCTGTCTATATGGCATGGCTGATGCTGACACAATCCACCGACGAAGATATTAGGGATTGCGATATCACTCGGCCTGGAGTCCCGCCTTTTCCTTGTGGCATCTCTAATTGCGATCCGCCGATATTGGCGATCACATTATTGGCAGCCCGGTCTTGCCTTTACTTTATATACGCATGTGCCTTCCTACGACCCGATTTTTCAGGGATTGGCAATTGGGAGTGCTTCCCCTTTTTCGCTTAAATTTGCCTTTGACCTCCTTTGATGCAATTTTCTTCATAAAGGATTTTGCCTCTTTTTCTAAGGAATAAAGGGAATCTTCTTTGAGTGATAACTTTTGCATCCTAAGTCCATTCTTTCCCATTCAAGTTGTAGCAAATTCAGAATGAGATGATCTCTGCAATGGGGCTAGTTCCAAGAACTTCCTTGGACTTTCATTTTCCTCGGTGAGGAACACCTAGACTTAGGAGTCTATCCAAAAATCCATTTTGGATCACGCCTTCCCACTAAAAGAACTTTTGGTATCCAAAAGACTGATATACTGATCTGAATAGTAAATGAGAGTGACTCACCCTCTTCCTTCGGCCTCCCTACACTTGCCTTGCATAGTGCCTCTAAACCAAAGTTTTTGACCACTTCCCTTCTTGGATGGGTGGTAATCCTGGGAAGAGTTGCCTTCTTCTTTGCCTTCCTAAAAAACTCCTGCTGAAATGGTTATAGAAGGTAGTTTGAGCTTCTCTACCTTGATCATTGATCCAAGGTGGCTCAAACAAATGTGAAGTACATCTGCTCCACAAAACTTTCATTTGTACCTATTTGACAAGCTGTCAACAACAACTGTTAACAACAATAGGAATACAGACAACAACTGGATGGGCTAAACTCCTGCTTCAACAAAATAAATAGATTTCACATCTTGTGAACACCTCCATGTCTTACATCTACATACAAATTATGGACTAGACAACAAGCCCCCAAAACATGCCTTTAAAACAAATGACCCTTCAATTCAAGAATGTAGGAAAAAGACCATTAGGACTCTTTTCAAAAAGATGAAACATTTCATCACTATCTCCATCTTGGAGACTGTTGAGGGCCCCGAAATCGGGTCAACAACAAGGGGGATACCCACCCGGTCCGGAACCTGGTTGGCGGCTCCTTGCCCGTTTGGTGTAGCGGGTCCGACTGGGGATGATGGGACCAGCTTCCCAATTTAAAGGATGTGTGAGTGTGTGTAGATTTTGATGATGCTAATCTAAAGGTAATTTCAAGCTAATCTAATTCTAAACTCTAAGCTGACTCTATGCTACTGTAATCTACCAAAAAACAACACATCTAATCTATACTAACCCGGGGTAATATTCTTTCATCATGCGATCTAAAAAGATTTCATACAATAACTGGTAATAAAGATCATTCAGCTATCATAAGAATATAAATCAATTAAGATAAACCATTCTGCATAAGAAGTTAGGCAAAACAGTTGTGAACAGCATATCGCATGATAAGTTATTCATATGTTAAGCACAAACAAATGATTCCACCGTACAAAAGTGCCAAATGGTAACCCAGACATTCATACATCAACATATAAACAAATCAGCTATATATCACTCTGAGAATATGAGCAGAAATTAATCAAGAGATAAAAGTACCATTTATAACTGATTTTACTCACAAACTCCAAGCAATAACGATTTATTTCTACTTACTTCTAACATCTACTAAGAGTACAGAAGTGCAACATCAGTAGCAGACATTAAAATGTAAACATAAATAAATCTCGATCCATCCATTCATCAAAAACCACCTCCGAGGGTGCAAAAGTGCATGTTCTGAGGACAAGTTTTTTGACAAATTTCCGGACCCTTCTCCAAATGCCATGAGAAGGGTTAAATACTACTAACTAACTAATCTTAATTACACAAATTTAGGGAACAACTTCCAATGACCGCCCTTTTACTAAAGCAATTTTATTTCTAAAAATTGAATCTAATTTCTAACCGTTTCTGTATCTGCTCCTTAGTGCTGTAAGCAATGTGAGGTTCGCCTGGAAAGAGTCGGTTGGTTGTCTTTTCCTTTTGCTCGGGCGATAAAAGTAGAAATAACAAAAGCTGGCACCTCTTTCTGACAAACTAGAAGATATTTTTGAAAATCTTCCTCTGGCTGGGTGTATTTGCTGTGTGTATACTTAGTATAACCCAGATTTCTTTCAAACTGATTGTGCTGTTGCTATTTCGGTTTCCGGCCGTGCGAATGACTCAATGAGTTAGGGATTTCGTTGCCTGAACAATCTTACGTATTGAAAATTGCTTCCGTTCTTTGTTCCAGGCTTTTCTGAAGCATCATCCCTTTTTAGCGTTTTTCTTTTTGCTTTATCCAATCTGAGCTTCAAGATCTTTTGCAAACATGCTGCTTTTGTGCGCCTTTGACTCTGAGTCTTGGATAGTCTATTTTCATCAGTGTTTGTGGAGTGATACTCTGGAATCCGCGGCTCTGCTGCATGTGACAACCATTTGCGAAGGCATCTCCTCTCTGTTCTTCAAGTATTGGCGCTTTCCCCTTCTCCTTAGATGTTTCCTGCATATAGATTTATATTAGTTGCTGCCTTACAGTTTACGCAAAGGAAAAGAGACATGACGAAAAGATTGACATGAAAGCTTTAAGTCCTAATGAATGCATAATCATGACACTCATAATGACTTGACTCTTCGAAAAACGCAACAAGATCATCTTTGGATACTCAGGCGCGCAATCATTAATTTCCTTTAAGGTGAGCGCTCGATTTTGGGTTTACAGATCATGCCGAAGAAACTTTGCGATGAGTGGTTTCTGCTATTCGTATCACAGCAATTAATAGTCTCAATCGTCGCAGATCGCAAATCGCAAAATCGTAGTTTGCAAGATCGCAGGTCGCAAATCGCAATATCGCAATTTTCATTTGCTCGTTGTGCACTGCTTATGCGACGTTGCGATATGCGACGTCGCATATCGGCCATCGGCGATTCCTTAGGTTTTTCTTTTAAGGGCGCTTTCAAAATATGCGATGCGATGAATATCGCATCGCTTCATCGCAGCTTACTTACGCGCATAGAAAAACGCTTCACTCTCTCTTTGCGATGCGATATAGCTTTTAGGGAGTTAAATACAAAAATTTTGATAAAAATATTTTTGAGATTTTTTGTTAAGGGTCCCCCTTTGCTTGATATTATTGCTAATACTAAACAAAGAGGGGGGTTGTTGGTGACCACAACAATGGCGATTCACTATGAAGAACCAGTTATCTCTACTTTTCTATTGACATTTCCACTTCCGAAACATAAATTTTTTTCTTATGTCTAAATTTTGTTATGGACAGATAGAGTAGATTACCCCTCATCCTGTCAATGATACTTTGTTTCAACCTTTCTTTTTGTCCAATTGTCTACTTCCCAAGGCTTAGTTCTTGCATTCATACCAGACATTACTCGGTCCTTTTTAAAAGATAAAATAAGGTCTTCTGTGCGTACTGGTTTTAAAATATCCTCATTTGTCGTAGGTAGAGCCTCTGCTGCCCGCAAGCGTCCATAGCCTCGACAGGGTTACCATGTTATCCAGCAATGATCCTTTTTCCTGCTTGAGGTTATTTACAACACTTCAGAGAAAAATCCTTTTTGACACTTTTTCTTTTTTTATTCTCTAAAGAACAATGTCTTGGTTTGGTGGCCAAATTATGACACAGTCATTCACTTGATTTACACTTTTGCTGAACAAGCTGGCTCGTGATGAGACCCCTTGTCTTTTGATTGCAACAATCTTGAGTCGTTGCCCTGTTTTGATAAATAGTTTTGGCAAAGTCAGCAAGTTATAATATCTGTGATCATGATAAGCCGGCTCGTGATGAGACCTCTTATTCTTTGAGATATAGTGTTTTCTCGGATAGTTTCTCTGAATGCTGCGGTTTCCTTTTGCAGGGAGGAAGTCATTGTTTTTCCTTAAGAAAGCTCTGGACGACAATAATAGAGTTTGAAAACAACAGCTTTACAGAGAATATTTATTTTATTATTGATGATACCTTTCATTGTGTTGACATAAAACAATTTTTTACCAAAGGTTGCTTTCATCAAAGTCTTTTGAGAGGTTGAAACTAATATCATATTCAGGATAAAGTTAACTCTATTTGTCAATAATAAAAATCAGATTTTTCGAAAAGCTTTGCTATTTGTACAAGTGAAATCAAAATCTGATAGAGAGTTAGTGTGCTCTTTCATGAATCCTTTTCAATGATCACTTACAACTGATTTTATTTATAAGAAAGAGAAAAACAAAATAAAAATAAAAACAAACTAAAACTATCCTACAAAAATAGAAGAATGATCTTCTTATGGAAAATACATTTTAAGAATCTGTCCATTCACAGGCAAAGAATCTCTTCTACCTGCCAAATCCTGCAACACAAACGTCGATGGGCCTATGACTTCTACAATCTGAAAAGGACCAAGCCACAGCTTCTGAAATTTCGTATGCTTTCCCTTTTCTTCATGAGCCTTATCCCATTTCAAAACTAAATCTCCCATCTGAAAGTTCTTTCTGGTTATGATGCTTGAGTCAAAAGAGGATTTTATTAGCGCTTGGTGGTGAGCATGGGTTTTCTTAGCTTGTTCTCGTTGTTCTTCTAGTTTGATTATCTCCATTTGTCTCAATTGCAAAGAGGGAGTAGACACTTCATCGATGTGTTGTACTAAAGACAAAGAGGGAATGACTAGGTGAGTAGGAAGAACCACTTCTTTCCCATAAACTAAATTAAAGGGAGAAGTGCCGATCGAAGCTTTCTTCGTAATTCTGTCTGCCCATAAAGCATTAACCAGCGCTTTGTGCCAATTCTTTTGGTTTTGGTCAACTGTTCTTTTAATAATCCTGATTAGGTTTTTGTTTGTCGATTCAGCCAACCCGTTACCTTGCGGATAGTAGTTGGCAGAATACTTCAGTTTGAACCCTCTTTTAAGTACAAACTCAGTCATTGCATTTCCAGAAAAGTATGATGCATTATCAAACATTAAGGCTGTTGGCAACCCAAACCTAGTGATGATAAACTGATCAATGAATTCAATAATGTTTTCAGAATTAACTGTCTTGAGAGGAACTGCTTCTACCCATTTAGTAAAATAATCTGTTGCTGTGAGGATATACCTATGCTGCTTAGAAGAGTGAGGAACGATCTCACCTATTATGTCCAAGCCCCATTGGCTGAATGGTTGCTCGATGTTAACCGGTTGTAGTGGCATGGACGATTTCTTTTGTTTCCCTGCAGCAGTCTGGCAGATTTGGCATTTCCTTACGTAATTGTATGAGTCTTTGAACAACGTGGGCCAATAATATCCTGCACGTAAGATCTTATGTGCAGTAGTCTCTCCAGCATAGTGTCCACCTGCTGGTCCATTGTGGAGTTCCTGCAAAACCTTTTCGACTTCAGTTTTCTCAAGACACCTAAGAAGTACAGAATCGTAATTCCTTTTAAACAGAACATCATTTATGAGCTGATATTGTTTAGCTTTCAATCTCAGAGATCTTTTCTTGGTGTGGTCCAGGTGTGATGGAGCATACCCGTTCTTAAGATAATAAATGGTGTCCGCATATAATGATTCTGCGTCGTTTAGGCTTACCTCATATGTATGTACCTCTTCAGATGAGTTCTCAGGAATTTGCGATGCTCCAGCTAACATCTTGCAGAAGCCTTGACCTCTTACGATGTTTGCTGGTTTGATCTTAAGATCGTATTCTTGTAAAGTGGTAATCCAATTCGCCCTCTTTTCGCCCACGTCCTTCTATACCAACAAGTTTCTTATCGTTGGAAATGGTACGACGACTTTGGTATGGGCTTTAAGTAAGAAAGGTCTGAAATATTTGATCGCTTTGAAAACAGCATATGCTTGTTTCTCCACATCTGAATAATTGAGCTCAGCACCTTGTAAGTTCGAGCTAAAGAATGCGATTGGAGCTTCCGCCTTCTCTTGATTTGCTTGAGTTAAAATCGCGGCATAATATTTCTCTGAGGCAAAAGTATATAAGATAAAGGGTTCTGAAAAATTTGGGGTAACTAAAGATGGAGCGTTGATGATAGCTTGTTTGATCAAGTTGAATGCTTCGTGCTCATCTAAACCCCATTTAAAATTTGAATTCTTTTTTATCATATTTTGTAAAGGAGAAATAATACGTGAAAATTCCGGGGCAAACCTTTTTACAAAATTGATTTGTCCAAGGAAAGATTGCATGGCCTTTTTGTTATGGGGAATGGATATTTCGGAAATTTCTTTGATTCTATCAAGTTCAATGTGAATACCAGATTTTGACACTATGAATCCGAGCAATTTCCCTTCACTTAATGCGAAAAAATATTTCTTTGGGTTAAGTGAAATTCCATACCTTAAACATCTTTGAAAGATTTGTTTCAAGTCTTTGAGATGGTCGCTTCGCTTCTTGGAGTACACTGTTATATCATCCAGGTAAATCACTACCGATTTATTGACTAAACCTTTAAACGCGATGTCCATGGCTCTCTGAGAGGTAGCGCCGGCATTGATCAGACCAAATGGCATCTTCCGATATGCGTATGTGCCCCATTTGGTTCGGAATGTGGTTTTTAACTGATCATCGGGATGTACTAGCACTTGATTGTATCCTGAAAATCCATCCAGGAAAGACATTAATTCTGAGCCCGCTACTGCCTGTAGTATTTGCTCCATAGGTGGGAGGGGAAAATTGTCTTTCTGACAGGCTTTGTTGAGATTCCGGAAATCAATACAGATCTGAATATCTCCGTTTTTCTTTCTAACAGGCACCATATTGGATACCCATTTGGAATGTCTGACGGGGAAAATTATTCTGGCTCTCAACAACTTATTTAGCTCAGTCTTTATTTGATTTTCTAAGTTGGGGTGGATTTTTCTAAGCTTCTGCTGGACATGTTTTTCATTGTCAATCATAGAGATAGTGTTTTGAATGATAGAAGTGTTGTAAGTCTTCAGCTCATCGTAATTCCATGCAAAAACGTTTTTGTATTGTCTCAGAAGACGGATATATGCTGATTTTTCTTCAGGGGCTAGGCCATGGCCCAGATTAACGTTTTGCGGCTTCTGATCGGTTCCTAGGTTCACTAATTCATAATTCAGAGTTGAACTGTAGAGTTTAGAATTGGCAGACCTTTTAAAACGACTTTTCAAATCATATAAATCTTCTAACTTAACCACCAATTTAGGTATAGCATTATCAGTGCTATTTTGTTGAACTTGGTGATCATGATGGTCTTCGTCAATTATTTGATTTGAGTAGGATCCTTCAGAAGTGAGGAAATTTACAATGTCAGGGTCGTCGTTGAATACTCTCCAGTTGGTGATGTTGTCAGGGATGGATGGTCTAAAGATTAATTCTATTGAGAACCTATCAGGACTAAAATCTTCGAAGGGAATAAGTCTAGAGGCTACGTTAGCTAACAGGTCTGCGCTCGCATTTTGGAGTCTTGGGATTGACGAAATATTGAATGCTATGAAATGTGAAGTCAGACCTTGTAATAAAGATTGATAGTGCTTTAAATGACTTGACAGGCAATGTATGGTGTTACGTACCTGTTTGACGACAATTTCAGAATCTCCAAAGACTTGAAGATACTTAACATTCATCCTGATTGCTTTGTATAGGCCTTGCACCAAGGCTTCGTATTCCGCTGTATTGTTTGTGCAATCGAACTCAAGTCTGCATGTAAGCATGGTCTTGTTTCCGTCTGGGCTAATCAGAACGCATCCTGCTCCTGCTCCCTCGTTAGATTTAGAGCCATCAAAATATAATTTCCAAAACAAAGATGTATTTACAGAGTTATCTAAAAATTTAAAACACTTTGAATCATCAGTTTGGGAAAAATTTTCAACTTGGGACAAAACTGAATTTTCTAAGTAAGGTGAGGTGTGAGCATTGAAATTGCTGAGGAAAGAGTCTACTGAGTAATTGCCTATGATACTGCTATTGTATGCTATTGCTTCATTCTCTCCTTCCAATTCAGTCACTATGTATTTTTGGTGCAACTCTCGTTCAACCTTTATTTGATTGGGTTTACCGTTGTAGGGTAACCACATGTGTGACCAATCGGTTGAGAAATATCCGTGGAGTTTTTCGGACCAATCCCTGCTAAGAATTAAACCATAGAATTCAGGGATATCAGCTACTAGAATGTCGATAACCTGGCATACTTTCGGGTTAGACGACAATCTTATGGTCACCTGGTTAAGTTCACCAATCACTTCGACTTGAGATCGATCAAGTTGAACTATGCGCACTGCAGATTTCTGTGGCTGAACATTCAATTTGGCACATATTGATCTGGGTAAAATATTCGTTGAAGCACCAGAATCAACCAAGCAATTGTGCACGTTTTTATTGAAAATTTCATAAGTGAGAAGAAAAGGAGGAGTATGAGATCTTGATCTTCCTCCAATCAAGGCAATGTCGTTTGGATCAATCTTATTGATCATGTTGGTTGGAGGTCTTCCCATGTTGTGGGAAGCTACAGCTATAGGTAAAGATGTAGTAGGCACGGCATGTAATTCTTTCATCATTATTTTCTGTTGATGTTTCAATTTGCTCAATTCGTAAAGAGTGATATTAGCCCTAGTCTTTTTCATGTCATCGATAATGTTATACTCCATTTCATCCGACACTATCAAT
Organism: Pinus tabuliformis; assembly: GCA_031772625.1. NCBI lineage: Eukaryota > Viridiplantae > Streptophyta > Pinopsida > Pinales > Pinaceae > Pinus > Pinus tabuliformis. The sequence continues at coordinate 1,650,285,543 of CM062816.1, forward strand.
GTTCTTGATGGAGGTGCTTGATCTGATTGGACTGGGCTAAATTGGGTTGCTCTAGCAGTTGTTTTCTTTGTTGCGACCTTATCTTTTGTTGCAGGGCTTGCGCCTTTCTGTTTAGGGGTAGTTTGGGGAGGATCAAGTTGATTTTTTCTTCGTGTGCTAACCGGAAATGCTTCTTGATCTTCTTCTTGTGGGAGGATGAAATCCCACATTCCTTGTAGTTCCACAACTTCTTCATCATCGGTCTGCCCTTCAGTGGTATTCTCTTCCTCTTCTTCTTCTTCAGATTCGACGTTTGAGACAGCATTGGGTGGTTTCATCTCCATGGGAAGATTTCTTTTAAAAGATCTGTAGGGCTTTTTTGAAGAAGTTTCTGCTACTTGTTTTGTTATGTCAATCATCTCATTGGACATGGCCTTTAACACTTTTTGTAATCCTTCCATATCGAAAGGATCTTTCGTTTGCTTCTTCTTGGTGTCTTCTTTGAAAGAGATTTTCTTAGATTTGCGTTCTTCTATTGCAGATCTCTTTTCTAGGGAAACTACGCGTTTTTATACTGCTAATGCCTCAGTCAAGTTTTCAACTAAGGTTGTCTTGTTTGCCCTATCTACGAAGATAGCCAAGTTTGATGGTAAGGCCATGATGTACCATTCACATCTTACTTCCTCGCTGGGTTGAGAAGCAGCGGGAATTTTGTTGAGGATCTTGTTGAACCGTAAATTGAAATCTTTAATGGGTTCTCTAGTCTCAACTTTAAGATTAGATAGGTCATTGATCAATGTCGTTGTAGATCTGTCATCGCCAAACTTGGTGAGGAATTGACTTTGAAAAATGTCCCAACTTGTGATGGACCCGGAAGGTAACGAAAAGTACCATGACCCGGCTGTTCCTTGCATTGTATAAGGAAAAAGCCGGACGACAGCATCCTCATTGGTAACTCCGTTGAGATTAACAGAAAGCATGAAATTATTGATATGCTCTTTGGCTAGCATGCCTGTTTCTGGATTGAATTTGGGTAGCCATTTCTCGGGATGGGCCGGTATTGGGCTCAAGGGTGGAGGCATCAAAACCGCTCTAGGATTGTTCCATGGAGACTGGGCCATCGTTGAGCCGCTAGTTAATGAAAGTACAGAAGACGGGCCCTGAAGCTGAGGAGATGAAGATATTATGATCTTTGATGATTGAAGAGGAAGGGTTGTGGAAGATGGATGAGTGATTTGGGATGAGGATGTGGGTGGTTGACTTCGCGGTGAGGGGGTTGAAATGGACGAAGTAGATGAAAGAGTCTCACGGTCAGACTCTGGGGGTGTTTTCCTTGCTATTTTCCTAGTAGGGAGAGGGAGTTCACTTGGTTGAATACCAAACTTTTCACTCTTCAATCTGGTCAGGGGATGAGCAGGATTGTACTGCGAAGTCACGCTGCTGTGAGATTTATCAGACCTCTGAGAAAAAATATAGAATCCCTGGAGTTTACGAATCAAGGTTTGAATTTCAGGCGGTTCAATGACCAGTTGGTCTGATATACTAGGGTAAGTAGCAGCGGTGGATACTCGAGCGACTTCTAACTCCGGGTTTAACCGTATTGGAGAAGTCAGGGGAGTTGATGAGGGTGATTTACTCTCAGAATGGTATTTGGATTTTATCTTAGTTTCCATTCATAGTTCGTGCCCTCCTTCTAGCACCAAATATGTTGAGGGCCCCGAAATCGGGTCAACAACAAGGGGGATACCCACCCGGTCCGGAACCTGGTTGGCGGCTCCTTGCCCGTTTGGTGTAGCGGGTCCGACTGGGGATGATGGGACCAGCTTCCCAGTTTAAAGGATGTGTGAGTGTGTGTATATTTTCATGATGCTAATCTAAAGGTAATTTCAAGTTAATCTAATTCTAAACTCTAAGCCGACTCTATGCTACTGTAATCTACCAAAAAACAACACATCTAATCTATACTAACCCGGGGTAATATTCTTTCATCATGCGATCTAAAAAGATTTCATACAATAACTGGTAATAAAGATCATTAAGCTATCATAAGAATATAAATCAATTAAGATAAACCATTCTGCATAAGAAGTTAGGCAAAACAGTTGTGAACAGCATATCGCATGATAAGTTATTCATATGTTAAGCACAAACAAATGATTCCACCGTACAAAAGTGCCAAATGGTAACCCAAACATTCATACATCAACATATAAACAAATCAGCTGTATATCACTCTGAGAATATGAGCAGAAATTAATCAAGAGATAAAAGTACCATTTATGACTGATTTTACTCACAAAATCCAAGCAATAACGCTTTATTTCTACTTACTTCTAACATCTACTAAGAGTACAGAAGTGCAACATCAGTAGTAGACATTAAAATGCAAACATAAATAAATCTCGATCCATCCATTCATCAAAAACCACCTCCGAGGGTGCAAAAGTGCATGTTCTGAGGACATGGTTTTTGACAAATTTTCGGACCCTTCTCCAAATTCCATGAGAAGGGTTAAATACTACTAACTAACTAATCTTAATTACACAAATTTAGGGAACGGCTTCAAATGACCGCCCTTTTACTAAAGCAATTTTATTTCTAAAAATTGAATCTAATTTCTAACCGTTTCTGTATCTGCTCCTTAGTGCTGTAAGCAATGTGAGGTTCGTCTGGAAAGAGTCGGCTGGTTGTCTTTTCCTTTTGCTCGGGCGATAAAAGTAGAAATAACAAAAGTTGGCACCTCTTTCTGACAAACTAGAAGATATTTTTGAAAATCTTCCTCTGGCTGGGTGTATTTGTTGTGTGTATACTTAGTATAACCCAGATTTCTTTCAAACTGATTGTGTTGTTGCTATTTCGGTTTCCGGCCGTGCGAATGACTCAATGAGTTAGGGATTTCGTTGCCTGAACAATCTTACGTATTTAAAATTGCTTCCGTTCTTTGTTCCAGGCTTTTCTGAAGCATCATCCCTTTTTAGCGTTTTTCTTTTTGCTTTATCCAATATGAGCTTTAGGATCTTTTGCAAACATGCTGCTTTTGTGCGCCTTTGACTCTGAGTCTTGGATAGTCTATTTTCATCAGTGTCTGTGGAGTGATACTCTGGAATCCGCGGCTCTACTGCATGCGACAACCATTTGCGAAGGCATCTCCTATATGTTCTTCAAGTATTGGCGCTTTCCCCTTCTCCTTAGATGTTTCCTGCATATAGATTTATATTAGTTGCTACCTTACAGTTTACGCAAAGGAAAAGAGACATGACGAAAAGATTGACATGAAATATTTAAGTCCTAATGAATGCATAATCATGACACTCATAATGACTTGACTCTTTGAAAAACGCAACACGATCATCTTTGGATACTCAGGTGCGCAATCATTAATTTCCTTTAAGGTGAGCGCTCGATTTTGGGTTTACAGATCATGCCGAAGAAACTTTGCGATGAGTGGTTTCTGCGATTCGTATCGCAGCAATTAATAGTCTCAATCGTCGCAGATCGCAAATCGCAAAATCTCAGTTTGCAAGATCGCAGGTCGCAAATCGCAATATCGCAATTTTCATTTGCTCGTTGTGTGCTGCTTATGCGACGTTGCGATATGCGACGTCGCATATCGGCCATCGGCGATTCCTTAGGTTTTTCTTTTAAGGGCACTTTCAAAATATGTGATGCGATGAATATCGCATCGCTTCATCTCAGCTTACTTACGCGCATAGAAAAATGCTTCACTCTCTCTTTGCAATGCGATATAGCTTTTAGGGAGTTAAATACAAAAATTTTGATAAAAATATTTTTGAGATTTTTTGTTAAGGGTCCCCCTTTGCTTGATATTATTGCTAATACTAAACAAAGAGGGGGGTTGTTGGTGACCACAATAGAGACCAAGTCAACTTTCCTCAAGTCAATGTGGCATCACATGCATGTTTACAACAAAGCAATCAACCATTTAAGTTAATTACTCATACATGTTCAAATACAAGGAAAACATCAACATCCCTGTGTTCATGCACATCATGCTTATGCATGCATTTCATCCTTCAACTTTCACTTAAGCACACTGTACTTTTGAAGCTGAAATGAAATATAATGTTGCAGCAACAAAGTGAGTCTCCTACTCAACCTTTTTCCATTCACCATCTTGGTAGAAACCTGCAACTTGCATCTCATCAACAAGGAAATGCAAATAGATGCATCAATATACATGCAATCCTTAATTGGAAAAGAACACTAACCATTTATTACCAATCCAGTTCAAAGGTTTTTCCTTTGTCTGCACATCATCCATGGAAACTTCATTTCCATTTCTGCCATGTTCTCTTTCCACTTTCCTTAGCTTTTGTGGAAGAATTGCTGGATTCAAAGTCCAACATCTTTCAGCAAGATGCCCTTGCTTATGGCAGTAAGTGAAACACATGTGCATCCTCTTGACAACATGATTTGCCTTGTCCAATGGACCTTTGGCTCTTTGCTTCTTTTCCTTCAAAATTTTCTTGTATGTAGCCATTCTCTTCCAACATCTAGAAACATGATGGTTATCCAAACCACAAAAGGAACATGCAATTATTTTCCCATATCTATGTGGAGATTTATCATGCTTTACAAAATCAAAAGGAATGTGTTTAGAACCATATTTATACCTTTCTCTTTCACCTTTATTGCCTTCATGAGGAGGTGAAGCAAATGAAGAAATGGCTCCCTTTGGAACCCCATCAATCTATTTAAGGCTGTTAGAGTTTCCAAAACTCTCTAGTTCAAGTGTGTGATTCTAAACACCTTCATCCTCCAAATGATGTTTCGAGCTATTACGTTCCTACTGAACACAATATTCACACTCTGCAATGCAACCCCTTCTTGGAGCTATTTCAATGGCCTTCATGGAAGTTTTGGAACTCTCTCCATAAGATTGTCCATAGCCAAGACCCAAATACTTAGGCATTTTCTCAACCATTATTGGTTCAACAATACCTTGTGCATGCTTTCCCAAGCCCTTTCCTTCATAGCCCATCTTGGACATTAGCTTGAAACCTATGCCTCTAGTATGTTTTTCAAAAGAACCAATATAATCATTCTTAGAAGAATTTGAGGACAAACTAGAATGGTTTACCTCTTCTTCAAGTTAATACTTGACTAAGGCTTCTTGGGGAACAAAGAGTTGTGACTCCAACTCATGCATCATTTTCAGGTTTATATTTGCAATATGAATTTTCCTCTCCATTTCCTGCAGTCTGTCAGAAGCAACTACTTCTCTTCCTTCATGGAATTCAACTACTCTTTAAGTCTGCTACTCTTCCTTCCATCCTCATACATTTCTCTCACCTTGTCCATCATGATGAACAAGTCTTGCTTCAAGTCTCCATCACAGAGTCTTGTGATGAAGGAGGAATTTGAGGATTCACTTGTAGAAGTTGTCATTATACCAATCAGTAAAAGAACTTCAAACAAGATTAATAAAGTGCTTTATTAAGCAACCTTTTGCAACAAACCTCTTGTGCTTCAAGGATTGCTTTGAGGTCCTTTGGAATAGAAGAATGCCTTTAGCCCTTCTTCCTTCTTGTCCTTCCTGGACTGAGCTATCAACAGCTTTCCCTTCACCTCTGCAAACTCAGAAAATAGTTAGTCTGCAACAAGCATACAATCAATCAGACAATCAATCCTTGACTGCCCAAACACCTTTTAGACAAGCAATCTTTGCTCTATCAATCAAGCATTCTGATATAACCTTCTTTGAAGGTGGGTTTAATCAAACTTAAGCTCTGATACCACCTAATCTGAAAATGGGACACTTAGGCTTCTTGTCTAACTTACAAGAACCTCTCCCACTTCCAAAGCTTAAATATTCCCAAGTATTATTGATTAACCAATGCGGAATTAAAAATATGCTTGAAAATATAAGTGTATGCTTATGTTTATTGTGGATTTTTTATGTGCTTTAAAATCTGTTGTGTATGGTGATATGTAAATACATACAATATTAATTAATGTAGCAATGAACCAAACACACAAAACAACAATTTAATTAGGAGTTCACCCAAAACTCTTGGGCTACATCTCCATGAGGTCTAGTCAACTCAACTAGGCTCTCTAGGATTATGGCAGGTCCTTTTACAAGCTCTTGGCTCAAAACCACTATTTTACACAGGAACAATGGGCTCAGAACACCATCTCTCGCTGGCTCTTGAAGCTCTCGGCTTTTGCTCTGGCTTCTTTGGCTCTCAGCAATGTACAACTCTCTGGCTTTCCACTTGAACTCCAAGTGACTCCTTTGGCTGCTCTGCACTTCATCTTTTTCTTTCTGCGCTCCTGCTCTCAATTGAGCTCTTTCAGACCTCTACGTTGCCTGCTTATGCTCGGTTTCATCAACAACTCCAACAACCCCCTTCTATTTGTAACATTCATGGCTTTTAAGCCAACTAGTGTTATCCATTCGTTTTCCTCTTCTTGGGATCTCTAGGTCCCGACCTCTATCTGTTCGAATTCCCTTCTGAGCGTTAGCATTCATGGCATAACATCTTTAGGGAAGGTGGCCACTTGTTCCATAACGGAATGGACCATCGGTGCCCTTGAAATCCCAAAGATGGTCGTTCTCGGCTTACACAGGAAAATACATAGAAAGCCTATAAAAATCTGCCCAAACATGTCTATCAGACTTCAAAATTTATGAACTTCGCCTTATTTTCCATCGGGTCCACCTTTTAAATCACTATCGCATGTCACAAATTCCCTATTCCGTGGTTTCCCATTGTATTTTAAAAATACATTAAAATATTGCAAAATCTCGCAAAATGGCCCATATCAGTCTTGAAACAATATATCTTTTCGTTCATAACCCCGTTGGGTCCAGATGTATATCACAAGTCGCATATGGATCGGTCCCCCGCTCCGTGGTGTTGCTTCGATGCAATTTTGTGATGCGACTTGTCGCAATCGCATATCGCATGATCCCCAGGGCCTGTCCATATGGCATGGCCTATGCCGACATGATTTGCCAATGTTAATATTAGCGACCGCGATATCGCTCAACCCGGGGTCTCGCCTTTGCCTCGTGGCATCTCCGATTGCGATCTACCAATATCGGCGATCGCAATATCGGCGGCCCGGTCCCGCCTTTATGTTATATTTGCATGTGCCTTCCTCCGACCCATTTTGTCGAGGATTGGCAATTGGGGGTGCTTCCCCTTTTCCGCTTAAATCCGTCTTTGACCTCCTCCGATGTGATTTTCTTCATAAATCCTTTTAGGCCATTTTTTTAAGGATTTTGCCTCTTTTTCTAAGCAACAAAGGGTATCTTGTTTGAGTGATAACTTTTGCATCCTATGTCCATTCTTGCCCATTCAAGTTGCAACAGATTCAGAACAAGATAATCTCTGCAATGGGGCTAGTTCTAGGAACTTCCTTGGACTTTCATTTTCCTTAGTGAGGAACACTTAGACTTAGGAGTCTATCCAAAATCCATTTTGGATCATGGAGTCTCCCTTCAGCTTACCCAGCACCAATTCCAACTCCAGAGACATACTGAAGAACTCAGTAAAGGAGCTGCTAGATTCAGGATGACACCCAACAAGATCTACAAGACGAAGATACTATGGAAGGCATATCAATACTTGGTCATATTTTCATGTCTACTATATTACCAAGAAATCACAAAAACCTTCCCACAGAGTTGGGTGATCGCACTAGACCAACTAGAAAGAGAAGGAAAACCATGTAGCTGGTCTGCATGTTGGCTCATCAGATGAAGGAATAGGTAATGAAGGCTCGACAATCACCCGGAGGTATGCAAGTAGATATTTACATGTCCGCTTATATCTTGGATGCAATCTGTGCCCGAGAGGAGTTCCCCGGCTTGGAGTGGGCATGGTCACCAACGTACACTGTTGTGAACACATTGTAAGTTTTTGTTTGAATGTAGCTTCAGAGGAGTTATCGCACGACTGTCCGATCATTTTTTCACCCCAATATACAACAGGATCCACCCTACATGTCGAAGGAAACAATGGAGGCACTGATATACATTGATGATTAGTATACCTCACCGTCCAACACCTTCATATGAATGTTAAGCACAGAGAAGCCTCCAAATGTTCTACTGAAGTTTTCCTTGGACATACTCGTCATGCAGGAAGTATCATATCACATCTCGGTAGTATTGACAGTTAGAGTACACCAGAAGAAGAATACACTTTGGCTCACTCTTCCATTGTGCATTGGGTTATACGAGATCCAGAGTTTCAAGCAAGTGGATGTTGAAGAAGAAAAGATGAAGAAGTACCGATTCGACCTTCGGAGTTACAATCTGTATGACCCACATTGTATTGTGAAAGATCCCTACACGAGAGTACAGTTCAACTAGATCCACGGGGCATTTCATTGGGACGAGGAGGACCCATGGAGATATTGCTACAATATCTCCAGACCCAATGAATAGGTCGGCTTCATTGTGGAGTGGTTAGCGAAGCAACGTGAAGCAACATCTTGGAGAGCACTAGCACCAGAAACAGCAGCAACAAAGGAGAACATACCAATGTGTGACAAGGGCAAGAGGAAGATTGTCGATCGTATGGAGGAAGAGCAAAGCTGCAAGTTTTGAGCAGATCCACTTGTGGAGAAAGTAGCTATGGCTATACAGGAAAAGAGGCAACAACACAGCAAGTGAATCGCACAAAGGCAAAGGGAGAAATGAAGAGTGGAATAATAGAGAAGGAGTTGCATGAGTTGAAAGAGAAACTCTAGAAGGAACAGAAGCCGCGAAAATAGGAGAGGGAAGGGCAACAACAACAGGTACAACAGGGGGAGAAATGTCTATGGATGGATGAAACAATGCCCGTACATGCAGTGGATTCATTAGAGCAGCTGACATAAGGCGAACAGGGTGAACCCTCGCAGGAGCAGGACTTCGCTGAGATAAAAAAAGCACTTGAACAAATGGATATGGATATGAAGCAACATGAGTTAGAGCAGCACATCGACCTCATGCCTCACCACCAAGAGGTCAACCCATCAACTTCACCACATCTAGCAGATGAAAAAGTCTCAAGCAACAAAGGAGGCATTGAGATCCTTGGAGATCAATTGGAAGGAGAGATGCACAACATCTCATTCGACGAGTCTCAACATAGAGTTGTGTAGTATCGCAGAGTGATGACTCTGGATGATCACACATCTCCTACGCAAGTTGAGGAATAAGTTATCATGTCAAAGGTGCCCAAACATCCAATAGCCTTGGCTGATGCTACCAGAGCATATGCTGAAGCCACTAGCTCAAGTGTTTGATTTCTGATAGCTGAGAATGAGCGAGTGGATAAGGAACTTCAGACGACCAAGCAAGGTGGAGAGTTGGTTACAACATCTGCCCGAGCTGAACTGAAGAAGGCAATACTAGATGAAGTTTTGTCCCTTAACATAGTCATGTGGGCATTGTATTCCAAGTTTGCTACTGCACATAAGGCAGTCGTCCATCTCAACGAATGGCAGCAGAGATGTGCTAGGAGAGCATGTATCTTGGAAAGCATGCATGCTGTTGTTGATTACATTCAAACATGGATGATGAGATACAAGGGAGCCCCACTCCACTTGCCTAAGATGATGAAGGCCAGTGCAGTCAAGCTAAACGCACATATCCGGAGTTTAATCCAGAACTATGAAGAGCTCCCGCAGCACATCACAAGTGTATATGCTTCCCATGCACATGTATTCAAGAGTATGGATGTTGTGGTGCACACACATGCGATCCCATCTACTAGGACTCTATCCAAGGTAAAGACAAAGCCACAGGTCCAACTAGAGCTTGACCCATACTTTGACGAGTTAATGCGCATTGCCACCTGTTAGCGATTGAGATTTCACCCTAGGTTGAGGAAGGTAAACCTTCAAGGCAACATCAAACCATTTCACCTCGTAGCTAGCCCTACGGGGTATGAGAAGGCTCTCTCTGGTCAAACTCGGTGGATTTTTCAATGGGATGAGCTGACCAATTAGAAATACTGATATTAGGCTAGTAAACTGATAAGGAGGGTTGATTTAAAGTTTTTTGGGGTTTTTGGTGGCAATTGGAGGGAGTGCAATTCAGGGTGTGGGGATTGAGCTCAGTTTTTGCAGGTGGGTCTTTGGGGCAAGGAAGGAGTTTGTGCTGATGCCTTAAGCTGAGATGGATGATCAAGGAAGAATGAGAGGGAGCTAAAGAGGGCAAACAATGACTTTGAATCCTCTTTAGACAGTGGAAAACATAAATATTAAACAAAATTGAAAGCTGAGCATGGCATGCATGAATTCAAACTTTATCACTTCTTTTGTTTAATTAGCAGCAATAGAATAAGAGATGGAACACATAAACACACTTAAAATGACAAGTAGGAAACACACCATCAACACAATAATCCACAAGAATCCACAATGATGTCTGCAAAACCCTGGCCTTCCTTTTCCTCAAATTGCAGAGATACAAGTAAAATATACAATAGAGTTTCTCCCTCAAGAGTCCAACCTCTCCAACCATGAAAATGATTGAGAAAATACATAATATAGGTAAGCCAACCTCTTTCCCCACCTCTAGGGGTCGAGCTCAGCTTCCTAGGAGCTGTTTCAACTAATTCTAAACTGAGCACTAGATAATAGGCAGTCAAAACAACTTGCCTCTAAAACTTAGGTAACCCATCCATGCATTTAATATTCACTATTTACATCAAAGAAACTTCTAGAAGTGTTAAAGGAGAGTAAATGTATCCATGTGCCATAAAAATTACCCAACAATCCATCATTTACATGCATTAAGAGTCAACCAAAGTAAAAACAGTGTTTTGTAGGCCGAAATAGTCAAAATGGTGAAATTTCCCTGAGTGGTCGCGCCCCTCCCTTGGAGTGGTCGCGCACATTGGCAGATGTGTTTGAGGGCCTTCCGGGTGTCCAAATCAGGTGCAAGATAGCTTGTTGGAAAGGTCTATGAGTCTACTTTCCAACCCCACTGGAATTTCTGAATTGGGAGTTGATTTGACCCCTCAAAAGTCATTTCTCCCAAGGCAGCTTTCTACAACTCAAAAAAGGGGCAGAAAGTCAAAATTTGCATGTATTTTGAGCTTTTGGAAGTCCAAATCTCCATAAAATCTGAAACCCATCCATAGGCAAGTGTATTTTTGCATGACAATTCCAAAAATGTAGAGTTTTCCCTGTTCTGAGCTGTCCCCACGAGTGGTCGCGCGCGGGGTGAGACCACTCCAACGGCCAAAACCTGTAAAATTCTCAAAAATGCCCAAAATGCCTCAAAACTCTCAAAATTTCTTGAGTTTGCTGCTAGGAGGAGGCTAATGAGTATCATGGTGAGTGAGAGAAGCCTCGGCCAAGATACGGAGTGGATTGGCCTTCTTCTTCTTCCCGAGAGCTTCGGTCAACCTTCTTTGGAATATTTTCATCTTTGCCTTGCAAACATGCATCCTTCCTCTCTTTTATGATGACCACCTTTGCCTCCCCTACGAGGCCTCCACTGTACCTCAACCTCTGTGGAAGAAGACCGGTCATCACCTTGCTCATAGGTTTCAGTGGTTGACATGGTGCTTTTGAGCAAAGTGAAGCAAATAGATAGAGTAAACTGCTGCCCTTGCCTGCAAAAATACTGAGAAGTATGTTGTTTTCAAGGGGAAAAAATCATGAGGGAAATGTTAGGGGAGGGACTTTTTCATAAGGAATGGGAAAATATATAAAAACAGGGAACTTTTAAGGAATAATTCACAAAATGTCAAACATGTTATCTCATCTCTCATCATTAGGAAATCATTTGCAAAGAAATATCTTTATTAGGGAAGACATGTAATAGGGTCACCAAGGGAAAGGACAATACATTTTTCAACAGGGGGTAAGGGATAGCATGTAATACAGGAGATGGGGCAGCACTGATTACTAGCATCAACAGATAGCTCTTAGATTTTTTCCTTTGACTGTACATTATTAGGCATACTCTGTTTTTCCAAGGGATAGATGTACTTTTGGTGCTAAGGGGAAATAAGGAATTAATTTACTTTTTCAAACAATATTTCAGAGTAGCATGTCCTTTAATAAATATGTACAGTTGTATTTGCTTTGTTTTTGCTTTGAATAACACAGCCTTCTTTTCACTGTATTTGTGAGGACTATGCACAGCAATAAGTTTCTTTCGATCTTGCAATGGCTTGGCTATACATAGTAATCTTTTCCTCTATTTTTTTGTCTTTTTTGTTTTATTATTTTTACCATTGCAATTGCTCTTTCCTTTTACACATCACTATTTTGATTCTTGCTGTGTTTTTATATATTTTTTTATAATATTGCTGTGGGGAAGGAATTAGGGTTTTGGGACAGATTTACATAGAGGAATTAGGGTTTAAGGGATGCATATGAGAGGGATTAGGGTTTTAGGTATAGGGAATGGGGAATTGATATTCATTGCAAATGTGATGAGATAGAGACACATTATGACAATTGTAAATCTAATAGGAGTAATGGAGGGAATAAAGAGGAATTAAAAACATTGAAAGCAAACACCAACCTTAGCAGAATTGCCTACATGAACTAGCAATCACTTAACCTATTTCTCTTCATAATTTTGATGATAAAAATGCACAAACACAAGCTCATCATCCTTATTTTCAACATTCAAAACATTTGAGAGGCCTACCTCGAGCAATTTACAAGTCACAAGGCAATTTGAGTGAGTTTGGGCCGGTTCTGCAAGTTACAGCTCGAGTGGTCGCACGCAGGGTTGGAGTGGTCGCGCGCAGCTCGAGTGGTCGCACCAGTGTAAAATTTTCATTGCGGAGGAGGGCTCGAGTGGTCGCGCACCGCCCAGGTGGTCGCGCACCCTGCCCTAGTGGTCGCGCACCAGAGAAACTCTCCAATTTCACTGCAATTCGACCTCCTTCACTATTTTTGCCCTCTTGCTCCTCTTTGTTAGCTCATAGAGGCATAATGAAATGTTTAGAGGGAAATTTAGCTCTTGTAGGTTGAATTTGAAAAAATTAAATCACAAAACCCACTCCCTAATGTTCTATTTTGGCATTCACTTTAACACTGTTTCTTGAGTTGTTTTGTCCTGAATTTAGCTTTTGGGGCACTTTAACTCCGTTCTTTTTGCAGGTTGACCATCTGATGGACTCTGGCGAGGAGACCAGGGTTATTGCCGGCATTTTGAAGAATTTTGAAGATTTTCCTTATTTTTTGCAAATTTCACATGACCTTGGGTTTAAAAACAGGGTTTTTAAATCCAAGGTATAAATGAGCTGTACCTGATGAAAAATATCAATGGAACATATGTACATACCTCCTTCTGGCTTGCTGGGCACTCATGGACCTTTGACTCATGACCTTGCAGTGATTTTTGACCAAAACCCTAGACCTAAGACTTGGGACTTCAAGACAAAACAAAACAAGTATGACACAAGCTTAATACCTGACATGACCTGATCCAGCAAAGCCAAGAAGGGGACAAGGACCAGCTCCTCCATCAGTTTTATGGCATGCCTAATGGGGTGCAAAACTGACACTGATGAGACACCTACCTATGCATATGCAAAGAGCTTTTGATCACCGATGGAGGGCTCAAGACCGACACTAACACCACCAGCCCAAACTTTTAGTGCAGACATCATGCACAAGTATGTTGCTGGTCTGGCCACATTGAATACAATGATGTGCATGATTTCAGACGAGTTGGACAAAGGATCCCGAGCAGTGTACCCAGATGCTATGGAGGCAAGAGTCAGGTTCTAGAAATATGTCACCTTGGAGCACACGGACACCATCATGGACTACTAATCTTGGCATCAGTATGTTACTATTAATCATCAAGAGGATGTTGAAGAGTTGGAATTCCATGGTTGTCTAAGTCATAGTGATGTCTAGCATGGATTTCTTAAGCCATTTTGTCTCACATGGGTACATGTGCATTGTAATGTAACGTCTTGTCAAGTGTAAGTCAAGTGTCGATAGTTGGATGTAACAGTGATATAGTAGCTGAAGAGTTATGAGGGTAGTTGAATTGTCACAAAGGGGAATGTCAAGGTTCATGCCACTGTTTTCTATAAATAGTCCCTCATAACTCATTGTAAAGGCTTTTGGTCAGCCAAGCTTCCAATAGGAGTACCTAGAGAAATATTGGAAAGTATTGTAACGAGCCTTGGCTTCTCCACTACGCAGAGCTACTACATCTCTTTGGAGGAGCAGGTGGTTGTTGTTGTAACGTTTTGTTGTCATAAATAGTGGTTAGACATGGATGTATTGTATGACTGGAACTTACACTTCTTAATATAACAAGAGCCAACATGTTTCATGCGTATGTTGTATTGTATTTCATCTATCTGGTTTACTCTAAATGATATATATATCTGTTTACTTATGCATGCATGTATAGTTATCTGTGTATGTATGTATGAATCTTTCTGAAACGTGTTGTAAGTTTAACCATCACTTTGGATCGCTATATAACTTTCCTTCCATGTTGTGATGTATCTTTGCTCGTGTGTTCCCTTCTTAACTTCGTGCTATCACGGGTTTCCAAGAGGTGTACTCATCTCATCCACCGTGCTTTAGAACCTCTCATACACCTTCCTTGGCTCACTCCACCAGTCACACCCTTTCTACCAACAGAGTTATCTTACTTGCCTCTCTGTGAAATCGTGGTCAAGGCATTACCATACGACCCACTGCTAGGACTCCTACACCAAATGGTCTGAGGTCTAATTCAGACTTCTTACCGGGGAGATCCCCTGACATGTTGGCAGGTCTAGCACTATCAACATTGTACTAGTGATACTAACATTAACCATGAAAACAGAGAGAGAGTAAATGAGGCTACCTAGTCTATGACTCAAGGTACCAACATATGATACAATGTATGGAATATGTTAAGGAAGAGGACTTAAAGGAGTCCCAGAGGAATCTAGAACATACTCTACTTCTATTTGGTTCCTGGGTTGAAATAATACCCTACCAAGAACCGAGACATTTTTGTCCAGACTATGAGCAAGATTAGGCTCTTCCCAAGAAATAGGAACCCTTAATGAAGGATTTGTCTCCACTACGTTAGGTTGAACTAGTTCAAAAGGATTAGCTAAGTTTCTCCTATGCCTTCTAGGTGAAGGCTCGACACTCACAACTGAAAGCCAATGAAGCCTTCTAGATCGACAAATTGAAAGCTCAACTATATTTTATGAAAGAAAAATAAAATACTCAAAACACCTAAGGCATGATAGGAGCACAAACAACTCACTAAAAAGATCCAAAAGATACAAACAAACAAACAACTTCCAAGTATTTCTGCTCCGGGTGATTAGGATGAACTCAAAAATACAGGAAAGTGAATAAAGGGGCGCTCTGAAGGAAATTTGGGATGATGAGGGAGCAATTCTTACTGACAAAGGTATGAGGAATAGTTACACTAAATTCTAGACAATAGCCTTTCTCAGTGAAAGTACCCTCACTTAGCGGGGCACCCTTTAAAAGTACTATGAAAGTGATACAACCCCTGCCTCAAGTATCATGGGCATTCCCCCCCCCGTAGTCACGTATGTGGTCCCTAGGGAAGGAGCCTAAGTTTACTAGTTTTTAATTAGAAGCTAGGTGGAACAATCATGAGAGCATAGTCAGACAAGTAGGAGAGGGGGTATCTCTCTGTCCTTATCTTCGTACGTCCTTGTGCTTGACTCATGTGTTAGAGGAGATTTCATGGACAACCTATATGATACTAGATTTCCACTCTTTAATCAACTTCTATACTTTAGTTTGAGTGGCCTTGGAGATTTTACTCTCCACATACCTATTCCAAGGCTCTAGAATGCCTTAGAATTGTTCCTATGACCAATGAAAAAAGTCTAGTTCATTTTAGTTTAAGCATTCATTTTAGTGTATGTTATTTAGGACAATGGATATAAAAGTGCAATTGATGATGTTCCAATGCAAAAATAAATCAATAAGAAAATATAGGCTACATGCAAATTCAACCCTTCTTTTTCTTCGATGAAAGATATTTCTACAGGGTTCTACGAGAATCTAATAAAGAAAAAAATATTTTCTTTTTTCAATAGGCACTCACACATTCAAAATATAACCAAAAAAACTAAATGCTTGTTCTAAATGCATTTAACCTAATGCAAACTAGTATGGAAATGCAAGATTCAAACACAACCCTAAAGGTAAGAAAATGTGACCAGCAAGACAATGGCAAATCAAAGGAGAAAAAAGAAGCAAATTTCAAAGCCAATGGCACTTCTCAAAGAAAAATATGTTTGAATTTACCACAAAGACTTGCATGTTTGAAAAAAAACAAAGAATTACCATGTAAATAAATAAAAATAAAATAAAAAGGAAAGCAAATTATATTCTTTTTCTTTTTCTTTTTATCAATTTGAAATCCAAATCTTCAAATAAATAAGCAATTCAAGGACCTCAAAACCAAATAGGTGAAGAATACTCAAGTTCACCAAGTCAAAATTGCAAACATAAAAATTGAAAAGACTAGTGCAAACAAGAGCATAAAACCCTCAAGAATTTGGAAAAGAAAGATGCAAGAGATTTAGAAGATCAGAAAGACCTCAAATAACTAAAATATCATATTTGTATAATAACCTAAAATCCTTTTAGGGTGAATAGAAATAAAAGCAAACAAGATAAACCTTTAGGTCATAAAAGGAAACAAGGAGACAATTAGGCAATCAACAACTTTAAAAGCAATATAAATTTATTCCAAAGTAGAGAAACATGCAAATACTTCACAAAGAAGACTTGGAACCCAATTTCACATACAACAAGCTTCACGAGATGAAAACCTAGGCTGACACAAGCTTTTATTCACATAATGAAAGGTATCAAAAAGGATTGTTAACAAAAAGATTTTAGACTTGAGAAAGACTTCAAAACCATCAAGAGACTTGATCAAACCATCAAAATAATTAACAAATGAAAACATTTCAAATATATGAAAATGTTCAAAATAATTTTTGTGTATGTAGGTGATTGTATATGAAACAACCTACGTATACGCGATATGAAATAGATGCAACTGCGTATGTATGCCACTGTTCAAAAAAGAAAATGCGTATAAAAAGTAAACTGATGCAAATTAACGGAACATGCCTAGGTCTAAAAGGTTAGGCAGAGAGATAAAGTCAAGAAATATTATAGAAGACTGAAAAAATAATAAAGTAACATACCAAAGAGCTAGATCAATCAAAACAACCCTTTTAGGAAATACTTTAAAAGTATTCCCTAGTGGAGTTGGCAATGTTTTTGGTGTGAAAGATTCCTGAGAGTCGGGTTTGAGAGCCCCAATATAGCAGAATAAGAAAACAAAAAAAACCACTCATGCAAGCATATCAAACATTAAAATTCACAAAATTTGGATAAGAGACATACTCGTGGGTCCTACGTTTGCAGTAGATCTCGTAGGGTCCAAACCCTCAACTTCCTCCAAGATGTGCAAACCTCCAAGTCAATTAACAAAAGAATAGAAATATAATAGAATTCAAGGTACATGCATATAGATATGTTATATTATCATAAATAACATCATAATTTAAGATTTATAACACGAAAACATATTTAAGGAACAATACATGAGCCTCTTTATTAATGAAAAGCAACAAGTAAACAAAAGCTACAACGTGATCCAACCCAAAGGTATTCATGAAGCCTGCCTTTGGATCCATCTAATCTAAGCCAACATAGAATTCCTTCTAATAGGTTGAAAGATACACTAGATAAGGGAACTGAACATCTCTTCAAGGAAACACATGTTTCCTATAGACTAGGAGTGCAGGACGTACAAGAAAAATGTAGAATTGATGTGGGGGAATTTGGGTATCATATCGATACCTCTCATATGATATCCATTAGTTCTACCCAAGGGGTGTATATATAACACCTCAAATTTTTTATTTCAGTTAGTCCATGGGCTCCTTTAGGTGGACTTCTGGTAAAACCCATAAACCCCATGCAAAAAATAGGCTTTTATTTATTTTTTCAAACTTAGAACGTTGTACACAAATATAGATTATAGGAATTGCATATGTATTCACTTTTTTAGTGGGAAAAGTTGCATATGGATTTTTTGAAACACTTTTTTAAGATCAATTCAATTCTGCAAGGGAAAAGGAGTTGCCTAGGCCACATAATAGCATCTAGTCTACAAGAGTGCTAAAAGACACTATAACACCAAGGTAGCTTAATATGTTTAATATTATTTATGATGGTTTTAAACTAATAACTGTGTTTTATTCTAGCAAATAAGGATTTACATCTCAAAAAGAAGGAAAAAATAAGGAATGTGCAATAAAATGGTTTGATACAGTTTAGATAAAACTTCTTATAATAAAGAAGAAGAGTCAGATGAGAAATGTTCATTAGAGACACCTACTGATTGTATGAAGACCCTTATAATCCTAAGGGTTGAACTCATGAGTCATAAGGATGATAATGAGAAAAACATGAGAGCCTAAGAAAATAAGAAATAAATAAATATCGTGATATTACAAAGTCTATCAAACCTACAACAACAAAAGCGACATGAACCTAGTGTTCATATTTGGGGAAGTCCTAGGTCCAAATAGGTCCATATCCCATATGAAATCTAGAAGTATGGACCAGGGACCATCAAGGAAGAAGTGAGAAGATCAAGAAAAGGGACAAGAGTGGAAGAGAGGATGTAACCAGTGAAGATACCTCAATAGAAGCCTCTAAGCAAGGAATCAACAATTCTGATAAGTTGTTTAGTGTAATAACTAAATTAGGACTACATAAGACAAAGATCGGAAAAGGGTTGTGAAGGGTGTGTTGCAATGAATTTAAGGTGGTCTAACCTCCTACCTCAGATGGGGAAGCTAGAAAGAGTGAAGAGGTCGAAGTATGTCTTCTAGGCCTAAATAAATATTTTAGAGTGCATAATTACTATAAAAATATGAAGGCACTAGTAGCCATATTTAATCTGAGAGGGAAAGCTGATATATGGTGGGAAGAATTCAATAATGTTAGGGTAATTTGAGAGAAGAAGCTAACTTGGAGCAAGTTTAAGAGATACTTTAGGGAGAAATACATGTTTGAAAGGTATTATGATGAGAAAATCAAATAACTGCATGAGCATAAGCTAGGACAACTTACTATGGAATCTTATACTAATAGGTTCATAAAACTATTAAGTATGTACCTTATATAAAAGATAAAAAGATAAAATCATGTGCTTCCTTAATGGATTCCCACAGTCTATCAAGTATGAATATAATTTGATGAACCATAAATTCTAGAGGATACCACCTAGAAGGCTAAATAATTTTATGACCAGTCAAAGCATAAGACTAAATTTCATGCATATTGGAAAAAATAGGAAAATAATAGTTTCAGTAAGAAAGGATCAATATCCTCATGATATAGGAAGGCTAGGAAAAGTGTCAAGTTCATCCTACTAGCTAAGAGTGACTTCCAATAGAAATTTCCTATTCCAAGGGGAATAAGCCAACTCAACTAGAAAAATAAGAATTCAAGGAGCCAAGGAAAACGTTGATAAAGTATTGGGGGTGTAGGGAAGAGCACTTGCTAAGAGATTGTCTACACCGATAGAAAGATACTAAAAGGTTGTACAACGTTCAAAAGGCTACTATTGTCAGTAATTTGGCATGGAGTGTGCCTTGTATTATAGGCCATTTTGTCGCATCTAGTCAATAGGCCTACAAACTGGATCAATCCACATCCGTGAACATGTTGTCATCATCCCTACACAAAGACCTAATCATGAAATTTCCAAATAAATGAGTTTATGGGTCTAACTGCTAAAAAATAGTGCTTTTAAGCCCCATCGCACCCTACCCTTTTAGATACCTGCATTTAGAGGTTTACCCTTTATTCACCAATGCTAATAGAAAACAACTTACTCTTTGCTAGGGGTGCGTCGATTCTAGAAATTTGGGAAAATTAAAAATAATCCCGAAGCTTCCTCTTCCAGAAGCTTCTAGGGGTTTTTGTAAACATTTACCTTGGATAAGAAGCTCAAATCCTATCTGATCCTATGTTGGATATTTAACTGCTTATCCCTTGAGCTCATCTTATCATATTAAGTGGATCTCAAGCCTAGATTGGTAAATGGATAAGAATTCCTAAACTACCATCCCTCTCCTATAAACTTACTGCCATCTACAAAATCAGGGTTCACTTTTGGAGACTGATCATGCCCTCATGTTGTTGCCTTGAATCTAAGAGGGTCATCATCTTCATGCATTAGTGTGACATTGAGGTGTGCTTTGTGACAAGGAAGGACAAGTCAACTTGGGGATATCTCTACAAGATAAACTACTATTCTTGGCTGTAAACTCTTTCATATTTATATTAATACAAAGAGTATATTTTTTTCATATATTTGTTTTGTTACATTTACATTCATATATTTCAATTTCCTGCTGATTCATTAAATAGTGTAATTGAATTATGCTACATAGATGTTGTGGATATTTTGATTGTTTTAGTTGTCTATGCAGGTTCTAATTATGTCAATCAGAGCTATGATTGGAGCTTACAAGTCGGGAGGAAAGTGAAGCTTAGAACGGATCCCAAGTAGGACCCTTTCCCATTCTTCAATTTCTCTAAGGAAAAAATTATATTCTTTACTTTCTATTGTTCTAGACTAGTTGACTAGGTCTAGGGAATTCACGTTTGTCCACAATAATAAATTATGCATAAAAAATCGATGACCATATTGGGGATCGATTTCTTCCCTTATTGGTTTCCTTGATCTTAGCATCTATTTCACCTCTTGAACCGACCTTGATTGATTCACTCAAACCTTGATTCACCCTAGGAAAACACTTCTTTGAGCATGATTTTATTTTTTGTATCATATTTTGGTTAAGTCCACCTTAGTGCACTCCCTGGTATGGAGACAAAGCACTTCAGTGTACCCTTTCCTTCTTTGCATCTACACCACAGAGCACTGGTGCTTGTTCTGCATCTGCATTGATTCCTGTAAGATGAAAAAAAATGCATTTCTTGCCTTGCACTTTGATTTGCTTTGGTCCAACAAGTTTTCCTTTTGTCTTTGAGTTTATCTATGTCTCGTAGAAGCCAATACCTTGTGAGAAATTGTGCATTTTTGTGTGGGGAGCGGGGGGGGGGCTAAATTGTGGAGGAGCGTTAATCACCTCTAGGTGTTATCAATTTTTTTATAATATTTTGTTTCGTTCTTTATTTCTTCTTGTCAATTTGGGCTTATATGCATAGATTGATTGTTGAATTTGAAAAGTAAATTTTACATTACATTTAAAGTCTATGTGGTTTCGTTTGTTCAATGATGAAGTTGCTTTCATATGTTTCTTTGCATTTGAAAGATTAAAAGAAAATAAAAGAAAAACAATTATTTGAATTGCATATAGGGCTTTGATTTTGATTGGAATAGTGAAGTTGAGGAGATCTATTATTGCATCACTTCTTTACTGCATTGTTGATTCATTTCTCCTTCCCCTACATAGTTAGGTCTTTCATTGTTAAAAGGAAAATGAAAACAATTCTTTTTGTCATATTAGTTGCATATAGGTGTGTTCAGGTGACATCGAGTTTTGAGCCTTGAAATGGAAACATAATTCAAGATAAACTATAAATTTCACTCAATTAACCTAAGGAGCATTTGAAACTTAATGACACACATAAAGGTCTAGGCTAGAGACGTGTTTCGACGTCATTAAACTTAGGGGCTGTCATTTTTTGTTAGCATTACATTCTGGGGGTGATATCCCATTCCATGTACATAAGTGTATCAGATCATTCTCCACGTACTTTCGGGTATATCGGATGGGGCTCCACGCATGATAAGTATATGGTAACACTCTCATCGAATGGTTACACATTAGACAAAACTTCTATGGATTGCGCTTCCACGTATCTCCAAGTATATTTTAGAAGTCCACACTAGGTTTCTATCCTCACCTTAGGTAATCGAGTCGGTCACCTTGTACACTGTGATACACCGAACACAACATTCAAGGAGATTGCTTGCCCGTATTTAAATCCTTAGTTTTCCAAGGTGGTATATTGTGGTTCAC
The DNA here is from genome assembly GCA_031772625.1 of Pinus tabuliformis. Lineage (NCBI taxonomy): Eukaryota > Viridiplantae > Streptophyta > Pinopsida > Pinales > Pinaceae > Pinus > Pinus tabuliformis. The sequence goes on from CM062816.1 coordinate 1,650,307,553, forward strand.
AACTACTTGGTAAACCCTTTTGCCTAGTTACCCCTTTGTTTTTTTTGACTCATTAATTTCTAAAATCAATTAATTTACCACGGAACAACATCCTCCCCATGGAACAACCCCTTAGTGGATCTTAGGTTGAGACTATTGGCAACAGTTCCTGAGTCTACCAGTCATGGAAACCCCTCTAAAGGGAATCCTTATATGGTAACGTTGTCCCTTCCGATATTTACCAATGGTTTTCTAGTTTGGTTGTTTACGACCCCTATGGTTTAGCATGTCCAAACTACGCCTCAACCAAGTTCTCCTTCACCTGAACAACATCAACCTCAAGTTGATCCTAAAGTTGAGCCTTTGCCTTCTTCACTTGTTGTTTCTTCATCCCTTTCTTCCTCCTTGCCTTGTGAAATCATTGATTCTAGTATCTGGGTGGTTAAGAAGAAGAAGACATAGATGAAGAAGAAGAAGCAAAATAAGCAGGGGGGAACCAAGCAACCATTGCCACCAATGCAACTAATGTGGAGAAGCCTTCCAATGAGCCCCACAAAGTTAAATTCCCTTGCAATTTATGTAAGGGTTGCTAGATTCTTAGTGATTACCCTAGTATTCCATAGGTATTAGAAGTGTGGCCCACAGGATCACATTAACCTTTGTCGTCAACTTTCGGAGATAATGTTCGTGACAAAACATTGACTAGAATTCGTAAGGTCCACAGGAAAAATGGTAAAGTTAATTTTCCCTATAGGTTATGTGAAGAGAATCATCTCATTCACCTTTTTCCTTATATGGTTGAAGCCTCAAAAGTGTTGGAAAACCTTATAGATTCTCAACCTTGTCTTCTAGCTGGTTATCGAAGCATTCCCCTAATCCTCCACTAGTTGATGAAGTGATTGATCAGATTTCGTTTCTAGTCAATACCACTCTCTCTGAATGTGAATCCCATGAATTCATTCCTGCCCAACCATTGGTTGATAAAATGGTTGACTTGATTCCACCTTTAGTTGATCATCCCTTCCCATAGAGAGTGAACTTCATAGCACTCAGGTTCTTCTTGTTTCTTCAAATTCCAATGAACTAGGATTAAATCCTCTTGTTCCAATGACACAGGGGAACAATACCCCTCTTCTCATGACACATAGGGGTGATACTCCCTTTCCCATGTCATAGGGGTGAAATGCTCATGTTACCGTAATATAAGGGAGAATTTTTCCCATTCCCATAGCATAAGGGGGAAGTTCTCCCATTCCCACAAAAGTCCCTCCAAGTATTATGGTAACTTTGATTGGAATCAACTGATAGGATATCATATTCCTTCTTATGTGCCCTTCCAGATCATAGTACAGGCTTATAATGTGGTTGTACATGGCATAATCATAGACAAAGACACATCTGTAAGTATTTTATCCTCAACTTCTTGGTAGGCTTTTAGTTCTCTGTAGCTTGTGCCCGTTACCCAGAATTTGTTGGCCTTTAACAAAGGAACTAGTCAACCATTAGGGATCCTTCCTTAGTTTCCTATTACTTTGGGAGGAAAGACTATCTATATCAATGTTATGGTAGTCCAAGGTGTTGTGGGGAAAAGTATCCGACTCGGATGACCCTATCCCTACTCTAAGGGTGACAGTCCTTAGCAACAACTGAAAGTAAAGCTTTGATTATTTTCCTTTATGAAAGTACAGAGAAGGAAGAAAAGATTAACCAACCGGTGTCTTTCGCTTTTGTCGATCCTGTCCTCTCTCTTTGTCTCTTGTTCCTAGCTCTTTGCTCCCTTTGCCGGCCCAGCTACACACAGATCCTGCACAAACAAAAGAGGGAAACTACAAGAAACATGTACTCATAACTGATGCATGGATTAGAGTGAATCAGATATACAAGTAAATACAATACATCAATGCAATACAAGTATATAGGAGAACATTCAAAGCTTTATTGATAGAAGTAAAAGGGTTCTGAGAAGGTTACAACCATCAATGGCTCCAATCCAGCAGCACCTCCCCAGCAGCAAGAAGTCTCCTCTTCACCTCTATAAAAGCAATCACCCAATAGCTCTAACTGTAAACCAACAGCACTTCCTTGCTTTGCACAAAATTCCAGCCTCCTTAGACCTCATAGAAGAGCTCTATATATAGGAGAGAAGAAGAGAGGATGAGTCAGCTTGAGGCTGGCATGAAGCTGACTAGTGTCCTCTCCCTCTTCAGTTAAACTTCAGTTCTTGAGTCCAATTGGAGATCCTTGCTTACACATGGAGATCAAGTACCTCTTACTCATCACAGGGCGAATCCCATGAACCAAGTGTCAGTTTGGAAGCTTCCTGGGCAATTGACACCTTGCAGAATGACTGTGCCACTTGGCCAATCTCGCCCAGCGCAGGTAGCCTTCATTAGATTTGACTTACAGCGCAGGTACAAGGAGGAGCAGTTGCATTCCAGCGCAGATGCTCAGTGGAGCAGCTGACATGATCCAAAAATAGCCTGTTTCTGAGTGTTTTCAGGTGGAGAACTGATGGGAAGTGTTGTGGTTTGCTGACCTTGTTCTTCTAGGGGTAAGAACAACATGTTTAGGGACTGAGGATCCCTGTGATTATTGACATTTCATGCTCCATGCTGCGAGGCACAAAAATGTCTATAACAGTTGCCCCCTAAAGTATGAGGTCGTTTATCGGGTGAAATGCTTTATCTAGAGGGTCCGAAGTTCATTCCAGTGCTGAGGAGGCGCCCTGTAATACAATACAATACAATACATTATTTTTCATTTTGTTTTCATGATCTAGCTGAGGCGGGCATTCCCATGCTCAGCTTTATAAATACATTTTGGTACATATAACAGACGATCGTCTGATAATTTTCTGCTGAAATTATCATCCTTTGAATAGGATGATCATCTGCTGCAATGATGTACATGACAAATGTTTTTATATTTCCTGAATATATATCGCAGCCCGGATGGATGAAACTAGATCCGGGGTCTTCAAACTCGTTCGATCTTCACTCTAAGTACAAGTCGATCCATGTGAGAATTGCGCTGAAGTCGAACATGGAAAGACATCGCTTGATTACCGGCCAATAATGAAAACCGTTAACAAGCGCGAGAGGAATCACCGATAATGATAATGACCCTCAAGGTACTGCAGTACAAGTCACGTGGCGTGAATAAAGGACTTGGCGTCGAACGCCACGCAAAATCTTCTGGTCGAAGGTCATTGATGTATACCTGTCGCCGGAAGTGAGAAACTTGCCATTGAGGCATGCAAGCTTCAAAGTACTGATGGGGTTGTTCCTAGATCAACTTCTTGGATAATGAGCTGAAGTCGACAAGAAGCGATCCGTCAAAGGAGGGCCTTAATGAATCCCACATCAATGACACGGAACGGAGCTAATGATTTTAGTGGAGGTGAAAACAAACTGTGACATATGATTCAGGGTGGCGATCATGAATGGATGAAGGATAATGTATGGTAGTGGATGGGACACGGTTGACACTTTCAGAATGACCCCTCTTGAACATATAACGACACTGATGCGATGGATCGGTAGCATTACCCCAAATGTGGATGGTTTGGCGAGGACCATGGTGATGAGACCGGTGAATGAAACAACCCAACCCGATGTGGTACGGAGGAAAAGTGTCATGTTCAAGAGTGACTTGCTACCATTAAACTTTGATGTTCTCCCAATTTTTCCCCAGTCATTTCTGACCAGTACCTCTTTATTTTTGTCAAGCTTGAGGAGGATAACATATGCTTGTTCTATAACCTGCCCTTCGGGCAAGCCCATCGCTATGATTTAACGAGCTTAGCGATAGGGAAACTCGTTCTCGTCTAAAGACAAGTTTGTCGCTATTTAATGAATTTAACGAGTCTAACGACAAGGATAACTCGGTCCTTTTCATTTTTAGAGAGTCTGAAAAGGTACAGAAAGTTAACTCCATAATTCCTTTTTCGTCAGCTAATCCCTTAAGTCCGAAAAAGTATAAAACAATACAGAAGGGATGGGTGTTCGGTACTTTTAACGAGCTGAACAAGACAAGCGCTCGATCTTTTTGTGTAATAATCCCTCAGGTCCAAAAAGATTAAAATCTAGAGGAGGGATAGCTCTTCCGGTCGTTTAACGAGCTGGAAGGCCAAAACTCGGCAAACTTTTCATATTTTACGAGTCAGTGAAAAGAGCTCAAAGAAGACTCGTCTTTTGAGGAACGAGTGATAAACAGGGATAGCAACTGATTCCAGGTACAGGTTGGAATTTTCCAATCACGGCAGTGTCACAAGGATGGCTAGGTGAAATCACTCTTCGCAGCTGTTTCTCAAAAGAGGTAAACACACAAATGGAGGTGAATGATCGGCCAAATGAACAGTGGAGGTGACGGTGCACAAACACGACCAAGGCTTTTATGGCTGATGAATTTACGATTTCAAAAGGTTATTTACCGGTTCATTTTTTCTGAATGAGCTTGAACTCTAAAGGAAAGCCTGCTCATAACTTATGTTTATTTTTTAACGAGCATGAACTATGTGCTAAAACTGCTCGGATCTTGCGTTTATTTTTTAACGAGCATGAACTATGTGCTAAAACTGCTCGATATACCAGTCATAATAAGAACGCCTCCTGTGAGATAGCTATTTTTTAAGGAGCTTTATCTCATGAAGCTATGCTCCAATTTTGGCAAGTTTTTACCTTTGCCCCACAGGCTTTCTTCATGCAAGGTCGAAAACGGCTAATCCTACGAGTTTAAAGGGTTAGACCTACAGGTTTAAAGGGAGGACCTAAAAATTTAAAAAATAAATAGTCGTCCCTTGCTTACATTCCAAAAGTTCGCATGCCCCCAGACATAGGATAGAATTTCGAGGCTGCCCCTCCTCTCCCCTACCTCTGCTTTTCTTTGGGTGTTCACAGCTACTTGTCATCTTGCCAATCTAATGTTAACGATACTAGTCTTCTCGTTATTTTAAGGGGTCTTATGCGGTACTCAGGCTTCCCGTCGGCCCAACTTTTAACGAACAGCTATTTGTGACAAGAGAAGAACACTACTCAAAGATAAAACATTGGTATTATTGAGGGAGGCTTGCTTCTTTCTTATTATCCGAAGAGGGTTCTATTTGCTGCCGCAAATCAATCTCTTTCTTCGGCGATGTCTAACATTAGGTTACTAAGGATGGTGACCACCTGTTGTAGCAATAGAATCTCTTTCTTTGGAGGCTGCCCCTACTTATCCTTCAAAACATATGTTTTAATGGGTGAGGCTTGTCTTCAAAGATGGTTACTACTTGCTACCGCGAATGGTCCTCATCCTCGGTATCCTGATTATCTAGACAAGGGGAGCGAGAAGCTGATTATCTCACTCACATAACTTTGAAAAAAGAATATTATTCTAGAACAACCCTCTCTTCCTTCTTTCGGACGGGGTACGGACTAGTCATATTCTTTTGCGGAAATTCTACCTTATACCCAGGGTTTCTTCTGCCCGAAGCAGACCAGGGTGCATGCCCCCCTGGGTCCTAGTCTTTCTTTCCGAATCACTCGCACTCATCGGGAAGGAGGACTGGGGGTGGAGGCGTATCTTGAGTGAACAGACCATTTAGGATTGGTATTTGACTATTTGCGATGCGAGATCCCGGAAACGAAAGTTGGTCTACGAGCTTGACCATCCTTCCTTCGTGTGGAAAACACATTACTCTAAAGAGTGAGGAGACTATCGCTCCCATGCAATAAATATAGTCGCGTCCAAGGAGTAGGTTATAATCCAAGGGTCCTTGAACGACCAACACGTTCATATAAACGGTCTTCCCTTTCAATGTAACAGGTACATTGGGGAGGATTCCTAATGGTCGACTGGTTCCTTTATCAAAACCTGAGAGATTTCTTAACTCAGGTAAAAGCGCTGGGGAACCCAGTGCTTTCCAAGCAATAGAGGAAAGGATACTCACAGACGCCCCTTCATCAATGATAGTACCAGCCATAATCATTCTATAGATCTGGACAATGATTCTGAATGGTATACTGGCTGGTAACCGGGGTCTGCCTAGTTGATTCCAATCAAAGGATACAACCAGGTTGCTTGGTGGTGGGACCGAATATACGGCCGGGTATGACCCTGATGATGTTCCTTCCTGCGATAAAGGAATGGGCGCATTGCCCTGACGCTCATCAGAGTCGGTGCTAATGAAAAGAACCTGGATGGTGTCATCCTTATTCTCTTCAGTGAGGGTGTCCCATGAAGATGACTCTTCGGCGACGGTGTCATTCGAAGATGGGTCTTCAATGACGGAGTCATTGGGCGATGAAACCTCTGAAGGAAGAACCGGGTCAACTGCCGTTTCGACCTTTAGACTTTTGTCTGGTCTGGATTCAGTAGGTTCATTCTCAATGACTGACACTTCAGCTGACCACTTGGGCGGGTCGGCTGGATTTTCAACTACCAAGGGATTTGGCGCGAGTTTTTGGTATCCAGGAGGAAGTCGTAACGGTGAAACCGGACGATCTTCCAAAACTCTCTTTGCCTCATCTAAGAATGGACATTTGTGGATGGCATGTTCACCTTCACACAATACACAGGGTGATCTTGGTCTCCCTCTTCGTCCTTCACTCTTGCTAGTTGACGGACTGCAATCAACATGACTATCAGAGGTTGATGCTACCGGATTGTGCAACCTTGGGGACCAGTCCCTTAGTATCCGGGGAATACAAGGACAATCACGATGAAAGTGGGTCCCTTTGCAAATGACACATGGCGATTTAGGCCCGGTCGGTGCAGTGTGTGGGTTTTTGTCAGCTTTCTTCTGCTTGCCCCCAGTCGCCTTCTCCATAGGCTCCTTCTGCTTCTTTTCTTTCTTCTTCTTTTCCTTCTTCTCCTTGGGAGGCTGACTTTTGCCAGCTCTACCTCGCGAAGATGAAGGATCAGAGGAAGTATCGTAAGAAGTGGAAGGCTGGTGGGTAGTTCTAGATTGTTCTGACTATTGATTCGACTGCTCAGGACTAGTGGCGATCTGGACTACATTAGTTGAAAAGAGCCATACAGGTAGGCCAATTGTCAATCCTGGAAGTGACAATGTTGCCATATGAGGCGCACCAACATCTCCCCAAGAGGAGAAGGGATTTGGACTTCCGCCAAGGTTACTTCCTTGGTTGGTGGGCTCCATACTTTTCAACTGAAAGATCATCGTGGGAATAACAGGTGATTATGTTCCGCTTAAAATAAATTTTATTAACGACGCTTTTAGACACAAACTTGCTTTTTCATGTTTTAAGAGTCGAGAAAAAGCTAAAGATGACTCTAGTCGCCTTCGATGTATTAACGAGCCCGAAGTGACAAATGCTCGGTTGGACTTTTTCAGTTATAGAGTTTGAAAAAGGCCAAAAGAAACTGCTCTGGAGATCTAGGCAGAGGGTGTGCCAAACCTTTCGCGAAACCACAGAATACGTTTTACGGTACGGGTGGTCGATCTTCGTGAATGCTGTGTTCACTGCATCGCGATCAGTAGGGCAGTCGACACGACTTCCTAAGGATAAAGGATAAATGCCTATAGGGGTCTCCCAATATACGCGACGGTACGCGGGAGCACAAGTCCGTATTAGCGCCACCGACTCTCAGGAGGAATCACCCACCTTCGTAGAGATCGACAGTCACTACGTTTAACGACGCCGGAACACGTCTCTACCTAGACCTCTAGATGTTTGCGTTATGTTACAAAGCGTTGTTATGTAAATTGGGTTTATTTTAATGTTGATCTTGCTTAGCAGTTTGCCTTTAAGGATCACCACGAGATGTATATATACAACTTCCTAAATGCAATCTAAGATGAGAAGCAAAACTTTTCAATCTTTCAACTTTGAAAACCTTAATCTACTGAGGGAAAAGAAAGACACAACTTTTCGCACAGATCATAGAACACACACTAAAATGCAAATTTTCCTAAATCGTCAAGCACACAGTCAAATGCAAAATGCACAATGCATGTATTTCTTTTCGTTATCCTTAATGTTGATGTAAGACAGAAAGGAAAACTGTTGTATAACTTTTGAATCTAATTTCAAGCAGAAGTAAACAAGCTTGTCCAAAATCAAAAGACACCTTAAGATCGACTTGTTTAGACACTGGAAATGTATAGATTCAAACCATAAAGTGAAAAACAAACAAACTCAAACAGCCATGAACAGTAATAAAACTAGCTCCTAAGATCACAAAGACACTTTTACAGTTCAGGATCTAAGAGGCCACAACTATACTGGTTCGCTTTTCACAATGGGAAACTGTAACTGAAGCAAGAAATACTGAAAGAACACTCACAGTTTCATCACACAACTGAGGCGGAATAATGTCAAGGAAAGTTGGTTTACAGCAAGTACAATGACCAGCAATCAACAGCAAAAAATCAGTGAAAACAGGGCTAAGACACAGTGGAAAACTTCAGGAAGACATAGCCTAACTGGGTCAGCGCAGGCTCTGGTCTGTCAAGTTGACTCTCAGCGCAGTTCCCGAAGGGAGTACCTGCGCTGAAATGCAGACTGCCTGTGGACAGCCTGCACTGAGACACGAGAGTTGCGTTTACAAGGATTTCCGGGTCATAAAAAGCTCAAAAATGCACTGTTTTTGCTGAAATAAAAAGCTATAGGTCAAGTACAAGCTAAGGGATGATCAAGAGGATGAAAAGCTATCACAAAGAGTACAAGAGTCTTTTGTAGATCAGCTCTTCAAATCATGAATCTGCTCAGTAAATGAGCAAGAGTAGCAGGCCCTCTACTTCGCTTTTGATATAGTCAAAAGCTTTTCGATTTGGTACTCTTTGGTTTAGGAAATGAATAGCAAAGATACTACAAATACCAACAAGATACTAGGTTCCCCAGCGGAGTCGCCAGTTTGTTGTGGGGAAAAGTATCCGACTCGGATGACCCTATCCCTACTCTAAGGGTGACAGTCCTTAGCAACAACTGAAAGTAAAGCTTTGATTATTTTCCTTTATGAAAGTACAGAGAAGGAAGAAAAGATTAACCAACCGGTGTCTTTCGCTTTTGTCGATCCTGTCCTCTCTCTTTGTCTCTTGTTCCTAGCTCTTTGCTCCCTTTGCCAGCCCAGCTACACATAGATCTTGCACAAACAAAAGAGGGAAACTACAAGAAACATGTACTCATAACTGATGCATGGATTAGAGTGAATCAGATATACAAGTAAATACAATACATCAATGCAATACAAGTATATAGGAGAACATTCAAAGCTTTATTGATAGAAGTAAAAGGGTTCTGAGAAGGTTACAACCATCAATGGCTCCAATCCAGCAGCACCTCCCCAGCAGCAAGAAGTCTCCTCTTCACCTCTATAAAAGCAATCACCCAATAGCTCTAACTGTAAACCAACAACACTTCCTTGCTTTGCACAAAATTCCAGCCTCCTTAGACCTCATAGAAGAGCTCTATATATAGGAGAGAAGAAGAGAGGATGAGTCAGCTTGAGGCTGGCATGAAGCTGACTAGTGTCCTCTCCCTCTTCAGTTAAACTTCAGTTCTTGATTCCACTTGGAGATCCTTGCTTACACATGGAGATCAAGTACCTCTTACTCATCACAGGGCGAATCCCATGAACCAAGTGTCAGTTTGGAAGCTTCCTGGGCAATTGACACCTTGCAGAATGACTATGCCACTTGGCCAATCTCGCCCAGCGCAGGTAGCCTTCATTAGATTTGACTTACAGCGCAGGTACAAGGAGGAGCAGTTGCATTCCAGCGCAGATGCTCAGTGGAGCAGCTGACATGATCCAAAAATAGCCTGTTTCTAAGTGTTTTCAGGTGGAGAACTGATGGGAAGTGCTGTGGTTTGCTGACCTTGTTCTTCTAGGGGTAAGAACAACATGTTTAGGGACTGAGGATCCCTGTGATTATTGACATTTCATGCTCCATGCTGCGAGGCACAAAAATGTCTATAACACAAGGCCCTTTTGATTTTAATTTACTCCTTAGGCATGACTATTTTTATGAGATGGGAGCTCTTGTGTATTCACTCTTTTGTGTGATGCATTTCCCGCATGAAGGAAGAATCATGACCATTGACCACATTTCATTCATTGGTCCTTATTTGATTCCCAGCCAACCAACTTCTCTAACTGGTCCTTATATGCAAGTGGTATCTCCTCTGCCACAGGTTAATTATTTGGCAACTTTTTCCATGTGCGTACCTACCAGTGAAGATGAGCCTCTCATTGTTTGCTCAAGTGATTTTGGCCTAGATCCAATAGGTGATATAGTGCATCATTTGCTAAGGGAAATGGAGCTTAATATTTCCATTGGATCCCTTGATATGGATTCCTTCCAAATCATAGTCCTCCCATCTAATGAGAACCTCTTGGAAACCATGGCCTCTTATGGGCCATATTCAAGTCCCATTAGCAGAGTTCCCTTTCTTGTGTCAAGCTTGTTAAAAAATGAAACAAGCTCCCGGAGCAGAGTTCCTTTTCTTGTGTCAAGATCATTAAAAATCTGAAACAAGTCCCTTGAGAATAATTATTTTATTATGTCAAGCTCATTAAAAAATGAACAGATTCCCCTTCCAATTTGAGTCTTTGATTAGATCTCATAAATTCCTAGGCGATTCTTCCACTTGATCTCGTAAATGAACCTTTATTCCGTCCACCTATTAGTAACCAACAATAGTCTACTTAGATGAATGAAATGAAACTTGAGGGGAATGTATCTCGAATTGAGTCATTATACGGGGGGCATGAAAACCAATTCCAAGCATAGTTTTTTCTTCATTTCAAGCTTGTATAAAAATGAAACCAAACTCAAGCATAGTTTTTATCTATTTCAATCTTGTATAAAAATGAAACCATTCTCAAGCATAGTTTCACATGTTTCAATATTGTGTAAAAATGAAACCATTCTCATCCTATCTTTTGTGATTGCTATTTTATCAACCTATTTATGCCATATGAGCCTCAGTTTTCTCTTTCCATTATCACCATTTGCTTGTCTAATCATATGCTTTCACTTGGTTGTTTTACCCTTTCCTGAGGAACCGCTGTGATGAGTGGTCTTATTAGAAACTCTTGACCTTTGCATGTTTTAAGAAGTTCCATCATGATTAGATCCAATTTCTACCCTTTATACCACTCGTTCCTCTAGGAGGAGTCCTCTTTCATCTCTTTTCAGACTCCCTAAACATGAAAAGATTGTCAAACACTTGTCTTTTCGAACTCGTTAAAGTAAATGAAAAGACGTCTGCCCAATATAAGTTTAACCATTTTCTAGACTAGGATAGACTATTTATAAAAAATGAATACCTTTGTCGAACATGGAAAAGAGGTTCTTCTAAGTATCATTTTCTACCTTTCCAGACTTAAGAGACAGTTTTATGAAAAGGAACCTTTGGAGTTTTCTTTTCTGTCTCTTTTTCAAACTCTCTAAACATGAAAAGGATGTCGAGTTTCACCTTTGTTGGACTCGTAAAAACATCAAATAGTGATGGACTCATAAAACATGATGAGACTGAACCACGTCTTCTCAGTGTTCGTTAAAAATACGTGGAGGGATTCATCTGAAGGATGAACTTATAGAACAAGAATATGTTATCCTCCTCAAGCTTGTTAAAAAATAAAGAGGCACCGAACAAAAATGGCTGGGGAAATTGGAAAAACAAGGCACTCTACCTATTGATGGTAGTGAGTCGCTCTTGAACATGACACACTTCCACTTCATCTTCGTGGTTATTGGGTTGGGAAATCTGCTTGTCTTTTTGGTTCATCATACCATATCAAAGCCTCCTCTTTCGGTTTTGGGTCAATGATGCCAACTTCATTTAGTGTCACTGATATGTTCAAGAGAAGTCCTTCAATTTATCTCTACTACAATACTCTTAAGTTGCCATTCCATGTTATTCGTTCCTGAACCAGTGCAACATCAACATCATTCTATCTCAAATATTGATACATGTTTCATGTCATTGATGGGGGGATACATCAAGTACCTCTTGTGACGGGTCACTTCCTATCAACACTAGCTCATTATCTTGGAAGTTGACTTAAAAACTCTCCTTTTAGTACATTCGGGCTTGCATACATCAATGGTAAGTTTCCTCACTCTTGGAAACAAGTTTACATCATTGGCTTTCGACCAAAAGATTCTGTGTGGTGGTTGAATTCAACCCATTCATTCACACCATATGGATTATACTACTATACCTTGAGATCCATTAACATCATCATTGATTTCTCTCGTGTCTTTTAACGACTTACATCATTGGCCGGTAATCAGATGGTGTTTTCCATGTTCGACTCTAAATCATTTATTCACATGGTTAGACTCGTACATTACACGATCGAGTGAATGAGATAGAAGACCCCAGATCTATTTCCATCCATTCGTGCTACACTTTCAGTATTAAGGCAGGATTATAAAGAATGATGGCTATAACCAAGAGACACTCATACAATCATGGGTCCACTTCTGTCATTAGTGGATGAGACTTCTTGATCATTGTACATGTAATGATTAACTTATCTGTTGATCATGGGCATTTCTCCCGCAACGAAGATATCATGATCAAAATGTATTATAACATATGATGATCTTGACCAGTTTTTCTTTATACAAACTTGTCACAAGGTAAAGCATTTTAATCATCAACCATCGTTTTTGAATTTTTTCTTAGGGGAAAATCTGTTATAGGCCATTTTGTCGCATATGGTCAATAGGCCTACAAACTGGATCAATCCACATCCCTGAACATGTTTTCATCATCCCCACACAAAGCCCTAAGCATGACCTTTCCAAATAAATGATTTTCTAGGTCTAACTACTAAAATTCAGTGCTTTTAAGCCCCAATGCACCTTGCCCCTTTAGGTACCTTCTCGACATCATGTTTCTCCTTTCTGCACCATTGCTTATCAGTAACAATTTGTTCCTTGCTGGGGGTGCGCTAATTCTAGAAATTCGAGAAAATTAAAAAGAATCCTGAAGCTTCTTCTTCCATAAGCTTAAGTGGATCTAAAGTGGATCTCAAGCCTAGATTGGTAAATGGGTAAGAATTCATAAAATACCATCCCTCTCCTATAAATTTACTGCCATCTACAACATCAGGGTTGGATTTTGGAGAATGATCATGCCCTCATGTTTCTACCTTGAATCTAAGAGAGTCATCATATCCATGCATTAGGGTGACATTGAGGTCTTCTTTGTGACAAGGAAGGACAAGTCAACTCGGGGAGATCTCTACAAGATCATCTACTATTCCTAGTTGTAAAATCTCTCCTATTTCTATTAACACAAAGAGTATATTTTTTTCATATATGTGTTGTGTTAATTTTACATTCATGCATTGCAATGACTCATTGATTCATTGAATAAAGTAATTTAACTATGCTACATAGAGAAATTGCATAAATGAACTATTAAAAATAAGTATCCATTTCCCAAGATTGATGGTATGTTTGACTAGCTAAGAAGAGCTAAAATGTTTTCAAAAATAAACTCGAGATTAGGATATCTAGATAAAGTAAAATGATATCCACAAGACTACATTTAAAACTAGATATGGACATTTTGAGTTCCTTATGGTGTTGTTTGGGTTAACAAATGCACCAGCCACATTTATGTGCCTTATGAAGAATATTTTCAACAAATACTTGGATAATTTTGTGTCGGATTTTATTGATTACATTCTAGTATGTTCCAATACCAAAGAGGAGCACGAATAAAACCTCGAGGTTATTTTAGAAGTGTTAGAAGAGCATCAACTATATGCTAATACCAGTAAGTGTGACCTCTTCATACCATAAGTGCACTACTTGGGTCATGTTATCTTAAAAGGAGTAGTAGTTGATCATGAAAAGGTCAAGGCCATACTAGAGTAGGCTATTCCTTGGAATGTAACAGGAGTAAGATATTTTATAGGGTTAGTGAGATATTAAAGGAGATTCATTCAAGGATTTTTTAAGATTGGGCACCCAATTACGATATTCCAAATGAAGTAAGAAAAATTTCGTTGAACATGAAAGTGTGTAATGAGATTTGAAGAGCTAAAGAACCTTATCACACATGTCCCTATTCTAAAGATTGCTAACTTGAATAAGGAATTATTGGTTCAAATAAATTATTGCAAGGAGGGACTCGATGGAGTCCTCATACAAGATGGACATGTGATTAGTTATGAGTCTAGGAAATTAAATTAGTGCAAGATGAATCATGTTACTAACGATTTAGATCTTGAAACCATAGTGCATGCGTTAAAAATGTGGAGGAATTACTTGATTGAGAGAAAAATTATTTTAATGGAGGATCACATTGTGTTGAATTATTTTTTTGATAAAAACCAATTAAATTCTAGGAAATCTAGGTGAATGATACTTATAAGCGAGTTTCATTTTGAAATCAAACACATCAAGGGAAAATAAAATTGAGTGGCACATGCACTCAACAAAAGCATGTAAGTGATACACATGGAAACAATAAGTATGTGAGACAAACATCAAGGAAAGAATCTTAGAAGCATTATAAGAAGATGAACATTCCCAATATGAAACTAAATGCTTGTAGCAAGAGCTTAAGGGACTAATGGGAAATATATATCAACTAACTAGATATGCATTATTAATGTACAAAGGAAAATTTTATACATACAAAATGTAGATGACTTGAAGAAGCTCATAATGGATGATTTTCATAGAAGACCATATGTAGGCCACGTAGGTGTTGACGGTGGTTTTATGACCTTAGCCAACAAAGGGGATGTGACCTAAACCAAGGCTCTTCAAACAACCCAAGAATTTTGGGATGATCACTCCTGATGTGTTTATGGGCTTCGTTAGCCTAAATTCCTCTTCCTCTTTCATTATGATAATCACATTTGATCTAGATATTCTTTTCACTTATTCCAATATATCATTCATCAATTATAATTCATAAATTATACAAAAAATAATAGTGGAACAATAGAGATCACAATGCACAAAAGAAGAGAAGATTTACCCTGGGAAAAGCAACAACGGGGAAAAATCCAACAACCTTTTCAATAGATAAATTATTCTTGTTCAATGAGAGACACACTTAGACCCTTAGTTAAGCATATCGTTCTCCTCTAAGTTAAGTCACCCAAACTGATCCCGCACTTCACTCTGCCTATCCAACCAAAATTTTTGACCTTCTCGCAATAATAAGTTGCCCCATAATTTTGGCCCTGCAACAATTTCCCTAGTTACCCATAAATTTTGGCTACCTACAACTGTTTCCCCAGAAAAGTGTGAACCACATAGAGAGAGATCAATACACACGTGCAAGTTGCTAGAGATAGAAATAAGAAAGAAATTTCGACCTCCTTTTTCGTCCTCCTTTTCCCTTCTTTTCCTTCACTTTTGTTCCCATAAACTTTCTTGTGTTAGTGAATGTGAATGCCCCAATTGAGGAGGTCAATCCGCCTTTATATAGTAGTATATCTTGGATGAATGAATGCGTCTCTTGGATAGGGCTGGATTGACTAGGACCAAAGTTGACTTGTCACATTTTGGAGCCTAAATTTACATTTCAAAAATTCATTTTTTATCTTTTAAAAGTCACAATGGGACGTTGACTTCAAATATTTTTTCCTTTGATTCAAGAAATTATAAATATGTTTTACAATGATAAATACAATTACATCAAGTGATCAAATGTACATTATGAAGACTAACCATAGTTACAAATCCAACACTCCCTCTTAACTAGGGAGGCATTAATAATCATTGTCATAAATTTTCTCAAATTTAATAAATTTCTATAAAGAAAAGTTTATCCATCATTACCAACATCATCATCTATCATTAGCATCCACTAGTGGCCATATGGGAAGTGGTACCAAACCCATGGAAATGTCATCAACATATTTAGGCTCACTCCTTGGGAGTGTTTGATCCTCAAATACCATGGCCTCTACCTAGGCCAAAATGTTGACACCCTCAACTACCAAGCACTCACTCACCTTTCCTGGTGAGCATTTTGGGCCAAGACCTCATTCAGCCCCTTCTTTCTAGGTGATCAAGTCTAGATCCTTAAAGGATCTCACTCCATCATACTTGGTGTGTGATAAGGGTACAAGACCTGACTCCACCCTTGCAGTGTGTGATTAGGGTCCAAATGATAAAGGACCTCACCCTACCATGCTTGGTGTGTGATTAGGGTCTAGGGCCTCAGTCCACCATTCTTGTTGCATGATCGAGGTCATCCTCCAAAAGAAACTCACTCAACACTACAAGTTGAGCCCTCTAGGTCTCTTGGACTCATTCTCCCTTTTAGGAGAATTCCCATCTATGTTGTAGACATATAAATACTCCCTCTCAATGACAGGGGTAATCTCCATGAGCTCCAACTAGTCTTTGAAGTACATGAACTTGTCTCTCGATAACAACTTCATCCAAACATCGGTTGTTTTCTCAACGGTGGAGATGTACTCAAGATTTTTTACTCTCCTCTGCACCAAGTCATAGGTGTATTGGTACTTGCTCTCAATATGCTTAGACCTTTCATGGAACACAGGATTCCTTGAAACCTTCACATAACTTTGATTGTTGCAATGTGTCACCATAGGTTCCAACTCTTGGCCGAACAATCATGCAAACAACTTTTGAAGCCATACTACATTGGCACAAGCCTCATTAGATGAAATGTACTATACTTGAACAGTAATGAGTGAAATCAACCTCTGATTCCTACTCATCCATGACATCATAGCGGATCCCAAACTGAAGTATACTCCAAAGGTACTCTTCCTATCTTCAACACCTCCTGCCCAATCAACATTTGTATATCCCCAAAGTTTTACATCCTTGTTTGCAACATACCTCAATCCATAATTCAATATACCATGCAAATATCTCAATATGTGCTTTGCTACAATCTAATTCTTGTGTCTCGGTTCTACCAGGAATTGTTTCAAGGTGTTCACATCAAAGAATATGTCCAAATTGGTGTTAACCAAATACATCAACATAACAATCAACCACTACTAGATGGATCTACCAATCTCAAGTCATAGCCTCTTAACTTGTTCAAGTTAGTTGCCATGAGAGTTTCCATGAATTTTAAATCCATCATATTGAATCTATGAAGGAAATCTAACACATGCTCTCCTTGATTAAGGAATATTTCAATAGGTTTCTTCCATACTTCTAATCCCAAGTAATAAGTCATTAACCAAAGATCCTTCATGTCAAACTCATAAGACAATTGCTTCTTGCACTGAACGATAAGAGGCTTAACACCTATTAGAAAAAAGTTGTCAACATATAATAATAAGAGCAGAGGTGCATTCTCCACAACCTTAAATTAAAGGTTTACATAAGCTTTTCTCTTGGTAAATCCCGGTCTCATCAAATATTTTTCAATACGAACATACCAACCTCTTAGAGCTTGCTTGAGTCCATATAATGCCTTCTTTAATCTTCAAACATGAGACTCCTTTCCATAGACCTCAAATCCTAGAGGTTGCTCCATATACACCTCTTCCTTAATCATGTCATTCAGGAAAGAAATATTCACATCCAGTTGGTGCAATTTGCAACCCATTGAAACAACAAGTGAACTGATGGACATAATGGTGTACCTGGAAATTGGAGAAAAATTTTCATTATAGTATTATCCCTCTTTATAGGGGAATCCTTTATCCACAAAACATGCCTTGTATTTGTCAATACTACCATCTACAGAATGCTTAATATTGTATATCCACTTGGAATTCACCATTGAATTCCCTTCAAGCCTTGTCACGATCTCCCACACGTTATTCTTCATAATTTATTGGTACTCTTCATTCATCGCCTCCTTCCACACTGGCTAGTTAATTTCTTCTTCATATGTGGAAGGTTCTTCATCAACGAGTTTTTTCATGAGAGTTGCATAGGTGGAGAACCTTTCAAGTTTCTTCACCTCTCTATATGTGCCATCAGGAGTGGCATTCCCATCTTCTCCTTCTAGTGTGGATCTAATCCATGTTGGGCTCTTCTTGATCTTTGGAACTATGACTTGTTTAGCTAGATTTTGAGGCCCTTTTGTCCTACCAATACATTCTGTAGAACTTGAATGTTCCTCCCTTAAGTCCTCTTTCTTTAATTCATCCATGATATCTATGGAGACTTCCTTAGAATTCCAATATGCCACTTGCTCATAGAAGGTGACATCTCGACTGACCTCAATGCATCATTGTTTTGGAATGTATATTCTGTAGGCTTTTGATGATTTGTTGTAACTAAAAAATATGTCTTTCCCTCTTGAAGGATCAAGCTTGTTCCCTTTATCCTTACAAACATGAATATATATAGGACAACCAAGGATTCTCATGTGACCTACCTTTGGCTTCTTTTTAGAGAAGGCTTCTTTACGAGTCACAACAAGTCCAAATCATGAATCATGGCCTTGAAAAATTCTTCAATGAACTTGTTCTTTCATTCCGCTACATCATTCTGTTGTGTATTATATGGGACAATTAACTCCCTCTTCATCCAAGATTTCTTGCAGAAAGAAACAAGCTTCTTTGAGGTGTATTCTCCTCCATTATCTGATCTTAGTATCTTGATCTTTTTTCTTGTCATGTTTTCCACTTCAACCTTGAATTCCTAGAACTTGTCGAATACATCATCCTTAGTCTTCAAGAGACGTATCCATGTATTATAGGAGAAGTCATCAATAAATTTCACAAATTACAATGAACCACCAAGCGGTTTGACAAGCATCATAACACATACATCAGAATGAATCAATTCCAAAGCTTCTGTAGATATGTTGTCACTGTTTGGAAATGGTTTCTTGGTTTTCTTCCTAAGAGCACAACCTTTGCATATACCATAATTATTTATCTGTAGTTCAGAAACCACTGACACTATTTAACTCAATTTAGGAAATGCTCTAAAATGAATATGTCCATACATTCAGTGCCATAACTCACTTGGGTTTATCTAATGATGTACTAGTGCTTGATCTAGTTGACTTACAAGTCTATATAGTCTTCCATCATGAATCTCAACAATCCTAGCATTATCTATACTAGAGCTCTTGGACCAAATGAGTACTTTTCTATCCACAAAAGAAACTCTACCTCCTTTATCCTGTAAACAAGAAACAAAAAACAAATACAAGATTCCTTTTCAAACCTAGTAAATAAATAACATTGTTTAGATGTACATTCTTACCAAATTTCCAACTCTATGGATACCTTTCCAACTCCTTTGACTACATAATTGTTATTTTCTCCTAGTTCAACCTTTTGAGACAACTTATTTTCTATCATGTTTGAAGGATTCCCACACTCTTCGATCATGTACCTTGATGCTCCACTATCTACTAGCCACATGTCATCATCATCTACAAGGGAACTTTTTAAAGCATAATAGTAAAAGAAATCCTTATCACCTTTGGTCTTCTTTGATTTTTCACCTTCAACATCTGTTGTGGAAGCATGTTTATTCCCTTTTATCTTTTTGTTATTAGCCATATTAGGATACTCTCTCTTGAAATTTCCATATCGTTGATAACCATATTAACACTGGATATTTGATAAGTCTTTCTTCTTATTTCCCTTATTCTTGAAGCGAATTGCAAGGGCCTAAACTTATTCATCTTGATGATCTCCAGTCATTGATATTTCTTCTTCTTGAGCACACAATGTGAACAATTATTCAAATGTAGGAGCTTCACTCCAACTGGTTATTCCTACTGCAAAAGTATGCCATGATCTAGGAAGAACATTGAGTGTTGTAATCACTAGTTCTTGATAGGGGATGAATTCTCCAATTGCTTGAATCTGATCACTTATTTGGGAAATCCTTATGAATTAAGAAGCCATAGTGTTATTGTTAGTCATTTTTGTATTCCAAAGTTCATTCTTCAATCCCATTGATTGACCAACGTTCTTGATAGTGTAGAGATTCATGAAGGCATCATACATCTTCTTTGAAGTATCAAGTTTTGCAATGTAGGGAACCAAATGATCCCTAATGGATTATGCTATAATTCTCATAACATTAACGTCATCCTCTTTGAACTTTTCTTTTCCAACATCATCTTTTGGTTCAACAACCTTTCCTTTCACAATGTCCAAAACTTTGTTCTTGGCAAGAAGAATGTCTATTATAACTTTCCAAGCTATGAAGTTTGATGCTCACTCTAGCTTGTTTTCAGACTTCATAGAGGTAGCCATAGAAATGAATCTGCAAGAAGGACTTGAATCTTAGTGTTCCCTTATTCCTTCACTAAAGTTCTGATACCATGTTGATTTTATTAGTGCAATTAGGGTTAGCACAATATTTCTAAAATTCTGATAGTTACTTTTGATATAGATATTCATTTAACTTATTCAAATATATCATTCAACAATTATACTTCAGAAATTCGACCATAAAATAGTGGAACAGTAGAGACCACAACACACAAAAGAAGACAATATTTACCCTGTGAAAACCCACAATAGGGAAAAACCCAACAACCTTTTCAATAGAGAAATTATTCTTGTTCAATGAGAGACGCCCATAGACCTATGGTCAAACCTAGCCTTCTCCTCAAAGTCAAGTCACCCAAATTAATCCTACACTTCACTCAGCCTTTCTGACCTGGAATTTACCTAGAAATTTCGTCCCCCTACATTAGTTACCCCAGAAAAGTGCGAACCATGGAGAGATCAATCCACACATGCAAGTTTCTAAAGAGAGAGAAGAGAGAAATTTCGACCTCCTTCCTCATCCTTCTTTACCCTTCTTGTCCTTCACCTGTTTGCACAAAAACTTTCTTGTGTGAGAGAATGTGAATTCCCCAGTGGGGGAGGTTGAGGTCACTTTATATAGTAGCCTATCTTGGGTGAATGGAAGTATCTCTTGGCTAGGGCCGACTTGACTTTGAGGTAAGCCAACTTATCACTTTTTGGAGCCAAAATTTACATTTCAAAAGTTTTGTTTTTTATCATTTAAAAGTCGCAATGGAACTTTGACTCAAATTAAATTTTCCTTTGACTCAAGCATTTATAAATATGCTTTGCAATGACAAATACAATTACATCAAGTGACCAAATGTATATTATGAAGACCAACCAAAGTTACAAATTGAACACTATAGTTATCCTAAAGTTATCTTAAAAATAACATTTATGTTAATGCATCTAATCTACAGGTTAAATAATTAGCAAAATATGATGCAAAGAAGAGAAGGCGTACATTGAAGTGAATGGCGACAATAATGAATGATGATGTTATATTAATGTGAATGTTGAATATTTAAGATGTGAACTTAATACTAAATCTAAAGTAAGAATGCAACCGTAAATCTAGAATGCTATACTTTTTGATGATATAAAATAAAAAATGAAAACTACAAAAATGTAAGGCTTCAATCTTTTTAAACAAAGATAGATCAAAGTAGACTTCTTTTAAATGTTTAAGCATCAAGAATTATCATAAAATGCACTCACTAAAGAACTAACTCACTAAAGCTATAGTTTTTGGATGAGATAGATTGGAAAGACAATTATAATGCTGTCCAAAGATTAAATGATATTTCAATTATCCATTTATGAAATAATTCAATAAATAAATAATGAAATGTAATAAAACATTAGAAATTGCCATAACGTGTATGCTAATTCAACTTACATAAAAATAACATTTTTTACAATCTAAATTTATGGATACAATTCACAAGAACCTGGATTGAAGTAATGTCCAAATCATTGTGACCTTTAGAATACAAATCACCAGAGAATGATATGATCAATTATAAACAATTGAAATTGAATCTACAAAGATGAAAAAAATGCAAATACTTTCACTGTTAGTTAATGAGTCAAAGTCACTGAAAGACACTGTTAGTTCATAAGTCAAAGTTACTCAAAGACAATTGTTCTATTTCCCAAAACTTTTGGAAATCAAAACTAAGAAAAATGATACGTAAAAATGACTACGGAAAAGAGAAATGATATAAATATAAATCAATTGAATCAAACCAAATCAATCACACCTACATAAAAGTTTCAAATTAAAAGTTCCATCGTCGATGAATGATTATTGAGCATTTCCTTTCAGTGTTTTATCCCCGTTCTACAATCTCAGCCTACGGGTGTGCTCCCTACTCCAAGCAGTACTGATATCCCTTTCATTTGCAATCTGTCATTTTTTATAATTATAAGTAATTCCTATTACATAACATAGGATTGATAATTAGAAAGGAGTCTCCACAAAATCTAAATCATGGTTCATCAAACCAGATCTCATTCCAATGGTTTTTCTTCAAAAAGAAAACCCGATCTCCTTCAAAAATATGTTGGGTCCCATTAAATAGTGTTCACTTGGTCCTCTTCCAATTGTTGGACATCAAAACAATGCTCCAAATCTTAGGATTGATAAGGCTTACGATATTATGATATTCTTATAACATTTTCTAGAAAACAGTCCAAAAGTTATTATAAACTCTAAATAGACATATATGTAAAAAAGGTTGAATCAAAATAAAAGAAAGAATACAAAATTTTAGATTTTGTAGTTACTTTAAATTTAAACCAGATCGAAAACCATAATAATAGTAAGATACTTTGAATCATAGTTACCAAATTCAAATTCGAATTCCACTTCGATTTGATAAAGAAAAGTTTTGACTCTTTAAAATTTGATACATGAAAAAAAAATTAAGGAGTATACATCTTACATCCATTCAAATATATTATTTTTCAAATTTTAAAAATTATTGAAAAATAATATATATGCATCTCTCATCTCTAAAATATTATAGACACGTCTAGTGTAAAGTGATCTAAAAATAATAATAAAAAAGGATGTCATATTTATTAATAAAATCAGTAAAAAAAATAAAATGGTCAAAATAAGAAAATAAAATTTTAACAACAAAATTTTAAAACTAAAATTTAATATAAAAAATGAAATTTTACATATCAAAGATAAATTTCAAATAATCTTTAAATACTAAAAAAAATAATTTCTTAAACATTAAACAAATCCATATAAATCCATATAAATTTAGATACTATTAAATTCATTTAAAAACATTAAAATTATATAACTGTCCTATTTAAATTTATTTAACAATAATATGAAATCAGTAAACTCGTGGTAAATCACTGAAAATGAATCTGGCATTAAAATCCCCCAATCAACGCTTACCATAGGGGGTAGGCAATTGCTTTTGCTCTCAGATGAGCGGTAAATGAGTTATAGGTTTTGGAAATTTTAACACAACAGTTTGTCAACGTAATATTACCGTACCGTATAAAAATTATCGTATTAATCGACGTATCGAACCGAACTGACGTATTTTCGTATTTTTTTGGCCGGTTCGGCCGAATTTGGTAGCTATGGAACTTTGAATCCTTGCGAGGGTTGCTTTTAGAATTTTTGTCACACTGGATTTATTCAATTGAACTGAAATGAAGCCTTGTGTGCTTTGAGGTTTGACAACTCGTGATGAATAACTCGTCATAAATATAAGCATAACATAATAATAACTCGTGATAAATATTAAAATAATATTTGTTTTAACATAATAATAATATTATTATAGTTAAATAATTTAAATAGTTAATTTTACTAGTTTTTTGGTCAATTATAGCAGTTTGTCCAGTCTAACTTAATATAGTCATTTTTCAGTAAAACCTACCCATTGGATCTCTTTATTTAATTTGCAGCCAGGATCTGTGTCTTCAACTTGTCCTGACGATGAATCACACTTGTTGGTTCGAAATGCGTCGACAAATATATTATCATGTGATTTATGCTGAAATTTCTTTTCTCATAAATTTAATATAGATCACCAAAAGCCTCAGTTCAACAATGGATTTATCTCCCATGTTAGCTTCGACCTTGTCATGAGGTAAACTTTAGGCGATCAAATAGTTAATACTTACTAACTTTAACGAGTTGGTGCATACGACATGCATTTTCAATTTTTAGCTTTAACCCAGTAAAATAATGCAATAAAAATATTGATGTCGTAATTTCAGTGATATGGCGGTGATTTCATAGTTATCCTCTCAACAATCTTGGTGATAACTAACCAGTTTTTCTATAATGGGGTGTTAGCATTGTTGGCCAATTAAAATTTGGATTTTTTTTTAATTTTTATTTTTTTAAATATAAACAAAATTTCAACTTAAATAACTAAACAACAAAATTAAAATTAATTATACATTATACTAAACTGTAAAATAATCCTTAACTTAATAAAAATAAAATAATATTAAATAATAAATAGTCACATTACCCTTTCAAATTTGAATGTGAATGTGGTGACTTCAATATTACTAACCACAAATATTGTTTTATACTACTTGAAACGATACAGAATCTTGATTATAATTTGGAAATATATTTTGCATTTTATTTTCACGGGCTATCTTCTAGGCATTCTCTAAGGTAGTCGTGTAACTATTTTATGTTTTAGCTTGTGATTGAAATTGGAAAAACAATTTTTTATTACAGTGTGAATTTTTTTGTTACGAAACAAATAGATTTAAGAATCCTGACGTGTGATTATTATATGGCTAATCATATTACACCTTCCTTCTTTTTATTGCAAGAGAAAGTAAGAAATTTTGAAAAGTAAAGATGTAATCTAGATGGTTTATAATATTATATTTTTTCTTTTCTTTCTTAAAGTCACAACATAAATTTTCACGGCCAGTAAAAGAAATAATTATTATTAATTATTAATTAAATAATGGTTATTCATAATTCATAATTAATTAAACTATTATAATTATAATTAATTATTATTTTTATTATTAATTAATATTAATTTTTTTTACTACTTATTAATTAAATAAATTAAATTATTTTAATTAAAAAAGTTTAATAAAAAAGGTTAAGTTTATTTAATAATTAATAATGAATTAATTGATAATTAATTAATAATAATAATAATAATAATTTATTAATTAATAATTCAATAATTAGTTATTAATTATTAACAATAATTAATTATTAATTATTTTTAATTATTGATTGATTAAGTATGTTCAATCATGGTTAACCATGGTCAATCATTGTTAACCATGATCAATAATAATGGTCACATTGTGACAAATATTGTCTCTTGTTCCAACATCACATTATGACAACCACGGTCCAACGTCACATTGTGACAATGATTGTCTCAATATGAAAATCAACCATGGTCGAACATGGTCTAATATCGTATTATGGCAAAGATTGTCTCAATATGAAAATCAACCATGGAAACCATGACCAAGCATGGTCAACCATCATCCAACGTCGTATCGTGGCAAACATTATATCAATATGAAAATCAACCATGGTCAATCATGTCAACCATGGTTAATAATCATGGTCACATTGTGATGAAGATTGTCTCTTGGTCCAACGTTACATTATGACAATCATAGACATCAATGGTTAACCATGGTCCAACGTCGCAATGTTGAAAACACTTTTTCAATATGAAAATAAACCATGGTCAAACATGGTTCAACATATTACTGTGACAATGATTGTCTCAATATGGAAATCAATAATGGCCAAACATGGTTGAACGTTGCATTCTAACAAACATTATCTCAATATGAAAATCAACCATGGTCCAATGTCACATTGTGAAAAAAATTGTCTTAGTATGAAAATCAATCATGGTCAACAATGGTCCAATGCCACGTTGTGACAAAGATTCTGTCAATGTGAAAATCAACCATGGTCAACGATGGTCAACCACGTTTATGTTAGGGTTTATAATATTTATCTTAGGGTTTATAAATATTGGGTTTTGTTATCACCTATATTTACCTCAAGCTGAAGGGAGGAAACTTCCAGAGTAACCAAAAACCAAGCTTAACCTTGTAGCTAGCCCTACAAGGTCGGGAGAGGGCTCTCTCCGTATGGATCTCAATCGATATGACTAGATCAGAAACGAGATTTTATGCTAGGTATAGTAGCTCAAAGGTTTGATTGAATTTGTTGGTGTTTTTTCCAGATCAGGAGGAGCTAGGCAATTTGGGTCTAGGAAACTAAGTCAAAATTGCAAGGGATTCTGTGGGGCAAGGTAGGTATGATCTTCAGCACCTTAAAGCTTGATGGGGTGAAAGACTAGATTGGTGAGGAGCTAATAAGGGCTTGAGCAAGTCAAGCATCCTTCCTAAACAAAAGAAAACATAAATATTGTTGTTTTCCCAAGGCAGAGCATTAAAACCTAATGTATCCCACCTATCTTACTTGAAAACAACCAATCAGAAGAAATTATATGAAATAGGCATACATAAATAACATGTGAACATATTAACAGAAGAAGAAACACATGCTAAAGCCATACCACAGGTATCCCATAAAATTAGCTGCAACTTTATTAGTTTCTTGCCACAACTGCTACAAAATGATAAGTGTTCAGTGCATGAGCATCCAGCTGAATCCATCCTCACCAAATGGCCAAGAAAACACATAATATAGACATCTAAACTACTCATCCTGACCTTCAGGGGTCGAATCCATGAGAAGAGGGGCTATTTCAACCATTTCCCAACAAAGAACTGGAATATAGGCAGTCAAACAACTTGCCTCTAAGAGAGGGGAAACTGATTCATTTGCCTCAAAACCACCTCTAACTAATGAATCTACCATCTAACACTGTTTTACCATTACATTTACATGCCATGTCATCAATTACATTAGTTAAATCATCCATGAGGAGAGAGAAATCAAATTCACAGTCAAAACAGGAGAATTTTAGTTCCCTGAGCAAAATGGCCCTAAGCGCAGTGCCACTGGTCCTAAGCACAATGCCATTTTCCACCTAATTTTTGAGGCCTTCCCCTTAGCCAAATTTAGCCCATGATAGCTCATTGGAAAGGTCTCCAAGTCTAGTTTGTGGAACACCTGGAATTTTTTAAGTTGGAGGTCATTTGCCCCCTCAAAACTTGAATCTCCCAAGACTGCATCTGTGTGTCCAAAAAGAGGCAGAGAGGTCATTTTTTGGTAGTTTTTGGACCTTTTGGTGAACCAGATCTGCTCCAAAAGTTCTGAAAATTTACAGGGTTCATGTCCTCATCATTATGAATTCAAAAATGTCAACTTTTTCTCCAATGGATGCCTAAAGAAAAAGTGCAGCGCCGGTGGCATTACGCTTCTAGGCAAAATTTCTGTGTTGTGAATTTCAAAATTTCAAAAATGCAAAAACTTCTCAAAATTTGCCCAAATTTGGCATGGAACACCACCATCAACTGCTTTTATGGGCTAGGGAGGCTTCAGCCAACATCTTCAATCTATCTTGCTCCTTTTTGCCTTCCAAATCTCTCCTTAGCCTAGCCTTTAACTTTCTAATCCTCATGTTACAAATTTTGTTGCGGGTCATGTAATGGTATGCCATGTGTTGGAGCATTTTCTTATCCCTGTTGGCCTTCTCAATAAGTCCTTCAAGATGTATGTTGACCCTCTCAAGCCAAGTTTCCCTATCATTTTCAATCTCCTGCTCAATAGGAGTCAATGTGACATGAGCCTCTTTGGCCATTTGCCTGTTTGCTTTGCCTCTTTGATTCTTTGTCACTTTGCCTCTTTGCTTCTTTTCTTTTAGTATTTCAAGCTCCATGAGAACCTGTTTATCACTCAATTATTTGTTTTTCTGTTCCAAGTATTTGATGATGAACTTGGCTCTCTCTAAGTTGTCTGCCAAAGCTTGTATTTGAGCTTCCCTTTCTTTTATGATGATGTATTTGATGGTTTCTTCATCCTGGGCCTCCAAGTCAATGGTATCAACTCCATGATGAGTATAGTGCTGCTGCAGCTCCTCATGCTCAATCATTCAAAGTCTTATTCCTCCTCATCACCAAGGTCTTCCTCCTGCTCTTTTTCCTTGCCCTTGCACAGCTGCTCAACCTATACCTGTTTTGTCGATGTAGAAGGCAAAGCCCGTTCCACACCTCGTGGAGATAGAATTTTCCTGTGGACTAATGAAGAAGGCAAGGTCCCTTCCACATCCCGTGGAGCAAACACTTGCCTAGCATCTGCAAAAAGTCTCCTTGTGCCTCTTTGATAGTACATTGGCATCTCAGTGGTTTTGGTTTCCTTGACCTCTTTCCTTGTTTCCCCATGGCTAGAAGGCCCACCTTCTTCTTGATGCACTAGTGAAGGGATTTGTGGACCTTTGAACATCTCATGATCAATGAAAGTCTTCGAAGGAGAAGACTGAGATGGTGAAGAAAAATGATTTTGATTAAGGAGTAATGATAGATGTTGTTCAACGACTAAGGGTATGACTGCTTCTGCACAAGGTAAGCTATTTTGTCAATATTTCTAAACAAGAAGTATGGGAAATTCATCATCTTTACCCTGTTGAAGTGCATGAGGAGTTTGATATGGTAAGCATACAACCGTTAGAATTTGCCTTCACAAGTGAAATATTTGATGATAATCCTCATCAAAGGAACATACCTGTTCTCCAAAAACTTAAAGGGGAAAAGCCTCTTCACCTGGTTTATGTACTGAGGCTTGATGTAAGGCTCCTAGTAATGCTCATAAAGGTCCTGACCCTTGTACCATTTCTCACCAACATTAGGGATTCTAGTGGCCTCTGAAATGACAGCTGGTGATATTGTGAAGGTTACTCCGGCAAGTGTCACCTCATAGTTATGCAAATGAGCCACAAAAAGTCTAGCCAACTCATGGTGAAACTGAGCTCTTTCCACTAGTTCATAGAATTCAAAACATCCTTGGTGTCTGAAACAAGAGACTGCAAGTGGGAAAGCCTATAATTCTCTTAAACTGGTGGGCTCTTCTCTTATGATTTTTCCTCCCTTGTGAGGCTTTCTCTGCCTATGTCTCTCTACAGAACTGTCACTGGCTGTCTCCTCCTCATACTCAAAATCACTACCTCTATCCATGATTTAGCTGACTCTCTTAGTTTGCACAGTTTTGACAATGTATGGGATGGGTGGTATGTGCAATGGCTTGGAGGAATGGATGTAAGTGAAGCTATGGGAAAAACATGAGAGGGAGAGGGTTTAGGGAGTAATAAATGGGTGGTAGAAGGTGATAATAGTGGTGGGGATAAGGGTTTAGTTTATGAGGTGAGTGGTAGGGAGAATCAAAGAACTAGGGTTTTATAGTGGAGATTAGGGTTTTATATTTGAGAGTGAAAAACCATGAAATTCTTCACATATGAAAACTAAATAGCAAGAGGAAAAATGATACTTACTTGCCAAGTGTTGAATAGGAGGAAATTTGGCATAAATCAGAAGCTGGGAGCGTTTTTTGGCTTGGTTGGCCTAAGCGCAACACCACAACCCAGGAGCACAACACCGTGCCCTAAGCGCAACACCCGTTCAAAAATACACTGGCAAAAAACTCCCTATGCGCAGTGCCTTTCCCTAAGTGCAGTGCCACCTTCCCTAAGCGTAGCGCCATTTCAGGATGACATTTGACTACCTTCTCGATGTCAAAATTGGGCGTGGGATAGCTCGTTGGAAATAGTGTCGAGTCTAATTTCCAGAACATCTTGAATTTTTCAATTTGGAGTTCATTTTCCTTGTCAAAGTCCAATCTCCCAAGACTGGTCAAAATGTGCAGAATGAGGCTGCCAAAATGCAGAGTGCTATTTCAGTCAACTTTTGGAGGTCTTCCTCAACTCCAAATTGAGAACATTATAGCTCATTGGAAATCTCTTTGTGTCTAGTTATTATTTGACTCATCAAGCAAGTCATTTAGTCATTCCATCTAGGAGACAAAATTGATTTTCCCAAGGTCCTTCCAGAAGTGCATTAACTCTCTTGTAGCAACTGTATTTTTGACATTTCTCTAAAACCATGACACCTATGTAAAAATTGAAGGAGGTTTTTCTTCTTGGGTATATGATGGACAAAAACCTCTCTCATGTTTGTCAAATTCATCTTTTCTTGCTCAGAAACACAGTTTGAAGGAAAATCATTCCTTATGTGTGGTGAATGGCCTATTCCTTGGAATGATTTCTTGACAAATGATGGAGACCTAATGTTTGATGATATGAAATGGCCTCATACCTTATGATATACCTTATGCCTCCTCTTCTCAAATATCTCTGATCCCATAGCCAACCCTAGCTCAGTGGGAGAGGAAATTAGGGTTTAGTGCTTGTTCTCTTTTGCTTTTGCAGGTGAATTGGTGCTCATGATAACCTGATTTTTTGCAGTAGCAGGTGCTTGGCAACATCAAAAGATGTTTAGGAGTAATAGGGAACCATTATTACATATGAAAACATAAAATTACATCATTAATGGAGATAAAAAACAAAATACCCTGTTTTCACCTCAAAACAATTTTTGAGATGAAAACTACATTAGGCTTTCAAAATGATAAATTATGACTTTGCTAATCATTATTGGCCTCCTCATGTCCTTGCTGATCATTATTGGCATGTAATTATTGGATTTGACCATGGTGGGACCCTAAAACCTAGTGAGACCAAACCCTAAGACCTAATGAAATGAATTGCAAAGGGAACATGAGCCATGACTGAAATATATGGAAGAGGATGAGCAAGTACAGATCATGAGGGAAAATTGAAGTAAACCCTACCATTAGTGAATCCATGACCTAATGGAAAGCATACTCATTAGTATGGGACTCCTACTATGAAATGCAAAAGAGCAGATCACTGATGGCAGTGTGAAACACTGACACTAACCAGTTTATAATATTAAACCCAAGGGTTTAATATTATTTCCTTGGGTTTTTAGTATTAATCCCTTGTGTTCATTAGTCCCTTCGGTTTATAATATCAATCCCTTGGCTTTATTAATGTAATGATTTATCCCTTGGGTTTAATATTACTCCCTTGGGTTTTTAGTATTGATCCCTTGAGTTTATAATATTAATTTGTTGGGTTTCTTAATCTAAGGGTTCATTTTTATAGGGTGTAATATTATTCATAGGGTTTAAAAATATAAAGCCTTGCATTTAATATAAATCCCCTTGGTGTATAATCATGGTCAACCATGGTCCAACATCACATTATGGAAAAGAGTTTCTCAATATGAAAATCAACCATGGCCCAACGTCACAATGTGACAAATATTTTCTCGATATGGAAATTAATCATGCTCAACCATGATCCAATGTCGCATTGTGACAAAAATTGTGTGAATATGAAAATCAACCATGGCCAACCATGTTTATTTTAGGGTTTATATACCTTGGAGTTTTATAATTTCTCCCTTGGGTTTATTATTCCATTGGGTTTATAATATCAATCCCTTAGGTTTATTAATCTAAGGGTTAATATTCTTAAGGTATAATATTATTCATAGGGTTTCTAATATTAATCCTAGTGTTTAATATAAATCCCTGGTGTTTACAATCATGGTGAATCATGGTCAACAATGGTCCAATGTCACATTGTGCCACAGATTGTCTCAATATGAAAATCAACCATGGTTAACCATGGTCCAATGTTGCATTGTGACAAAGATTGTCTCAGTATGAAAATAAATGATGATAAAACATGGTCAACCATGTTTATTTTAGGTTTTTATATCTTGGGTTGATAATATTTATCCCTTGGGTTTATAATCCCTTTGGTTTTTAATATTAATCCCTTAGATTTATAATACCAATCCCTTGGGTTTATTAATCTAAGGGTTCATATTCCTAGGGTATAATATTATTCATAGGGTTTATAATATTATAAATCCATTGGGTTTATAATCATGGCCGACTGTGGTCCAAGGTCGCATTGCGAGAAAGATTTTCTCAATATGAAAATCAACCAATGTCACATTGTGACAATGATTTTCTTAATATGAAAATCAAACATGGTTAACCATGTTCGAACATTGCATTGTGAAAAATATTATTTCTTGTTCCAACATCACATTGTAACAACCATGGTCATCTAAGGTCAACCATGGTCCAACATCGCATGTGAAAAATATTGTCTCAATATGAAAATCAACCATGGTTAACCATGGTCCAACATCGCATGTGAAAAATATTGTCTCAATATGAAAATAAAACATGGTCAACCATGGCCAACCATTGTCCAACGTCACATTATGAAAAATGTTGTCTCAATATGAAAATCAATCATGGTCAACCATTGTCCAATGTCACATTGTGACAAAGATTGTGTCAATATGAAAATCAACCGTGGTCAACCATGTTTATTTTAGGGTTTATAAATCCCTTCGGTTTATAAACTTTGTCTCTTGGTCCAATGTCACACTGTGACAACCATGGGCATCCAAGGTCAGCCATGGTCCAATGTCGCATTGTGAAAAATATTGTCTCAATATGAAAATCAACCATGATCAACCATGACCAACCATTGTCCAACATCATATTGTGATAAATGTTCTCTCAATATGAAAATCAATCATGGTCAACTGTAGTCCAACTTTGGATTGTGATAAAGATTGTGTCAATATGAAAATTAACTGTGGTCAACCATGTTTATTTTAGGGTTTATAATATTTATCTTAGGGTTTATATACTTTGCGTTTAGAATATTAATACCTTATGTTTATTATTCCCTTGGGTTTATAATATCAATATCTTGGGTTTATTAATCTAAGGGTTCATGATCCTAGGGTATAATAATATTCATAGGGTTTATAATATTAATATTTGGGTTTAATATAAATCAATTCGGTTGAAAATCATGGTTAACCATGGTCCAACGTCGCATTGTGACAAACATTTTCTCAATATGAAAATCACACAATGTGGCATTGTGATAATGATTTTCTCAATATGAAAATCAACAATGGTCAACCATGTTCAAACATCGCATTGCTACAAAGCCTATCTCAATATGGAAATCAACCATGGTCAATAACCATTATCACATTGTGACAACCATGGTTATCCAAGGTCAACCATCGTCCAAAGTTGCATTGTGACAAAGATTGCCTCAAAATAAAAACTAAAAATGGCCATGCATGGCCAACCATTGTCCAATGTATCATTGTGACAATTGTTATCTCAATATGAAAGTCAATCATGGTCAACCATAGTCCAACGTCGCATTGTGTCAATATGAAGATCAACTATGGTCAACCATGGTTAACCATGCTTATTTTAGGGTTTATAAATCCCATAGGTTTACAATCATGGTAAACCATGGTAAACGATGGTCCAATGTCATATTGTGCCAAAGATTGTCTCAATATGAAAATCAACCATGGTCAACTATGGTCCAATGTCGCATTGTGAGAAAGATTGTCTCAGTATGAAAATCAATGATGGTAAAGCATGGTCAACCATTTTATTTTCGGGTTTATAATATTTATCTTAGGGTTTTTATACCTTGGGTTTATAATATTTATCTCTTGGGTTTATAATACCTTGGGTTTTGCTTTATTATTCCCTTGGTTTTATTAATCTAAGGGTTCATATTCCTAGGGTATAATATTGTTCATAGAGTTTATAATATTAGTCTTTGGTTTTAATATAAATCCATTTGGTTTATATCATGGTCAACCGTGGTCTAATGTCAGATTGTGACAAATATTTTCTCAATATGAAAATCAACCAATGTCTCATTATGACAATGATTGTCTTAATATGAAAATCAACCAACCATGGTTAACCATTTCGAACATCACATTGTGACAAAGATTACCTCTTTATAGAAATCAACCCTACTCAACCATGGTCAACCATGGTCAATAACCATGGTAACATTGTGACAAAGATCATCTCTTGGTCCAATGTCACATTGTGACAACCATGGTCATCCAAGGTCAACCATTGTCCAACGTTGCATTGTGATAAATACTGTCTCAATATGAAAAGAAACCATGGTCAACCATGGCCAACCGTTATCCAACATCGTGTTGTGCCAAATGTTCTCTCAATATGAAAATCAATCATGGTCAACCGTAGTCCAATTATGGTTTATATACATTGGGTTTAGAATATTAATCCCTTAGGTTTAATATTATTCCTTTAGGTTTATAATACCCTAGGGTTTTATAATTGATCCCTTGGGTTTATAATATCAATCCCTTGGGTTTATTAATCTAAGGTGTCATATCGCTAGGGTATAATATTATTCATAGGGTTTATAATATTAACCTTTGGTTTTAATATAAATCCATTGGGTTTATAATCATTGTCAACCATGGTCCAACGTCACATTGTGACAATGATTGCCTCAATATGCAAATCAACCATGGTCAACCATGTTCCAACGTCGCATTGTAACAAATATTGTCTCAATATGGGAATCAACCATGGTCAATCATGGTTAACCATGTTCAACAAACATGGTCACATCGTGATAAAGATTGTCTCTTGCTCCAACATTACATTGTCACAACCATTGCCATCGAAGGTAAACCATAGTCCAACGTCACATTGAAACAAAGATTGTATCAATATGAAAATCAACCATGGTCAACCATGACCAACAGTTGTCTAATCTCGCATTGTGACAAATGTTGTCTCAATATGAAAATCAATCATGGTCAACCATAGTCCAACGTTGCATTGTGACAAAGATTATGTCAATATGAAAATCAACTATTGTCAACCATGGTCAACCATCTTTATTTTAGGGTTTATAAATCCCTTTGGTTTACAAAGATTGTCTCTTGGTATAACATCACATTGTGACAACCATGGTCATCCAAGGTCAACCATGATCCAATGTCGCATTCTGACAAAGATTGTCTTAATATGAAAATCAACCATGGCCAACAATTGTCCAATGTCATATTGTGGCAAATGTTGTCTCAATATGAAGATCAATCACGGTCAAGCATAGTCCAACATCACATTGTGAAAAAGATTGTGTCAATATGAAAATCAATTGTGGCCAACCATGTTTATTTTAGGGTTTATAATATTTGTTTTAGGGTTTATATAACTTGAGTTTATAATATTAATTCGTTTGGTTTAATATTATTTCCTTGGGTTTATAATACCTTGGGGTTTTAGAATTGATCCCTTGGGTTTATAATATCGATTCCTTGGGTTCATTTATCTAAGGGTTTATATTCCTATGGTATACTATTATTCATTGAGTTTATAATATTAATCTTTGTCCAAGCATAATCCAATGTCGCATTGTGACAAAGATTGTGCCACTATAAAAATCAATCATGGTCAACTGTGGTCAACCATATTTATTTTATGGTTTATAATATTTATCTTAGGATTTATATACAATGGGTTTATTATTCCATTAGGTTTATAATATAAATCCCTTGGTTATACTAATCTAGGGGTTCATATTCCTAGGGTATAATATTATTCATATAATTTATAATATTAATCTTTGCCAACCATAGTCTAGCGTCACATTGTGACAAATATTGTGTCAATATGGAAATCAATCATAGTCAACCATAGTCAACCATGTTTATTTTTAGGTTTTATAGTATTTTTTATATACCTTGGGTTTATAATATTTATCCCTTGGGTTTAATGTGATACCCTTGGGTTTATAATACCTTGAGTTCTTAGTTTTAATCCCTTGGGTTTATTATTCCATTGGGTTTATATCATTTATCTTAGGGTTTATATGCCTTGGGTTTATAATTTTATTCCCTTGGGTTTATAATACCTTGGGGTTTTAGAATTAATTCCTTGAGTTTATAATATCAATCCCTTGTGTTTATCAATCTAAGGGTTCATATTCCTATGGTATAATGTTATTCATAAGGTTTATAATATTAATCCTAGGGCTTAATATAAATCCCATGGGTTTATAATCATAGGATTAATATAAATCCCTTCGTAATGAGTTTGTCTTCAAATTAATCACATCATGACGATTTGGTCAATGTTTAGAACCATCTAATGTGGTTCATCCTCATGACAGGTTTATCCTTCTAATGTCCTTAGGATGAACCACATTAGATGGTTCAAAGCATCAACCAAATCGTCATGATGTGATTAATTTGAAGGACAATCTCATTATCAATATGGATCACAAAAATTTAAGATCTAGCATAAATCCCTTCAGTTTATAATATTTATCTTAGGGTTTATATACCTTTGGCTAATAATATTTATCCATTGGATTTAATGTTATTCCAATTAATTATTAAAAATTAATTAATTATTAGTTATTATTAATTTATATTGCTATTAAATTAAATTAATATTAATAATAATATTATGATAATAATCATAATTATATGCTTTCGGCGTATATCAACCACATTTATTAATATGATTGTGCTAGTATATTAGAAATCCTTATTCGTGATGAATTTCATGTTTAAATAATAACTAAAAAACTCTCAGTTTATAATGCTAACCCGTTAAGCAAATTCATTTAAAATAAATAAATAAATAAAAGAGTTCAAGTTATATATTTAACTGACGCATCACTTAAGGTGTTACATTCCACGTCTATGTTATTACAATGATTGCGTTGGTGAGGTGGATTCGAAATGAAGGTCCTTATTGTATGGTTTGCCTATTCAATGTGCAGTCAATCTATTTTGTGCTCTAGTTTTGCCTCTTTCCTTTGTTTTCTTTTGTTGGTTGGGTTTGGAAACAGCATGACCTTTGACCATCATGACACATTCTTCATGGTACATTGTTTTGGTATGAACTTTTATCACATGGTGGCTTGTTCACAAATCATATTTTATATATAGTATGTTTAACATGTGAGTTACATGAGTTCAATGTGATGTTCTTTACATTGCACATGTATAACGAGTTTTGATATAAAGTATGATTTGCACTCACGGTAATATAATACACACTCATTATAGAATATATACTAATGAAGTTAATAATATATACAAAGATTTGTGCACAACTACAAAATATTCGTTTATTGATACATATTATATTATATTATATATATATATATATAAATAAATAAACAAACAAACAAACAGAATACCTATGCAATAAAACACATAGTTTATATAGTTTATAATATTATATGTAAAATACATATATATAAACACATATGTGCCAATTCAATATTAATTTAGAAGGTATGAATGCTACCACAAGGGATTGAAACCAAACCGGCACCAAATAATTTATAAAATAACTCATGCCAAATGAAGAAAGCAATCAAACTTTGAGATTACTAATGGAAAGCACCAAAATCCATTTTCGATAGAAGTGTGCATCGAAAAAAGAGATCGTTTGAAGCTAGACCAATTTTATGAAATCAAGATTTACAATTCAGGTAAGATCAAGCAATGACAACAATAATTGCAAGGATCATATGAAAGTTATGTTAGAATAGGATTGAATCCCAAAGAACTAAAAAGCTTAAAAGACAAATAATAAGATAGGAGGAACCATCAATTATCCAAGTGTCAATAAAAAGGGGAATTTGTCAAAAATTACAATGTGGGTCCCTTCATTTTGAGTCATAATGTAGGGGATTTGTTGGAGGGCAAACACCAAGATATGAAAAGATGATAATAACTGCTATAAAATTGTATTATTAGCCAAGAATGAAGATGAAAATTAGCGAATATATTGCTAAATGTTTAGAATGAAAACAAGTTAAAGTGGAATGTAAACACCCAAAAGGATTGTTGCAACCAATATCAATTCCAAAATCGAAATGGGAAGTTATATCAATGGACTTCATCACTCGTCTACCAAGAAACCCCAAGCAACATGACATATTCACGGTAGTGGTGGATAAGTTGAGGAAGATAGGTCACTTTATGCCTGTGAAATCTACATATAAGGAAATTGATATTTCCCGGATTTTCATGAAGGATATTTTCAGATTGCATGTTATGCGCAAGAATATCATATTTGATTAGGATGTAAAGCTCGCCTCAAATTAATGGAAAGAGATATTTATAGGTTTTGGAACTCAGTTAGGATTTAGAGTAGCTTATCACCCTCAAACTGATGGAAAAACAAAAAGGGTGAGTAGAATATTAGTGTTGGGTTTAGGAATTGGTATTCTTTTACCATCTTTTTCCCTACTTTTTTGTCCATTTTGTCCTCAATAGTCACATCCTTTTAATCCATTATTACCCTATCTTTTGACTCGAGTTATCACTCTAATATATTATGTTTTTTCTTACATTTAAAAATGGAATAATTGTTTTGGGTTTTTTACTAATATTGTATTGAAAAAAAAGTCTACAAGATGAACTAGCTAACCCAGGAGCAAGTAATAAAGTAGGGTGTTGTTACTTCGCCATGCTGATACTCCAATGTTTTACAGTGTTGCTACTCCATTATGTTGTTACTTGAATATACTAAAATGTTGTTACTTTTTTGTGTTGTTACTCCCAAAAGTCTCGGTGCTATTTAAGGTTGTCGTTATGTGTGTTGTTACTTGACAAGAAGTGTTGGTCAACAAGGTCTATTGTGATAGCAAGGATTCAATTTCTCTTGGATGATGTAGCTAATATGGACAAGGCGGTAATGATTTCTAGCATTTTAATTGTTTTAGTAATTAAGGTAGCCTATTGCGGCATAAAACTTTATTTGTATATTATTTTTTGTAGTCGGTTATGGAAATGACGTTATTCAACTACTTGAGAATTGAAATATTCTCAAGACTATTTGTATTTGATTTATTACCATGATTAGATGTGAAGAGGGGGCCTTTAAAAGAGGACTCCCCTACCCCAAAAGAGGGGTTGGCATTATTTTTCTCAAAATCGTGCATCTTTATATTTTCCAAAATTAATGAAGAACAAGAAGTTCATGGCTTGATTTATGATTCATTGCATTAAGTTGTAATTTGTGAGATTTTATCCATCTCCTGTCCAAGGAGGAAGAGCCATCCTCTTTAGTAGGGATTGTTGTGACTGTAGAGGTAGCATATTTATTTTATTTGTTTAGGTTGTGGGTTGCTATTTATATTTCTGGAAATTAATTTAATTGTTGAACTATTATTGGTGTTACTGTTAGTCTGTAGATATTTCCAAATACAGGGTGTTGTTAGTCAACTATAATCATCATAGATTTGTGTTGTTACTATTGTTGTAGATTGTTGTTACATATTATTGTTAATGTTTACTATAGAGATTATTGTCATACATTATTTTTAAACTTGTTGTTACATTTTGACATTACTATCCTTTATTTTTTCAATCCTAATGATATTAATGCAATTTCAGTGGTAAAATTTTAATGAGCGATTCCATATTGGTTGTGATGCTTGAATGATTTTTAATTTGGTTTTGTAAGATTGGAAATTTATTTCCAAATGGTCATGTTATTTGAGTGATTTCATTTATGCAAGTGAGGGATTTTGTTTTGATTCTCATTTTCAGAAAGATGTGTTGAGTGTTATTCCTTTCCTGCAAGAGTGCTTATTATTTCCAAAATTGTGGGTTGAGTGTTGTTCATGCAAGTGTTGTTTCAACAATGTGGTTTTAAATTCCAAGGTTGTCTGAAGAGTGATTTTAATTCCTGCAAGTGTGAATTAGTTTATAGTAAGCATTGATATTTAATTGAGGGGTTGTGTTCTTGTTGAGGATACATATTAGGGAAATGCACACTACGAGGTAATAAATGTTAAGTTAATGATTGTTGCATCCATATACATTGCACAACAATTTTGAAATAAAAAGACTTACCCTGGTTGATAGTTTATGTTAGAGTGAATGAATTGTTAAGAGGTTTCTTATGTGCTAGTTTAAGAGATGGCAATATTTTCTACCTTTGGTAGAATTCACTTACAATAATGGCTATCAAGAGTCATTAAATATCAGCCCTTTTGAAGCCCTATATTATAGGAAGTATAATATCCCAATTAGTTGGGATAATCTAGTGGATAAACTCACACTTGGGCTAGATATGTTGAAGGAAAAGGAACAATAAGTGGTCAACATATAATATAAATTGAAGGTATCCTAAGACCATTTGAAGAGTTATGTAGACAATAATCAAAATCATAAGGAATTTTGAGTGGGATAACATGTATACCTCCAAATTAGGCAAAAGAGAAGTTCCTTAAAAGTGGATTGTGTTCTAAGTTAGCACCAAGATACTGTGGACCCTTCCAGATCTTGGAGAGAGTATTGCCAGTAGCGTACATGATTACCTTTCCTCCTATAGTAAAGAACATGATGTTTTTCATATATCCTTGTTTAAAAGATATGTACGTGATCCTAATCATATTATTGATTGGGATTTGATAGGGTGGAAATAGAAGGAAAATTTTAACGAGAAAGTCAATGCATACTAAGCAAGAGGTAGACCATGCTTTGGAATCAAGTCATCATGCAAGTAAAGGAGTACTAGAAGAAATTTGGACCATAAGAAGCAACATCAGAACTAGAGTATGACATGATAAAGGCATATCCATTTTTGTTTTATGTGAAAATTCAGTTCGACAGATAGTAGAATAACAAGGACAAAGTTCCTTTTAGGGGTTGGGGACTATAGCATCGCTTTTATAATCCCCAAGTTTTGTAAACATAATTAAAGGATGATAATTCTAGAGTGACAACATAAATGTCATGTTGAAACTATTTGATGTAAATATATTATTTGATTAAATTATAAATTTATAAAGCTAAAGACGAAGTACTAACCTATATAGATCCTAATATCTGAAAGGAAATCTTGCTTAAGGAAGTTAGTAAGGGAGATTGGGAAGTTTCCTATCTTTTGTGAATTTAATGTTTATGAACCTTGATGTTCTAGTTAATTCACCCAACTAACATGAAATTATGAGAGAGATGGGAGAGGAGGTATCAGACTTCCCCAAGGATGGGTTGTGTACCAAGTGGTAGTCCTGGTTAACTCTGTAGCTCGAGGAGGGACCTTGAAGATCTCATCTGATGAGGCAACACCGAGGAAAATGGAGAATTTCCATTGTGAATAAACAAAAAAGAGACTGTATGTGAACTTAAACCTATCACCTATTATAGAGCTATAGTGCTTTTTGATCCATCATGTGCACATGATTGTAACCTGTGTTTGAAAGTTGGACCATGGATTCCTATCTTAAATTGTGTTGGCTAAGGAAACTAGTGAGGGGTCCCTCAGATTGAGTCTAATAGGCTAAGGGGAACTCAACCATTTAGTATCTTTGTGCATGTGAAGCACTAAAATGAAGTATCACAGAAGGATTGTGGGAAGAAGTGAAGGGGTATCATTTAGTGTTGTGCAGGCCTTCAGAGGCCATATTTTGTTGTATGATTAGCTCAGACTCAGTGCTTGAGAGGTAGCATCTTTATTTACTAGAAGTGAAGAAGATTGGCCTTCATGATCTAAACCCTAAATTCATCTTTGGTTTAAATTTCCCTTAGTGAAGCACCTTTTAAACATTAGGTCTAGCTCAGGGGTGGTTATCTGCAAGAAATTTGCATTCTAGTAATGCCTATGGTTGGGTGCAGAGTGGTTCTCCTTCATTTAGTTTCTATTATATTTCAAGTGGATTAGGTAAGTGTATTCCTTCCTTGTAAATGCCATGTAATTATTGTTCAATACTTCATGTTTATATACTATGTTGGGTTTATGTGTGTGTGCATTAGTGGGGTCAAAGTTGTTGTATAGTCAAATATAATGTTATGTTGAAATGAGCATGAATATAGAGCTTAGATACATCATAGCTCTTTTGGATGTTACTCTGCATTTTCGTTGTAGATATGAATACTTTATACAATAGAACCATTTATCTTATGTTAAATGTGAACTTTATGTGTTGCATGATCATAAATATCAAGGTTAGGATTGATTGCAATGGATGTATATAAATATACATATACTTCCTGCTCATGAATGTTTCCATGCTAAATAACTACTTATACTATAACTATGAAGTAAGGTTTGTATGTTAGTAGGAGTCCAAGGCTCTGTAGGCCACTCGAGGCAAGCCAACATGCAACCTCTTTGTTGTATAAGTCGTAGAGATGAGTAAGTATTGAGGCATGCTTGGTTAAAGGTATATAATTTGTTTTAGTCTTGGGGGAGGGTAAAGAGCTCATAAGAACTTGTGAAAAGAAATGAGGTTTTGTCCAAAACTTGGAGCT
Source organism: Pinus tabuliformis (assembly GCA_031772625.1). NCBI lineage: Eukaryota > Viridiplantae > Streptophyta > Pinopsida > Pinales > Pinaceae > Pinus > Pinus tabuliformis. The sequence continues at coordinate 1,650,349,391 of CM062816.1, forward strand.
TGTGGGGCTTAACTTTAGCCCCTAATCATATGCATGAATGAGAGTTATGACCAAGATCTAGTCATAAGGGGGCTTATCAAAGACCAGGCCTCATAAGAATAATGGATATGCTCTTTGTGGGAACCTTGGATATGGAAAAACTCTGGTAGACATACCAACCCTTGACGAAAAAAATTATATTAATTGAGCACATCAATTGAAACACTAGGACCTTGGGGTATCAGAGTATCAGGAAGCTTGGAGAGTGATATCATGATGATGTCACAAGAGATGATGTGGTGATGCCATGTGTATTACATAACATAGTTATCAATCAAACCAGAATTATATCGAGTTCTCACTTTTTAGAGGTTGCAAAAAATCATCGATTTTGAAAACTGTTGATTCATAATACACCTTTTTTGGAGCATATTTTTGACACTTCAAATTTTCTTATGTATTAAGTATGCATATTTGTTTTAAAATGTTAGATTTTTATGCTAATTTTGAAAAATGTTGATACAATATCAACCCCTTTTTTTCTGGGCTATTTTTGACACTTAAACTTTTCTTAGGCATTAAGTATGGATTTTTTTTTTTGAAATGTTGGTGATTTTCATGTAGATTTTGAAAAGCATTGATGTATCAACAACATTTTTTTTCGGGGGCATATTTTTGACACTCCAAATTTTCTTATGACATAAGTATGCACATCCTTTAAAATGTTGGTTAATTACCATTTTTTAAGTCATCTTATTCCTCTTCTTGTTTTTCATCCATATATGTTTCCGTTATAAGGATTTTTCAGGGTTGAGTTATTTTTTTCTTTGCAATGTCTTTTTATAATCAAATTTTCATTTTTTTGGCGAAGTTTTAAGAAATATTAAAATTAATATTTTAAAGTTAGAGTTTTTATATATATTTATATATCATTAATTAATACTTCAACACACAAAATAATTGTCACTAAAAAAATAATTTTAAACATTTGCCAAAAAATGCACATTTTGCATATCGATATAAATAAAAAAACATGTCTTTTAAACCTTTTCAAGGAAAATAACATGTTAAATAAATAATTTTTATGAAAAAAAATTGAATACACGATGTTGAAAAACAACAAATTTTATAGAAAATTTTATGAATTTTATGTCCAAAGATGATGACATTTGAATTTTTTCCTCTAAAAATAATAGTTCACATAAAATTTTAAGTTAAAAAATATATATTGGAAAACAAACAAAAAATAAATAAATAAAACGTTTAAAACAAAAATTAACCAAAACAAAAATTAGCAAAAAAATAATAGAAAATGAATAAAAAATAAAAACATTATAACCATATTAAAAAAAAAATTTATTAAAAAAAAAAACAAAACAAACTGTTTCAAAAATTAAAACATCACTAAAAACTTAAAAATAAATATATAAATCTATAACTAAAAAAAATACAATTTAAAAAACAAATCACAAATATAAAAGGAAAACTTAAAAAATTTTTTTTTTTTTAATATATATTAAAAAATAATTGAAACAAAAAATAAAAAACATTCAAAAATAAATAAATAAATAAAAAAGGTTATGTATTAACAATGTATTTGGACGATATGAGAAGGAAGAGATGGCGAGGCCAGGTTTCGACCCTGGTCCCCTAGGGCCAGGGCCTAGGTATCATAGGGTTTTCTGCAAGCTGACAAGCAGGTACAGGTAGATGCGGCGCTGGCAACCACAGAGGGAGACGGGTGCAACAGTGGTCAAGCGGTCTGGGTCGTGCGGGTCAAAGGAGTATTCCCTCAGGCGGGCGGGTTAATGTTTTCGAAGGCAGATTGAATGAGCGGTTTACTTCGAAAACCCGTGACCTTTACCTTGGAGTTGTTCCGGTTTAGCACTTGTATGCGTTTTTTCGGTTGTGCAGGCGGTTTTTCAGCTGGCATTCTCGGGCGTCGGTTGGAAGGTTTTTTACCATTTTACGGACTTCTAGGTTTTTACAATGGTTATTGCTAGTGAGTCGGTGGAGCTTGACCCTTCACCAGAGGATGTTCTTACAGTGTGGGGGAAGGATTTAAGCGAGCAGAACATAGGAGAGCTGATTGAAAAGCTCGAAAGGAATGGAGCTGGTGCGGTTTTGACGGCTGGTACTAGGGCTGCAAGTTTTGCAAAGGGTCTGTTGGAGGAAAGCTGGGATCTATCGGGAAATTTGGGCACCGATGGCAGGAGAAATGAGAAGGAACCCTCAATGTCAGTTTTGAGCTCGTGGAGAGACAAATGTTCCGCTGTGCCATCTGGTAAGTTAACATCTCCAGCCAAGATCTTTTGTCCATCCGGGGGATCAGAAGACATAATTAATTCAGTCCAGAACAGAGGGGTGTGGAGATCGGTAGGAGGTTTAAATGTTACAGGGAAGGAGGTCGGGAGTGGCACCCATCCATCTGCAGTAAGCAAGGGGATTTTTACAGAGAACCCTCCTTTGCGAATCGGTGGGTCGGTAGGATTGCTATCCGGAGCAGGCGGACAAGTTTCACAAGGAACGGTTTTGACTTCACCGGTAGCAGGGACGGTTCATGGAAAGGTCATCCCGGAGTTTGAAGGGGTAGGTAGCCCAGTTGAGGGTTTGGTCGATACCCCACCATCGGATGGGGACGTGCAGGTTATTAGGCCAGATTTCGGGCCTCAAAGGGACGACGATTTACATGACCCAGAGCTCGGGGACCAGAATGCACACCCGGAGGTGACAAGGGTTGGGGAGAAAAGAAAGAAAGCTAAACCCTTAAAGACTAAGACCTTCTGAGAGCTCGTTCTTGATATGGATATGCATGTGGATGGCGTCCTAGAGATCGCAGAAGTTACTCTGGTGGGCAGAATCAGGGGGCGGCCCGTCTCCGGTAAAGATCTTAGACAGTGGGCATCGAGTCAGTGGGCAAACTCTCCAGCGGCCTCATGCAAGATCAACTCTCTGGTCAAAGGTTGGTTTATGGCCCGTTTCAGCAGTAAAGAGGCCATGGAATGGGTTGAAGGAAAAATTTGGGAATTTGGGAACAAACCGGTTTTCTTTAAGAGATGGATGCCGCTTTTTGATGCAGCAAAAGAGAAGGTTGATGAGTTCCCCATCTGGGTAAGGGCGCCGAGTCTCCCTCCATATCTCTGGGCGGACTCTGTTTTCAAGTCTATTGGGAACCTCTTGGGAACATACCTGGACGCAGATAGATCGTATCTTGACACTTTCGAAATGGGGGTGGCAAGGATTCTGGTGAGGTTAAACGCCAAGGAGGGACTGGCAAAATCCATCACTCTGAGATATAGGGAGTACGTGGTTGAGCAGCCGTTGGACTATGAACTACTCCCGTTTCGCTGTCATCGCTGCCATGAATATGGGCACCTGGCAAGAGATTGCCCGTTGGGTAGGAGGAAGAGGAGGACCTATAGAGATGAAAAGGAGTGGGAAAGGAGTAGCAGGCGGGTCGGGAGCGAGCAGGAGGAGGTCATTCCAGATGGGAAGCCTGTGGAGGAGCAACTGTAGCAGACAATGGAAGGGGAGCTCAAGGACGTCGGAGATGCGAGGATTTTATCTGAGGACCAACCAACTCTGGACCCCTCTCCTTCTGCTCCGGTCGTGGTCACAACGGAAGATCAACCGGGTATGCTATTTCCTCATCATACCTCTGTCTCTTGTTCTGAATCTGTTGAAGGGGGGGTTTCTAAGTTAGAAACTGTTAAGTCTGATATGCAAAATATTGAAAATATCACGTCTGATCTTCCATCCTTAAATCTGAACTGTGAGGATTTCCCTCCTTTGGTTTCCGGTGTTGGAGCCTCTTCTGGTGGATGTCAATATAATCTTAGATCTCATAGTAAAAAACCGGGGTGCTCGAAGGAGCTTTTGGACCCTGTTGGTGGTTTGGGCACTGAAACTCCAAAATCCTGCCCAAAGAAGGGTAGAGGAAGAAAATCCATGTTTTCAAAAACTCAAGCAAAAGCCGTTTTTGATGTAGCAGATGGGAAACAGATGACAATTCCCGGGGCGCTTAGAGCAGCAAAACCCCCAGAGTCCGTTATTAAATGATCTGCCTTTCATGGAACTGTAGGGGTTTAGCTAGTAAACCCAAAAAACTAGCTTTAAAAGATCGTATTGCTCGAAACAACCCGGACATAGTCTTCCTTCAAGAAACTCTGGGAAAAGGTTCGGATGTTGAATCCTCCTTGGGCTCTCTTTTTCCAGGATGGGTATTCATAGCTGCTGATGCTAGTGGACATTCAGGAGGACTAGCCTTGGGCTTTAAAATGGGAAGACTGAAGGTCTTAAGCTCCTGGGGGTTACCAAATGTGTTGGGAGTGGAGGTGGTATCCCCTGATTTCGACATCCCTCTGCTGTTTGTAAATGTCTACGGCCCTTGTCAGGGTCGGGTCTCTTTCTAGAACGACCTTCTCGCAAAAGACTTGTTAAAAGACAGAAATCTTATCATTGGGGGAGACCTAAATTTCTCGATGGGAATTGCTGAAGCCTGGGGGCCTCTTGCGAGGGAGGATCCTTTGACTGACTTCTTCTCAAATATACTTCTCTCACATCATCTGATTGATGTCAATATCATTAAAGCAAAACCTACATGGAGAAATAGAAGAACGGGGGAAGAGAGAATTGCGAAAAGACTAGATCGTTTCCTTATAAATGAAAGATTGGCCTCTGGTATTCCTCTGTTCCATCAATGGGTGGGTGATGGGGGAAACTCAGACCATTTTCCTATCTTTCTGGAGTTCTCCAAGCCACCCTCAAAACCTGCGGCGCCTTTCAAATTCAATGCTTCTTGGCTTCAGGAGGAATCATACATCAAGCTCTTTAATGAGATCTGGAGACATGCAAGCCAGGAGCATTCGGTGAATAAAGCGGGCCGGTTCTTGGAGAACCTCAAAAGACTAAAAAAAGCTACAATTGAATGGGCAGCAGCGAGGAGAAAAAAGCAAGTGGAAGATTTAGTGAGTATTGATGAGGCACTGGGGGCTCTCGAAGATCCTGCAAACAATTCTTATTCATCTCAGGAGTCGAAAGAAAGAATTCTGGCTCTGGAAAAGAGAAGGGCGAAGATCCTATTGGATAGAGAAGAGGAGTGGAGATTAAAAAGTAGGGCTATTTGGTTGAAAGCAGGGGATGAAAATACTAAATTCTTCCATAACTTTGCAAAAGGGAGGAGGAATGCAAACACTATATGGAAGCTAAGGGATGCTGAAGGCAGGGAGGCTTCATCTTTTGAGGACCTGTCCTCTATGGGGAAATCTCATTTTCACTCTCTCTTCTCGGACCCGGGGGACATTAATTTGCCTGAAATTATTAGAACTGCCCAGGCTTTCCCTCGGTTTGTGGAGGAGGAAGATGCGGATGATCTTTTCAGAGAAGTGACAAAGGAAGAAGTAGAACATGTAATAAAGTCTATGCCAAAAGACAAAAGCCCAGGACCCGATGGATGGACCATAGAACTTTTTGCACATTTCTTTGAATCTATTGGGGCTGAGCTTACTGAAGTAGTTGAAGAATCTAGAGTTAAAGGGGAAATCTATGGTCCTTTCAATGCAACTTTCATTGCACTTATCCCTAAAAAAGAAGATCCTGGCTCTTTTGAAGATTTTAGGCCTATCTCTCTGTGCAATACCATTTACAAGATTATTGCAAAGATCATTGCTGTTCGCTTGAAACCCTTTTTATCTGGCTGTATTTCAAAGGAACAATTTGGTTTCTTGGATGGGAGGCAAATTCATGAAGCTATAGGGGTAGCTCAAGAAACTATTCACAATTTAAGGCAAGCAAACAAGAAGGGGGCAGTGCTTAAAATAGACCTATCAAAAGCATATGACAGGGTCAGTTGGATGTATTTAAAGCTACTGCTGACACATTTAGGGTTCCAGGTGGGTTTCATAAACTGGATTATGGGATGTGTCACAAATGTAAACTTTGTTGTCCTGATTAATGGAGCTGCTTCCCAATTCTTTAGAAGCCAAAGAGGACTACGCCAAGGATGTCCACTTTCTCCTCTTCTCTTCCTTCTTGCTGCGGAGGGCTTGAGCAGGCTTATGGCAAAGGCAAAACAATCAAGTTTGGTAAAAGTTTTGGAAGTTGCTGTCAACCTGTTTATTACTCACCTGCTCTTTGTTGATGATATTCTTCTTTTTACAAATGGGAACTTAAATGAAATTGTAGAGATTAAGCGCATTCTTGATCTGTTCCTAAAGGCTACAGGGCTCCTAATAAACGAGAGGAAGTCACAACTTATTTTTGAAGGTTTCAATAGACAAGAGGAGAATATGATCGCAGGCCAGTTGCCCTTTGGCACTTGTAATATGGAGCAGCCCTTCAAATATCTGGGTTTTTGGCTAAAACCATCTTCTTATAGAAAGCAAGACTGGAATTGGCTAATTGCGAAGATTGAACAAAAAATTTCTCATTGGAGCTTTAAGTGGCTTTCAAGGGCGGGAAGGTTGACTTTGGTAAATGCTGTCCTCCAGGCTATTCCGGTATTCTGGGCTGCTTTGACTTGGATTCCAAAAGGAACACTTCACAAAATCAAGCAGATTTTTAGTAGATTCTTATGGTCAGGATCAAAGGAAGATTCCGTGCTCCCTTGGGTGGCATGGGACAAGATAGCAAGACCAAAGGACTGGGGTGGTTGGGGTTTGAAAAGCCCCACAGATTTCAGTCTGGCTTTAGCTGCAAAATCGGGTTGGAGGGTTATCACTATGGAAAATCTCTGGACAAAGGTGGTAAGGCGAAAGTACATTGATCCCACACCACTGGAAGATTGGATTAGAATGCCAAATAAAAAAGGAAGAAACTGCTCTGTTATTTGGAAAGCCACTACGGAGGCTTTCAAGGTTATTGAACAAGGGCTAGCTTGGAGGGTGGGAAATGGAGAAAATGTTAGGATTGGAAGGGATCCTTGGGTTGGGTGTAGTGAGGGTTTTGCTCTTTCCCCTGGTATGCTTAATCACCTGGATGATATTGGTATTAGGAACTTAAGGCAGATTGCAAATTTGGAGCAGTACTCCATTTGGGGACAGGTTTGGAGGTCTGAGGTCGAGATAGGAATCGATCCTGCTTGGAGAGTGGAATGGCAGGCTTTCATCCAAGAACTTAAAAGATCAAACGTAAGAATCTCGGACAGATCAGATGCTCTGGTTTGGGCTCATGCGGAGACAGGTTTATATTCGCCAAAGGCTGGCTATAGCTTACTGATGAAGAATAAAGGCTGGAACCCGCCAGTCTGGTGGTCAAAACCTTTATTTAAGCTAAAGTGTCCTAAAAAAGCAAGAATTTTCTTTTGGTGTGCTTTAAAATATAAGATCCCTACATGGGATGTTCTGCAAGCTCGCTACAAACAAGGACCTGGTAGATGCCCTTTGTGTTTCACTGAGTCTGAATCCATCTCGCATCTGTTCATCCTTTGCCCCTTCACAAAACAGGTGTGGGCTGAAGTGGAAAGATTGATAAATGTAAAAATCAGATGGGAAGGTGACTGTTTGACCATAGCTTGGGAATACTGGTGGAATCACTTTCAAGAGAGGAATTTAAGGAATTTACCTCCCATCATCTGCTGGGGTATCTGGATTGCTAGGAACCGAAGCATCTTCTGTGAGCAGCGGACTCCGGGGACAACTATTGCCATTCAAAGCAGTGCCATCCTTGAAAGCATACCTGTAAAGGAGGCTTCTACAAACACTACCCCGCGGAAGGAACCATGCATCAGAGAAGGGATCCCGTGGGCTTTTTTTGACGGGGCTGCTCAAAATGACTACACGGGGGCCGGCTTGTGCATCCACCTTAGTGGTTCACATTCTCTCAAAGCTTCGGTGGGAATTGGAAGGGGGACAAATAATTTCGCTGAACTTACTGCCCTAAAATTGCTCCTATGTTGGCTTGTTCACAAACATATCCTCACAGTTCAGATTTTCGGTGATTCGCTGAATGTTATAAATTGAGTTTTGGGGAAGCATAGATGTCAGAACTACTTGTTGTTGCCACTACTTGAAGAGATCCAAACCTTAAAACAACAGTTTAATGTTTTCTCAATTGCTCACATATACAGGGAATTCAATGAGGAAGCAGATAGATTTTCTAAAGAAGGCTTGCGGCAGGCTGTGGGCGCTTGGAGAATAGCTGAACAGGAACATGATCAGATCCGTGTGTCAGATCAAGCTCCAAATATATAAAGCTTCCACAAAAGATGCTCTTTTATATGTGCTAGTTTTTTTCCTGTTTAGCGGTTAGAACAGGATGACAACGTTCCAAACTGATAATTTTACTCTTATGTTTTTATAAGCTCTGGTTTAAAGAGCGAACTATATTCTGGTCAAACTTTTATGCTTTGATCCTGGGTTGTTTTCCATATGTATGGAGGCCCAGGAAGCACTGCGGTTTTTTCCTTGAGAGTACATGCAAAGTAGAAATGGCTGTAAAAGCCGGGTTCAGCAGATGTTTTTAGAGCCCTGTAGGGGCGCTAATGATCCTTCCAGAGGAGTCTCGGCTCCTAAACAGGCAGTTTATGCAGAATGTTAACTCAAAAGCATTGTAACTTTTTTATATCTTATAAGAAAGTTCGTTTTTTTCCTTGGAAAAAAAAAATAAATAAATAACATTATTTTTTTTAAACTAAAAATAATTAAAAAAATGAAAAAAAAATTAAAATTTTAAATATTATAATAAAAATATATTATAAAATAAAACACAATTTTTTTTAATAAATTCAAATGGCTTGCATGCATCCAGTCGAGCGGAAAGGGATGCGGGTGGGGCTGGGAGTGGATGGGAATAAGCTATTTGTCCCCTACAACCTCACCCACGACCCTTGCCTCCTGGCCGGGGGAAAACATCTAATTATGGGAATAACATGTCCGCCCCTGATCCCCCAGTCCTGTCTGTGGCAAGTGCCGCAGACAGGGCTGGGGGAGTGGCTGGGAATCGGATGTCCGATCCCCCAACCTCACCCGTGACCTTTGCCGCCCGACTAGGGGATTAGAAAAAAAAAATTAATGGTTTTTTTTTTAGACATATATATATTATAAAATGTAATTTTATTAAAATAATTAATATTTTAAATGGTGTTTTTTTAATTATTTTCATTTTTTTTAAACATGTTTTGTTTTTTATTTTTAGCTTGAATGTTTATATATATATATGAAGTTTTAGTTTTTTTTTTTTTCTAAATTTATTTTTTATTTTTATTTTTTTTTGTCTGTTTTTGTAGTGTATGAGATTTTTCTAATGAATATTTTATGCTTTATCTTTTGATTTTTTTTTGTTATTATTTGCTTTATTATTATTATTATTATTTTGTAGTTTTATTTATTTTTTAACTCTTTTTTATGTTTTAATTTTTAATTTTATTTTTGTGTTTCTATTTTATTTATTTATTATTATTTTTAATTTATATTTGGTTTTTGTTTTTGTTTTTTTTTTTGTGTTTTTGTGTGTTTTTTTTTACATTTTGTTTTTTCATATTTATAATTCATCTAATTTTTCTTCTTTTTTTTCTTACTTTTTTGTTAGACTAACAAACTGTCCCCACTATATGCGACTTTGTTAGTTGATTTTTAAGTTTTCATTACAATGTATCAAGTCCATCGCATGGTGTGTCAATTTATAGTTGATTTTTAAATTTTCATTGCAATGGATTAAGTTCACCCCCATTGTGTGTCAATTGGATGGTCAATTTTTAAATTTTTCTTGTAATGTGTCACGTTGTCTTAGGTTAAGATTTTTAAAGAGCTATTTTTTATTTATTTTTTAAATCTTGGTATAATGACTCTTTGGTATACGTATTCATTTTTTAGGATTTTTTTAGTCATGATATTGGGTTTTAATTAAATGGATAAAAAGAATCGAAATTTTAATGCTTTTTTGGAATCATGCTATTTTACCTTTAACACCATGGTAAAAAAATGTCATAATTTTAAGGTTTTTCAAAGTTGTGATATTTATCTTCAATACCATGGTTGAAAATTGTTGGAATTTTAAGGTTTTTCAGAGATGTGATGTTTTATCTTTAACGTCAAACATAAAAATTGTTGAAATTTTAAGGTTTTCCGGAGTCAAGATATTTTTTATTTAACACCATTACTAAAAAATGTTGAAAATTTACTCCTGAAAAAAATATTTGTTGTTCCAACATCAACGCTTTTCGTTTTTAGGGTGTTTTTGATGTTATTTGCGCAAAAACAAATGGTTTTAACTGTCATTTTTAAAAATCTTGAAATTTTACCCTTAAAAAAAGGTCATTCCAACATAAACACTTTTCATTTTCAGGTTGTTTTCTCATGTTTTTTGGGGGGTTTTTCGGCTAGAGTTCTCGTTTTGAGGTTACAGTTCTCATTTGATTGGTAACTTTGTTACATGTGTCACCAAAATTTAGCCTTTTTGGGCATGCCACTGCAAAAATACACGCGAAACATGGCACATGTTAGAAGTGGCACATGGCATGAGACATGTTAGCATCTACCATGTGTCAGGTGGTGATTGGACATTGGAGGATGATGTGGCAGGATGAGTTTCCATACTGAAAAAACAACATATTGAGATTTTCATGTGGGTTGGGCCTTGGAAAAATTCCCCATAACCCGATATCTTGATATAATATCAATAGTGCCATGTGTTTAGAACATTACCATCTACAACATGTTAGCTAATGATTGGGAGTCAAAGAAATGAGGTTGTGTGATGAGCTAGTCATTGTCCTATTAATGAATTACAAAGATATTTAGTTCTAAATAATTCACTAATAATTTGGTTGTTGTGTTGGGATATCTCTATATTGATGATTTGAAAGAATTATGCCCATGTTGACATATTTGAGTTTTTGCAGCAAAATCCATATTGTCATATTGATGTTGGGTTAATAGGACCTATTAGTATATCAGACTATCAAAACCCTAACAAGATTTGGAGAATACACGTAACAGAAAATCTCGATATGGCAGGGCTTCGGTATATGGACGTGGCCCAACTTAGGGGAGAAACATGGCCAAGGGCTACCATGTGGCATGTACAAATGATGATGTGGCCCTTAATGGGTAAAACTTCAAATGGGAATAACTTTGTGCTTAGAACTCATAATGAGATAAATTTTATATTGTTGAAAAGCTCTTAATGAATAGAAGAAGAAGATTGCATAAGACGATGGAGGAAAGAGGAATTTTTCTAACCCATAGTCATAGTAAACCTTGAAGGTCAGGTCTAATTATGACCCATAACCATGATAAGGCATTAGGGGTTGGGTGTGCTACATCACCCTCCATCAGTTGTCATTGACTTAGAAATATGAACATATTTCCACAAATCCGCCTCTTCAAGGCTAGGAACTAAAACATAACGATGCTTATTTATCTACTCATAATTGAGGAATTATATTTTCCAAGTTATCATAGTGCTATTTTATACATTTTCAATAGAACTATTCAAACCATGTGGTGTTCCTCAAGTTGATCCTAATTAGGGATCAATGCCAAGGCACCCTATGGAGGTTAGGAAAACCTCTCCACTCTAGGTCTTAAAGTTGGCACTTCGACCAAAGGGGGTAACCCTCAATATAACTCATAAGTTCACTAGTTATAGAAACAATTTTGAACTAATAATGTGAAATTCAAATTTATGCAAAATTTTAGTGTGATAAAATAAGTATGTGAGACAACTAAATGTATTATTTTTTAAAATAAATGGTCAATACAAATTTCACTTTTCATCATACAAGTATTATTGTAGGGAACTCCTAGAAATTACAAAGTAAATAACTCTAAACTTCTTGAGTTTACATAATAGTCCACCCATATAAGTTGTTCCTTGAGAGGTTCCTAGCTAGGGAATTAAGAAAAACAAATTCCTTCAATCTTAAATCCAAAATTTATTTGATCTTTTGCACCGGCCACTTAAATCTTTTGGACAAATGAAATATAAACTTCAATGGTGCAAGCAATCTCTCTAATACAATAGACAACTCTCAAAATGATATGTAGGCTATGAAAAATGTAAGGAAACATAAATAGAAGATAAATGTTATTATAATAACACTTTAATTTTTATTAAATGGGAATACAAGCTAAGCGATTGAATTTAATAGTAACACAATGTAAGTAAACAACAATATGAATTCGAGTCAAATGAATTATAATATCCCTATTTGGTCCCTAGATTTTTTAAAATGTAATTAAGATTGATAAGGATAGATGGTTAGCATGGATATTTTTCTAGACTCTATTTAATGTAAATATTCTATTTATTTAATATGTATTTCTAAAAGTAGAGAAGAGGGAAACCAACACAAATCTTGATGCTTGGGAGACAAGCTTGACTAAGAGAAAAAATTGTAAGGGGGATTTGGGAAGTTTCCTATCTACCAAAATTAATTGACTAGACCTCTAATGTGGCAATTGAACAACCTAAATTGCTAGTAGTTATGAGAAGAAGGGGGGAGGAGAGACCTAGTTTCTCATGCAAGGTAGTACTCATTAGGATAAGGAGACAAGAAAGAGGAAAAGAGAGGAAATGAAAACTGACAGAACAAGTAGAGACAAAAGAAGTGAGCAGACCGAGAGAGGGATACAAACTATGTTGTATCAACCTATCAGTTATCAAGGAATCTGGTCGCGGGTATTAGGAGTTTAGAACACTTCTATTGGAATTTCCTGTTAATATTACTTAAATGAAAAATGTCTTGAATTGACATGTTGGCATCACAGTTCCTATCATGGCATATTGGCATGGATAGTGGTGATGTTACAAAATGATGTGTCAAATAAGTCCCCATTGCTAGTGTGTCAGTCATGTGGGTGGCTCTGTTACATATCCATTTGGGCACATCACTCCCATCATCCAGATCAGTGTCTTAGGGCTCATCAAACCCTAATTTAAATTGCTACATGCCCTAAACAAGTCAACCTATTGAATGCCTCCTTCCCAGATAGTTCCATGGCCTAAAGACATCCTGAAATGACTCCTTGAAGGACCAGCGTAGGTAGGCCCATGTAAGGGTGCTCTACAGAGCACTTAGGCCCATGCAAGGGTGCTCTGCAGAGAACTTAGGCCCACTTTGACCTGCGCTGGGTGAGATTGAGCGAAATTTGCATAGGGTTCTAGGAATATTCTTTGGTTATAGATCATTATAGAAGGATCCCACCTCTTATCCCCTCCTATGAGCTCGAAATTGGACAGGCTAATGATCCATTAACCTCCTATCCTCTCATCCCTTCCTCCATGGAAACTAACTCTAAGTTTGGAAGGCCATTCAATACCCTCATTGATGACAAAACCTCCTCCATCTTCCTATAAATTGAGCACTCATCTAAGTGATCAAGGGTTGGACTATGTTGAATTGTAAGGAGATAATGTTGCTATGAGAATTGGCTTTGAAGCAAGTGTTGTAATGCTACAAGTTTTTCATGCTTTTGATGTGATGTGGATGGGATCCAAGCTAGAGGAATGACTTTGAATTAGACACAATGGTTGTAATTCCCTCTTTTATTCAATAAAGTATTTGAACTTTTCTCCCATATGTTTGTATTTTCTTATGATTCCTATATGTGTGAAATGTATCTGATTCCATTCACTTCTATTCAATAGAACTTTTGCTTTGATCGGTTCTTTGTCTTCTGTTTGTGTTTACAGGTACTTCTCAAGCGTGTTAAGTACGTGAAGGAATGATAGGATCAATACAAAGGAGACAAGAGGAAAGTGGAACTACAAGTAGGTCTTCTCATCTTCTTTGTCTTATCTATTGCTTATAGGAAAAGGCTAAAATGCTTTAAATTGTTGTTCTACATATAGCTACTCATATAGGGAATTAATATTTATCGGTAGATACCAAATTCTCCAAAACAAATTGGCGACTCTGTTGGGGAAGATCATCCTTCCTGGTAGCTTATTGACCTCCTAGGACATTCTTGTAGACCCTACTTGTGTTCATTGATTGTATTTCAGCTCTTTTGCATTGAATTTTTGGTCAAAACTGTGTCAAATTTCCTTTTGGAAATGGCTCACTGTCACCAACACAGGGTTGTGAGGGACACAGTGCATTGCAGAGCACCCTTGGCTTAGGGACAGTGCTCTGAAGTGAATTGTATCCCATTATCCTCCTAGGGTCAGTTTACCACCTTTGGAATGAGTATTTGCCAACTTTTCTCTGTTTTTTTTCTTGTTGATTGATCGATGAATGTCATGTCTCAGAGAACAAGTTTCTATCTCCTTTTCTAGCCCTTCTTTGACTTGGTTGATTAATGTTTCTTAAATGTTTTCTTTGTCATTATCGATCCATATTCAAAGTTAGATTATAGTCTATTAATCTTTGTTCGAAAGGAAGTGTCGTAAAAGCCTTCTTTTCCTTCGAAATTGAACTGTCGTAAAGTCTTCATTCTTATAAAAAGATTGATTGATTGTATGTTCATTAGTTTCCTTTTCGTTCATTATAACATTAAGGGATTCGAAAAGAAAAACTTGCATCATTCATATTGTAGTTTGTGAATGTTTGAAAGGAATAGCTAGGGAAATTGCATTAAATGTGCTCTTTGCTCTTTGTCAAAGATCTGATTGCTCTATCCCTACTAGCTAAGGTCTTAATTGTTCAATTGAATGAAAATAATGCTTATCATATTAGTAGCATTTTAGGAATTGCAAACATAAATTACGTGGTGAACCTTGAAAGGAAAATTCTAAAGAATATCAACTTAAAATTTATCTGAATTTACCTAATGGGGCATTGTCACCTAACGAAAAACATTTAGTGGTTCTAAGCTAGAGATGTGTTTAGGTGTCGTAAAACAAAGCAGCTATTGCTAACTTGTCTACAATACATCCCGAGTGTGATACCTAATTCCACGTACATGAGTATATCGTAGCTTGTCCACGTACCTTTGGGTATATAGGGCGGTGTTACAGTACGTAAAGTATATGGGAATGCTCTCACTCTGTAGTATTGCATTAGACAACGTTTATACAGATTGGGCCTCCATGTACTTTCGGGTATATATTGGAGGACAACACTAGGTTTCTATCCATCCTTAGGTAACCGATTCGGTCGCCTTGTACACTATGATACACTGAACACAGAATTCAGGGAAATTTCCTGCCCGTACTTCTCGGTTCATTGGGAGGTATTATGATATTCACAGTTGCTTGGTAAACCTTTTACCTAGATTATCCCTCTTTTGTTTTGTTATGTTACTTTGATTAAAATAAATTTAATTGACCGCAGATAACATCCTCCACACTTGCTCATTATTTGATCTTAGGTTGAGACATATGGCAACAAATCCAGAGTCCACCGATCAGGGAATTCCTTTGATGGGAATCCTAGTCCTTTTCCTCCTTTTGGAAATATTGGTGCTCCTTATATGGCTACATTGTCCCTTCCGGGGCTTACCATTGGCTTGACAGTATGGTTGTTCTCAACCTCCTTGGCCCCGCAAGTGAATATTCCTACAACTGGACAAAATCAACCTCTTGTTGATCCTAAAGTTGACCCTTTTCCTTCTTCATCAGTTGTTTCTTCCTCCCCTGCTTCCTCTTCGCCTGGTGAAAGTATTGGTACTAGTAACCAGGTGGCTAAGAAGAAGAATAAAGGGAAGAAGATGAAGAAGAAGAAGCCAATTCAGCAAAGGAGAAACCAAGCAACCATTTCTTTGAATGCAACATATGATGAGAAATAGTCTTTCAAGCCTCACAAAGTTCGATATACATGTAAACTTTGTGCAAGAGACCATCTTCTTCGAAATTGTTATGGTATTCCTCAAATATTAGAAGAATGGTATTCCCGTTCACATCATCGTGTGCCATCAACTTCTGGAGATCATGCTAGTGACACACCATCAACTAGTGGTAGCAAAGTTCATGGAAAGAAGGGTAAAGTTAAGTTTCCTTGTTGGTTATGTGAAGGGAATCACCCCATTCACCTTTCTCCCTATCTGGATGAAGCCAAAAAAGTGTTGGATAATCGTCCTGCTTCACTGCAACGACTTCCATCTAGTTACATGAGACTCTCCCTTAATCCTTCACTAGTTGATGAATTGACTGACCCAAATCAACCGTCAATTAAAACCACTCACCTTCAGTTAATCATACCTTTCCCATAGAGAGTGAGTATGATACCACTTACGTTCTTTTCGTTTCTTAATATTCCAATGAGCTTGGGGGAAATCCTCCTCTTCCATCAAGACAGGAGGAAAATCATCCCATTCTTGTAACTCAAGGGGATAATTCTCCCATTCCTACGGTACCCCCTCCAAGTAGTTTGGTCACTTCCTTTGATTGGAATCAACTGGCAAGATTTCATCTTCCTTCTTATGTGCCCTTCTAGATAATAGTACAAGTTTGTAATATGATTGTATCTGGAACTATTATAGATGAAGGCGCATATGTGAGTATCCTTTCCTCCACTGCTTGGCAAGCGCTCGGTTCGCCGCCACTTGTGCCTGTTACTCAGAATCTGTTAGCTTTTAACAGAGGAACCAGTCAACCATTAGGGATCCTTCCTCAGTTGCCTATTACTTTAGGAGGAAAAATTGTTTATCTGAATGTGATGGTAGTCCCAGGCCCTTTAGATTACAATTTACTTCTTGGGCATGACTATGCTTATGACATGGGAGCTATTGTTTCAAGACTCTTTCGAGTTATGTGTTTCCTACATGAAGGCAAAAGTGTCATCGTTGACCAGCTTTCATTTCCTGGTCCAAATATGGCTTCCAGTCAACCATATTCCCTAAATGGTCCTTTTGTACCAATGGTATCATCCTTGCCACGGGTCAATTATGTGGGAACGCGTTCCATGCCTACATCAACTGACGATCAATTCAGTGATGTTGTACATTATGTACTGGGGGCATCGGAACCAGATATCTCCTTCCAGAGCATTGTTCTCCCATATGATGAGAACCTCTTGGAATTCATGACATCTTATGAGTCATGAACAAGGAACACGATCATAGTTCCTTGTCTCGTGTCAAGCTCGTTAAAAAATGAAACAAGGAACATGAGGAGAGTTCCTTGTCTTGTGTCAACCTCATTAAAAAATGAAACAAAGGGTATAAGGATAGTTCATTCACTATCTAAACCTCATTAAAAAATGAAACAAGTACACGAGGATAGTTCCTGGTCTTGTGTCAACCTCGTTAAAAATTGAAATAAGGAATATGAGCATAGTTCCTTGTCTTATGTCAAGCTCATTTAAAAAATGAAATAAGGAGTATGAGCATAGTTCTTTGTCTTGTGTCAAGCTCATTAAAAAATAAAACAAGGAATCTGATCATAGTTACTTTTCTTGTGTCAAGCTCATTAAAAAATGAAACAAGGTCCCCTGGAGAAAAGTACCAATTTGAGTCTTTGAGTAGATCTTGTAAAATCCCAGTCGAATCTTTCACTTGATCTCGTAAATGAACCTTCATTCCATCCACCTGATAGCCACAAGTAGTCTACTTAGGTGAATGTAATGAAGCTTGGGGGGAATGCACCTAGTGGTAAAGTTAAGTCTCCCTGTAGGTTATGTGAAAGGAATCACCCCATTCACCTTTGTCCCTATCTGGACGAAGCCAAAAAGGTTGGATAACCATCCTGCTTCACCGCAACAACTTCCATCTGGTTACATGAGACTCTCCCTTTCATCATGTTGGGGGCATGTAAACCAATCTCAAGCATAGTTCTTCATTTTCAAGATTGTCTAAAAATGAAACTGAATTCAAGCAAAGTTCTTCGTTTCAAGCTTGTCTAAAAATGAAGCTGAATCCAAGCATGGTTTGTTGTTTCAAGCTTGTGTAAACATGAAACTGAATCCAAGCATAGTTCCATATTGTTCAAGCTTGAAAATGAACCCATCTCCATTTTAAACCTCGTGATTTCCATTCTATCATCCTCTTCCACCAGATGATCCTTGGTTTTTCTCCTTCCATTGTCACTATCCGCTTGGCCGATCATATGCTTTCACTTGGTTGTTTTACCCTTTTTGAGGAACAGTTGCAATGAGTGGTCTTATTAGCTAGTCTCTTCACATGAATCAACATGTTTTGAGAATTCCAACATCACTAGAACCAATTGCTACCCTAGACACCACTTGTTCCTCAAAGTGGAGTCCTCTTTAAGCTCTTTTCTGACTCTCAAAATATGAAAAGATTGCTGAGTGCTTGTCCTTTTCAGCTCGTTAACGGATTGGAAACACCATCTACTCAGTATAAGTTTAACCCTTTTCCGGACTGAGATAGATTACTTACGAAAAAGGAATACATTTATCGAACATGGTAAATAGGTTCTCTCTCGTATTGTTTTACACTTTTTCGAGCTTGAGAGACAAATCAATGAAAAAGAACTTGTGGAGTTTTCTTTTTGTCCCTTTTTAAACTCTCTAAACATGAAAAGGACTAAGTTATCTTTGTCGTTAAACTCATTAAAACATCAAATAACAACAAACTTGTCCATCTAGACAAGACCGAGTTTCACCTTCGCTAGACTTGTTAAAACATCACATAACGTTGGATTCACCCGAAGGGTGGAATTATACAACAAGCATATGTTATCCTCCTCAAGCTTGATAAAAAATAAAGAGGTATTGTTAAGTAATGACTGAGGAAAATGGGAAAGAGGGGAAAGCCACTTTATGGTAGCAGGTTGCTCTTGAACATGACACTTTCACTTCATCTCCATGACTATTTGGGTTGGGTTATCTGTTTGACGATTATCATACCTATGGTCTATCACACCATCCATCACTTTTGGTTTTGGGTCAATACTGTCAATTCATTCAGACTATTTGGGTTGGGTTATCTTCTTGATGGTTATCATACCTATGGTCTATCACACCATCCATTACTTTGGTTTTGGGTCAATGCTGCCAATTCATTCAGTGTTGCCAATATGTTAAAGAGAAGTCATTCAGTTAAAAGTCATCCGTTGCAATACTCGTAAACCTTCATTTTCATGACTACCATTCCTGAATCTTGTGTCGTCAGTCACATTCCATCTCCAAAATCATTACACTCGTTTCATGTCATTGATGTGGGATATATCAAGGCCCTCTTGCGATGAGTCGCTTCTTATCAACATCAGCACATCATCCAAGAAGTTGACCTAGAAACCCCCTTCCAGTACCTTGAGGCTTGCATACATCAATGGTCGGTTTCTCGATTCCAACGATAGGTTGACATCAATGGCCTTCGACCGAAAGACTTTCTATGGTGTTCGACATCAAATCATCCATTCACACCATGCAGAATGTACTGCAGTACCTTGAGGATCATTATCATTATTGGTGATTTCTCTCACGTCTATTAACGGCTTACATCATTGGCTGGTAATCAAACGTGTCTTCGCATGTTCGAGTTCAAATCACATATTCACATGGTTAGACTCGTACTTGAGCGAATGATTGAGCGAGATAGAAGACCCCGGATCTAGTTTCATCCATCCGGGCTACGATTTTAGGAAATGTACCAAATCATCCGTACAATGGCTTTACATTGATGGTCATTCCGATCATGGGTCTATATCTGTAGGCGACTATCTATGTAGTTTTAATGGAATTTTATATGCTGAGCATGGGTATGCCTTCCCTTAGAAATTCATGAGAAAAAATCAAAATATCATGATATTATGTATTATAATCGATGTAGGTCACCAACCACTTCGGAACCTCCTCATCACATCGTAAATCATATCTCTCGACATTATTATTTTTCGAATTCATGCTTTAGGGGGAAGATGTTATAGATCCATTTGGGCACATCACTCCCATCATCCAGATCAGTGTTTTAAGGCTCATCAAACTCTAATTTCAATTTATACATGCCCTAAACAAGAACCTATTGAATTCCTCCTTCCCAGACAGTTTCATGGCCTAAAGACATTTTGAAATGACTCCTTAAAGGACCAATGCAAGTAGGCCTATGTAAGGGTGCTCTGCAGAGCACTTAGGCCCATCCAAAGGTGCTTTGCAGAGCACTTAGGCCCACTTTGACCTGTGTTGGGTGAGATTGAGTAAAATTTGCATAGGGTTCTGGGAATATTCCTTGGTTCTAGATCATTCTAGAAGGATCCCACCTCTTATCCCCTCCTATGAGCTTGAAATTGGACAAGCTAATGATCCATTAACCTCCTATCCTCTCATACCTTCCTACATGGAAACTAACTCTAAGTTTGGAAGGCCATTCAATACCCTCATTGATGACAAAACCTCCTCCATCTTCCTATAAATTGAGCACTCATCTAAGTGATCAAGGGTTGGACTATGTTGAATTGTAAGGAGATGATGTTGCTATGAGAATTGGCTTTGAAGCAAGTATTGTAATGCTACAAGTTTGTCATGCTTTTGATGTCATGTGGATGGGATCCAAGCTCGAGGAATGCCTTTGAATCAGACACAATGGTTGTAATTCCCTCTTCTATTCAATAAAGTATTTGAAATTTTCTCCCATATGTTTGTATTTTCTTATGATTCTTATATGTGTGAAATGTATCTGATTCCATTCACTTGTATTCAATAGATCTTTTGCTTTGATTGGTTCTTTGTCTTCTGTTTGTGTTTACAGGTACTTCTCAAGCGTGGTAAGTACGGGAAGGAGTGACAGGATCGATACAAGGAGACAAGAGGAAAGTGGAACTACAAGTAGGTCTTCTCATCTTCTTTGTCTTATCTATTGCTTATAGGAAAAGGCTCAAATGCTTTAAATTGTTGTTCTAGATATGGCTACTTATCTAGGGAATTAGTATTTATTTGTAGATACCAAATTCTCCAAAATAGGCTCCTACAGCAACAAAAGAGAATTCTTGATTCTACATGCGTTTTACATGACACAATGTGGGATACTATAAAAAAAGGTCATCCAAGGAGTAATCGACATTACCTATAGTCTCTTTGGTCTACTATCTCTCACGCAATTAATATAAGGAAAAAATCCTACTTATTTAAGTGCCCCCTCTCAAAGCAACACCACAAATGATAGTCTTTTTGTGGGTCTTCCTATTATGGTGTTGGGTTGTGTTATATTCTTTCCACGTAGTTAACAGGGGGTTTGAAGGGCACACGTAACCCCACTTTATGGGGTCTGGGTTAGCGCCCCAGAAAATTTTGGTTTTGGACCCTATGTTAGGTTGGGCGAACCCACCTATGGTTTTGTGCATGATTTTCGCACATGTTTTTTGGATGCGATAGTTTTCGGTCCATGATATTGGACGCGATGGTTTTCAGTCCATGGTATTGGATGCTTCGGCATGTATAAATATGTATTGTAACATTGAAAGGAACATAATGAAAAATCAAGCCGGTAGTCCCGGTTTTGGGATCCAGTGGGAAAATCTCTGTGTATATGTGTTTTATGTGTTATGCTCTCGCATTGTTTATTTTTTTGTGTTTTATAATTCGTATGCAGGTAATTTATGTACGGGGTTAAAACCTACATTTGGTATCGGAGCTGTTTTTGGCTTCAAGGGGACGCCTTTATTGCTGAGGGGTTTCACTCGGGCCTGTGGTAGACCCTGTTCAGTGGGAGATCTGCGAGATCGATTCTGGTGGTGAAAGAAGATGGCAAGTGGTGGAAAGATAGAGATCGAGAAATTTAATGGTCAGAGTTTGAGTTGTGGAAACTCATGATGGAGGATTTGTTGGTGGATAAAGATCAGTGGATTGCAGTAGATCTAGGTACTAAACCAACGGGAGTGACCGATGAAGAATGGAAGAAGTTGGATCGGAAGGCAAAGAGCACAATACAATTGTGTGTCTTAGATTCAGTATTGCAAAATGTATCAGGGGAAGCTACGGCAAAGGCTTTGTGGGACAAGTTAGGGACTTTGTGCCAATCTATGTCTCTAGTGAATAAACTGTTCCTGCGGAAAAAGTTATATAACCTGAGGATGAAAGATGGAGACTCAGTGACAGAGCATCTGAATGCGTTTAATATTGTGGTACGTCAGTTAGCATATTTTGATATTAAAATTTCAGATGCAGAAGTTTGTTGTGTTCTCTACCAGATTCGTGGGATAGTCTAGTTATTGCAATAGGTAGCAATGCAACTGCCTTGCATTTTGATGAAATAGTCTCATCCTTGCTGACAGAGGAGATGAGATTGAAAAATATGGAGAGCCAGAATGGTGATTCCTTGTCTGTACGAGGACGGTCCCAGAACAGAAACAAAAATAAGTCATCGAGTGGGAGATCTAAATCTAGAGGGAGATCTAAATCTCCAGGAAAACCTGTAAAGGTGGTGTGCTGGAAATGTGGAAAGGAAGGGCACTTCAAAAGAGACTGTAAATCTAAAGCTCCTGATAAAGGAAAGGGATTTGATGATGCTCCTTCTACAGAGGTAAAAACCACCTCAGATGAAGGTGGGGATGTGTAGTTGGCTTCTTCAAGTACACATGTAGATCATGAGGCATGGCTGGTTGACTCAGGTGCATCCTTTCACTTCACTCCCCATAGAGAGTGGTTCTGCGAGTATGAGAAATATGATGGTGGTGATGTCTTCTTGGGGGATGACAGGAAGGCTAGAATTATTGGTCGTGGAAAAGTAAAGTTGAAGTTTCAAGGTGGAAGGGTTAGAACACTTTCGGGTGTTCTACATATTCCTGCATTGGCGAGAAATCTGATTTCTATAAGCAAGCTGGATGATGCAGGTGTAAAAATAGTGTTCGAGAAGGATACCTGCAAGATGGTTCGGGGAGCACTGGTATTGATGCGGGGAGTTCAGACTGGAACCCTATACAAGCTGCAAGGTAGCACTGTTGTTGATGGGTGCAATAGTTCTGTGGTTCCTGAAAGTGGAGCAGAAAATCTAGTCGTCTCTAGAGAGAGGACCATGTTATGGCATCAAAGGCTTGGACATATTGGAGAGAAGGGCCTTCGAATACTTCATGGTAAAGGTATGGTAGAAGGTATGAGTAATAGCTCTCTGGATTTTGATTTCTATGAAAATTGTGTATATGGGAAGCAGAATCAAGTGAGTTTCCCCTCTGGTAGTAAGAGGGTGAAACAAATATTAGAGCTTGTGCACAGTGATGTGTTTGGACCTGTGAAGGTTCCATCACTGGGTAAGTCTGTGTACTATGTATCATTTATAGATGACTTCTCAATGAATACATGGATATATTTCCTTAAGAAGAAATCTGAATTCTTTGACAGGTTTAAAGAATTCAAGGCTTTGGTGGAAAGCCAGACAGAGAAGAAGATAAAGGTGTTGAGGACAGATAATGGTGGAGAGTTTTGCAGTAAGGAATTTGAAGAATTCTGTAAGAAGTGTGGTATAGAACGGCAGAAGACTACTCCATATACACCCCAACAAAGTGGAGTTGCAGAAAGAATGAATAAGACGTTGACGGAAAGGGCAAGAAGCATGCTTAGTGGTGCCAGGTTAGGACAAGAATTTTGGGCAGAGGCGGTGGATACTGCATGTTACCTGGTCAACAGGTCACCTTCATCAGCGTTGGAGGATAAGACTCCACAAGAGGTATGAATTGGTAAGAAACCCTCTCTTTCACATCTGAGGGTATTTGGATGTGTGGTGGGCTCCAGTATTGTAGCAATAATGCTGTAACTCCTGGGACTCCCTTCTTTACTTTTATCAACCCGGTAGTTCGTAACAAAATTGGAAGCTACGATGCTATATGCACAAGTACTAGCTCTTGCCGCAGGCTGTCACTTGATCAGCTGGCACAAGTCTGCTAGGAGCTTAAGCCAACTTCTATGAGCTCTTAGAAGAAGATTTTAACTGTGATGGATGAAAACTAACTCAACGAGAGGCTAATCTACTTGCAGAAAGAAGTTGAAAGCTAGAAAGGAATGCAAACCCTAACAAACCCTATTTTTTCCGACTAACCCTACTTGGTCAAGTAAAAGGATGATAGCTACAGAAATGGATTCTATTGACTTCTAGAGAGGTAAAATGCATGTGACTAAGCTATTTCTGAAGAGAAATATGAAGAAAACATCTTTTTGCATTTTTGAGTAATTTGTCAGAATTATTTTGCATGTGCTTTAACTGTTTTTTACTGTGCAGAGGTTGATTGGCGAAAGGAAATGGATTAGGCACTTGCAGGAGGTTGGGAAGGTTAGAAGAGGGCCTAAGGGGTCCCTAGCACCCTTCCAGAGAGTTTCACAGTGTTCGGATCTCAAGAAACCGCTTTCGTGAGCTTCTACAGGAAGTCTACAGAGGTTCTACAGGATGTTCTGTGGCTTCTACAAAATGTTTCTACAGGGTGTTCCGAAAGGGGATTTTGGAGGGTTGATGGAGGAAGAAAGGTGAAGAAGTGGGTATGGAGGTTGGATGATGATGTGGAGGGGTCCAGGACCTAGCGAACAAAGCGGGTGAGTGATAAGGATGGCTGGATTTGTTCAAGGAGGGGTACAGCAATGTTGCACAAAAATATGGATATTAGGTCAAAGTGAGGGAACGTAGCAAATGTGAGGCAAGAATCAGAGTTGGAGGATGGAGTAGGTGGTATTGATGGAGTAGGGATACGCAAAGAGGTATCACAGGTGCTCTGTAAGTTATTTTCCAAACTATTCAAACAAAGACTCGGAAAACCAAAGACATAGCTACTTTAACCTAATCTGACCTAAATATCAGCAAAGAAAATGAACATAAGTTTATTTGCAACGAAATCATGTAAAATAGCTATGCAAACTAAGCAATCATGAACCTGAGCATGTAACCACAATTGGTATCAACTTCTGCGAATGAGAATCTAACACTAACAATTGCATGATGAAGCAAAGATAGTGCTTTTGGTGGCGACAAGGACACCTTGGTCTCAGCTCATGGTCCCACAGAGGGAGAGGTGAGATCAGGGGTGCTTGATGGCCTTTTTCTGAAGATATTCTCTGTTATTAACCTATCAAATCAATCTGAACATGAAAATCCTTTTTAATCAACAACAATGACCTAGCTAACCAAGCAAAACTGTAATCTACTTAACAGAAATTATTTTGCAAAGATATTAAAAACATATAACAGTACATGAAGGAGGCCTTGGCACTTGGGTTGGGCCCAACCCCAAGAGCTATAGGCTCCCAAGAAAAATCTTAGAACTGATGCCAAATGAAATTGCTTTCCATTATTCAAAAATAACCATGTCACAGAGAAAGTTGTACAGCGGAAGCTACAAAATGAGCTGAGAAAGTAGCAGCACTATAGTGCAGAATACAATTGTTAAAAAAGTAACCTATGAAGGCTAGAAGCCTTCCTATTTATGCACTACGAGGGTCTCCAAAAACCCTCCTTAGCTCGAGGGGCTTGGCTGCTTGAATTGCCACTGATCAGTCACTTTACACAAAACTGCTTGGCTGCCCTTGGGAATCCTTTTTGGTGGCCTGCTAAACTCCGAGTTGAGGGTGGAGAATTCGAGGAAGGGGCCATTTAGTGCAGGAGACACCCTTCCTACGAATCCTCACCCTTGTTCCTTCATGCTTGGCTGTCATTTGGCTCATAAATGCTTGGCTTTGGTCTAAAATTTGTCCAAAGATCTGCAATAACCACGTGTTAGCCTTCTTCGTCAAGTGACTATTCTCATTCGTTCAACTAAAATAAATATACTCAAAAAACATGCATAAACTATGAAGAATGGTGGATTAATGGAGAACAATAGGCACAATGAGCCCAATAAGTTACCCATTTTTTGGGCTCATCATCACCCCCGTGCTAAATGGGTTGCTCATCCTCTGAGCAACTAATCTAGCTCATCATCCTTGATAGCTTTGACTGCCTCTCTCACGTCCCAGGCCTTCAAGGTGATGTCTTCTTCCCAGTCATGAAATCTTGCTTTTCTTTCCACTTCCTCCCACTGCCTATTTTCCTCTTCTTCCTTAACTCCTTCCAGCAATCCCAAAAGCAAGGGAGGACTGAAGTTTAGGCCGATCCAATTGGCCTGCATATTTTGCATTCACTGTTTATAGAGGGGTACCCTTGCCAAGGCCTCCCTCGTCCTGGTTGGAGAGTGGTATTCTCTTATCTTCAAACTATGGGGTAGTGTGTTCCACCTCCTTGTGCAAGCATGAAGGCAGTTATCCCCCAACAGTCTCTCCATGTCCTCAAAGTGGGCAATAGCTTGAGCTTGTCATTCAATGTAATCTGGTAACTCCTGAGGGTTGTTGGCCAAGTGCTGGTGGGCACTTATCAATGCTGAGGGATCCTCCGGCTCTGCTCTGATCATTAGTGGTTCACTGAGTTCCCTGTTCATAATATCTCGGACCTCTGCTGCCCTTTTTTCCTCATGATTCAACCAAGAGGTCATGGCCATAAGTTGTACATCTCCTACCACAGCGTTGGGATCCCACGAATTCATGTTTGGAAGGGCCAGGTTGTGTAAATAAAACTCTGATAATTTAGCCTTGTCCTCTGATGAGCTACTATCACATAATGCCATGAATTGATGGTAGTTTTGAAATGGAGTAGTGCCCCTTTGGGCCAAGGTGTTAATCTGGAACTGCAACCTTTGATCCTTAAGGTACAAAGCATATGACTTTGCAGGCTGTCTACACTGTACAACCTCTATTTCCCAGCTGGCCATGCAGGCCAGTTGGGCTTCCTTCTCATGTACCTGTTGCCTTAGAGACTGTATCTCCTCTGCTGCCTGCAACTCCTTCTCCTATAGCTGTTTTGTGAGTGCCTCGATCTCAGCCTACAACCCATCCTTTGTCTGTTGTTCATCAGAGGTTTCTTTGCCTACTGGAGGCTTTCCCTGTTGCTGCTGTTCTCCTAGCATGGAGGGCCTATCTTCCTTATGACTTCCCTGTAGCCATAGCTGTTGTTTCAGCAGCTCGTTCTCTTCCTGTAGTTTGGCCCTTTTGCTGCTTTCCACATGCTTCACCATGGCCAATTCTCCCCTTGACTCTTTGAGTTGTTCCTCCTGGTGGCCTATGTCTGCCACACCTTTGGACTTGGCGATCCTCACCCAAGTGTGAGTCCTAATTCTTTCTTCTTCTAGTGCAAAGAAGAGTGGCACTGCAAATTTCTGGGGAATTATCTTCCCGGCTTCTAACAGGTTATAGTATGAGCCTAAGCTAGGCTGGGGGCTTGGTTCCACTATTTCCTCTGTCTTTTCTTCTTCCTGTGATTGTTTGGCTGCCTTTTCCTCCAATTTCTCGGTCTCTTTTAGCTTAGCCCGAGTTTCCTGTAGAGATTTCTCAGCTTCCTGTAGAACTGTCTTTGAGTCCATTGTCTTCAGTCTTTCTCTCCAGGTGGAAGTTTTTGGGCTTCCTCGTTCATAGGTGACGGATATCTTTGAAGGAGACCCTTCCTTTGGTTTAGGGGTTGTGTCCTCAATGATAATTGGCTCCTTTGACTGCGGCTGGGGTCTGCCTACTTTGATCTGTGTGCTCCTTCTTGCTTTAAAGTACATGGAGGTTTGCCTCTTTCGCTTCCCTTTTTGTTTTGGAGGTGTTTTTAAGGTGGCAAGCATAGCTGCTGCCTCTCTTGCCAATATTTCCGGTGATTTCCCCCTTTGCTGTTTTGTTTCCATGCTTCCTGTAGAAGCCTCTGTGTCAACTGTTTCTGCCTGTATTGCGGCCATTTCAGGATCTGTCTTTACCTTTTGTTTTGGTGTGACTGCTGTGGCTATGCCAGTCTTTACTTGGGATGTTTCTACCTTCTCTGCTCTCCTCCACAGTCTCTTTTCCCTTGGTGTTTATGCTGTTGTTCCTTGCTCTGTTTTAGGCTCAACAATTTGGCTCTTTCCCTCTTTATCTTTTTGTCCTGCTTGTGCTTGTTTGTCTTGTGTTTCTTTACCACTGGTTTTCTCTCTTGCTTCAGTGTGTTCCCCTTCTTCACTACTGGATGAGGTGAGCTCCTCAGCCAGAATTCTAATATCGTCATCTCTGGACATGTTTTGGAAAATTTCCCAAGGGAGGGGGATAGTGTAGGTGTGGAGGGCATCTTCCACTAAAATTTTGATGAGGCCATGATGGGCTAACTGATCTGGTGTCCCTTCATTCAATTTTGTGGCACATTCACTTAATGACTGTAGAAGAAAATAGGGGATGCTCAACTTCTCTTCTGGAGGTAAATCCATTCCATGTCTTAGTTCACGCAACAACCTGAAATGATAGCCGTAGACAATGTTGAATCTCCCTTCATAGGTAATGTATTTCATGATTTGGAAACTAACTTCGCTCTAGAGAGGAGGTAAGCTGGCTCTCCGGACCCCGTTCTTGTCTTCTACAGGATGTTCCTCAGGCAGGAAGAATGCTTTCTTGGCAACCTGACCCAATGAACTTTCTTCTTTGCTCCAAGAGAGCCCTAATGGGAGACCAGTAACACGACTGATGAGCTCAGGGGTAACCTCTAGGGTCAAACCTCTAAAATTCACTGTGGCCTATGTCTTTGATTCAGGTTTTAGGGACATTAAGAATTCCTCCGTTATCTCATCGTCATGACCCTGAATTTTGTCACAAAAGGACATCCAATTGGCGTGGGTGAAGAGGTCCACCACCTCCGGATGCTCACGCAGCTTGCTGGGATCCAAAGGTTCTTTCTTGATAAACCCCCCTGGCATGGTGAGAGTGCCCTGTTTTATGCTCTGATCAGAAAAGGGAATTTTGTTTTATGGATTTCTCCCCTGAACTTTGAGAAGGGATTTCAACTATCAATTAGCACCAATTCCCTGGCTTTAAGGCTGTTGCTTCCCAGAACTCGGCTGTCCGTTTATGAAGGAAGAAATTGGGTTTCCACAGACAGAGTACAGAGCTCAATGTTTATTCCCAGCATACATACAAACATGCAAATTCAAATTCTTCATACACAGGTTAGCCCTCATAGTTGCGTATCTTTCCTCCAGGAGAATTTCCCTTTTTTTTTAACAGGAAATGTGGAGGAGAATTTTGACGCAAAAACAACTGAGAAATATCGTGCAACACACAAGAAAACTGTTATTTCCAACTCATAGGCGGATTTTTCTTGGACTCCCCAATTTGAGACAATTCAATTCACCACTTTTTCGAAACATACCATGCATGGAAGAGTGTTTTCGAGCCTACCTCTCTCGGAACTCCAAATTCGACGAAGAAAAGTCCAAGCTTCCCTACTCCGGAAAGTTGTGTCGTACTTCCTGTAGAGCTTCTTCTTGTAGAACTCTTGCCGGCTTCTGTAGGATGTCACTGCGCCTCTGAACAAGCCCGGTACGTGGGAGATTTTTGAAACGGGTCGAAAAGCTCGGTGGAGGACGACAGGTTAACGGATTTTGGAAGCAGAGGACGCGTACTTCTGCCGAGGACGTTGCAAGTGCAAATGAACAATGGGTGGTGGGAGTCTTCAGCCGAGCATCTTTTAACTGTGGCATAATTCGTGGTGAGGGGATGAGGTGGCCAGACCGAATCGTTGATCCAACGTCATGGCCATCATTTCTCTGCGTGTCCCTGACCGCCATCACCTCCCCTCTGCCATTAACCACCGCCACCACTGCCAGTCCCGATGATTTTCCCCACCTGGACACTCCACACGTGTCGGTTGCATGTCTCGTCGAAAATTTTGAATGTAATTGAGCTTGTTCAGATCTCATGAAGCTATGTAACTGGCTAAGGGTGGCCAGTTGACTGGCCACCGATCCCGTTCAATCCGAACCATTTTCACAGTCATGCAGTTTCTGAAATATAGTTTATGCAATTGACGAATGAGTTTAGACACTTACCTGCGTGGCTGTGGACGCGTTATGCAGACTTCGGGTCTTGGAACCACTACTTCACTTGCTGTTGCCTCATGCACGGGTGTTAGAACCCATTCCTTCATTTGTTGATTCTGTATGCACGGGTTTTGGAACCCAAACCTTCGGTTGTCAACGCTGCATGCACAGGTTCTGTTGGGTTTCAGCTGCCGAGGATGTTTTCACGTCCAAGACGAACCTTTTGCATGTTCACTTTGTTGATTTCGGTTGTTCCTGCTCCAGAGTATGTCTTCCAGAGGGATCAGCGGCTACAGGATTCCTGTAGGATGTCCTGTAGCTGCTTCTCCTCCTGGAATGCAGGCTAAATGAGAAGAACTATATTGCGGACGAGGGATTCGTTGATGAAGAGTCCAGATGGAGATTGATAGGTAGGGTGAGCTAGACATCATTGCTTAATTTGTCGCTGAAAAATTCTTGCTGGCAATCTGAGGAAAACAGGGTTTCTTGTATGACTGTGCAGGAACACATAACCAGGTGGGTGACGGAGGTGTAAAGAGATGGAACAGGGTGCCATATGGTGATGGGTGGAAACAGGGGTGGTTGCAGGCCTAACAAACAGATTCCAACCTTCAGATTCCCCTCCAAGATCGATTTTGGCTTGCCCGAAGGTTCTACAGGATGTTTCCTGTAGAAGACATAGACTGCCTGTAGAATAGGCAGAACTTCCTGTAGAAGGTGAAATCTGCCCCCGAATATGATCAAATCCTAGGAGAGGCGAGTGGTCATGGAGGAAGTGTCTATGAGGGTGTCTTGTAGCCTGGTGTGGACCCCTGTCCTTGTTTTGCGCGACCTTCCTAACCTGCAATATATTCCCTGCAACTTGCAATTATTCCACAGAGATTAGGCCTGCTGTCTTAATTTTTTTTTTGAGAGACAGCTGGGGCGCCTCCATGAGGTTTTCACCCTCACTGTCTGCCATGGGCGCCTCTAAGAAGTTTTCACCCAAGGATCTTTTTATTTCACTTCTCTGTTTTTTTTCTGTTTTTTCTTTCTTTCTTTTTTCTTTTTTCTTTTTTTTTGATGCTCAAGATGTGGGTGGAGTAGAGACAGGGCCCTGCTCCACTACCAGCACTGATTTATCCAAAGTTTCAATGAACTCCTACCACGAAAGGGGTTTCCTGTAGATTTTCAATCGATGCTCGTTGACGAGCATGGGGATGGCTTCTTCATTAATGGTCCTGATAAGGACTGAACCATTGTCGTTGCATTTCTCCACTGTATATGGTCCTAACCACCTTGTCCTCAGTTTCCCTTTGAAATCCTTGTATCTTGAGTCATACAACAGTGCCCAATCTCCTGGCTGGAATTGCTTTTCATTAAGGTGTCGGTCATGCCATATCTTCCTATGGAGTTGAACTACTTCTGAGTGGAGGAGGGCTTGCATTCTCTGTTCATCTAATCCATTCAACTGCAGTAATATTTCCCATTGTGCATGGCTGAGATCTAGGTCCAGCTGAGCTGCCACCCTCAATGTGTTGTACTCGAATTCTATGGACAGCAGAGCCTTCTTCCCATAGACCATCTCATAAGGTGTGAAACCTATTGTAGTTTTCCAAGTGGTGTTGTAGGCCCAGGTGGCCTCAACCAAGCGATCTGCCCAATCCTTCTTGCTGCTGCTCACCACTTTAGTCAAAATCTCTTCCAACGATCTATTAGTAACTTCCACCTGCCCATTAGCTTGCAGATGATAAGGGGTGGAAGTTCTGTGCTTGATCTTGTGATGAGCGAGCAGGTCTTCAATCAGGTTAGAGGTGAACTGACTTCCTTGATCGGTGACTAGCTCTCTTGGGTAGCCAAATTTGTAGAAGATATTTTCCCTTAAAAACTCAGCCACTTTTTCTTCTATCACTGCCCTGATTGCCTTGGTTTCTACCCACTTTGTCAGGTAGTCTGTGCACGCAATGATGTAATACCTTTGCTTTGAAGGAGGGTTGATAGGACCCAAAAAATCCATGCCCCACTTCTCAAATGGCTTGAAGGTCACTTGAGGTTGGAGGGGCATTTCATCCCTTGGAGTCGGTTTCCCCATCCTTTGACATCGGTCACATTGGTTGATGTATCTTATGACATCTTGATGAAGAGTGGGCCAATAGTAGCCTGCCTGTAGAATTTTGAAGGCAATCCTTTTCGCTGCAAAGTGGCCTCCACAGGGTCCATCGTGATAGGTTAGGAGAATGTCAAAAACTTCCTCCTCCCTAAGACAATGCCTCAGGATCTGATCTGGGCTGAGTTTAAACAAGTTGTCCCCGATCCAAGTGAATGGGGCACTTTTCCTCACAATTTTGCTCTTCCCTCTTGAGGATAGGTGTGGAGGGAACTGTGTTGAGACAAAGTAATTTGTTATATCAGCAAACCATGGAGAGAGTACTGAAATAGCAAACAGGTTTTCGTCTGGCATCTGGTCATCCACTGTCCCTTCTTCACCTGCAGGCAAATCCAATCTAGACAGAAAGTCAGCAACAACATTTTCCTTACCTGGCTTGTCCACAATGGTCAAATCAAATTGCTACAACAAGAGTAACCATCTAATGATACGAGCATTTACATTAGGCTTATTCATTAAATATCTAATCGCAGCATGATCAGTGTGTACGAATGTTTGATAACCAGTGATGTAGTGTCTGAACTTGTTTAGGGAATGGACTACAACCAGGAACTCTTTTTCGGTTATAGTATAGTTCATCTCTGCCTTGGACAGGTTTTTGCTGACAAAGTATATGGCATATGGTAGCTTTTCTTCAACTTGTCCTAAGGTTGCCCCTATGGCTTTGTTTGAGGCATCAGTGTGGATGTGGAAAGGTAGGGCCCAGTTTGGACCTCTCAGGATTGAGGCAGTTGCCAACTTATCTTTCAACTCATCCAGAGCTTCTTGGCAGTTGTCAGTCCATTTAAACTCAACCTCATTCCCCAAAAGACCAAACAATGGTGAGGCTAGCTTACTAAAATCTTTGATGAATCTTCTATAGTATCCTGCTAAGCCTAGAAAACTCCTAACATCTCTTACCTTTTGAGGAGGTGGAACCTTTTGAATGATAGAAATTTTGTTAGGATCCACCTGTAATCCTTGCTGAGAGATTGTATGACCTAGCATGGTCCCTTCAGTCATCAGGAATTCACGTTTTTCAGGACTGAGGGACAGGTTCATCTCAATGCACTTGGTTAGAACTTTTCCCAGGTCAGACAATGCTTCTTGGAAGTTAGACCCATAAGGAGTAAAGTCATCCATATAGATTTCCATCGAATCGTGAACCAGCTCAGCAAATATGCTCAATACTTCTCTCTGGAAAGTCGCAGGAGCGTTGCATAGCCCAAAGGGAAGGACTCGGTAGGAAAAGGTTCCCCAAGGACAAGTGAAGGTGGTCTTATCTTGGTCTTCTGGGCTGATTTGGATTTGATTATACTCGCTAAACCCATCTAGGAAAGAAAAGAACTTCTTTCCTGCCAGCCCATCTAGCACTTGATCTATGAAAGGCAAAGGGAAATGGTCCTTCTTGGTGGCTTTGTTAAGTTCTCGATAATTTACACAGATTCTCCACTTCCCATTTTTCTTGGGCACAAGCACTAGAGGAGAAACCCATTCGCTGTTCGAGATAGGGTAGATAAATCTTGCATCCAACAACTTTTGCAATTCTTCTTTAACAATATCCTTAAGGGCTGGATTCATTCTCCTCTAAGGCTGCCTGACTGGTTTACAATCCTCTTTAATGTAAATGTGATGGGTACAGATCGACGGATGGACTCCTTTCATCTCCTTATAGCTCCAAGCGAAAGCCTCCAAATGGCGGTTCAATAAACTACATAGCTCCTTCTCCTGAGAGGGAGATAAGGATGAGCTGATCTTCAAGGTTCTTTCAGGGCCAAATTCCACATTTTTAACTCTGGGTGAGGTCGGATCGGCCACACAGAGGTCCACTAAAGCATTGGCTTGGGTACCTCCCACTAACTCCTCTAACGATAGTGCACTGGGAGATGGATTTTGAATCAAATTCTCGATCAAGTCATCCTCGGTCAGAGGACCTCCCCTGGTGGCTTCTACTATGCATAATGGTGCAGAGTAGACTTCACCCTCATCTCCCTCCTCCAACCAGAGTGGTAAGTCATGTTCTAACAAGGGTTGGGCAGGAGGGTATAAGACTAGCTATTTGGACATAGGCCCATTCTTGATGGTCATGCTTCCAGCTCGACAACTGATGTAAGAATCTGCAGTAGCTAACCAAGGCCTTCCCAAAATGAGGGGGTATCCAGTGAGTTTTGCCTTTGGCTGAAGGACCAAAAAGTCCGCAGGGTACTCCCAAGAATCAACAGAGACTAGGACATCCTCCACAATCCCTTCAGGAGTCACAGTGGAGCGGTCTGCCAACTGCAGTATTGTCGAGGTATTTCTTAAGGAATCCTGAAGGTTAAGTTTAAGCATAGTGTCCCTGGTCATCACATTAATGGAAGCCCCTAGATCAATCAAGGTGTGGGGGATTATGGTGCCATTGATGTGGACATCAACTACAGGACTCCCAGGATCCAAATATTTTGGACAGATTATTTGCCCCAACATCAGATCGGACAGCTGTCCTATGACATTGATAGTCGAGGCATCTCTCTTACGCTTGCCTGGGTGCCTGAAACACTTCTCCTTGATCAATTTGTTGTAGATTGGTACATCTTTTATGGCCTGGAGAAGTGGGATTTTCACACACAACTGTTTGAGTTCTCCCAGAAGTTCAATCTCCTCTAGGTTTGGTTGCGTGGCTACTGTTAGTCGCTCAGGAAAGGGTGGAATGGCTTTGGGTTCACTTTCCTGTTTCTCTTCCTCTTCCCCTAGGGGAGGAGGTTGGCGATCTGGAAGGACCTTTCCAAATCGTAGGTTGATCTCCTGAATCTCCACAACATATGTAGGGCATGTCATCTCTCCAATGTATACCTGTTGGGCTTGTCTATTTTTGGGGTTTGGGTTTGGTTGAGCAGGCATCTGGGGTTGTCTTGGAGGAGCAGGAGGTAATGGTTGTGGTTGAGTAGGAGGTGGAGGCAAAATAGCAGGAGGAGAGTTGTATTGGGGCCTCCACCCCTGTTGAGGTGCATTCCACTGAGGTTGTGGTTGAGTATGAGAGTGAAACGAATGAGCAGCAGGTTGAGTATGGTATTGAGATGGATAAGACCAAGGAGGAGGTACGGACCAGGAAGGATGAGCAGGGGGGCCCCAAGAAGGCATATGAGCGGATTGGTTGGGGTTGTAATAAGTTTGGGATGTCCCTTGCATCCCCTGTTGGTAAGGTCTAGATCCATGCGGCCTCCTTTGGTTGAGGAAGTAGAGTGGCTCAGTGGTCCCTTCAGTCCCTTGGTACATGGTTTTAAGTCCGGGTAAGGTTGGGCACTGGTTTGTGGGGTGGTCTTCCTCACAAACGAAACATACCTCTAGTGAGTGCAATGGACACTCGTTCTTAGGATGCTTCCTTATACATTTGTGACAAAAAATGGCCAAAGCCCTCTCAGCTTCCTCTTTCTTCTGTTAGATTCGGAAAGTATCCAATTGCATGGAAATGGTCTGTCTCATCTCACTTTTGAGGTCTTCCATCTGATTAGCAAACTCATGCTTGGAGAAGATGGTACTAGCTAAAAGTGGATTGCCCCTACCTCTTTTCCGGGCTACCCTAGAGTGGTTTCTAAACACAATATTTATGTCCTCATAAGGTAGTTGGTAGATGTCTCCTCCAGCTAGCAGATGGAGGGTATCTAGAAGGTCTTCAGGCACTCCTTGGAGCAGAACCAGCTTCAGAGATTCAGGGTCAAGCGTGCACCTAGCTCGTTTATAGCTAAGTTGGAACCTTTCCTCGTAGTCTTCTAAAGACTCATCACTTCCCATGGTCATCCGAAAGATCTCTCCCTTTGTTTCCTTTGACCTACAGTAGTCCCAGTATTTGTTGTTAAAGGCTTGCTGCATCTGAGCCCAAGTTGTGATATTGTTTCCAGGTAACCCCATGAACTAGCGTAGTGCTGCATCCTTGAGGGTAGAGGGAAAGAGTTTCAACTTTTGCTCATCTTCTGCATAGTCATAAGTTCGACAAAGGACAGAAAACTCAAACAGGAAGGTATCAGGGTCTTCAGTGGTCAATCCATGGAAATGAGGTAAGGCTGAGGGACTTATGTTTTTCATCTTCATGTCCCTGTTGGTCTCTCGGATGGGAAAGGCACCTTCTATTCTCTCCTCATCTTCTCTACCGTTTCTGTTTTCAGCCATGGTCCCAGAAGGAATGTTTTCTTTCTCTTCTTCTGTTATAGGATCTTCGTATATATCTGGAGGTTCACTCAGTGATGTGGTGGGGGTGTTGGGTAGGAATTTTCCGGTATTGTCTCTGTTCCTACAAGGCATGAAATGAAATATTTTTGTTTGCTTTTGTCTTTTTTTTTGCTTGTACCTGCAAAACTGAAATAAATTGAATTGCAACTAACTAAAAGCTATCTTGCTGAAATGAAAATGCGGAATTGAAATGAAAGCAGGAAAGGACTAATCTATTTTGCTGAAATGAAATTGCAGGAATGAAATGCTAGGCTACGCTTGCAGAATTGAAATTGCGGAATTGAAATGCTAATCTATGAAAGCAGGAAAGGTCTAATCTACTTTTGCAGAAATGAAATTGCAGAATGGAAATGAAATAAACTACTTAGCAGAAGGTTGTAGTAGAAAATAGAAGAAAAGCAGAAATCACAAATACTTTGATGCTTCCCTGGAAACGGTGCCAAAAAGAATGGTGGGCTCCAGTATTGCAGCAATAATGCTGCAACTCCTGGGACTCCCTTCTTTACTTTTATCAACCCGGTAGTTCCTAACAAACTTGGAAACGACGGTGCTATATGCACAAGTACTAGCTCTTGCCGCAGGCTGTCACTTGATCAGTTGGCACAAGTCCGCTAGGAGCTTAAGCCAAATTCTATGAGCTCTTAGAAGAATCTTTTAACTATGATGGACAAAAATTAACTCAACCAGAGGCTAATCTACTTGCAGAAAGAAGTTGAAAGCTAGAAAGGAACGCAAAACCTAACAAACCCTAGTTTTGTCGACTAACCCTACTAGTACAAGTAAAAGGATGATAGCTACAGAAATGGATGCCATTGACTTCTAGAAAGGTAAAATGCATGTGACTAAGCTACTTCTGAAGAGAAATATGAAGAAAACATCTTTTTGCATTTTTGAGTAATTTGTCAGAATTATTTTGCATGTGCTTTAACTATTTTTGACTGTGCAGAGGTTGACTGGCGAAAGGAAATGGAGTAGGCGCTTGCAGGAAGTTGGGAAGGTTAGAATAGGGCCTAAGGGGTCCCTAGCACCCTTCCAAAGAGTTTCACAGTGTTCGTATCTCAAGAAACCGCTTTCGTGAGCTTCTACAGGAAGTCTGCAGGGGTTCTACAGGATGTTCTGTGGCTTCTACATGATGTTTCTACAGGATGTTCCGAAAAGGGATTTTGGAGGGTTGATGGAGGAAGAAAGGTGAAGAAGTGGGTATGGAGGTTGGATGATGATGTAGAGGGGTCCAGGACTTGGCGAACGAAGCGGGTGAGTGATAAGGATGGCTGGATTTGTTCAAGGAGGGGTAGAGCAATGTTGCACAAAAATATGGATATTAGGTCAAAGTGAGGGAACGTAGAAAATGTGAGGCAAGAATCAGAGTTGGAGGACGGAACAGGCGGTATTGATGGAGTAGGGGTACACAAAGAGGTATCACAGGTGCTCTGCAATTTATTTTCCAAACTATTCAAACAAAGACTCGGAAAACCAAAGACCTAGCTATTTTAACCTAATCTGACCTAAATATCAGCAAAGAAAATGAACAGAAGTTTATTTGCAACGAAATCATGTAAAATGGCTATGCAAACTAAGCAATCATGAACCTGATCATGTAACCACAACTGGTATCAACTTCTGCAAATGAGAATCTAACACTAACAATTGCATGATGAAGCAAAGACAGTGTTTTTGGTGGCGACAAGGACACCTTGGTCTCAGCTCATGGTCCCAAAGAGGGAGAGGTGAGATCAGGGGTGCTTGATGGCCTTTTTCTGAAGATCTTCTCTATTATTAACCTATCAAATCAATCTGAACATGAAAATCCTTTTTAATCAACAACAATGACCTAGGTAACCAAGCAAGACTGTAATCTACTTAACAGAAATTATTTTGCAAAGATATTAAAAACATATAACAATACACGAAGGAGGCCTTGGCACTTGGGTTGGGCCCAACCCCAAAAGCTATAGGCTCCCAAGAAAAATCTCAGAACTGATGCCAAATGAAACTACTTTCCATTATTCAAAAATAACCATGTCACAAAGAAAGTTGTACAACAGAAGCTACAAAATGAGCTGAGAAACTAGCAGCACTATAGTGCAGAATACAACTGTTCAAAAAGTAACCCACAAAGGATGGAAGCCTTCCTATTTATGCACTACGAGGGTCTCCAACAGCCCTCCTTAACTCGAGGGGCTTGGCTTCTCGAACTGCCAGTGATCAATCACTTTACACAAAACTGCTCGGCTGCCCTTGGGAATCCTTTTCAGTGGCCTGTTGAACTCTGAGCTGAGGGTGGAGAATTCGAAGAAGGGGCCATTTAGTGCAGGAGACACCCTTCCTATGAATCCTCACCCTTGTTCCTTCATGCGTGGCTATCATCTGGCTCATAAATGCTTGGCTTTGGTCCAAAATGTGTCCAAAAATCTGCAATAACCACGTGTTAGCCTTCTTGGTCAAGTGACTATTCTCATTCGTTCAACTAACATAAATATACTCAAAAAACATGCATAAACTATGAAGAATGGTGGATTAATGGAGAACAATAGGCACAATGAGCCCAATAAGTTACCCATTTGTGGGGCTCATCAATGTGATGCATATGTACATGTTCCAAAGGAGAAATGAACCAAGTTGGATAGTAAATACGAAAAGTGAATCTTTATTGGGTATAAGGATGGTTTGAAGGGTTATAAGATTTGGAACCCAGTAACAAGGAAGGTTGTGTACAGCCGAGATGTGGTGTTCAGAGAGGTGAAAGATGTTATTAAACTTGAAGTCCAACCAAAGGAACCTGAGAAGATAGAGTTTGAGCTAAAGGAGGAAGAATCAGACTCTATAACAGAGGATGAATCAGAAGCTGAAGAGCCACAAACTCCGCGTGTAAGAATATCAATTCGAGAAAGAAGGCAGCCAGAAAGGTATAGTCCATCTGCTTTCTGTTCAAATTTTGCATTATCTATTACTGATGATGATCCCAGAACTATGAAGGAAGCAGTGGATTCAGAGGATGGAAAACTCTGGAAAGAGGCCATGGTTGATGAAATGGCATCTTTGCACAAAAATGAGGCTTGGGATCTGGTGGAGTTGCTGGCTGGAAGGAAACCCATTGGCAGAAAATGGGTGTTCAAAAGGAAGACAAATGCAGAAGGAAAAGTGGAGAAATACAAAGCTCGGTTGGTAGCAAAAGGTTACTCCCATGTGCCGGGAATTGATTTTGGTGATATTTTTTCTCCTGTTGCCAAGGTAACTTCTATTAGATTACTTTTATCTGTTACTGTTGCTTTTGACTTTGAGGTAGAACAGATGGATGTGAAGACAACATTTCTTCATGGGGATCTGGAAGAGGAGATCTACATGAAACAACCTGAAGGCTTTGCGGTGAAGGGTAAGAAAGAAATGGTATGTAAGTTAAAGAAGTCTCTGTATGGGTTAAAACAGTCATCAAGGATGTGGTATCAGAAATTTGATACATTTATACGGGGACTTGGCTTCACCAGAAGCAAATCAGATCATTGTGTGTATTTTAAATTAATTGGTGACCATGTTATTTATCTGGTCTTATATGTGGATGATATGTTGCTAGTTGGAAATGACAAAGAAATTATCCAGGATTTGAAGACCCAATTGTCCTCCAAATTCGACATGAAATATCTTGGTGCTGCAAACTATATTTTGGGCATGGAAATTAAAAGAGATTGGGAAAAGAGGAAGCTCTGGTTAAACCAGAGGAAGTATGTCAAGACAATATTGCAGAGGTTTAATATGCAGGATAGTAAACCGGTGAAGGTTCCTATTCCTGTAGGTGTAAAGTTATCTGCTGAACAGTGTCCCAAGACACAAGAAGAGGAAGAGGATATGTCCTGTGTTCCATATGCAAGTGTAGTCGGTAGCCTAATGTATGCAATGGTCTATACTAGACCAGACATTGCACATGCAGTGGGAGTATTGAGCAGGTTTATGTCAAAACCAGGAAAGGAGCATTAGACAGCAGTGAAGCACGTTTTCAGGTATTTGCGTGGCACTAGTGATTATGGTTTGTGCTACCAAGGAAGACCAAGATTAGACAGAGTGTGGGATATTTGTGGCCTTGTTGATGCAGACTGGGTTGGAGATCTGGATCAGAGAAGATCTACAAGTGGGTATGTGTTTAACCTATTTGGAGGTGCAGTCAGTTGGATGAGTAAGAAACAATCTGTAGTGGCACTATCAACTATAGAGGCAGAATACATGGCAGCCACTCATGCAAACAAGGAAGTAGTTTGGTTGCAGAGATTGTGTTCAAGTATGGGGTTAGTACAGGAAGCTATAAGGATAGACTGTGACAGCCAAAGTGCAATTTTCTTGGCAAAGAACCCTGCATATCATTCAAAGACAAAGAACATTGATGTTCGGTATCACTTTGTGAGGGATATGATAGAAGACAAAAAGGTGTTTCTTGTAAAGGTGGACACTTTGAAGAATACTGCAGATGCATTGACAAAATCTGTGAGCTATGAGAAGTTCTCTTGGTGTAGAGAAACAATGGGTGTTGCAGGGTTGGATAAATGACTAAGCTCTCTTGTGCCCCCCTGTGGAAAGAAAACAAGAAGTGGGAGAATGTTGGGTTGTGTTATATTCTTTCCACGTAGTTAACAGGGGGTTTGAAGGGCACCCGTAACCCCACTTTATGGGGTCCAGGGTAGTTCCTAGGAAAATTTTGGTTTTGGACCCTATGTTAGGTTGGGTGGACCCACCTATGGTTTTTTGCATGATTTTCACACATGTTTTTTGGGCGCGATGGTTTTCAATCCATGATATTGGACGCGATGGTTTTCGGTCCATGGTATTGGACGCGATGGTTTTCGGTCCATGGTATTGGATGCTTTGGCATGTATAAATATGTATTATAACATTGAAAGGAACATAATGAAAAATCAAGCTGGTAGTCCTGGTTTTGGGATCCAGTGGGAAAATCTCTATGTCTATGTGTTTTATGTGTTATGCTCTCGCATTGTTTATTTTTCTGTGTTTTAGAATTCGTATGCAGGTAATTTCTGTATGGGGTTAAAACCTACATATGGGATGAACTCAATTTACACAACAATTTAGTTTACAATTCTATTTGAACTTGTGAGACACTTTGTGCAAAACACACAAAATAAGGAACTTTCCTTAATCAAAATCAACTACCATACAATCTAATATACTCTTCACACAATGAAAATAAAAGTGATTCAAATATAAATCTAAACTAAGGCATAAATCTATGGCGATAAAAATAATTAACAATCTTCTCAATCTCAACTAGATTAATGGCACCACTTATGTTAAAGTTACTAGAAACCATACCCATAACTTAATATCCAACTCTATATTTGAAGCTTCAATTGAGAATAAATTGATTTTGTAGCACTCTGATTCCATAGCAAACATAATATACATGAAAATCAACAATACAAAAAAATAAATTAAATAGTGCCAACTAGTGACCGAAAGATCAACAATGAAAGCAATAAAATATTATATACATGCAAAATTTAGCATAGTACCCTGCCTCGAGTGCACTCTCTCAATTTGTGGCCTCTGTAGGCATTAAATAATCACTAGAACAACACTATGCCACAATTCTGTGCATAAGCTTCAAAATATTTTTATGTGTGTGTAGGTATGTATATGTATATAATGAGTTCAACAAACTATTATATAATAATCAATTTCATTCATAAAAATATCATTACCCCACTATAAGGGTGAATATGTATATATATGAAAATAGGGGGCTTGTCATCTCCAAGAATGGAGTGGTAGAGTCCCTTTAAGTTTAGATATACAATTTCCAAATAGGACGAGAATTAAAACAATATAATTTTGTATTGGATCATGCTAACCAGCCAATGTAATGGTAAAAAAAATTGGATTTTTCTCGCTCAATCAAGGTATTGAATATCCTATATTTGTTAATGCACAAAGAAGTGTATCCATCTTGGAATTTGTTGGGCGTAAAGTTTTTCATTCTCAGGTTATTTTGAAGGCATCTAGAGTAATTATGAAATTATCAATTGGTTGAAGACAATTCTCTATTTGGAACCTATGGTGATCACATGAAATTGGATATGGAGGCACACCAACAAAAAATTCCTTGAGATGGTAACATGAATTCATGCAAACCTATTTGAGAATATTCATAGTGGCTAAACCCTCACAAATGTTCTTGAGAGTATGCTTGTTGGATAAACCCTCACAATGACCTAGAAATATGGTTGAAGGTTAAATTAGCACGATGACTTGGAGATTAGACACACTTCATAGGCCAAGTCAGAAAAACCACGTCATGAACAATAAATCATAACAATGCAAATAATCCCTTTAAAAATCCTTATTCTAAGCATGAAAGAAATAAAAGAGAGAAATGGAAACTATATTTACCTTGAGAAAAACTATCATAATGGTATGGGAATGACTCTAATTTATAATGAAAGGGAGAAAAATGGATATTTATTAGGATAAAAGAGGGATAATCTTTTATCCTTCTAGTTGCAAGAACTTATGAAGGAAACTATGCTCTAATCCCTTTTGCACCTCCCCGACAATGACGCCAGAAATGTTTGGGAAATTATATGAGTTATAATTCAAACATTAAGTTATCAATCTGGGGTCATAAGACTTAGAGGCACAAGCACAGGTAATGCAGGATTAGAGAATCTTACCTTAACTAACATCAAATTCCTATTTCTGAATTAAGTACAGAATGCGAATAAACAATTTTGATCTCAATCTAAGTAAAGTAAATTAATCAAACTTAATCTCGATGAAGGTAAAACTTAACTGCAATTCAAGTAATAAAGTTTAGAAATATGAAATCAAACAAAATTAATTATCATTCAATATCAAGATTATTCTAATTTCAAAATTAAACAAAACTAATTCTAATTCAAGTGATTATAAACTTGAGGAAAATAAGCAATCCAAAGAAGACCGATTCTACTCACTAAGTCTATGTCCTAGGACACAAGCCAACAAGAATTCAAACTAACCTCTAACATCACTATGCAATTGCTTCAAAAGAAACTAAGAAAATCAAGATTCTAATTAACATGCTTTCAGACAAAAGACTACAAAATAAGAAATTATTTTATCCTTAGATTACTTTAATCAAACTCAAGAAATCATTTAAACATAAGTGCATTTAACCAACAATTCTATCAATAACTAATTATAACTATAATGCATCTCAAAACTAAACTACAACTCCAAACAACGATTTAATGGTCTCATTTCATTGCTTTCAATCTTGATTGCCAAAACAAAATGTTACAAGTAATTATAGTGAATGAGTAAGTTACAAAATCTATTTATTTCATATTTAAAAGAAATAGAGTTATCGATCTCTTGTTTATCCATTTAAGAAGCACCTTTGAGTATTCCAATCGTAAACTTGTAACTAGGGGATTATTCATGCAATAAAATCATTGATCAACACCAT
Source organism: Pinus tabuliformis (assembly GCA_031772625.1). Taxonomy (NCBI): domain Eukaryota; kingdom Viridiplantae; phylum Streptophyta; class Pinopsida; order Pinales; family Pinaceae; genus Pinus; species Pinus tabuliformis. The sequence goes on from CM062816.1 coordinate 1,650,392,752, forward strand.
TCATTAGCTTGCAACAAGTTGAAGATGATATGTCTATTTAATTCAAAAAAAAAAAAAAAAAAAGTCTTAAGTACATAATCAAAATTATGAGATCTAATTAACAAATTCTTTCAAAATAAAATCCCTACACCTAGATCTAAATCAAACATGCTACCTCTATCATGTGATGTTTACAAAAATTGCTTCTAGGAGGTGGTGAGATATTGCTACTCCCAAAGCAATTTTAAATTATTGCAATACTCTTTTAAAAATAAAAAACACATTAATACTTACAACAAATTGAGTGCAGAATCAGAATTGTATTAAAGTTCAAAATAGAAATTCATATGCATACATCCTTGCTGGTCCTTCTGAGGCAAAGCCAAAAATGTATTACAACAGTCCTTTCTTCTGTTCTATCCTTCCCTTCTTTACATAGGCCATGGCTAAGCCATTTATAAAATTTACAAGGTGAATTTGTCATTTTCCTTAATTCTGGAAAATTGCATATTTTTAACAAATTGGCCTCAAAGATATTGGCATATCTTCCTAACCATGGTGAATTTTGGAAAACGGTTTGGAGGGAACCTAATTTGTCATATTTTCAACAAAAAAATCTCTTAGATTTGTCTCATTCAACTCCATCTCCATGGAAAGTGTGCCCGAAGTTGGTTGTTTGGCTCTTTTTGCAAGATTCTCGAGTTCTGGAAAAATAATGTTTTTTTTTTATGAAACTTCCTTAAAGACCCGCATGTAACTTTTCAACCAAATATAATCTTGAGTAACGGTTTCATTTATAGATAATTTGTTATATTTTTAGAAAACCCATTTTCTCAAATTTTCCAAATTCACCTCTAGTTCCACGCAATTCGAGGTGAAACTTGGTAGTTTGAAAATTATGCAGATTTTGAACAGATTTGTTGATTTTCTTCTAGAGACCCACATGTGTAACCTGAGTGCAATCCAACTCATGCAAAGGTGTTAGAACATCATTTTGGACAATAACCTTCCTCAGTTTTCTCTGGAAGCATGCCAAGATGTCGAAGCTCCAAATTGGATATTTTCACCTACAAGCTTGTGAAGAATTTTCGAAATGAACTTAGAAAAAACCGTCATTAGTAAATCATGACTAAATCATCTCTAATCATAGAAAATATAATAAAACTAATGATAATCAACCACGAAGTGTAGGATATGAATTGGCGATAAGTGATGGAATTATGGTGTGAAATGAGTGTAAAAGTGTCGGAATTTGGGTTATGAATAATGGTTTTGTATGATGGAAAAATGGGCATATTCGAGGCCCAACATCCCCCCATGCCTAAGGGTTTGCATGTCCTCATGCAAACAAATCTCTTTCTCATTGACATATTCTTAACATTGTTTTGTAGATGTTGGTTCTTGTGGGACAACATTGCTTGAATATTTGGAGGTGTTGGTTCTTGTGGAGCAACACTACTTGAATACTTGGAGGTGTTAGTTCTTGTGGAGAAGCACTATTCAACTCTAATATGTCACACTGATTTCAGAGCAATACAAATTAAGGATAAGAAATGAATGGATGAGTGATAGATGATGGATGAAATGATGTGGTGATAGAGATGGTGAGTGGGTGCTTTCATACTCTGTCTTCGTAAGACCGACGCCTATAGGTGGCTTCATTTATCATTTCATGGTTGTAATGAATTCATCCTATGAATAGAATGCTTGGAGAAGACATTATAGAGAATTCCTTTGTTAATACACCATAAGGCTTTTTCTTTTAACATGGTCTTGTAATATGAGTATATGTGTAATGAATGAAAGGAAATAGAAGGATAATCATTTATTAAAGATGAAATGCGTGGAATGAGAAGTGGTGAATAATTAAGCTTATCTATCCTTCTAACGAATTAGAGAATCTTAAGCCAAACTTACCTCAAGTTTTACCTTTGTCGTTGATGTGCCTGGTGGTGCAAGATGAAGTGGAGGATGGAATGGCTGGAGTTGATGTGACAGTTGTTCTAATATATTGAAGAAGGCTAAAGGATGAAGGATGAACTAAAGTATTGAAGGATGAACTGATGGTCCCCTTATACCCCATGCTTGAGGAGTTGTATGTCCCCAAACATCTAAGGAAAGGTGACTGTTGCTACAAATGGCAATGGGATTGCTGACACAAAAATCCAAACTACTGCAAACCTATGTTGATATCTCAAAACCATATAGTCTTCAACCGTTACACACCCATGTGCAATGTTGCATATGTGAATAAATGGTATCTATGATGAACATAAGCAATAATAATTGGATTAGCGACCATTGAGTATGTCGTTAACCATGCGAGATATCCCACCTTTGAATTCAATGGGAATCAAGGCACTAGGTACATTCTACTAGCCGTGAATGGATTTGTCAAAGCCGAATGGAATGCAGAACTCATCCACCAAGAAACATTGATGTATTTCCTTAGTAGATGACAAGGATACTTTCCATTAAGGCATGCAGTCTCCTAGGTACCTTATCTAACTCTAACCTTGGTCCCATATAATTTGTTGATGTCGATGGGACAAGGCTTGTTGGCAGGTGGGCCTTAAGGGATCCCACATCAACCAACACGAGTACAAGACATAATGAATTGAAAGATACATGATTTTAAGAACTCATACAAATTTACAAGCTTTATTGCAAACTTTGCCTTCCAGTTACCTGGTTTTCAAGAAAAGTCCCCATCCAGTTGCGCCAGACAAGCTGGTTTTCACAAAAGGAATTATTTTTCTCTTTACTATTTTCATTTATTTATTTACAATACTAAATTTCCTACTATACTGAAGAAAATATGTCCTCCTTCAAGTGAAAGAGAATTTAAAATGAAGCCATGTGTGGATCAGGAACAAAGATATATTCATGCTCACATTTAACATATAAAATTTAGAATATACATGAGGATGAAAAATCATGAGCTTTGAAATATGTGATACAAAGAGTACTTGAAGATGAGAGTGGTACTTTGACTGGATTGTGATCTGGAACCAATGCTCTATGTAATCCTGGTGGTATTGTTCCATTTCTTCATTTGGACCACTCTGAAAGTCCTCCTCAATCATGCTAGACAAACTTGGGCAATTGGTCTTTGGAATGCATACAGGGCTTGCTACTGGGCATGGTGAAATTTCTTCGATCTCACATTCAACTGGATGCTCCCCATCATATTTGGTACACGATTTCTCAATCTCCTTGGTGGATAGACAAGAGAAATCAAGGGAGACTTCCAAATCCTTTTTTGGTTGTGGAGAAATAGATAATTTCCTAAATGTGGTAAGGATGAACTCTTCTTGAGAGGCAAACATCCTAGCTACTGCTAGGATTTGAGAAAGTACTTCGAGGGACATTTTTCAAGCTCTCAATCATTCTTGAATTTTTGTTGCTGGTTGATGATCCCTGTCTCACAACATGAATTAGTACAAAGGTTCTTATAGCACCCCAATTTTTTTTTTTCTTTAAAGAGCTTGAAATTTTAATCTAAATGAATTAAAAACTATTAATTGCAATAAAAAATTACCAAACATGAAATCCTCTCTTACTTGGAAGACCAAACCTTGAAGTGACCCAAAACCAAAGCAGATGCATGGCTCTTCACTCATGCCTTATTGTCATCTCTGCCCTCTAGTTTCCCTGCAACTAAGCCCACACCGAAAAATTCTGAAACAAACTATGCTCTAATCCCTTTTGCACCTCCTCGGCAACGATGCCAAAAATGTTGGGGAAATTATATGTGTTATAATTTTAACATTAAGTTATCAATCAGGGGCATAAGACTTAGAGGCACAAGCACAGGTAACGCAGGATCAGAGAATCTAACCTAAATTAACATCAAATTCCTATTTCTGAATTAAGTACAGAATGCAAATAAACAATTTTAATCTCAATCTAAGTAAAGTAAATTAATCAAACTTAATCTCAATGCAAGTAAAACTTAACTACAATTCAAACAATAAAATTTAGAAATATGAAATCAAACAAAACTAATTATCATTCAATATCAATATTATTATAATTTCAATCTTAAACAAAACTAATTCTAATTCAAGCGATTCTAAACTTAAGGAAAATAAACAATCCAAACAAGACTGATTCTAATCACTAAGTCTAAGTCCCAAGATGCAAGCCAACAAGAATTCAAACTAACCTCTACCATCACTCTGTAATTGCTTCAAAAGAAACTACGAAAATCAAGATTCTAATTAACATGCTTTCAGACAAAATACTACAAAATAATAAATTATTTTGTCCTTATGCTTTAATCAAACTCAAGAAATAATTCAAACATAAGCGCAATTAACCAACAATTCTATCAATAGATAATTACAATTATAATGCATCTCCAATCTAAACTACAACTCCAAACAATGAATTAATTGTCTCGTTGCATTTATTTCAAATACTTGATTGCCAAAACACAATGTACAAGAAATTATAGTGAATGAATAAGGTACGAAATCAATTTTAATTGATATTTAAAAGAAATAGAGTTATCAATCTCTTGTTTATCCAATTAAGAAGCACATTTGAGTATTCCAATTGTAAACCTGTAACAAAGAGATTATTCATGTAATAAAATCATTGATAAACACCATTCATTAGCTTGCAACGAGTTGAAGATGATATGTATATTTAATTAAAGTAAATTCTTAAGTACGGAATCAGAATTATGAGATCTAATTAACAAATTCTTTCAAAATAATATCCCTACACCTAGATCTAAATCAAACATGCTACCTCTATCCTGTGATGTTTACAAAACTTGCTTCCAAGTGGTGGTGAGCTCTTGCCACTCCCGGATCAAGTTTAAATTAACGCAATACTCTTTTAAAAATAAAAAAAACATTAATACTTACAACAAATTGCGGAATCAGAATTGTGTTAAAGTTCAAAATAGAAATTCATATGCATACATCATTGCTGGTCCTTCTGAGGCAAAGCCAAAATCATATTACAAAAATCGTTTCTTATTTTCTATCATTCCGTTCTTCACACTGGCCATGGCTAAGCCATTTATAAAATTTATAGGGTGAATTTGTCGTTTTCTTTAATTCTGAAAAATTGCACATTTTTAACAAATTTGCCTCAAAGATATTGCCATATCTTCCTAACAATGGTGAATTTAGGAAAACGGTTAGGAGGAAACCTAATTTATCATATTTTCAACAAAAATATCTCTTATATTTGTCTCTTTCAACTCCATCTCCATGGAAATCATGCCCGAAGTTGGTTGTTTGGCTCTCTTTGCAAGATTCTCTAGTTCTGGAAAAACAGTGTTTTTATATGAAATTCCTTAAAGACCCGCGTATAAATTTTCAACCAAAATGAATCTTGAGAAAAGGTTTCATTTATAGATAACTTTTTATATTTTTAAAAAACTCATTTTCTCATATTTTCCACATTCACCTCTTGTTGCACGCAAATCGAGGTCAAACATGGCAATTTCAAAACTGTGAGGATTTTGAGTAGATTTGTTGATTTTTTTCTAGAGACCCACATGTTCAACCTGGGTGCAATCCAACTCATTACATGGTGTTATAATATCATTTTTGACAATAAATTTCCTCGGTTTTCCCCGGAATTGTCTCGAGATGTCGAAACTCCAAATTGGATATTTTCACCTATAGGTTTGTGAAGAATTTTGGCAATGGAACCTTGCGGCAAATGAACTTAGAAAAAAACTTCATTAGTCAATCATGACTAAATCATCTCTCATAATATAAAATCTAAGAAAACTAATGATAATCAACCACGAAGTATAGGATATGAATTGGCGATAAGTGATGGAATTATGGTGTGCAATGAGTGTAAAAGCGTTGGAATTAGGATTATGAATAATGGTTTTGTATGATGGAAAAATGGGCATATTCGAGGGCCAACAAGGACTATTATAGGATTTTTATTCATTCAATCCAATTGATTCATGAATTAATATACCTTTAAGAAAACCAAAGTGCTCTAGTGAAATCACCTTTGAGACTAATGGTTTTATTCTCACAACAATCACCTTGGAAATAGTTTTTTATATATTGTTTCAGAAAGAGATTGGTATGAAATCACTAAATTTGTTGGGACAATCCACCTTCATGATTAGGGTGATGAACATAGAGTGGAAATTACCAAGCATATGCCTAGAAGGGTGAACCTACTCCATGACTTGAAGTAGATCCCCCCCACAACCTAAGAAAAATTAGAAAAATTTCAATGGTCCAATCATTCACCCTAAGAATTTATTCCTTTTACAAATAGTGAATTCCAAGAAGTTTGTTTTTTATCACAAGTTGAAACAAATAATTATTCTCACTATCCTTAACTAGCCTTGAGAAGAGGGCTAGAATCAAGAACATATTTCCAATATTTGCATGCTCTGGCGCCTTGAATACTTATCCATAGTTGTTTAAATCCAATCCTAGGAAAACCATTGAACTCCTTGACCTTATGTCTACCTCATAAAACATATCCTAAATAGTATTGTAGTCCTTGCAGTGGTTCACAAGGTTTTGAAAGTGTTTTGTATTTTGATACCATGTCTTGAGCCATAGTTCTCGATTGTTGAGTCTTCACTCCTTCTCCTAGTCTAGGAGTAATTTCAATCTGTGTTGCTCCATACAATGCATATGATCCAAAAATATCCTACAATATAGTTCTTGAGATAGGTATTTCATAAATATTTGTTAGCTCCACCTCCATCTCACTAAGAGTATGAGATCTCTACCTCTTTTTTCCATGTGCCCATCCAGACACTTCTCCTTAATTGTCTTGAGACCAACTACAAATTGAGCACATACAAGGACCTCCGATTTATGATGGTAATCTCCAAAATTTTCCTTCATAAGAGCTTGAAAATCCTCCTTATTATTCCAATATGGATTATATTTAAAAGGGACACCTAGTTTCCACCCACTAATATGGATGCAAGATGCACTTTCTAGGTTTGATCAATTCTTTGTAACAAACCATGATGTGCTAGAAAGTGATCAAATTGATTTCGTAATTCATTATCTTTGTTGTGGTTTTTGTTCCATGTAGGCCCAATTTCTACTTGATCCAACTCAATCCATGATCTCTAAACTGTCATGGATATTTGACTAGACAATTCGTCACAACATATCTGATAAAATACACACATAAATATGAAATATGTACTACGATGAGTAATTTTCCTTAGATTTATGGATCAATTATGTCACTATTTTATTCTAATGCATATAATATATAAAAGAAAAAAAATAGATTAAATAAAAAAGTCACTCACAAACCACAATACCACCAAGATATGACCTCGAAAATCCTTTCAAATGAAAACCCAACTAGAAGGTGAAACCTCTTTGCTCTCTCTTTGTCCAAATGGAAATAGTGAAAATAAAAAGTAGTGATACTTGTGGCTTGTGGAATACTACATAACATAAATCCTCTTTTTTCTTCCCTCTCTCTATCAACTTTCATCTCCTCTGCTCTATTATTGACAAAATGCACTAGAATAAAATTGAAGCCCTTTTCCTCCTAGTGGCTTGGTTATAACATAACTCGATAGGAAAACAAGGGTTAAATTTGACCCATTCAAGCCTCAATAGGAGTTACAAATTTACCCTTCTAGATTATTCTTCATAGCACCCACATTACTAGCCCCCTTTCCATGAGTAATGGTGACCGACGCAACATCCTATTCAATTATGGTGGTCAATCACGATAGATCAACTTCCAAGAGGCATAAGTTTCATGTTTGAACTGTTATTTGTATAACCTATATACATTTGGAAAGGTATTTGAGTGTACAATATTGATGGGGTATAAGGCTTGTGCGATAAAGTTTTTCCCCCAAAAAAACATCATTTAAGGCCTCAAGATAGCCATAAAGGCTTCAAAACACAATTCTTCATACTGGGTCTTGTTGCTAAAACTACTCTTATAAGTTGTTTTCTTTTATTTTTCAACCCTTAAAGCATTGACATGGATGAAAAATAATATAATGATCCAATCTTAATCATACCTCCCCATTTTGGAGGCTTTTGGTCCCCAAAATATTTTTGCAGAGTGAGGTGAGGAATTGTTTTCTCTACCTTCTCCTTAAAATACCATTTATCATTGCTTGGAAGTTGTCCTTTCAACCCAATCTATCAAAGGTCATGTTTGCCATGTCTTGTATTTGCTTACCTCTTCTACAAGATTGTATCATATGTCAACTCTACTTGAGAATCTAGTGCTAAATATGATGTAGAAGGTAGCACCTGCACCTCTTCTTTATCAACATGGAAGGATCACATAGTTCTAGACTGCCCATATTCAAGACCAAGTAAATGTGCATGTATGAGGGTAGATTGAATCCACAAGCATTCTCCTATATTTTCTACTATCTCGAAAAGACAATATTATAGAGCCTTGATTTTCTTACTAGTACCATGTAGCCCATCCTTGTTCAATTGTAGCCATACTCTGTCTCCCACCTTGAATAACGTCCCTATTCTATGTTGATCATGATTGGCCTTGTACTTTTCTTGTGACTTCTTCAGTGTTTCCTATACTTGCAAATGGATTTGCCTGATCTTCTCAACAAATATTTTTTCCCTTAAAACATCCCATGTGAGATTCTACTTCCCTCCTCCTTGATGTCCATATGTAATATCAAAAGGTGAAGGTGGAAAATATCCAAAACAAGTTTCAAATGAGGACTTACCAGTAATAGTGTGGACTACTCTATTATAACCGTGCTATGTATATACTAGATTTTTGTCCCAAATCTTCAGGTGCTTCTAGTTGTAACCCCTCAAAAGTTGCAAAAAAGTATTTTTTACTAAGTTTTTTTGCACATCTATCCCTGGAAGGAATGTTGTAGACCTATTCAACTTTGTGTCCATCTTCTACCACAATGTAGTTCAAAATGCACTCAAAACTTTAGTGTCTCTCTCTGATGTGATGCTCCTTGGTATCCACAAAACCACCTAGACCTGTCCAAATGACAAGTTTGTTGCTTCTTACTCACCAATGGTATTTTTACAGGGCATGAGAATGCACATCTTCATGAACCTATCAACTACCATGAACACATGTTCATGTCTCTTCATGGTTGTTGGTAGATCTCCCACGAAGTCCATGGAAATTCTTTCCCAAGGATAACTGGGTACAGGTAAGGGATGGTATAGACCCTTTTTCCAATTACTATGATTGTTGATACAACAAATCATATTTCCTCCTATGAGCCTAACTACATATTCTTGCATGGGCCAATACACATACCTCTACAAGTTGGCCATTGTCTTCCTTGCACCAAAATTCTCTGCAACCTTGGAGGTGTGAGCCTATTTGATTAGCTATAGTTGCTCACCTTTAGGAACATGTAACTTGTAAAACCTGTAGAGTAACCCTTTCTAGAGATAATAGCCAATTGTGTTATCTCCATTGTTTGCATGACTTTGGTTCTACAATTACTGAGACATCTCCTTGAAGTCCTCATCCTTTGTATATGACTCTTTGTATGTATCATGGGTGAAAGGATCCATGTGCATCAGAGTTCCTAAAACTACGATCTTTGATGTGGTTGGGCTTGTAAGAATGTCAACCAACTTGTTTGCACTACCCTTCTTGTACTTTATCACAGAATGAAACTACTGTAAAAAACCCATCCACTTGTAACATTTGGTTTGTTGTAACTTAGGATGGGCTTGCAAGTACTATAGTAGCCTATTATCTATGCGGATTATTGTCTCCTTTCCCATTAGATAGTGCTTCCACTTTTTGACAACTTGTACCAGGGAATAGAGCTCCTTATTATAGATACGATAGTTGAGAATTGCTCCAAGAAAAACTTCATAATGGTAGCATATATACCTTCCTTCTTGCACATATCATACCAACTCACATATATATCCAATTCAAATGGATACAATTTTTGTAATGAAAAAACCTATGCGTCACTAGTTTTCTTCTTTAACTCCTTAAAGGCCTTCTACTGAACCTTTCCCCATTGGAAACTCTTTCCACTTGTTATTTTGTCGTGAAGTGGATATTTGAAACTTCTTTTAGATATTTAAAAATTGTTCGTGAAAAGACCCAACTAGTACCACCTCATCAAGGACAACAAATCATTCACCATCAATGCACACAACGACAAGTCTAAATTTTTGTTTAGTAAGTGCCAACCAAGCCAAAAAACTGATTATTTCTTAGGGGTAGGCTTGGATCTAAGGGCACTTGAAGGGAAATATTAAAGGCCTTGGTTTATCTCCCAAGAGGCCTTTTCCTACACAATTATGATAGAGGACTTGTTGTTAAGCTTCAAAGGGCCCCAAACCTTAGGGAGATCGAAACACAATCCTTTAGAAGCCTCGAAAGACAAGTGGGATGAAAAAGGTAGGGATTTATACCATTGGAGGAAGTGGAGGAACTAAGAGGGTAGGGAATGGATTGGGTATTTAAAGTATTCAATGGAGGATTACAATCCTTATAAAGAAGCACAAGGTGTGGAAGGTTTCCAATTGGAGCCAATGGACATGATACTTTGCTCTTGGGGAGATGGGATTCAATTTTTGAGAGTGAAGAGACTCCTTAACCAATGAAGAATTAGGAAGATCGAGGATAAAAGTAGAATTGAGCTTACCCATTGAATCACACACAAGAGTAGCATGTTGCCAAAGAGTCTCCATCCTCACCCACTACAATGCTGAGAAGTACAAACCTTCAATTGAATCCTTTTGTGTCCCATAATTTGAGTCCCATGTCAATGATCCCTGGTACAATGAGAAGGATATATCACCCACTATGATCTTCCTCCCCTTAGACATTGTAATTTCATTCATAGGTTTGTACTCCTCGACAAGTGGGAGGGAATAAGCCAATGATTTGATGTGGGATCTACCCAACTCCCAAAACAATGTCAAATTGATGGCACAACCTTGAGTGAGGGGAGTTGGGATTATACCCACTTCCCATGTAGTCAAATTATTTAGATTCAACATCTGACTCATTAAAGCATTGTAAACGAGCATATCGATATCTCCATGAACACTTTCAATAAACAATCTATCACATTTTTCCATAAGGTGTCTTAGTGATTATTTCTTTTGGAAATACTGTGTATTCATAATTTTTGAGGTGTCCAATGTTTCAGGTGGACACTCCACCCATGAAGGAATACAATTATTTGATGGGTGGAGTGTCCACTTGAAATGTTGGACACCTAAAAAATTATGAATACACAGTGTTTCCAAAAACAATAATTTCCATGATTGTGAACTGTGGAAACCTACACAAGAAGATAAGGAATCTTACTGAATGACACCAAGTGCATTGGAAAGACAAGATAACATGATGAACAAGTTATATGAAGGACTTGTCCCCATAGATGATGGTAAGTGATTCAAATAAACCTTGCTTTGCATCTAAATCCATCGAGATGCAGGGCATTAAGTGAGTGTTATTTTCCTTGTAGCCATTGTATGTGCAATAAAAATTCTAATGGAATTCTCAATCGCCTTAAGTCGTAAATCAATGTAGAACTCAATAAGAAGGTTAGGTAGCATGACCCAAGTTAGGGAGATAGAAAATACTTTTTTCCTTCCATCAAATAGTGAGTGCCAAGGTTTAAGTCTTAGCAAACCCATAATCCAAGAATTAAAGACCCACTTGAACCCTCCACACATCCTCTCCATTTCTAACCCATCAAGAGGATAAGGGTAATAGGAACATATCCTAGCATTGGTGATTACATTGTCTACATCCATTGGTTTAAATTAATCGTGTTGATGCAACAACTTGTGAATTTCCCCACAACAATTTTTCTCAACAAATCATTGAGTTGTTCAATACGTAAATCCTATCCCATAACTAGAGAAATCCCACCACCTTGAGATTTTTCTACCTCTTTCCTTTTTCAATTAGGACCTTTGTACCCTTTGATGTTTTTAACGACCTCCTATGCTCTTGGATGAATGCATGAAGATGGGCTACACTTTTGGGCCAAATGTGGAGATGAAATTTCAAAATTTTATTCTTCTATCAAATTGAAGCCCTAAAAAATAATATAAGCATTGTGAATTTTGATTCAGAGTAAAAAAATAATTTGTAGAGAATTATGTTGTTTTCCTAATGATATTTTTTGCAAAAAAATGTACTACTATATAATCTATCAATTTTCCGTTAAATGAGATGCTTGTCTTTGCAAAATCTCGCAAATCTTAACAGGTATGTGTGTGTTCACGTACAATAACTTAGTCTAAAATGTATAATTTAAAAATATATACATTTGAGCATGATTTATGCAAAATGAAATAAATTATGTATATTAAAACTTTATTTTGTTATGCAAAATTATATTTTTTATTAATTTTCGAATTTGGCAAATTAATATGTGAATTTGATTTTTAGACACATACTTTCACGTACAATTTTTTTCTATTATTTAAATAAATTCAAAAACCAAGAGTACCCTCTTGAAGAGGACTCATAAATGAAGATGGTCGTATTTTTTGAAATTCTTTTGTTTTGTATATCTCATGTTATTTATTTTTCATTCAGCGCCATTGAAACCGTCCACAAAAATTTCAAGCACAACGTTTAAAAGAAATTAGACAAAAAATATCATATGAATGCAAAAAATTTCAAACTCATATGCCATTAGATAGCAGATTCCTTCATGAATACAACATGATCAACTTTTCCACCTAAGGAAAAATATTGCCTTACATTTGTCAGGCTACAAAATGGTGTTGTAGAGAAATATGCAAAAGGGGAGCTAAAACTCTATTTTTTAGGCCCTCAACAACTCAATCGAGCACTTAAAAAGCTTCAAGAAGCACTTAAGGTAAAATTTTAAATAGCTCGATTGATGTTTTAAGAAACCATCGATTTAGCTCTTGATGTGCTTAAACAAAGGCTTGATCCAACTGTATCTCAATTAATCCCTTTCAACCATAACTCACCACCAATCAAACACCCAGTTTTATTTATGGCATTGATTAGGAGGCTACGAGCCTAGGAGCTTGATCGAGCTCCCGCTTCCACCCAAAAAATAAAACAAAACAGAGTCAGATCTTCATTCATAAAAAAATAACAGAGAACGTTCATTCATGGAAAAACAACATAATGTGGAAATTACACAAAAATTGACAATAAACATGGGAAATTTGAGAATTCGATGTCGAAAAGGAGATTAAGTGCAAAGCACATAGGAATTGCGAGAAAAATATAGGGAAAGGATGAGGAAAAAAAATACAGATATTGAGAGAACGAGAATATTATCCAATTCCACAAATTCATCCAAATACAGGTAATTCTTTATCTCACTTCTCATACTACTTGCTCCATATTGTATGAATTACAAAATCTGATTCAAGTCAAGAAAAGATGGAGAATGAAACAATAGAAATAAGATAAAATAAGCATTGAAAGTAATACCATGTAGTTAAAAATTGAGATGCAACAACAACTAAAGAAAAATCACTTGGTGTGATTAATGGTTCATTGCAAATTGGAAACCACTTGAATTCATGCAAATTGTGAACCACCTTCAAATTGTAATGGTTGAGGGTAACCCAAAAAAACTAAGGATGTGATTTAACCAAAGAAAAATGTTACATTTCCATATATTATTTAAATGAATTACAGTTCATGGTAACATTTACAATAGGGATTAACAAAAGGGGTTGTCATGTAGGTGCTCCGAAACCTAAAAACATTAGTTTGATTGAAGCTCAATATCCTTGTAGGAGTTAAAAGAGAGAAAATGTGTCAAGATCTAGAAGGAGCAAGAGTATTCCTCCTTCCAATGTGCATGTTGAGAAGACATTCTTTGTTAAACATATAACAACATTAAATATTGTGACATCCATCATCATAACATAATGGTTCCTTGAATCCTAAATGATGATCCCTACCTTTGAAAACCTCACAAGTTTCTTCTTTCAATCCTCATGAAGGTTATGAGAATTTGTTAGAGAGCATGTTTTTTAAAGACATACAAAGTGTAGTGTAGATTTGTGCTTGCACAAAAAGGAGTCTATTATTGCATATCACTACAATGCTCCATGGAAGGCTCATGTAGTTAATCAATATTAAATTCATATATTATAAATGAAAAAGAATAAATCAGCGTGCATGTATTGATGATATGCTAAATGTTTACAATGTTAATCTTCTTAGATTGTGGCAATCTAATGTCGATTTCCATCTAGTTGTTTTTCAACATGTAATCATAAAATATATTGCAAAATATGATTTAGAAGTAGAAAAGAGGTTATAAAGTTGTCAATATTTGATGAAAATAATTGAAAACATAAAATAAATTTCATATCCTTCTTTGCGTGTGCATAAAATAGGTTCCTTGTAGAAACATAAATTTTTTTAAATCCTCTTACCCTTCCTTGTTCCGTACTTTATTTTTGTGCCCACTTGACCACAAATGATAACAATGTTCATCAATTATTAATAATACCTTGAAGCATCCTCCTTGTTCTATAAATCTAGTAAAACCTCTATCTCTTGATTTCTTTTTATTTCCTTATCAACAATTTCATTGGTCTTCTCATACTTATTTTCTGTAGAAATTCCCACTGTAGATCACCTGATAATGCAATGTACTAAAGCAAAATATTAGATCTACTTCTACAATCAAACTTTGCGGAAGCTTAATCAATTTGAGCAAGATCAATTGGAACACATACAACAGAGAAGAAGAAATCATACACGTGAAACACAGAAGAATACTCTGGGGAAAGCCTCAGCTAAAAACCCCGCTATCTGTATTATCAAACAAGTGGAAATATCTCAGAGATTACACAAAGCTTTAGCTCACAAGCTATCCAACTCTCAGTACAATCCCTCACTGCTGCTCATAGACAGTCAAACGCTCTCACAACCTTCTCCTCTACCATCCAAGCCTCTTATTTCCTTGCGCAATTTCTCTTGGGGTCTAGAAGTTGCCACTTGTGTGAATTACCTCTCACACACTCTCTGACCTCTGATATAACTACGCAGTCCTGAAGGAGATAATTCCTTCTGCATGGATGAGTTTCCTATATAGGAAAAATTCCTCCAACTGATAGTACAATGTCCCTTCCTCTGATCTTAACTAGGTTTCTGACTGAACTGACATGCATGAGTTATTTATAAGAGAATATTCAGTTATCTGAAGTACACTAGTTACATGCATGCATGCATTAACTAACTAAACTCACAATCAGTTCCATAAATTGTTGGAACTAATCTAACTGGACATAACTTATTTAACTGAGCTAACTAATTACAACTCAACCTTATCTCCTTAATTAATGGATAACTTCCTAAATCAAAGGGATAATTGTTGCATGTCTCCACATAGACTTCATGTTTGATTTTCTCCAACTAATTAGCTCAGGATGAATTAATTAATTATTTTTGAAACAGCTGCTAAGATCAAATTCGAATTTTAATTCTCAATTTTAGTTAAGGTACTAACTAAAATTGGAATCTATCTTGAAATGCTATTTTTAGCATATCTATTTTATCATTCCTTGTTGCCATTAACACTGGTACCTGAAATGCTATTTATAGCAATGCTATTTTCAGCATTTCTATTTTTAGCATTTCTTGCTGCTATTTTCAACACTCCCTCTCAACAAGAAAGGCATTCAACCCAAACCCGATCCTGAACCTTTGGAATGTTTTTTTTTTCCAAAGAAGAAAGCGAACTTTTTATTAAAATAAAAAGTTACAAGCATATGCATTAAGCATTCAATTTGGCTATGTGAAAGTTGTTCATACAGCCCGCAATGTGCAGCACTTCTTAAGAGCAGAAAAAGAATGAGCTGCTCCAATTTTCCGGAGTGCAGCAAAAAGGAAACCCAGCTGGTCTAAGTCTTCCTGCCCTTCTTCTTCTCCACTTTTCGCCAACCATCCATGTTGGGAGGGGAGTCAATAACGGCTAGCTGGTTTTCCATCGTACTCATTGGTTGCTCCTTATCTGAATCCGATCCTTCAGGACTGTGACTTCGTTTGTTACCGCTTATTTCCAGCTGGAGCTCTTGTTCCTTTTCCTCATTAATCTCCTTGTCCTTATTGTCCTGATTTTTATCCTTTGCTGTATTTTGTTCTTCTTTCTTTGCTGTAGTTGCCTTCTTATATGCAGCGTCTATATTCTGCCATCCTTTCGGCTTCCTTTGTTGTTGCTTGCTCTTGTTGAGGCTTGGACATGCATTGTACAAATGACCTGTTTGTTGACATCCCCGGCATCTGAAAGCTGTATTCTCATAGTCCAAAGGTTGTTTCCACTGTGTATTATTGAAATTCAGGATGATGCTCTCAGGTAGTCCTCGGCTGAGATCTACCTCGACACATATTCTGGCAAAAGTAAATATTCCTTTTATGTGTCTCTCTGCGTCTATCTTTAACATTCTCCCCAGGGTATTTCCAATTGTTATTAGAACCTTTGAATGCCAAAAATGTAAAGGAAGATTATGCATCCTCACCCATACTGGCATCCTTGATACCACCATGGTGTTAGCATCAAAATCAGGAAACCAAGGGGTAATAAAAAGTCCAGCACTGCCCCAGAACCATGGCCCTTGGTTGAGAACTGTTTCCTTTTCTTCCTCTGTTTCAAAACATACTATAAAAAACCCTTTGGGGTATAGGTAGATTTGGCATTTTTTTGTCCAAACCGAGTGAATCCATTGATACAATGCATCAGTTCTAGGCCAAAATCCGTTAAATCTACAAATAACTGCATTTTTTTGTAGATCTGAATATATACTTTTTACCTCTGGTATTTCGATGGAGATAGCTGGGCTCTCCGGCATTTGATCTACAATGTACTGCCCTGGAGGTTCCGTGACAGCTGTGGGATTTTTTCCTTTGCCCTTCACTGCTTCCTTAAAAGACCCATTGCTTTGCGAGCTAGTTCCAGCATTTTCGGCTCCTCCTCGTAATCTCATATTGAGAATGATTGTGGAACCTAGCTTGATGTTGTATCCTTGCATGGTTCTGCATTCCTGCAGCGATTTGCCCTCATTTAACAGGTGTTGTTCCTCAGCCGGGTAGCCAGTCTGATCGGCGATATTTTTCTTTAGATCTGAAACCCTGTCGCTGTCATAAGTCCAGATCACGATTGTGGTTCCTTTTGGCGTCTTCACAAAGATTTGAAACCCGGATCTGGCAATCTGGGGTGGCTCGGTTCTTGTCAGATCTGAGCCATCCAACTCCGTATCCGAGAGAGGTTCCAGATCTCTTGGATTTTGGCGTTTCCTTCGATTGTTGTCCGGATCGGGTAGATCCAGGCCAGATCTGGAAGTCAATGATCCACCCGCTCTGTCATGGGCATTTATATCCAGCAGTGGGATCCAGATCTTCGGGCTCATGGCCGGTATGGGTAGGGTCTCTATACCTGACTTCCATTCGATGGCGTAAACCCTCGCCTGTTCAGCAATGTACCGGGGCGTCGCATTCTGCACAGACCATATACCCCTTCGTTCTGTCCAGCTCGGCCTTCCTGCTACTGGCTGATCTGAACAATATCCAACCTGCATATTGCATTTGACGGGGTCCAGAGGGGTTACGCCATTATAGGTTAGACCGCAGCTGAGAATGCCTCCCATGGTGCGAGCCGCATAGAAGGCTGGGGAATAAATGGCGATTTTTCCTGGCTCACTGGGCGCCGGCACGACAAATGTCTTGGGAGCATTGGCGTTATCATTAACCTTTTCTGCAGAAACCCTGGCGCTGTTGATATTCGACAGAGGATTCCTGTTTCTGTTTATAAGAGTCTCTGATACAAACGAGCCTCCTCTGAGATGGCTCAAAGAAGAAGAAGCAGGGGAGTACAGAAAGCTTGGAATCGGAGATCGGGTGGTTTGGTCTGAGATCGCCATGGCCCTCTCCATCGATATCCCTCTCTATACGATATCAAGAACAACCAATCCTACTCACACATAACCTTTGGAATGTTTTGCATGCAACACTTCTCCCTAGTGTTGTTGCTACAACAACTCTAAAACAAAAAAGCATCCAAGCTGAATCAGAATGATGCCTCTGTCATCAAAGTCTCTGACTGCCATTGCCTCTATCCACTGAAAACTTTGCACCTTTGTGCTCTTCATTATCTGATTGCTCTAGCGTCTATCACTTTGATCTATGACTACATCAATCACACTAATTCCTCCTACTGCATCTGTGCTGCTACTGGCACTATCTCCCAACATGCATCTACACTACACCTCCTCTCATCATGTTGCATCATGCTGCCCACTACTGCACTGCAACTCAGTTACTGAGAAGTAAGTAACTAATCTCCCAACTGACCTCCTTGTTGGGCTAGAAACACCCTCTGATGCTGAAGCTCCATCTATCGCTCCATTTTCATTTGTCTCTACCCAATAAGCCAGTCCTTCTACTCCTCCCCGGGGCTCCTGTAGCAAGGTCTAATCAAAGAAGTTGGGTACGTCAAGGATCCTGCCCCTATTTCAGCCTTCTTGGGACTATCACTTCACATCGCCCCACCTCACACCTAGAGGTATGGCTGCATGTGATCCCTCTGCCCACTTAGATCGAAATTTCCCCCTACTAGAGGTCTCTACATAAGTGGAAGCCTCCACTCAGTCTCCTCTCGGCTTCTCCAGTTGTGGCTGCTCCACAACCTCCTGAAGTTGCTTCACCAATTGTGGCTCCTCCATAATTGTCTGAGACTTCTTCTGGCGTTGCATGTTGAGAGATAATGTACTCTCCCTCTCAACCACAAAGTATCTAACATTTTCCTTGCTCCTCAAGGCTTTGCATGCATCTTGTACCTCTAGTACATACAGGTTCTTGGCTAGCACACCAATCTGTTTCATCTTTCCCGCCGTCACGAAATTTTATGGAAAAAGAGCTGATTTTAAATCAACGATATCTTCCTCATCCGAATTCTGATTCAGCCGATTTGTTTTTTGAATTTGCGTATTTTTTCGCAAGGAATCCATATCTACTATTTGTTTCTAAAAATTTTGAACACAAATTTTTAGATCTGATCTGCAAACTCGCGGCCCAATTTTTTTTTACTTCGAATTCTCTTCTTCGTATATTGTTATCTGCTTTGATCACCTTTGTTCTGATACCATGTAGAAATTTCTCTATAGATCAAATAGCTCTGATACCATGTAGAAATTTCTCTATAGATCAGATAGCTCTGATACCATGTAAAAATTCCCACTGTAGATCACCTGATAATGCAATGTACTAAAGCAAAATACTAGATCTACTTCTACAATCAAACTTTGCGGAAGCTTAATCAATTTGAGCAAGATCAATCAGAACACATATAACAGAGAAGAAGAAATCATACACATGAAACAAAAAAGAGTAGTCTGGGAAAAGCCTCAGCTAAAAACCCCGCTATCTGTTTTATCAAAGAAGTGGAAATATCTCAGAGATTACACAAATCTTTAGCTCACAAGCTATCCAGCTCTCAGTACAATCCCTCACTACTGCTCATAGACAGTCAAAGGCTCTCACAACCTTCTCCTCTACCCTCCAAGCCTCCTATTTCCTTGTGCAGTTTCTCTTGGGGTCCAGAAGCTGCCACCTGTGTGAATTACCTCTCACACACTCTCTGACCTCTGATCTAACTGCGCAGTCCTGAAGGAGATAATTCCTTCTGCATGGATGAGTTTCCTATATAGGAGAAATCCTCTAATTGATAGTACGTTGTCCCTTCCTCTGATCTCAACTAGGTCTCTAACTAAACTGACATGCATGAGTTATTTATGAGAGAATATTCAGTTATCTGAAGTACACTAGTTACATGCATGTATGCATTAACTAACTGAACTCACAATCAGTTCCACAAACTGTTGGAACTAATCTAACTAGACTTAACTCAGTTAACTGAGCTAACTAATTACAACTCAAAATACAACTCAACCTTATCTCCTTAATTAATGGATAACTTCCTCAATCAAAGGGATAATTGTTGCATCTCTCCACACAGACATCACGTTTGATTTTCTCCAACTAATTAACTCAGGATGAATTAATTAATTATTTTTCAAACAACTGCTAAGATCAAATTCGAATTTTAGTTCAGGGACTAACTAAAATTGGAATCTATCCTGAAATTCTCTTTATAGCATTGCTATTTTTAGCATTTCTATTTCATCGTTCCTTGTTGTCATTTCCAACACTGGTACCTGAAATGCTATTTATAGCAATGCTATTTTTAGCATTTCTTGTTGCTATTTTCAACATTTTCTTTGGCCCGTTATCCACACATATTTCCTTTTTCAAGGAAAAAACATTACATAGTGTAATTAGGGGAATTGTAAATGATCACCAAATATCCACATACTTGCAATTCAAACACTTTGTATGTCCATTTTTCACTTTGCACACATCATCACTACTAACCAATTTGTTTTAGTAACCATTACAAGTAGAGTAATTTCTTATCTTATACTTTAAAATTTTACACACAAACATAACTTAAGTAGGAGGAAAGTAAGTGGCCCTAATCCACATATATTGTTTACTTGTTTTTATCATACCAATTCACACCACACTTAGCTTAACTATAAGGAAAGTAAGTGATCGTAAATCCACACATAGTTTTTACTTGCTTGCTAACCAAAGCCATTACTTCATTTTATTTTGGGAGTAGGAGTGGGTGTTAGTAAATAAATAAAGTAGGAACTTCCCCCCTTGCACCCTTGTAGTGAACCTATGGGGGTATCTGAAATATTTCTCAAAGCACTAATTTTTCCATCTCCCTATATGTTCACATAACATAATTAGGAAAGAGTAAGTGGTCCACTATCCACCCATATTTTTTTTTCTTGTAAGGAACATACATCACATAGTGTAATTGGGGGAATTGTAAAGGATCACCACATATCGACATCATTTCAATTCACACTTTGTATGTTCACAATTTCACTTGCACACAACCTCAATCCAAAGACTAAACTCACTTTAACTTGGTATAAAGGGTATCCTCTTTTGAAATATTTGTACTTAGTTTCTTTGAGCTTACATTTTTTCACACCCTAAGTGAAGAAAAGACTCTGTAAAAAAAACCTTAACTTGAACTCATTAAATTCCCCACAGGGGCCGCAAGATAATTTATAGTTCAAGTTAGGACCATGGAGGTAGGAAACACTTAAGTCATTGTGGTTGTTTTCATCTTGAAACATAGTAGTTCTCTTTTAGGGAGCTTAAAATCCTACATCATCTAGTGACAAATTTGGTAATGAGGAGAAACATGTGAAGTGGCTAAGGCCTAGGTGGAAGATTATCATGAACCTCCTTGTTGTCTCCTGACACTTGGTAGGGGTTATCGGTCCAAAAATGACAACCAAAATTTGAGATTCACTTATTCCCACTAGATGTAGGTAACTTAGTGAAAAAATCTTAGGGCATCTTTCCCTATAGGTAGTAGGTGCAGGAGAACTCAACTTGAGTTTATTTTGTTCACATTACTAGAAGCATCACCAACTCTTCTGGTATGTAACCCTAAAGTGCCCCACTATAACCCTCTCCATATCTTGGTTGGTATTTCGTTGTTAGAAGTGTCACAAGTACTTTACAGACATGGCAAAAGTACCCTATTGTTAAAATATTCACAAGGCCCAGTTACTACTTGAGCGGAAGGAAGTTAGGTATTTTTAATATTTGTTCTCATACACAAAACCTCATAAGACCTTTTTCGTTCATTGTTCACACATTAGAATTAAGGGGAAAACTAACCATTTATTTTTCACTTTGTCTTATATATGTGATTCGTTTGGTTTTATAAAATAAAATCCCCCTTACCATATTTTCCCACATAATTACTAGGGAATCATAAGGAATTGAAGGGTTACCCCTCACTCTAGGCGTATACAAGATTTCCCACCATTATTGGGAGGAATTCCTAGTCTATCACCATTTCGGTGTAGAAGATAGGACCAAGCCACCATGTTTGGAACGTTCATTCTTGGAGCCAACTTATTTGGATCTAACTTCTCTTAAGGCACCCCAACCACTAGCTCTTAGTTTAGTACAAACACTACACCACAGGTTGCTCCAACCAAGCCCACCTCGCAGGGTACTCCAAACAACACTACCCCGTAGGGTACCAATACCAATACCAACAATAGCAGATACAATTTGTCACTTCCTTAAACCTCCTAGATTTGATGAAACTCACAAATGATCCCTTTACCTAAAATTACAAATGACCCCCCATGCCAACCAAACTTCCATCGGATATCCCTAAATTCGAAGGAAAACAGGGGGAACACCCTACCAATCATATCATGACCTTCAACCTATGGTGATTTATTAAATAAACATGTATATCTACTATTAAATGCTTATGGTTCACTTAATTGTGTATTTTGTATTCCATTATGCAGGGAAGGAAATTGATCAACCACATGAGGACCAAGATGTTCCCTATCAAGATGATCAACCACTACATGAACAAGATGTTCCTTATTACTTTGATCAACCACCAAAATAATGGGTTGTGCCCTCTCAAGTTGATAGGATAACAAGGAGTTGAAGTGGTTTGGAAAGGGGTGGAAGCTTTGTATAAAATTTGGACACTAGCACAAGAGAGGACCTTGGGGATCCTATTTAACTATTAGAGAGCATGTTAGTAACACCATTCAACAATATTTTGAGAAACATTCAGTTGTTTCACAAGCTCAGATACTGCATTGCTTGATCAAACATAAGAAACTAAAACATGCCACAAATATTTTGGGTATCCAAGATGCTAAAAGCAGGAAGACACATATGAATGTCACTAAAAATCCATCAAATGGATTCTTTATTATTAATTTAGTAGCTCAGGGACAAATTCCCTCCTTTGGACAATCTTCCTCATCAGGTAAGACACCTCCTAGCCCTTAGAAGAATTTAATTTGGTTAAGGAAAAGAAAATTTTAATATGAAAACCCACATGTGCACAATAGGAAAAGTCGACCCAAAAGGGAATTATAAACCCTTGGATGTACATAAATACAAGTCAAGTGACCTTCATTTGGATATCATTATCCATTCTTCTTTATCTGGTTTTTTCTCGCACAAGTCTGAGGTAGTTCATGGGGTTTGGTTCACACACGTATGAAATTGCAAAGTTTGAAGCTCGCACGTGTGATTAGGGTTTTTGATACCCAGCTGCAAGCATGCTACAGAGTATTTAGGGTAATAGTTGGAGGCACGTAGGCTCTGTTAGGCTTCAATCTGCCTTAGGCTGAAGGAAGGCAAAATTCAGGGTAACCACAAACCACGCTTAGCCTCGTAGCTAGCCCTACGAGGACAGGAGAGGGCTCTCTCCGAGTCACGCTCAGTTAAAAATAAACGAATAGGGTCTGAGAATGACTTTAAAATGGATATTGATTTTAGGCTAGGTAAATAAATATGAAAGAGGTATTTTGATGAATGACTGAGTTTTCTGGGATGTATGGGACCAAGGAATAGCACGAGCAGAGAATTTAACTCAAAGACACAGATTACTTCATGAGACAAGACAGGCAACAAGTCTAGCAATTAGATTTGAAATAATATGAAGTGGAAAAATTGTTTAAGAGGGTGAAAAGGGCATAAATACATGAATCCTTTTCAACAGAAGAAAACATAGAACGTGAAAACTTTCCCAAAGCAGAGCAGCGAACTGAATTCTACCTTTTCTTACTTAAAAGCTTTCACTGGAAATGAATATGAATGAACTGTGAAACATAACGAAATACATATGAAATAGAAAGGAAATACATTTGCTAAACTTATGCCACGGGAATCTCATGAACCAGAGTTGCAACCTTTCATTAATTCTCTGTCAAAATGCACAGTGGGGAAATGAGTTTCTCTCCCACAGTCTCCCAGAAATTCCAACCAACATTACAAAATGACTCTCAATACAATAAATAAGCTTTGCCATGAGAAATTTGATCAACCCAGGAAATGAAGAGCCAACCATCAGTAGTTACATTTAATTTTCTATGAGGACCAATTAGAAAAAATAAAACATGAGCGTAGATTTTTTGGGTGGCTGTTCGCCTTCATTTGGCCACTTGGATAGAAGCCAAAAATGTTTTTTAAACTTTTCCTTTGATGCCCAGAAAATGTATTGTAAATGAGCAGGCCCACTTGGAGAAAATCGCGAATCGAAATTTCGCGGAGCGGAAGTGATTTTGGCCTTTGGGTCTTTGTGCGCCACGCCAAAAACTGTATGCATCATGCCACTTTGGAGCTCCTTTTGAGGCACTTCCTAAAGTCAAAATTGAGCCCAAGTGTGCTTGCTGGAAAGCCCTGCCTATCTACTTTCCAACCCAAGTGGAATTTCTGAATTTGGTGCCCATTTACCCCTACAAAACCTCAATCTCCCAAGACTGATTCCTGTGTGTCAAAATAGGGGCAGTGAGGTCATTTTTTGAGTGTTTTTGACCTCCTAGGGACTCAAAACTTGCCCAAAATTCTTGGCCATGCACCAGAAGTAACAATTTTTCATGAAAAATCCAAAAATATAAACTTTTTTGCATTTGGAGCCTCCTATCGTAAGCGCGCACCACGTGGCGTGGCGCACAGGGAGAAAAACCCTGTTTTTGTACCAAAATTTTCAAAAAATCCAAAAATGCCCCAAATTTCTTGAAATTTGGGCTGGAGCTTCTTCATTAAGTATCGTGCTATGCTAAAGAAGCTTCGTCCAACATCTGAAGATGATCATGCTCCTTTTGCCTCTTTTGCTTCCTATTTGCCTTCTTTAGTTTTGCCTTTAGACTCCTGATTCGCGCCTTGCAAACCTTGTTCCACACCATGTAGTGGAAAGCCATGTGTCTCAGCAAAGCATGGTCTTTGTCGGATTTTTCCAGTAGCCTCTCTAGGTGGATGTTAACTCTCTCGAGATTAGACTCTCGATCATCGTTAATCTCTTGCTCTAATGAAGTGAACTCAATCCTCCTCCCTTGGGCAGCCTGACGATTCTCCCTGATGTTTTGTATCTCCATGATGGCTTGCTGATCTTCAAGCTGTTTGTTCCTCTATTCCAAGTACTGTATAGTCCATTGGGCTTTATCCAAGGTGGTAGACAAGGCATCAATGTTTGCCTGTTGCTCCTGAATGATCTCTCTCAGCTCTGCACTTTATGGTTCCCTGTCAGTATCATCACCCTCAACAAGAATGAAATTAGTCTCTTGCTCACCTGAAGGCCCCTCATCATTCATGGGCTCCTTGCCTCTGTCCTGTACCTGTAGTGTTGATGTTAGAAGCGAGGTCCCTTCCACCCCAGGTGGAGATAACACTCGCTTTGCTGCTGCGAACAAATGTCTAGCGCCCCTCTGATATGTGATGAATATCGACACACTAGCGGTCTCATGGCTCATACTGATGAGAAGGACCACCTGTCTCATGCTTGACCTTTGATAATCCCGGTGAAGCTCTGAAGATGTCACGGGAGATGAAATCATCCCAAGTAATGCCCTGTAATCCAAGCTGATGAACCACCAAAATCTTAATAAGAGCAAAATGATAAACACTGTTAAGTTGCTGCTGAGGGGTTTTGTGCTGCATAAAGGTGTTCATTCTCTCTATGTTCTGGCAAATTAAATGTGGGATGTTCATCATCCGTACCCTGGTGAAATGCATGAGCAACCTGATGTGATAAGCATATAAACGAGATAACCGTCCCTCACAGCTAAAATATTTCATGATTAACTTCATTAGTGGAGTATATTCATCTTTCAGATATCAGAATGGAAACACTCGTTTGAGCTGCCTCAAGAAACCGGTTTTAATGTATGGCTCATAATGCTGCCGATCAATCTTCTGCTTCTTGTTCCATGGTTCTCCAACGTTCGGTATGCCAGTTGCTAATGAGACAGTTTCTGGTGTAAGTGTGAAGGTGACACCAGCTAAGATAGCATGATCTCCATGTAAGTGTAGCACAAAAAGACGAGCCAACTCATGATGAAATCGAACACTAGCCACCTTTTGACAAAACTCAAAGCATGACAGATGCTGGAAACACGACATAGCAAGAGGGCAGGCCTGCAATTCTGTAAGGGTAGTTGGTTTTTCTCTAACATGTCTGCCACTTTTATGAGGCCTCCAAGGAGCCTGTTCTTCCGAGGATGAGTCACTTTGGGTTTCCAATTCATAATCCGATGAATGCTCAGATGCCATAATTGATGCTATGAAAACTTCTTGGAGAAATGAATGCTAATTGCCAGACTGTGTTGGACTGTTGTTGTAATATGGTTGAAATTTGTCACCAAGGGGAAAAATGCAACAAGGGACTGTTAGGAAGGGGAATAATATGAAGGGATTAGGGACTATGGGGGGAAATTTTGTTTAAGGACATGTAGGAGGGTTTGGGAAATTTATATAAGGTAGGATTTTGGGGTTTTACATTTGAAAAATGAGCGGAGTGGATAGGGAATAGGAGTTTAGTAACGTTTTAGTATAGGGAAAAATGGGAAAAATGGAATAGGGAAGAAGGGAATGATGGAAAGAAGGGAAAAATGAAATGGAGGAGGAACCTTGGCACCAACACAATGAATTTGCAACCCTAATAGCAATTGTTTTGATGACTTTAAGTGGTAGGGTTTAAGAGTTTTTGTTGCAACCATAAGCAGCCATAAACCATTATCATACTAACACAAAAATGGATGAAACGCTAAGAGATCAACCCCACCTGGCAAATTCAAGGGATTAAAAGGCAATTTGTTGCAATTCTGAGCAAAATCAGGCTTTTGTGTGTATGTGCCGTGCAGCATACCCAGTGCGCCGCGCCCGTGTTATTTAACACTGTGTGGTCATTGTTATAGACATTTTTGGGCACTGCAACCCCAATCGGAAATGTCCATAAACCAAGGGCTCCTAAGTCCCTAAAAGTGTTGTTTCAACCCCTAAAAGAACAAGGTCAACTGATTACAGCATCTCCCAGAAGTTTTCCATGAAAAACTACACAGAACTGGTCAAAACTGGACCATCTCACCTGCTCCATGGTCAAAGTGTGCTGCATCCCACCTAAATGCACACGGGAGGTGCGATGCATACTGAAAGGCCCTTCTATGGGGTGCGATGGGCGAGAGTGGACAAATGGTAGAGTCAATTTGCGAGGAGGAAGATCATGGAATCTTCTAGAAACTTCTCCTGTGACACTTGTCTCTCTGCATTCACCCAAGGATGAGTAAGAGATCATCAATCTCCAAGTGGAATCAAGAACTATCAAAGAGAGGACACTAATCAAATCTCAGAAGCTGACTCACCCCCCTTGCAAACATCTATATATGGATCCCTCATCCCAGAGATCCAGAGGCTGGAATTTTGTATCTTGTAAGGAAGTGCTGCTGGTTTCTTGGTGTAACATCATAGTGTTGGGTGATCTAAGCTTTTCATGAGGTGAAGAAGGGCTTTCTTGCTAAGAGGATGACGCTGGGTCAAAACAATTGGTTGTAATCCTCTTTGCTATTCTTGATTATTAATAAAGCTATTCAAGTTTTCCTCCACATTCTTGTATGATTGATGATATATGCATTTGTGTGGTCAATATATATCTGGTCCTATATTGTTTATGATAGTAGATCTCTGTTCTTGGATAGTGTTATGCTGCTTTGATTCCACAGGTGCTCTTTGAATCTGGGTAGACAAGGAAGCGAGTGGCAAAGATCTATCAGAAGGGAGAGGAATCAAGCAAGGAACAAAGCGCAAGACAGAGGTTGGTCTCCTTTGTTCCCCTCTTATATATTTCTCATAAAGGAAAACGAAAGTAGTTTTAGTTTGTTTGTTTCTAAGATAGCTACCAGTCTTAGTGGGACTAGCAGCTCTGCATAGACACTAGATTTCCCGATAAGAAAATGGCAACTCCGCTGGGGAGCGAATAGATTGTTTGTTTGTCTATATTTGTTTGCTTTATAAACTTACAGACGGAGCTTGAAGTCAAGCCATCTAGCCTTTGAACTGCATTTGCTATGCAAGTGCAAAGTAGATCAATGCTGCTTCAGTCTATCTCCGGGTTTTGTTTATGAACTGAACAATCGATTTACAAACTCTCTAATTTCCCTTGTGGTGGCTCTAGTAACCTCCTTAGATCTACCCCTGTGATTTATTTACTGATTATAACTTGCTAAGCCTAAACCCCTGAACTGTGCTGTAAACTGTGATCAAGAACTAGATCAAAAGTCTCGCACTGTACCATCGCACCCTTTCTTCAAGGATATCAGTATGCATCGCACTTCCCGTGTGATGTAGGTGGGATGCATATTGGAATCCATGTGTAACAGGTGCGCTGATCAGAAAGGGCTAATTTTGCCTCCAGACTTTGGTTTTTTCACTCTTTTCAGCTCTATTCAGGAGTTTTGCTATCTGTAGTCAGTATACCTCTGTTGAAACCCCCTTCCTTGCCATTATTATGCCTCCATTGTGCAAAGAACTGTAAATGTTCTTATGTATTGTGATCCATTTTCAGTTCTCTTTTACAAAGAAGTAGTGTAATCGAACTGTCTTTTCTTGATTTGGAAGTGTCGCAAGTGTCGTTTTCAGTCATAGAAGAGAATCTGATTGTTCTTGATAGTCGATTACACTGTTACTCTTGTATTTGATTTGAATTAGTAATTTTTCAAGTGTCGAAAGCAAGTTTTCAATTCCAAATCACAAAGTGTCGTCATTGTCTTCATTTTGTCTTGAAGAGAAG
Source organism: Pinus tabuliformis (assembly GCA_031772625.1). Classification (NCBI taxonomy): domain Eukaryota; kingdom Viridiplantae; phylum Streptophyta; class Pinopsida; order Pinales; family Pinaceae; genus Pinus; species Pinus tabuliformis. The sequence continues at coordinate 1,650,421,361 of CM062816.1, forward strand.
CTTGTTAGTAATGTTGCTTTGAAAAATAATTCAGATTTGCGCTTAGCTTTCTTTCTATCGTTCACACATTAAGAAGGCTGAAAAAAAATACATGCATGTGCATTTGCATTTAGACTGTTTGTTGGTTTGATTTAGGACAGTGCATATAGTGTGTGCTCTCTGCTCTATGTTGAAAGAATATCGTCTCTCTTTCCTTAGTAGCTAGGATTTTCATTACAAAAAGAAGATTAAACGATTGTTTATCATCTTAGATTGCATTTTAGGAATTTTATATCTACATCACGCGGTGAACCTGAAAGGCAAATTTCTTAAGCAAGATCAACTGTAAAATAAATTTAATGAATCTAAAAATGCTTTGGAAGCTCATGCACAACATTTAGAAGTCTAGGCTAGAGATGTATTCCGACGTCGTAAAGCCTGGTAACTGTTGTTTTCATTGTTGGTTGGGTGATTCCTCCACTTTGAGACGAAAAGTGCCAGTACGGACTTGTGCTCCCACGTACCGTCAAGTATATATTGGGAGACCAAAATAGGCTTTATCCTTTATCCATAGGAAGCCATGTTTGCTGCCCTATCAATTGCAATGCACTGAACACAGCATTCGGGAAGATTGACTGTCGTACCGTAAAAAGTATTCTGCAGTTTTGCGATTGGTTTGGTAATCCCTCTATCTAGATTTCCAGAGTAGTCTCTTTCGTTCCTTTTCAGACTCCTTAAAGGAAAAGGTCCATCTGAGCACTTGTCACTTCAAGCTCATTAAAAATCAAAGGTGGCTAGAGTCATCTTTTGTTTTTTCTCGACTCTTGAAAATTGAAAAAACAAGTTGTGTCAAAGCGTCTAAAATTTATTTTAATCAGAATAAACATCACCTTTCCTACGTTGGTCTTAGGTTGAGAAAAGTGGAGTCCACCAACCAAGGATTTCCACTTGGAGGAAATCCTAGTCCTTTCTCCTCTTGGGGAGATGTTGGTGCACCCCATATGGCCACATTGTCACTTCAAGGATTGAAAATCGGCTTGCCCGTATGGCTCTTCTCGACCTCTGTCGTTCAGAACACCGTGATTCCTGAACAATCAAGTTAGCAACTAAACGATACCAGAGTTACCCCCAAACCTTCTACTTCATCCAATTCTCCCTCTCCTCCTTCCTCTTCGCTTGATTAAGTTGGTAAAGCCAAAAATCAAGTAACTGAGAAGAAGAAGGAGAAGAAGAAGAAGGAGCCAAAGGCGAAAAGGGGCAACCATGGATCGTCTAGTGAAAATCCACACACTACACCGTACAGGCCTAAATCGCCATGTGTCATTTGCAAAGGAGACCACTATCATCGAGATTGTCCTTGCATCCCTCGGATCTTAAGGGATTGGTCTCCTCATTTGCACAATCCGGTGTCATCAACCTCTGACGATCATGTTGAGAATACACCATCAACTAGTGAAAGTGAAGTCCGTGAACAAAAAGGAAAATGTAAATTTCCTTGTAAACTGTGTGAAGGCGATCACGCCGTCCACCGTTGTCCCTTCTTAGACGAGGCTAAAATAGTTTTGGACGACCGTCCGGTTTCACTATTACGGCTTCCTCCTGGATATAAGAAACTCTTGCCGAGTCTGTCACTAGTTGAAAATCCGGCTGACACGCCATTGTGGTCGGCTGAAGCGTCTATCATTGAATATGAACCCTCTGAATCCACACCAGATGAAAGTCAAAAGGTCGAGGTGGCAGTTGACCCGGTCTTGCCTTCAGAAGGTCCATCTTCAGATGATACAGTCACCGAAGAGAACAAGAACGACACCGTTCAAATTTTCTTCGTAAGCACAGACTCCGACGAACATGGGGGCAGTCTACCCATTCCTTTACCACAGGAAGGAAGTTCGTCAGAGTCGTATCCGGCCATCTATTCGGTCCCACCTCCAAGCAACCTAGGTGTTTCCTTCGATTGGAATCTACTAGGCAGACCCCACTTACCGGCTAGTGTACCATTTCGAATCATTGCTCAAATATATAGAATGCTCATGGCTGGTACCATCTTAGATGAAGGGTCTTCTGTGAGTATCCTTTCCTCAACTGATTGGAAAGCGCTTGGTTCGCCATCGCTTTTGCCTGAAATGAGAAATCTAACAGGCTTTGACAAAGGAACCAATCGACCGTTAGGGATCCTTCCCAATGTGCCGATAACATTGAGAAGGAAAACCATTCACATGAACATAATGGTAGTCTAAGGACCCCTAGATTATAATCTACTCCTTGGATGCGACTATATTTATTGCATGGGAGCCATTGTCTCCTCACTCTTTAGAGTAATGTTTTTTCCGCATGAAGGAAGAGTGGTCAAGCTCGTAGACCAGCTTTCATTCCCCGGTTCACACATAGAAAATAGTAAAATACCATCCCTGAATGGTCTTTTCACGCAAGGAATGTCTCATCAATCCCCAGTCCATCCACCTGATGAGCGCGAGTGATTCGAGAGGACATGACTGAAACACAGGGGGCATGCACCCTGGTCTGTTTCGACAGGAAAACCTTGGGTATAGGGTAGGTTTCCGCGAAGGATATATGACTAGTTTATGAGATTAGACCGGAATAAGATTCCTTCGTCAAAGTTATGTGAGTGGAGCCAGTTGTGCCACTCACCTTTGTTTATTTCGATAGACATCGCTGAGGAAGTGTTTTGTCCGCAGTGTGGATAGAACAATCTTTGGTAACCTGGAAATTTTTCGCTATACCTGGGGGCATGCGAACCTTTTGGCATGCAAGCAAAGAGCGACCATTTATTTTTTAAATTTGTAGTTCCTCTAACCCTTTAAACTCGTAGGATTGGTCGTTTCCTAACTTGCATGAAGAAAGGATGCGGGGCAAAGCTTTGAAAAAATGCCATTTTAGATGAGACATCCTTATTATACGACTGGATCGAGCAGTTTTAACATGGAATTCAAGCTCATTAAAAAATAAACATAAGAAATGAGAAAAAGTTCCCCCAGAGTTTAAGATCATTAAAAAATGAACCAATTTCCAGTAAATAACCATCGTGAATGCATTATCATCAGCCTTTGAAGCCTTGGTCATGTTCTCATCATCACCTCCACTCTGTATTGGCCGATCATTCACCTCCATTTTGATTATTTACCCTTTTGAGGAACAGTTGCGAAGAGTGATCCTGTTAGCCATCCTTGTGACACTGCCATGATTGGAAAATTCCAAACCTTACGTGGAATTAGTTGCTACCCAAATTTATCACTCATTCCTCAAAAAACGAGTCTCCTTTAAGCTCTTTTCATTTGACTCGTCAAATATGAAAAGATTGCCAAGAAATTGGCCTCTCCAGCTCGTTAAAGTGACCGAAAGTGCTATCCCTCCTTTAGATTTTAATATTTTTGGACATGAGGGATTATTACACAAAAAGATCGAGCACTTGTTTTGTTCGGCTCGTTAAAATTACCGAAAATTCATCCCTTTTGTATTATTTTATACTTTTTTGAACTTAAGGGATTATATGATGAAAAAGGATTGTTGGAGTTTTCTTTATGTCCTTTTCAGATTCTCTAAAATTGAAAAGGACCGAGTTATCTTTGTCGTTAAACTCGTTAAAACCGAATAGCGACAAACTTGTCCATACCGATGAGAACGAGTTTCACTATCGCTAGGCTCGTTAAAACATAGCTATGGGTTTGCCCGAAGGGAAAATTATAGAACAAGCATATGTTATCCTCCTCAAGATTGACAAAAATAAAGAGGTACTGGTCAGCAATGACTGGGGAAAAATTGGGAAGAAAACTTGAAGAAACTTTATTGGTAGCAAGTTGCTCTTGAACATGACACTTTCACTCCGCATCCGAGTCGGGTTGGGTTGTTCCGTTCACTGGTCATATCACCATTGGTCCATCACACCATCCATATTTGGGGTTAACGCTACCAATCCATCATGTCAGTGTCGTCGGTATGTTCAAGAGAAGTCGCTCAGAGAATTCACCTGTGTCTCATCCACTGCAATACATTTACGCTCCATTATTTCATGACCGCCACCCTGAACCTTATGTCATCAGATCGTTTTCACCTCCATTAAAATAATTTTCTCCATTCCGTGTCATTGATGTGGGATTCACTAAGGCCCTCCTATGATGGATCGCTTCTTGTCGACATCAGCTCATTATCCAGGAAGTCGATCTAGGAACAACCCTTTCAGTACTTTGAAGCTTGCATGCCTCAATGGCAAGTTTCTCACTTCCGACGACAGGTTTACATCAATGGCCTTCGACCGAAAGATTTTGCGTGGTGTTCGATGCCAAGTCCCTTATTCACACCACGTGAATTATACTATAGTACCTTGAGGGTCATCATCATTATCGGTGATTCCTCTCGCGCCTGTTAATAGCTTACATCATTGGCTGGTAATCAGGCGATGTCTTTCCATGTTCGACTCCAGAACATCTCTCACATGGATTGACTTGTACTTTGAGTGAAGATCAAATGAGATTGAAGACCCCGGATCTAATTTCATCCATCCGGGGTGCGATATATATTCAGGAAAATAAAGACATCAAATGTACATCATTGCTACACAGATAATCATCCAATCTAAGGGATGATGGCTCTACCATAATCATCAGTCTGCACACAGATGATTGTCTGTCTTATGTACATGAAAATGAATTTATAAAGCTGAGCATGGGAATGCCCACCTCAGCTAGATCATGAAAATATTATGAAGATAATGTATTGTATTGTATCTTATTACAGGTCACCTTCCATCTTGAAAAAACTTCGGATCCTCATGATAAAGCATTTCACCCGACATCAAAATATTAACGACCTCATGCTTTAGGGGGAAACTGTTATAGACATTTTTGGGCACTGCAACCCCAATCAGAAATGTCCATAAACCAAGGGCTCCTAAGTCCCTAAAAGTGTTGTTTCAACCCCTAAAAGAACAAGGTCAACTGATTACAGCATCTCCCAGAAGTTCTCCATGAAAAACTACTCAGAATTGGTCAAAACTGGGCCATCTCACCTGCTCCATGGTCAAAGTGCGCTGCATCCCACCTAAATGCATACAGGGGGTGCGATGCATACTGAAAGGCCCTTCTATGGGGTGCGATGGGTGAGAGCGGACAAATGGCAGAGTCAATTTGTGAGGTGGAAGATCATGGAATCTTCCAAAAACTTCTCCTGTGACACTTGTCTCTCTGCATTCGCCTAGGGATGAGTAAGAGATAATCAATCTCCAAGTGGAATCAAGAACTATTAGAGAGAGGACACTAATAAAATCTCAGAAGCTGACTCACCCCCCTTGCAAACATCTATATATGGATCCCTCATCCCAGAGATCCAGAGGCTGGAATTTTGTATCTTGTAAGGAAGTGCTGCTGGTTTCTTGGTGTAACATCATAGTGTTGGGTGATCTAAGCTTTTCATGAGGTGAAGAAGGGCTTTCTTGCTGAGGGGATGACGCTGGGTCAGAACAATTGGTTGTAATCCTCTTTGCTATTCTTGATTATTAATAAAGCTATTCAAGTTTTCCTCCACATTCTTGTATGATTGATGATATATGCATTTGTGTGGTCAATATATATCTGGTCCTATATTGTTTATGATAGTAGATCTCTATTCTTGGATAGTGTTATGCTACTTTGATTCCACAGGTGCTCTTTGAAGCTGGGTAGACAAGGAAGCGAGTGGCAAAGATCTATCAGAAGGGAGAGGAATCAAGCAAGGAACCAAGCGCAAGACAGAGGTTGGTCTGCTTTGTTCCCCTCTTATCTACTTCTCATAAAGGAAAACGAAAGTAGTTTTAGTTTGTTTGTTTCTAAGATAGCTACCAGTCTTAGTGGGACTAGCATCTCTGCATAGACACTAGATTTCTCGATAACAGTCGCGCCCAGTGCGCCGCGCCACTCCGCCTGTGCGCTGCGCCTGTCAAGACACCTCCAACTTCATCCAAAATGCTCGCTTGCTCACCCAATTTCTTTGAACTGTTACCTCTTCACTCTTGGCATTCAAAATGACTTTGACCCTCATGGAAAAATCTTTATAAAGACATGGAGACATGGTTTTGATTTTTGCTTCTCCAAAACCCATTTTTATAATGTTTTCACTTTGGCACTTTTTCACAATTAATACAACTCTGCTTTTCACACTTCCTTTTGATTTGTTGTCTAAAATGATGAAATTTTTGGCAAGTTTTTTGCAAGGGTAGCTGACATGGAATTTGGCAAAGGAGACCATGGCCGCACATGAAGAGATCAACTGAAAACTTTTGAAAATTATCACAAATGACAAACTGTTGACTTTTCTTCGAAACAGAGTTTTGAGGAACAGTCATAATCTATCAACATGACGATGAAAATATTTGAATCACAACTTTGTAAGAGCCTCCCTCTGGCCTGCTGGCTTTATTGGACATTGTCGAAGACCAAATTGACTAACCCCTAGACCTAATGAATGAAATGACTCTTGTCCACTAAACGATCAAACTTTTACTGTCATGGACTTTAATAAACATTGATGAAAAGAACTAAGCCAGCAGGTGCAAGACATGAGGGGAAATGATTGACAAGACCCTTCCATCAGATTATGGCATGCGCCTAGCGGAATGCAGCTGAGTGGATGGGGCGAGACACCTAAAAAATGAAATGCAGAAAGAGTTTTGATCTCTGATGGAGGACTGACAAGACCGACTCTAACATTGGCTCCAATGGGGGATGGTAGCTCCTTGGAGGTGCCAAGAACTGCAGATCTTTGGGAGAGCAGACAGTGCCTTTCGTCCATTGGGCTATGGAATCGATGACTTGACAAATCCACATGACTCAATTTATTGACTGAAACCTGACTCAGACCGACTTAATTATGGAACCAACATGACTGAAAAAACTGACTCAATGCAAAAGGAAATGACTCATGACTGACTTAACTAAAACAAAAACTTACAAAACTTGTTCAATGGCAGCGGTCCATCAAGATTCGAGGGTTTCAAATCATGATGACAGCCACCTGCGTACTAATGCAATATGTACAATCATGTGTAATGTGTCTTCCAATGTAACCAATCAAGTAGATGCCTCCTTGATTGATTCTCCTGATCAGATCTTCTGGTCAACAACAGATACTAGTAACTAGGCATCCAAAAACATAATTGACCATGATCTCCTTCATCACTGAATACTGCAATAATCACCTTCACTGCTGACTGCAACAAATCTGCCATTGGATCCTGAAAAACATGAAGATTGACCTCTTGCTGGAAAAACAAGGTATCTTTTTCTCTTGATTCTGGTCTTTCTTCATAAATAAGAGTATGTTCCTGGTCTTCAAAAAATTCTGAACAAATAGATGAGCAGATTTCCTCTTCAAAGAACATTTCAAAACATGAGACATATGAAGAGGAATCTGAAAGGGAATCCTGAATGGTCTGATCTTCTGAAGTCTGAATATATGGTAGGTCATCTTCATACGATATGACAGCCAGATTCTCATTACATTCATCACATTCATCAATCATGAGAAAAGCAACTTCAGATGTTTCTTGAAACCTAACACTAACATTTCTATCATCTACCATAAATTCCTCCAGAGGAACTTTTTCACTTGCTTGAGCAAAGATATCATCTTGTTGTTCATGAGCTGACTAGATTATCTCTTTATGAAGGCTTTGTTCTGATGACATGAGAACATTTGGATTCATAACTCTGTTTTCTTCATTCCAAGTGATTTTAACAGCAGAATTATCTTTCATGAGACTTAGTACAAGGTTTTCTTGGTCATCACAATCTGAATCTACATCTGAAATGGTTGTCTTAACATTATCAAATTCTAAATCTGAAACTTGACTTCTCTGCATGCTGTCTTCTTTTATGGACAGATCTGAAACGACACTTTCTCTTTCATCACTTTCAGCCATATGGAAATCTTCAACCTGCTGATCTATAAAGCTGCTTATAGGACTGTCATCCTTTTCAGAAGAGGAAGAAGTTCCACCATCACCTTCTTGACCATGTGCACACTGCATATCTGCGTTAACTTGAGCTGGAACATGACCGTTCAAGAGTTGATCTATCTCGCCTTCAGACAGAGGAGATAATACTTTTTGTTTTCTCTTGCTCAAACAATGATTGTCTTCATTAATTTCAAGTGAAGGAGTGTACAAGTTTTCCTCATACTGTTGATCCATTTCATGTAATTCCTGTTGACCGTCAAGATGCAAAATTCCTTCATCTTCCACCGTACTAAAATCTTGATTCTGCTGTAAATTTTCATGATCATCTTTATGCTGTTGAAGTGGTTTTTCATACAATTCTTCCATGATTTCTCCATCCATTAAGTCATCACGCCCATAAAAATTCTCAAGATCTTTAATAAAACTATGAACATGGCTACAACAGTCCTGAACTAAAGCCAAGGATGGATACGATTCTTTATACCTTTCAAAGAATATTGTATGAAAATCTTTTAAACAATGAATAGAAGCAGGTGGAAAACTTTCATACCACGATCGGGCTTCATCTTCCAGGGTAGCCATAAACATTTTCATCAAACAGTCTTCAGGAAAATTGATCTTTAATTTATGCACATGAATGTGAAATTTCACCAGATGAAGAGCAGCATTATTACCTTCCACATTTCTGAACATAGGCAAATTATGAAGCCAATCCACCTTGGGCATTTTATTTGGAAAACCTGGGATGTGATCTCGGATCATGGGAGCGTATCTTCTTGCAACCCGTTCCATATTGAAAATGTCAAAGCTACTAATCTCTCTGCAGTGGAGTCACCATGAAGCATTGATTGCTGGATTCTTTAGTGAATGGAGTCGCTAGGTGAATGATTTCAGCCTTCTTATGTCTGATCGTTGTTCACTATCAACCATCAAATCTAAACTTGATAGATGTACTGGGGCAAGACAATCTACAAGCAAACCGTTTCTTCCCCAGTGGAGTCGCCACTAATAACAGGCTCATGTGTGTGGTTGGAAGGTTTTAGCTGCACACACGAACACTCTCTTTGTGAGGTTGAAAACTAGGGTTTTAATTTTGTAGTTGTTCGTAGAGTTTGATAGTCGACTGCAAAGTTTGACAATTGACAACAGAATTCTGAATCATGGTTTTGATTATTGGAATTGTTGGGTTCATCTCTTAGATGTTGTTTAGTTAATTTTGCTGGATATTTTTGTGGTTGAAGAAATGGATCATTGTACTCTCTCTTTGCTGAACCATTCAATGACAATATAATAAGAAGAATAATTTGAAAGGGGTTCCCCCTTGTGGAGTTTTTTCCCTAGTCTCTAACCAATCCTACTGTCTCTATGTGTGAGTGTTTTTATTATATTGTTACTTTATGTTCTACTACAATGATGATGATGTTGTTCTTTCTATATAATTGCATGTGTTGTTGAACAATGTTGTAAAACTAAATAATGTTATGATGTTGTGGGGTGAATTTAATATATAAATGAATAAATGCAATTATCTAAGGAAAATAACAATATAACCCTAAGAAAATTCGCATGGTTTCAAAGATGGGTTGAAGAAACTTCATTGAAATCACCACTGAAAAGACACCTTTGATGGAAGTAAGAGAATATGGAGGAGACCTGAAAGAATGCTATGGTTTGAAGGAAACCCTAAGAAATTTGGTTATTAAGGCTTGATTGATATTATGAGGTTAGGGTTTGAAATACACCCTGGGATAAGATAAAGGATTGGGTTTTGCAGTTTTGAAACCCTTGCATGATCAATGAGAAGTTGTTCTAACACTTGTGACATATTCAGTACAACCCAAGTTGGGCTAGTATCAATTAGGACTTGGTTGTTGATGAAGACGCTTGTAAATATTGAAGGCAACAATGTTAAATGGGTAATGGAAAATAATGACTCTTGAACACTAGATCAAGAGGGATATGATAAATTCTTGTTAAAGATAAGTACCTTTCATATTTGTGTTATTTCCTTGTGGCATTATTATTTTGATTATTGTTTATAATTCTTGCATATTTGAGTATTTGAATACTTCTAACTTCTAGATGAGATGTGATAAGAAGATCCTTTCAATGATCGTATAAGGTGCAGGAAATGAGAGCTAGTGCAGGTAGAAAAGATTTGGTGGTACCTGATTTCAAAATAAGCACCCAAAAATTACAAGATGCGAGTCTTACAACTGCCAATAACAAATAAGTGTTACAAGTTGCAAAGTTATCTGAACACTTCAAGGTATGTATAGTGTATTTTTTTAGTTTTATGATTTAGCCTCAATATTGGAGGGAAATCTAAGTCCTTAAGTATGATGGGAATATCACCTTCATAAATGTCTCATGCATATTAAGGTAAGTATGATCTCTAGTACAAGTGATATATTGGTACACTTGATATTTGGCAAGGATCTTACATTATAAATGCGATGGATTTCCTAGATGCATTGACTTTAATATATGAAAACTTGATACTATAGTTAAATTCTTGTAATAAGCATGGTAGTTATCATGATGAAAATGTAACAATAAGTTTGATGCTAAGGATTTTATTGTTGGATAGGTTTTGATAAGCTTAGTAAATTTGCCAATGTGGTAAATCTAGATGCCCTGACTTGATGATTGAGTAATATGATAAATAAGTGATGTTGTGATTATGATTCTTGAAGTATGATGCTACACCTAACTATGTGACACTAACCCTTGATGTATTCTTGATTTCATGTGCATATGACATAATGAGGTAGTAGACATTGATATGCTATGAATATGATGTATGAAAACCTGATATAGTTTGATTTCATGATCTAATAGTTCCGCTAATGCATGAGATCATTATGATAGACAAGTTGATGTATTAAATGATGATGACTAAAGTGGCTTCCCTATCAGAGGGAGAAACTCTTTATGAGATCTCTACACCTATTATTATTTGAAAAGAAGACCCTTGACTATTGAAGGAAGAATTATGTTCATGAATAACCATATGATGTTGTTAAAAAGGTTTTGTCAAGTTCTGATATAAGAAGAGAAGGTTTCTCCTAGTACAACCCTCAACTGGTGGAGAAAGGCCTAAGGGTGCGGTTATAAGCCTCTCAACCACATGAAGGAAGGTATATGGGTGCAGTTGAGCTTGTAGAATATAAAATATAAACCCTTATGGATGAGACTAGGAACACACCAGGTGTATGACAGTCCTACAGACATGGAGAAGATCATAGAATGTTATATAAGCAAGGAAGTTTTACATAATGTTTGACTTATTACAGAGTTTGTGGATGTCTTGGCTAATGTTGTGTTTGCAAGGGACTTAAATATGCATATCAATATGTTGTTTGCCTTAACCTGATCATTTGAGGTAGTATATGACTGTATTTGGTAACCGTTGCAAGGGTTTGACAAGATTTAGCTTATTCACTTGACTTAATATAGATGAGTAGTATTGGAATTTTGTCATGATGCTTGACAATTCATAGATATGTTTTGGATTACTGATTGATTGAATTCACAGTGATAATAAGTTAAGGTTTTGGTCATATTTGGTACTTGATAATGGCGATTTTACCTAATGTGAAATGACAATTCCATGTGGGAATAATTACTTTCAGTAACTAATATTGGTATTCATTATTGATTATGTATTGGCATCATTCGAATTTGGCACATCGATCGAAGTGTAAACAATTGTGATTCAATATGCAGTGATCTCACAATGAACGGATGAAACTTATACGACTTATCCTTGATGTAAAATGAAAAAAATAATTCATACTAAGATTATGTGGATGGCATGATGAAGTTTGATATTTCTTAATAACAAGTTTTTGAAATGATAATAGATAAGGTTATAACTTGGTATTTGGGTGTGATATCTTCTTGGCACCTGGTCCAAAGGTTTCTGATACTGGCATAAAATTTTATGGCTTTGATATTAGTTTTGATTTGGAATTTAAGGCTTGATAAATAGACTTTGTTGATTTGATTGCACAATGATAATTTGTTTGAGGCTGAGCACATTGGTTTGGTTAGTATTATGATTGCATAAAGCATTGTATGAAGCAAGATTTCCAATAATGACATGTTCGCATTGATAGTTACCCAGTGAAGCCTGGAAGATGTGTCAATTCAAACCTCTACTTCAAAAGTGGTCCAAGATATGCCTTTGATTTTGATTTTATATGTTGACAATATATTCTTGTTAGGTAACAAGCCTCAAATGACTAAATTAAGAGGGAGTAGGACTCTGACATCGAGATGGAAGACCTTAACATGATGCACTACTTTCTAAGATTAGAATTTTGGAAAAGGAAAATACGTGGTCAATATATTTGACATACAAATCCTTGGACACCCCGATGGAATTGAAATTCAAGAAGTTATCTAGAGATATTGTTGGACCTGACTTGGAAACTGACAATTGATTGAAGAATTAATGTTCCTTGTAAAATACATCTAGATATATGTTTTTTAGAGAACAACCTGAGTCAATTCATGATTAAGTCGTGTCATACAAATTGGGTTCTCGACATGCACTTTTTGAGATATTTCCATGGGATGATAATTCTTTGTCTAAGATATACTACATGAAATGTATGATTGCATGGATGCACTATTGATTATTAATAGAAAGAGCACATTTGGGTGTTGATTTAGCGTGGGATATGCCATGACATTTTGATGAGTAGGAAATAAAAATATGTAGCTTTAATCACAACTAAGGTTGAGTACATTTTTTATAGCATGACTAGTTGTGTGGAAGTTTGGTTGAGGAATATCTTTGGAGAGTTGTTTGAGCAGGTTCTCGATATGAAAGTGATACATTGTGACAATAAAGAGTGGGATCCAATTGGAATAAAATCTCATATATTGTTGGGACTGAGATATATTCCTATGTTGAGATAGTGCTTCTATATGAGACAAGCTTAGGCTTATGGTTACTGCCTCCATGAGAAGGAGGATGAATAAGGTATCCTTTGTGACCTATATTTATTCTAACATAATGTTTGATTTGATGAACTAAATTAACAAGAAAAGCAGAGGATTGGGGTAGTGTGATTGAGCTATTCAGTGAGTTGTTTAAAGTAGTACTAGATATGAGCACATTGATATGTTTATGATCTACAAAGAACAGGGATAATTGAGGACACTAAGCCAACTCTTCGCCTCCTGTCTAAGCTCCTAGCGAAAGGAATTTAGATGAAGGGCTCCTAGGGTTGAGGGATCTCTGGAAAATAGGGTATCATCCCTATCTGTCACCCATAGGGTGGAAGATTTTTCTCCCCTATATTGGTCTAGTAGTGTATACCCTAGTTTGCATCATACCCACAAGTTGGGCTCGTTGAGATTGTTGCTCCTTATTTGGCCACTGGGTTGAGAGGGATTCAGGGTGTGTGATCCTTGCTTGCAGTAATTCGGGTATCTCACCCAAGCTTATGTTGCAAGGTGTTCTACCACATGACTCTTGAGGGTCATTGTTGGGAAGATTAGGAGAGGGTGGAAGATGGTTTCTCCCCTATGAGATGAATTAGGGTGAGAGTGTCCCATAGGACCTTCCCAACTATCATAGACATGAGGTGAGAGCGTTCCATAGGACCTTCCTCATTTTCATTAGATTCTGGGTTGAGATGTGCTCCTTGATGTAGTTACAGGTTGAGCATGGAAGTGATTCTCGGTGGTAGCAGTGGATCCCTGATGAATAGAGGGTGGTAGCTTGTAATCCCCTACCATGTAAAATTCTTCTTCTTTTATATTCGAGAGTGTTCAACAGGTGAGTAGAGATAATGATCCAGGTGGCTCCCGAGAACTTCAAAAATCAAAGTCTTCAAATTTCATCGAAACTAATTACAAGTTGGAGTGCTCGTCGTTATGATTCTAGTGGTGTACACGACACTCAAATATGAGTATGAAAAACTTATTGCAGTTTGAAGTTTGACAAGATAGGGAAAAGGGGGGGCCCATAGTGTGCCACATGGCATCCTAGTCAGTAGGTGGGACCCACAAATTACATGGTAGTGGACTAGTGGTCAATCAACCATTGAAACTTGGCACTCAATCATTGGCTGTTACCCCTACAAAAAAGACAAAAAAATATATATCATTAAAAAATGACCAATATATATATATATATATATATATATCTATATATCTATATATATATATATATATATATATATATATTAAATAATCCATATGAGACAAAAGTTATATATTAAACAAATCATAAAAAACAATTTTCAATTAAAAAGAACAATAACCATATATATAGTAAAGCCATGAAAAACCATTCAAAGGATATATATTAAATAAAATAAGTTGGAGTTGTAACCATATATATATATGGTTATATTAATTAACGGTAGCAAAAAATTATATATTCAACCGTTACAAATTCTTGGACGGTTATATGACTTGTTTAGAACAAAAACCAACACCAAGTTAAAACAAAATGCTCTTATAGGGAGTCGCAAGTTTAAACTCGGTTCACCCTCATAACAACCAATACCATTTCTAATGAACCATGAGTTGGCCTTTGGAAAACGTTTCCCACGATTTTATATACAAACACCTATGTTTAGTTGCCAAGGGACCATGAGAGGGTTGAGCATATTTGAATCCACAACGAGCATGGAGGACAAGACTGAAGGGGTCCACCTTGTGTACGGATTTTGGGATAAGAATATTTTGTAGAATATTCCATAGAATATTCTAGGGGGAATATTCTAGATTCCAAAGAATATTCTAGCAGTAGAATCTTGAGGAATCTAAAAAACTCCCTAAGGGTTGAATTTTGATGGTGCCAGAAATATGCCTATTTTATACTCATTTGAACTATTTTTTTGCTAGGTGTTTCATGGTGCAGTTCATTTCTTCATTTGAGCACCATATTTTTCGCCCTTGTCTAGAAGATAATATTATGAGTAATCTAAAAGATTCTCGGGGACCCTAGATTTGACCGTCACATAAAGGGGACTCAGATTTCATGGTTTTTCACAAGGAACACAATGGAGAAAGTCATTTCTCCATCTGAGTCGCCAATTTTCTGGCCATCCCTAGACTTGGAGGTATAAGGAGTATTTTTTCCATGTGTTCATTTCATTTTGCTAAAATTATGATTTTTATTTGAGATCCATGTATGCTACCTTATGAGAGGCTCACTGTATGCCACTTTATGTGAGAGATTGTTCCTTTGTCATGATGGAGAAGAAATTCTTGTGAGTGAGAGTTCTTGATAGAAGAAAGTCTCCTAGGAGAGACATGTCACTCTACATAAAAGGGGTTTAATCCTTGTATTGACAGAGACGATTGCATCATGTACTCACCATCTTCTTTCAACAACTAATGAAGTGGCCTCTCCACTGTTGATACCGGGCCCAAAGCCATAGTCCACATTAGATGAAATTCGTTATCATTTTGTGTATTTATGATGGTTTCTTATTTATTTCTTGTTTTATGGTTGATGATTTGATGAAGTGTTATTTAATCATTCACATTGATCATGTTTTCACATGCATATATGCCTCCATAAAAGGTCTTGTATAATGTGGATTTTTGTTTGAAAGCACTCATGAAAATTTCCCAAGTCAAGTGGTATCAGAGCGGTCTGACATTTTTTCCAAGATTTTGAATGTCATCATGGGTGCGATTGAACGTGCAAAAATACACGAAATGGATAAGAACCAATATCTTTACAAGGCCTTCTACAATATGGCAAATATGGTAGACATATTTTTTTCAAATTATGAGGAGAAGGTGGAAAAAGAGGAAAAAGAGAAAGAGAGAGCAGAGGATGATGCTCCATCTCCATCTTCGGGTGAATATTCTTCTTCTCATCATTCAAATAAAGAGATCAAATAGATCCTTTAGGTGGAGAATTTTGAATTGAGGATACTTATCCAGGAAGAAAAAGTGGAAAAGTAGAGATTTCAACTTCAATTACGAGCCATGGAAGAGGCCTTGGAAAATTTGAAGTGCAATGAAGGCTTAGTGAAGCCATCATCATGTGCTTCAGAATCAACATATGAGGTAAATAATGTTGATAGTTCATGGGAATCCTCATCAATATGGGGTACATTGAAGGAGAGTACTTTAAGGCAACAGAGGCAAGGGGTTCTTCAGAGAAATAATCCAATACATTGTCGAAACCATCAAGGAAAGAGGATGTTGAGATCATATCACAATCTTCCGATGATAGTGAGCATTCTAGAGAAAGAGTTAAGGCAAGTACTTCTCGCCAAGCATGTACCAGAGATAACCAAGCAAGGTATGAAAGGTATTAATATTTTAATGTTCCTTTTGATTACAGGCAGATTGTTAATGATGAGAAAAAAATATGGCATAGAAAACCGTGTGCTTTTTGTGGTCTACGTAACCATGTTGTTTCCAAGTGTTGGAAAATAATGGCAACAAGAAATGAGACAAGACATGAAGACCCTTCTCCACATAAAGGAAGGAAGAAGGCCATAATAGTATGTTAGAAGAAGAAATTTTGCAACCATTGAAATAGTAGTGGACATCAAAGAACCACATTATGGAGGCTCCATCCAAAGTAGTGTCTCAAGGACAAAGAATCTACGAAGGAACTAGATGGTGAAGTTGTTCAACAAACAAATCTACTGCAAAAATATTACCCATTCACTTTTTTAAGTGAGATAAGGTGGTATTGGAGATAGCAGTTTGTAATGGCCACATTTTGTAAATCACATGTTGCGAGATATTTGTAAAATTTATGAAGTGTTTGCCACCATGTATGAAAACAATCTAGTGATATTTTTGGCCCTTTTAGTTGATAGCTTGGGATTGGTTTCTATTATGATTTTGATGTAAACTTGATCAATGAGTCATTGATAAACTCTTGGCAGGTATGGATATTTCTTGGTTCATGTTTGGTCTTGTAAAAGAACATGTATTTTTCAATGTGTACTACAAGTTTGCATAAAATACATGTGTTGGTCCATTGCTTATGGTTGTGAAGTACATAGGTGAAGGAGAAGGAAGTGTGGCCTGTTAGGGAACTTGTTTTGCAGATGAGGGGGTAAACATATTGCAGATTGTGTTTATTATTTTGGAGTATCAAAAGATTTTAAGTGGGGAAGAATGATCTAGATGGATTTGGAGAAATCCAAAAATAAAATTCTTCAAATTTAAGCAAAATCAAATCCAAGCTGTAGTGCTCGCCATTAGGATTTCGGTGGCGCAAATGACACTCAAATTTGAGTTCGTATGCCCAAATTATTGCAGTTTGAAGTTTGAAAAGACATAAAAAGAAGGGGGACCATAGTGTCCCACATGGAATCCTAGTCAGTAGGTGGGACCCACAGATTACATGTTAGTGGAATAGTGACCTATCAGCCATTGAAACTTGACACTCAATCATTAGCTCTTGTCCCTACAGGAAAAAAGTAAAAATAAATAAACATCATTAAAGCCTCACCAAGAAAATATATATTAAAAAATCCATGTGATACAATATTTATATATTAAACCATTCATTAAAAATAAATTTCAATTAAAAATAGAAATAAAAATCAATAACCATACATATGGTAAAGCCATGAAAACCAACGAATATATGGTGATAAAAACATTAAAATGATATATATTAAATAAAACAAGCTGGAGTTGTAATATATATATATATATATAGATATATATATATATATATATGTGTGTGTGTGTGTGTGTGTGTGGTTATGTTAATTAATGGAAACAACGAATTATATAGTAAATGGTTACAAATTCTCTGATGGTTATATGACTTGTTTAAAAAAAAAACAATGCAAAGTTAAAACGAAATGCTGTTGTGGAGAGCCACGAGTTTGAACCTAGGTCACCCTCATAACAAACCATACCATTGCCAACAAAGCATGAGTTGGAAAAGCTTTTCCCAAGATTTTATATAAAAACACTTATGTTTAGTTGTTAAGGGACCACAGAAGGGCCGAGCGGATTTGAAGCCACAACGAGCACATAGGACGAGACCAGAGGGGTCCGCCTTGGGTACAAATTTTTAGGGAAGAATATTTTGTAGAATATTTCAGGGGAATATTCTAGATGTCAAAGAATATTCCAGTAGCAGAATCTTGAGGAAAATAAAAGATTCCCTGGGGGCTGAATTTTGACGATGTCAGAAATATGACAATTTTATACTCATCTGAACTAATTTTTTGCTAGGAGTCTGATGGTGCAGTCCATTTTTTCATCCGAGTAGCGAATTTTATGCCCATGTCGTGAAGAGAACCTTGTGAAGAATCTAAAAGATTCACAAGGAGCCCAAATTTCACCTTTACATAATGGGGTTGTGTTTATACTAAAATTTCATGGTTTTTCGCATTAAATGCAATGACCCAAGCTATTTCTCCATTCAAGTAACCGATTTTTAGGCCATACCCAGACTTGGAGGTATAAGGTGTATTTTTTCCATGTGCTCATTTGATTTTGCAGAAATTGTGATTTGCATCTGAGATCCATGTATGCCACCCTATAAGAGGATCATTGTTTACCACATTATGTGAGGGATTGTTCCTTTGTCATGCTAGATGAGAACTTCTTGTGAGTGAGAATTATTGATAGAATAACTTCTCCTCGGAGAGAAATACCACTCGAGATAAAAGGGGGTTCATCCTTGTATCGGCAGAGATGATTGCATCATGTACTCATCATCTTCTTACAACAACTAATGAAGCAACCTCCTCACTTTTTACATTGAGCGCAGAGACGTAGTCCACACTAGATGAACTCTATTATCATATCGTGAGTTTATGATTACTTCTTATTTGCTCCATGTTTTATAGGATGGTTTACTGAAGTCTTTTTTAAGCATTCACATTGCTCATGTTTTCACATGCAAATATGCGTCAGTAAAAGGTCATGTATGATAGGGATTTTTTCTTGAAATCACTCATGAAAATTTCCCAGATTAGATAATGAGCAGATTAACATAAGCATAAATGGGCAACTGATCATAGATGAGCACAAAAGAACACATGAGTAGAGATGAGCCGAGATGAGTTGAGATATGCAGAGACAACATTTGATGATGATGAGATACATGTGATGGGACATATGTTGTAGTTGGTAATTTATCCCTAGCTGATAGGGAGTGTAAACTCGATAGCTAAAGGAAAAACTCCATCCTTTGGAAAATAATCTTTATCAAGGAAGACCCCTCCTAGCCCTTGGAAGAATTTAATTTGGTTAAGGAAAAATATAATTTTAATATGAACACCCACATGTGCACAAAAGGAAAGGTAGGACCAAAAGGAAATTCGACACCCTTGGATGGATGTAAATACAAGTAAAGTGACTCTCATTTTGAGATCATCATTCATTCTTCTTCTTTTGTTTTGGCTTGCACAAGTTTGAGGTAGTTCATAGAGTTTCATTCACACAGGTCAGAAATTGCAGGGTCTGAAGCTCACACATGTGATTAGGGTTTTTGGTTCCCATCCTAGGCATGCTATATAGTATTTCTTATTGCAACTATAGGCATGCAAGCTCATGCATGCGGTTGGAGGGTTTCAGCCACATTCACAAACACTCTCTCTGTGCGATTGAAAACTAGGGTTTTATTTTTACAGTTGGCTACAAAGTTTGATAGTTGACCATAGAGTTTGACAGTTGATTGCAGGCTTCTAAATCAAGCTTTTAGTTATTAGCATTGTTTGGTTCATCTCTTGGATGCTGTTTAGTTGATTTTGCTAGGTATTTATTTTGTTGAAGATATAGATCATTGTACTCTCTCTTTGCTGAAACATTTAATGAAAATCTAATAAGAACAAGAATTTGAAAGGGGTTTCCCCCTTGTGGCATTTTTTCCCTGGTCTTCAACCAATCCTAGTGTCTCTATGTGTGAATTATTTCCTTCTATTGTTCCTTTAAGTTTCACTGCAATGATGATGATATTGTTCTTTTTATATAATTTCATATGTTGTTAAATAATGTTTTAAAACTGAATAATGTTATGATGTTGTGGGGTTGATTTAACATGTAAGAGAAATTAAATTATCTAAAGAAAATAACAATATAGTCGTAACAAAAAATAACATCTATGTTTGGAAAATCAAGAAAACTTGATGTTCGAGTTTCTCTTAGGGAAATGAGAATTGTTATTGTTGCATCAAGTACATCAGGACAACAAAAGTTGGCAACAATGTCAATATTGCTCCATGTCTCGAGAAAAAAATTACACAAGCATACCAAATTTATGGTTCGAGTAAATGAAAATGATGAAGTTGCTTGTTGGGCTCTTATCACTAGGAAACCCTACCAAGACAAGATTACAACAGGAATTAGGCCATTTGTGGTAGAGTTTTGGGAGATCCATTCCCTTGTTATACTAGATAGAAAACATCTCCTACAACATCACCTATCTAAAGGTTAGTATGTAAATCATGCTAAGAACTTTGTAGAAATGACATAAGTTGCATTGTTCGAGGAATTTCAAGAAAGCAATCCCCAAGTCAAGATATCCATAATGATGTTTCAGAAATTGAAACCATGGTTTATTAGGCCTAATACAATCTATGGAACATGTTTTTTCTGATATCACATTGAATTCTAGCTTCATTATGACACATTCTGGGAATTTCACAAAAATAACCATCATGATGACCCTCCTCCTCCCACAATGCACAATTTTGTTTCATGAATATTATGCAGAAGGGATCCAAAAGAGTTGTTTTACAAGAAAAAATGTATAGGTGGGAGACGTTGTATTAAATGTGGTGATTTGGCATTATTCCTTAGAAACTTTCCTATTGATCCCAACCAGTCTGGGATTTCAGATGCAATGATCACATGGAAGTGTTATGAGTACGCCATGGTAAACCAACCGTATTCTTAAACTATGGCATCTAGGAGGATAAACTATGTTGAGGCTGAGATTTCTATTTTAGAATTCATGTGGGATTTTCAGAATTAGATCTATAAATATTTCAAACACTCACACATGTTCAAGTGGAAATCTTATGAATTTAAGCATTCTCGAAAAGTATTATAGCTAGCCATAATCTTGTCAATGGTAGACTTTCCTGAGAATTACACATTTTCTCCTGAGATAGAGATACAAAGTGAGTACTATCACTCGAACCAAGTGTCCATATTCATACATTTTCTATACATACATGCACAACTGAATGTTGTTGGTAGGGATAACACTAATGAGCCATGTGATGTGATTAAGGAGTATCACTTCTACATCAATGATGATTGTGAGCATGACACATTGTTCGTGCAACATTTATTTTGTTTGAATTATGAATCATTAAAAAAGAATTACATATCATTCATAAAGCATTGGATATGGTTAGATGTTTGTGCAGGGAAGTTCAAGTTAGCTACACAAAAAGGAAAAAATTAAACATACTTGGAGCTATTTTGAAATAGGACATGGAAAGGGTGAGCATGATGGTGCATGTGCTTGTGTGAAGCAAACTCAGGAGGTACCAAATGAGTCGTGATGCAGATCAACTCAAATCATAACTAGAGGTGGTAAACTGGTGAAGATCCCATTTAGGACATGAAGGTCACATATCTATTAGGCCTATGTGTAGGTTCTTCTGGAATCATTAGAAAAATTTTGAGGTATGAAATGGGCCTATTAAGGAATATTATAAAATAATAGTGGAAATAATAAAATAATATTAGATTACATCATCAAATTTTAGAGGGAAAAAAGAAAAAACTATTTTTCAACTTATCTCCCTATGATTTTACTTAAATTTAAAGAAGGAACACTCTTTCGATGCAGAATTTAATTCCTCAACCAAGGAGTACACATGTTGCATACTTTTGATGGACCTTGCTACACAAAAAATGAAAATACATTAAAAAAACATAATTACAATCATGTTTTTCATGTATTTCAAGTTTTTCTTGTAACAGGGTCCGTCGAAAGTATGTAACATGGTACTTCTTGAATGAGGAATTAAATTCCACGTCATGAGTGCTCTCGCTCGAAATTTGAGTAAAACCGTAGGGCGATAAGTTGAAAAAATAGTTTTTATTTTTTAATCCTTTTACGTTTTTACTCCAAAAATGGTAAATCATCCCCAATGGTTGACATCATCATCTTAAATCCTACTGGTTCTTATAAAGTTGATTTTGGTTTTACATTTTTGTTTTGAAGCTCATTTTGTACTTCAAAATTTTTCTAATGGTTGAACTTGGTGATGTGAATAGATGCACTCCTTGGTATTTTCATACTATAGAAGGTAAAAGGGAATTATACTCATTCTAGATTAAAGACATGGGGGAAATATTTTCCATCAAGACAAGAGAACTCACATGTTTTTATGAGTTTTTCATTGGCGCTGATGGATGTAGACTTGATCAATGTGAAAAACACAGGTACGTGAAAGGATGGAAATATTCCCCTCTTAATCCAAAAGGACCTCATCCAATTCTGACGTGGCAAGAGATACACGCTAAAGAGGCCATCATTTCACTTGATCATGATCAAGTATATGATGTTGTAAGGGAAGGTATGTAGCATATATCATTAACCGTTTCATCTATAAATTGAAATCTTGAACGTATAACTAATACATATTTTGTATTTTAGTTGCAGGCAATGGTTTTGTTGTCACTGCTCCCTCAGGAAGTGAAGAGAACATGGAATACTATTTGATGTGATGCACACAAGTAAAAAGAAGGTTGGTGTGATCGTATGAAGATGAACATTTCACATACCAAATTGGTGACATGGTTGTCATGGGTCATTTTTTGAAAATGTTAAAAAATAGGGCGGTCACATTATTTATAGAGATTCTATGAATGGACATATATCTTGTCAATACAATTATCTAGTCATAACAGCCTGGATCAGTCTCATAGAAATCAAAGAAAAGGTAGGTGAACCAATAAGATGGAAGATGATAGAATCTGACCATGAACGTATTATGGAGACTTGCATTCCTATCATCCATTGGCTAGATGTGTAGATGATGGAAATGACAAGCCTTGAACCTGATTTTATAGAAATCAAGTGTAATCTAATCTAGTATAAGAGATCAACATATGAATTTTGTAATTTAGAAATGTGACAATTGAATACTTTTGTAATTTTGTAATTTTGAATGTGAATAAAATTCATAGAGAAATGTTTCCCTTTGATATTAGCTATTAGGAATAAAATCATAGAGAAATAAAATCAAAATGAATGTGGAAATGTTCAGCATAGAATGAAGCCATATGAAAGTATATTTACAGATACCCCATGAAAGGACAACATGCACCCATACCCCTCTTGGTGTATCATTCCTATATATTTGTAGAAAATGAAAGTATATTGACAGATAGGATCGATTCATAATGATGTATATGTTATAAGATGTAGGTTCCTTGAGGTGCTCAAGTTTCTAAAGTTTTCCAAATTTCAAGTATGTTTTTATTTCTAGGGACATGATCCTTATGTGAATCCCATAGATTTAGAATCAAGAGGGATCTAAAATTTAATTAACAAATGAATAAGAGGGATTTAGATTTAGGTTTAATTAAAATTATTAATATTAATTTTTTTAAACGTCATGCATCATATTCATGTTGAGCATGGGAGACCTTTTATAGATATACATCATAATGAGTTCTAGAAAACCCATTTTAGAAGAATAATAAAGTTGATATAATGTTATTTTATTTAAAATGGAAATTCAACTATCTAGGTTATGAACAACATTGAAATATTTTTATGTTAATAATAAATGCCATGTGTCAATTTGATATAAAGAATGGAAAGAGTTACACACATGCTTTATATATGACTGTAAGAAGTGATACTATATATATATATATATATATATATATATATATATATATATATATATATACACATATGATGTTATGTCTAAGCTCTTGTAGATAACCTCAAAAGAAATAAAACTAAATAAAACTTATTTCAATGTTATTTGTGTTTTCTAATTGAACCTTAAGATAAGGAATTGATTGAAATACTTGGATATCCAAGTATATTTAGGAAAGTTCATTAAATTATATATAATTATTGAAACATATCATTATTTATTTTTTTGGTCTATTAAATTCTAATACATATAACTTATGTTTTTATTTGTTTGTGGAAAAGTAAACAA
The DNA here is from genome assembly GCA_031772625.1 of Pinus tabuliformis. Classification (NCBI taxonomy): domain Eukaryota; kingdom Viridiplantae; phylum Streptophyta; class Pinopsida; order Pinales; family Pinaceae; genus Pinus; species Pinus tabuliformis. The sequence goes on from CM062816.1 coordinate 1,650,445,397, forward strand.
TATTAATTTGTTTAACTACTTTATCACTGTGAATTCATGATGATAGAATAAACAAAATTATGGAAACCACATACTTGCAACCATTGAACTTTCTTATAACCAGTAGCACTTCAAATGTATAGAATCATTCAAAATTTCAAGTAACTTATTAAAGTAATTTTAAAAGAGTTGACCACAATGGTATATGGGTAGGTTGGAAAAATTTCCATATATATATATATATATATATACACACACACACACACACACACACACACACACACACACACACATATATATATATATATATGGCCGAGGGGTGTGACCCCCTTCGGGTGGGGTCCACCCTAGAGACTTTTGATCCTGGACGTAGCGGACCACTGACCATGGTATCCGTGAACCAGAAGTGAAAAAAAATAAAAATAATAATAATATATATATATATATATATATATATATATATATAGATATATACGTATTACTCTAATATGGATGCCTTTATAATTCAAATAATTTATTAAAATCATTGTAATAACATAGATTGATTGCGAATACCATGGTTCTCATTAATACCATGTCCCATTTGCAACTAACTGTGGTCCCTTCATTGGGACAAGGAGCATAATAACCATACTTTGAGCTCGACGTGTGGCTAGGAGAGCTGGAAGGAAAATGGTGGACTAGGGTTTATGACAGACCCTTACACGGTGCAGAGACAGAGCAAGTCAACTCTCAGGTCCAAGTAGTACTGCTGCCAGTGCAGGTTTGGCACATCTGGTAGCTAAAACCTATGAAAACTCCAATGGGGGAGGCATCATCGCCTCCCCCCAAAGACGACAACAATGAAGAATAGCCACTTGAAGGTAGAACCAAGAATATTTCAAAAAAGAATGCAGAGAAGCCAGCGGTGTGGCCTGTGCAGCAGTAGGAGAAGAACGCCCAAGCAGATCTGGAAAACAAAATAGGAAATAGCCTTGTAGCATCTGAGCAACAAAAGAAGGCATCATCGTCCACTTGCAAGCCCATTGCAACAGAACGACCCGAGATTGAGCTCCCCAGTCATAGAATCAATGCACAAATACAATACATGAAAGACCATGCACTGATAGCAAAATTTATAGGCTATTGGCCAACTGAAAAAGTGTTGCAAGGCTGGATCACTTCAAAGTGGAAGCCCAAAGGACATGCCACCCTACAGCTAGGCCCCAAAGGCTTCTTTATAGCCATCTTTAACTGTGTTGAAGACAGAAATCGTGTCCTAGATGGAGGACCCTATTTCTTCAACACAGCAGGTCTCTATCTACACGACTAGGTAGAAAGATTCAATCCAGATAAATAAGACTTCAGTTGGGCACCAGTTTGGATACACATGTACTCCTTACCACTAGAATACTAGGATGAAGAATCACTTAAAGCCATTGGTAATGGATTAGGCGAGTTCATAAAGACAGCAGAGGAAACAAAGCTTCGTCGGTACACCTCCTATGCTCGTATCTGCGTTTACATGAAACTAGGCAAGGCGCTCACGGATTTGGTAAGTCTCCTTCACAATGACTTTGAATGGATACAACCCATAGATTATGAACATGTACCTTTCAGATGCAGGAGATGCCATGCCCATGGACACCTATTCTGTGACTGTCCTTTAAACGCTCCTCCTAAATCCACAGACAATGGGGGAAAGTCTGATCCGGAAGGGTTTACTAAAGTGGCCAGTAGAAAGAAGCATACCAAAAAACCTCCTACAGCACCAAAAAATGCTAATCCATCATCCGATGTGCCATCCTCAAGTAATAGCTTTGACATTTTGTCAAACCTAGATATGCCTGAATCAGATCCCGCCTCAATAGTAAATACAACCCCTATTCCATCCACCAAACTTTCTTCTACACCTATTCATAATGCAGCCAGTCAACCATCAAAAGTCAACACCTCTGATCCGCAAGCACCAACCACGCAACCCATCCCCAATCATGATCATCACAAAGCCCTCTAGTCCGATAAAGTAATGGACATTGATAATTTGTTGACAGACCCTCTTCAGTCAATACCCCACATGGAGGACAACAGTCAACAAAGCTTAATGGAAGAAGAACCTGAAAGCTTTGATCTAGGTGATATAGACATTTTTAGTCTAGAACAAGCTTGCAAGAGGAAAGAGTTTGACACAATACCAGATAGGCAACTTGAAAATCTGGAAGTAGTACTATCAAGAGTGCATCAACACAGCACACTGGGCATACAACAAGGAGGTAAATGGGACGGGAAACATATCACCAAAGATGGGAAGAAGAGAGGGAGAAAGACATATCTACAGCACACCATCCTTATTGGGGAAATGCTAGTGGAGTCTGGAAGATGCTCCAAGTTGACTAAATACTATCGTTCCTTACCTACAGGTCAACCATGAAGCTCATCTCATGGAATGTCAGAGGACTTAATGGTCCTGGGAAATACAGAATGATAAAGAACATGATTCAGCAAGAACAACCACACATTGTATTCATGCAGGAAACAAAATGTAACACTAGTACTTTAGCGTCCATATTATCCAAAGCATGGGCAGGATGTCAGACTGTTACAGTAGACACAATAGGCGCTTCGGGAGGGCTTGCCATAGCATGGAATACTCAACACGTCTCCCTAACAGATTTCCATGCTTCACACCATTTTATACAAGCAACCTTCCACCTCATTAGAACCAATATACATGACCATTTAACCAATGTATACTCCCCTCAGGATACAATGCAAAAGAATACGTTACTAAAAATGTTGGAAATCCTCAATTCTACAAGAAATTATCCACTCTGGATCACAGGCGGTGATTTCAACATGATCACCCAGCTGGAGGAAAAACTCGGAGGCAGAAGGAAGCTAGATAATGAAAGCAATAGCTTCAAAGAATACATTCAAAACAATTGCCTAATTGACTTGCCATTTGATAATGGCACTTACACATGGAATAATAAACGGACGAGCTCTCAAAAAATCTCCTCCAGGTTGGATAGATATATAATCTCAAATAACTCTGTTCATCTAGGTGGCGATATATGCACCTCCATACTCCCCATTGCTAGCTCGGATCATTGGCCTATTTCCTTGCAATGTAAGAATCCTGGAAATTCAAATAGGAAACCATTCAAATTCGAAGCTTTTTGGTTCACTCACCTTGAGTTCAAAAATATGATCAGATCTGCGTGGGAGAGCTTCATTCCAAATGGTGGCTCAACTATGTATAAATTCTAGCAGAGACTGAAGCACATCAAAAGGCAAATCAAGACCTGGAATTACACTACATTTGGCAATATATTTCAAGAGCAAAAATTCCTCGAGAAAAGTATGAAAGAGCTACAGCAGAAGATCATTATAGGAGGCAGAACAGAGGAGCTAGCAAGTCAAGAACAAGTTCTACTAACACAATTGGAAGAAAGAAGGAAACAAGAGGAACTACTCTGGAAACAAAAGTCAAGACTCATATGGATAAAAGAAGGAGAAATAAATACCAAATTCTTTCATCGCACAACTATTCAAAGAAGAATGAATAATACCATCTTGCATATTCAAAATCCACAGGGACACAGAATGGAGAAACAGGAAGATATCGAGAACGAGCTCACTAATCACTTTAGAACAGTACATCAAGAGCCACCTACAAATAGACAGCCTGCAATAAATGACATACTTCAGCATATTCCCAGAATTATAACAGAGGAGCATAATCAGCTTTTGCTAAGACCGTTCACCCTGACAGAGGTAGAAGAGGCATCAAATCAATTGAAAGCTAGGAAAGCTCCAGGACCTCATGGTTTTACCTCTGAATTTTACCATCACTTCTGGGACTTAATCAAAGTAGAAGTTTGGAATGTGGTAGAAGAATCCCGAGCTATGCATTGGCTACTTCCATCTCTCAACACAACATTCATTGCACTCATTCCCAAAGAAGCTCAGCCAAGCACTCCAGAGAAGTTCAGACCCATTGCATTATGTAATGTCATATACAAAATTATCTCGAAGGTAATTGCTAATCGCCTCAAACCACTCCTCCCTCTTCTCATTTCACTGGAACAATCCAGATATGTTGAAGGATGTTCAATCTTGGATGGCATTATTCTGACTCATAAAATCATCCATTCCTTAAAGAGAAACAAATAGGTAGAAATGCTTCTGAAAATCGATCTCTCTAAAGCCTTTGACAAACTTAGCTGGTCCTATATAAAAAATATGCTGACTGCCTTCGGATTTAGCCCGACCTGGGTTAGATGGCTTATGAATCTAATAACCTCCCCCTTCTGCTCTGTTCTCGTTAATGGAATCCCCTCCAAACCTTACTCCCCTTCTAGAGGAATCTGTCAAGGTGACCCTTTATCGCCATTTCTCTTTATTATTATGGCAGAAGGACTGGGTCGTCTTATAAAGTAGGTTGTTCAATCTCATGACCTTAGAGGCATCTCTGTACAGGGAACCTCTGTGATCACACATCAACAATTTGTTGATGACAATATGATTTTTGGACATCCCTCTATCAGTGAAGCCTGCACCTACAAATCTCTTCTATAAAAAATTTCAAAAGCCTCTGGAACAACTATAAATACTGCCAAATCTCAAATATTCTTTTTCCATACTCCTGTAGCCACTCAGAGAATTATAGCCAGAATCATTGGATTCTCCCAAGCCAAACTCCCATCTCATTATTTGGGTGCTCCACTGATAGACTCAGCCTTAAAGCATGCCTCCTGGCAACAACTCATTGAGAAAATTGAAAGCCGCCTATCGTCATGGACATACAGAACTCTCAACATGGCAAGCAGGCTTGTCCTAATAAAGGCAGTCCTACAATCCATGCCCCTCTATCTCTTCTTAGTTCTTGTTGTGCCAAAATGGGTGCTAAAGAGAATAAAAAATCTGCAATGCAACTTCTTATGGGGATCCACAAGGCAAAACAGAAAATGGGCGTTAGTAAAATGGGACACGGTTTGCACACCTAAAAAGCAAGGAGGTCTAGGATTACGTGACCTGCAACATAGCAACACATTAATGGGAGCACGAATATGGTGGCAATGGGTTTCAAGCCCACAGAAGCCATGGGCACAACTCTAGACTGCAAAATATGCAAACAATCGTCCGCAGCAAGAGCTGATAAGAATAACTACCATGACTACAGGATCTCTAATCTAGAATGCGGCAAAACAGCACAGAGAGATCATCCAAAAGCATAGATTTTGGGAGATACGCGAAGGGAGTACTGCGCATTTCTGGACGGATTCTTGGCAATAGAGACCAAAAATTGCAGAACTTCTACCTTGCACAAATCACAATGGAAACTACATCAACTAGACGGACCCTGTAGCACAATTCTGGACTCACAGTACCAATCAAGGCTTCAGGAAATGGAAACCTTCTGCACAGATAACACAGCAAGAAATTGAAGCTTACAACCTGGAGCTACACAAAGAACTTATGAGCAGAAGAATCGGATATAATAATGGGAAAGATGTTCTAAGATGGGGTTATACACCGAAAGTAGTATACAAAACAAAAGAAGCCTACCAGCTAATGCTTCAAACACATGAACTAGTTGATTCTTCTTGGAATAGCATATGGACTACAGGGATATGGCCAAAAATCTCCACTTTCACATGGCTGCTATATCATCAAAGAATTATCACTTGGGACAACTTAATCAAAAAAGGATTCCAGGGACCCTCCTACTATCCTAATTGTCAAAATCATGAAGAAACTATTCAGCACGTCATGGATTCCTGCCACAACTAGACCCCAGAGCCCTATAATAGCAAAATTATCAATAAGCTATGGATAATACTACCGGGCTTCATTTTCTGGAAAATTTAGAAGGAAAGAAACAAAAGAATTTTCAAAAACCAAAGAACTACTTTAGAGATCATATGGACCAACCTATGTCAGAATATTCAGGAAACTCTAGCTCTCCAACAGTGGAGTGCTGAGGACTTTCCCACCAAGCACAGGAACAAAGCATATGGGAAAATTGGAACTTCAAGCTCCCGCATGTACAACTTGAACCCAACAGACTAAGCACTATCACCAAGCAGCTCTCAAACTGGACCCCCCCCCCCCCCACCACAAAAGGTGATAAAGCTAAATTTTGATGGTGCCTCCAAGGGCAACCCAGGTAAAGCAGGACATGGTGACATATTCAGAGATCATGAAGGTCGACCTTTGCTAATTTACTTTGGCTCCATTGGTTGGGGCACAAACAATTCCGAAGAAATGGAAGGACTATGGCAAGGTATGAACTTAGCACACCAACATAATTTTCATCCCATCATAATAGAGGGGGACTCCCAAATTCTAATAAATATGGTCACTCAAATACAACTAGGAAGCATTGCTTCGAGAGTTGCCAAAAGCTGGAGATTAGTGGCCAGGCTTGAACTAATAGAGCAATGGATGAAAAATAGGAGAGCAACCACATTCATTCATGTCAAAAGGGACAACAACAAGGTAGCAGATCTCTTGGCAAATATAGGAGTGGAACAGGATCAAGTCCTACATTCTGGCACAATCAACATCCTAAATGACCAATCTCAACTGCAAGCTTGCACTGACCTGGTGCACAAGGATGGCCATCTCCCGGATGCAGGTGACAATTAAGGACAGTAAGGTGGACACCAACTGGGTTGGCATGTGGTGAGACCACATGGCCTCCCGCAGGTTGGCACAGGGGTCCAGAAAATGGCATTTATAATCACCATAAATGCACCTTATGTGAGCACAGCCTCCAATCTGTTAACCTCCATCAACCTCGGCTCAAAGCAAACATGAATTCCCAGGAGAATTTCACCTCTGCTTCTGCCTATCAAGCTTTGCAACCTCTGCCTCTACCCTCAAGTCGCGACCACACCTAGCTCCCATACAACCACAGGGAGATGCTACAATCTCCTCTGTTGTATTGATTTCGGCTCGGGAATCCACTTCACCCATAGCCTGGATTGTCATTTCATTTTCCCTTAGGACCTGACTGCTCATCCCTCTGCGGAGCAATCCGCTAGCTCCATTGTGATGTTGCACCCCATCGTGCCCAATTCTGACGAAATTTGCAGACGCCGGTAGAAAACATGGTGCGCCACTGTATGCGTAGCCGCAGGGGTGGGAGGCGAGGAGGCTTGAATCACGCCCAGTGCTCTCCTGCCTCGGATACCACTTCCTCTTTGGCTAAGAAAATCCCAGGTCGTTACCCAAATACGTGCAGTTGTAGAGGCTGCCTCCACTCGATGGCCTCTACCCCGCCTCCCAAAAGTTTCCCCTCCATTTCTACCCCATCTCCCAGAGGCATTCCACCCACTCCTCAATTGCATTCCCAGAATGCCCAATTCACCTTCTGCTTCGCCCTGAAGAAGCCCCTCATTATGGCCACCATCACCATATGCTTTCACGAGGAAGAGCAGAGCTCTGAGGAACAAGCTATCGAGGTTGGTGGACACACCATTGCAATCCAGGAGCGTGGAACGATGGGCGGTGGTAGCACCAGAGAAATTGGGATTTCGCACATTGATGGTGGTGGGAGCACCACTGCAGGGTGCAGCCACACCCAAGACAAATAGGAATTGGCTCAGAAGAGCCTTCAAGGTGTAGGGGAGCGAAGCCAGGAGCAACAGACCAGATGCGTAGGGAAGAAGGTGAGCGAGGCTCTGCAAACAAACTGGGTAATGGACGAATATTGTTGTCTCGTCGAGGAAGAACACCCGACTTTGCAAGCTGGAAACACAGAGACATCGTGGCTGGAAAGTGGCGACAGGGAGGAGTACAGGTGCTTCATTGTGGAGGAACACCCTCCGTCACCGCCACGTCCCTAGCCTACCACCTCGATGCCGCGTGTCTGCATCTGCTGCCTTGCTGCCACTCAGCGTGCCACGCATCTGCCACACCATCCGCCACTCAACATGCTACGTGTCTCAGGTTTCTGGGACTTTGTTTTTCAGCTTTTTTATTTTCAATGGGGTTTTTGGTGGATATATCTATATATATATATATATATATATATATATATATATATATATATATATATATATATATATATATATATATATATGTGTGTGTGTGTGAGATTTTCGGCTCTTTGGTCGGTTTTTCTTCTTTTTGCCTCATTAGATACAATGATACCAAAATGGATGCTTTGCTGGTTTCCCCTGCGTGGGCAGCAAACTCATTCTCTGAACTCCTTTCTATTACGAACTAGTTTCCCTTTTGCGCAGTTCAGATCCAGACTTTACTAGTTGATGCCATTCCTATGGCATAGTTAAGTACAGGCTCCAGCCTCAGTGTATGATATCTTTTTTCCATTAATAGAATTAGTATAACTTAGAAAAAAAAAACATAGATTGATTGCACTAAAAGGCACTTTCTACAAACCAATATGAAGCATATTTATAATTCTTTCCGTGCTCAATATTAAATTTATACATGATACATTTTAGTTCATTTTAAGTATCAAAGTGACTTACATTATAGTAAGATTGTACTTATTTTCTTAGTCTATGAAACTAGAATTCAAAATGAATATTTTGTAAAAGTTTACTTCTTGAATGTTATAGATTTCATATTCGTGGCTTGATGGTGGCTACATAAATCTTTTACTTCTTTAATCTTGTAAATTTCATATTCATGGCTTGATGGAAAGCCCTGCATAATGCTTACGGATTATACCATGGATTTTTTAGCTGATTACATATGGATTTGTTATAAATTTTAATTTTTCAATACCATGGAGAGAATTTAAATCTAGCATATAATTGAAAATTATTCACAAAATCGATGATAAAGGTAATTAAATACAAAGTAAAATTATATTTTAAAATACAAATATTAGTATTTTAATTAATTAATTTTAAACTGCTATATTTTTTAATAAAAGTTATACTATAGATTTTTTTTAAACCTGCGAAATAATTAACATCCATAAACTGAAATTTAATGAACATGTCTAGAAATAAGAATTAATAAATATTCATAAATTGAAATAATGAACGGATGATTAATCTACCCATATGAAAATATATACAAATTACATTACATGAACATCCATAAACTAAAATAATAAGCATCCATAAACTAAAATAATGTTCATGTATCCATAAACTGTCCATATGAAAATATACAAAATTTGTATCACATGTGAATGTGCCTTATGAAATGAGCCTAAAAATATACAAATTATGTGGTCTAAGTACCACTACCCCTATGTGACCATTGGTCAAACATGGCATCTAAATCTCAGTACTGCAATATAACACATTCAAATTCAAATTAATTAGATCATTATTTACAAAATAAACAATATAGAAATAAATGATTTTGAACCACATTTAATTACATATGAATCTACTAACCTCACTCTAGTCCAAATGAAAGTCAGGTAGGATGGGGGTCTGATCAATCTAGGTTTGGTGCTCCTATGCTTGTGGCTCAACAATTGGGGCCTGCATCGATGGACCCACATTGGCAACGCTTCCATACCCAACATCCCACTCAAGCTGCCACATCATTGTGATCTCAACACCACTATACATCTAGGGCTGTGTACAAAATGACAAAGATAAATTATAATTTGTCTATGAATTAATTAGCATGCATGCAACTTAAAAAAAAAAACGTATGATTCTTAGGAATACAAAATTTTACCTCAATTGTTGGTCCATGTGGTTGTACATAGTGACTCTCCTCCATATGAGTGTGATGAGGTGGAGTTGGAGGTGGAGGAGACTACATGGAAACATGCACTAGTGCAGGCTTCTCTGGCTGATCAACTATCCCCTCAAATGACCTCATAAGCTAATCCATGTAGCCCTGTGTCTACATGTTATCATAAAATTATTAATATAAATGAAATATGATACAAACTTATTAATATAAATAATGGATAATTTGTTGATAAGAGTCAAAAGTTTTGTATATATGTACCTAGTTTGTGTCATGTAGGTTGTACACACTCAAAGTCTCATGGATGGAATCACGACACATATGTGCATATGACAAAACCTAGTGAGGGTATAGAATCTTGAGCACTGATTCATCAAATAATGGAACTAGCAAGTGATGAGACAATGTTGGTGGTCTGCTCATCTCTCCACGTAATGCGACCTGCACAGTGGCCAATGTGATCTGGATGTTATCCGCAATGATATGCCTGGTCTCAATGCCAAGTTGTGATGGCTACTCTAGCTCCTTCGGCAATACCACACTGCAAGAAAGTAGTGGCAACAATCTCAGGGGTGGTGGTGCATGCGCAGGGTCCCCATGACCCCAACGCGATCATAGCTATGTCCGTTGTCGCGTCCATAAAACTCAAATCCGATGCTGGTATAATTTGTACTCATATGAAACACAAACTCTTCATATACATGTCGTACAAAGTAAAGGGGGACCAGGTCATGGTGGGGGAACTAGCCCCAAGCTCCAATGGATTGATCATAAACAAAAGGGGTCGCATCAACATTCTTAAAATATTTGAGTGGAATTAGATGACCATGTCTAGCACAGTGGTATGAAGGGATGTCAACCAACTCCCCTCATAGATCATCAATGTCCATGATGGTGACTTTCACTTCCTCCCAAGAATTTGGGTCTCTAACCTATTGCCTCCTAATCCTATGTATGACATGAAGGAGGTCATTATGACGGCCTGCCCTCTAATATGTCTAAATCAACCTATTGATGCTCTCAAACATTAAAGTCAAGATATGTCTAGTAGGATACTGAGCAAGGAGTGTACCCAACTCTTGTGTGATCCATGCATGCTAGTCCCTAACATCCTTGAGAGTGAAAGTGGTTGTGGCATCATTCTGTTAGTGTCAGTCTTTGCAGCCTTCCTCCAGTGATCAAAAATGCTCTTACAAAGTGATTTTAAGATGTCAAGGTCAAATTTTGTCATTTCAGTGAGTCTTCAAGCAAAATTTGGTCACTAGGCATTAGGTCTAGGGTTTGATTTTACCCTTGTCAAAGTTGTCCAAATGTCGGTCCATGTCACCGTTCAGCTGAGTGTACCATCATTTAGAGAGTTTTCATTATCATGTCAAGTCCCAGTGGGTCATTTTACACCTTGTTCATGCTTCAGTTGCGCCTAGGTAAGGTCATTTCCATCTCCTAGGGTTTTCAAGGCAATTTCTCTTGGATGGCAAAATCATCGGAAAAACTTGTATCCTGATGTTCATACACCTTCCCCATTCCATAATGTACCTTATTAAACACTTCCCATCACTGAGATCCCCCAAATTCCTCATTTTCGCACAAACCCTAGTTTCTTGCTACAACTTGGCAATTTTCTAGGTTGGACCTGTGTTTTGCATTTTTGGACCCCTTCCCCTCACTCAATCTCGGAGATTACACTTTCCCCTACTTCCTAACATCCCTCCGTACTTCCCAAAATTTCCTCAAGAATTTAGAAACTCCCTATCCCCTTCTTTTCACTTCATTTCAACAAATCCCTTGTCCCACGCATCGGGATAGGTTTCACTCAAATGATTTTTCTAGCAAGAAAAGATGAATTTTGGAAAACTGAGCGAGGTTTTCATCCACAACAGGCCAATGAAGAAAAACCTCCTTCAATTTTTACACAGGTGTCATGGTTTAAGAGAAATGTCAAAAATACAATTGCCTCGGGAGAATTGATGCACCTCTAAAGTGACCTTGGAAAAATCAAGTTTTTTCCCAGCTTGGTTAGCCAAATGACTTTCTTGATGAGTAAAATGATAACTAGACAAATATTTTTCAATGAGCTATCATAATCTCAATTTGGAGTTGAGGAACATCTTCAAAAGTTGACTGCAACTGCACTCTGCCTTGAGGCAGCCTCATTTGGCACATTTTGACCAGTCTTGGGAGATTTGATTTTTTATAGGGAAAATGAACTCCAAATTGAAACATTTCAGTTGGGTTTGAAAGCAGACTCAAATATCTTTCGAATGAGCTATCTTGTGCCCAATTTTGACACCGAGAAGGCCTCCAAAAGTCTCCTGTAAAAACTGCTACGCACAGGCTATATGCGTCGCACCTCAAGCCCAGTGCGCCGTGCCACTTCCCTGTGCGTCGTGCACTGGTGCACCGCTAAAAATCTAGAGCTCGAAATGAAGAAAGGTTTACATTTTTTGATTCAGCATGAAAAATCATGACTGCTAGTGCTTGGACAAGAAATTTGGAGCATTTTTGGGGCATTTTGGGTCATTTGACAAATTTTTGGGCAAAGCACAGGTTTTTTCTCCCTGTGCGCCGCACCAGTAATCTGGAGCTCAAAATGAGGAATGGTTTGCATTTTTGGATTTTGCATGGAAAATCATGGCTACTAGTGTCCGGGAAAGAAATTTGGGCAAGATCTGAGTCTCGTAGAGGTCAAAAACACCCAAAAAATGGCCTCTCTGCCACTTTTTTGACACACAGAAAGCAGTCTTGGGCGAATGGAGATTTGGAGGGGAAAATGAGCACCAAATTAAAAAATTCTAGTGGTGTTAGAAAGTAGACAGGACAAGATTTCCAACAAGCCCACTTGGGCACATTTTGGACACCTGAAAGTGCCCCAAAACAGGCCCCGAAGTAGCGCGGCGCACAGCGAAAATGGCGCGGTGCACAGAGGAAAATTGCCCAATTTGCTTCTGTTTCGCAAAATTTTGGTTCACGACTTCTCCGAGTGGGACCACTCATCTACACTTCGGTTTTTTGTCACCAAAGGTGGCATTTAAAGCATTCTTTCTCCAGATTAGCTTCTATCCAAGTGGCGAAGGAAGGCAAACGATCACCCAAGCCAAATGTCATGTTTGTAGCGCTGCACTTGTAGCTGATGGTTGGCTCTCCATCTCCATTTTGCAATGATTCGAGTAACTCCCCAACCCTTGGGCATTCTATCTCTTCCTTATACATTCTATATATTATATGCAAACCATTTGCAAAGGGTTGGTTGGCTTGTAACTTCTGGGAGACTGTGGGAAAGAAACTTTGTTTCTTCACTGTGTATTTTTGACAGAGAATTAATGAAAGGCAGCGGCTCTGTTTCATGAGATTCTTGTGGTTGTGAGTGTAGCAAATGTGTCTCTTATGTTTTCATATGTATTTTGTTATGTTTCATAATTCAATTCATGTTCATTTCTAGTGAAATTTTCTAATTGAGATTAGGTAGAATTTAATTTTATTGCTCTGCCTATGGGAAAATTTCATGTTCAGTGTTTTTCTTCTGTTGAAAAGGATTCATGTAACTATGCCCTTTTCACTTTCTTCAGCAGTCTATTCATTCCGCATTACCTCAAACTAAATTGCTACATTTTCCGCCTACCTTGCCTCACGGAATAATCTGTGCCTTTGTATTAAATTCTCTGTTCTTTGCTGACCGTTGGTCCCATACCATCCTAGAAGCTCGGTCATTCATGAAAATTGTTCCCCGAATCCCTATTCACTTACTAGCATAAGGTAAATATTTCATTGTAAGTCATCTCAGACCATTTTTCGATTATATATTCGCTGAGCGTGACTCGGAGAGAGCCCTCTCCTGCTCTGGTAGGGCTAGCTACCAGACTGCGCATGGTTTGTCGTTACCCTGAATTTTGCCTTCCTTCAGCTTAGGGCAGATTTAGGTGCTAACATAGTGGCGACCATACTGGGGAGAAGTTTACTTGTAGATTGTCTTGCCCCAGTTCATATCTCAAGTTTCGATCTGATTGTTAATGGTGGACGACGATCAGACACTGGAAAGGCTGAAAGCATTCACCTGGCGACTCCATTCACTGAAGAATCCAGCGATCAGTGCTTCATGGTGACTCCACTGCAGAGAGGTTAGTAGCTTTGAGATTTTCAAGATGGATTAGGTTGCAAGAAGATACGCTCCCATGAGCCGAGATCACATTATAGGCTTTCCAAATAAGATTCCAAAAGTAGATTGGTCAAGGAATTTGCCTACATTTAAAGATGATGGTAAGAAGGACGCCGCTTTACATCTAGTTTGATTTCACATGCATATTCGCAAGTTGAAGGTTGATTTTCCTGAAGATTGCTTAATGAAGATATTTATGGCTACCCTGGAAGATGAAGCCCGATCTTGGTATGAAAGTTTGCCGCCTGCTTGTATTTACTGTTTAAAGGATTTTCATGCCCTGTTCATTGAAAGATATCAAGAATCTTATCCATCATTAAATCTAGTTCATGACTGTTGCAAACATGCTTCTACTTTTATTGAAAGCCTTGAAAAATACTATGAGGATGATAATTTTATGGGTGATGAGATCATGGAAGCCTTGTACGAGAATCCATTTCAGCAACATGAAGAGAAACTAGAGGAGTCCCATCAAGATGCACAGGAAACGTTGTAGCAGAATCAAGATCTTTGTATGGTGGAAAATGAAGGAATTTTGCATCTTGACAGTCAACATGAATTACATGAAATAGATCAGCAGGTTGAAGAATTTCATATGGCTAAAAGTGATGAAAGAAAAAGTGTCGGTTCAAATCTGTCCATAGAAGAAGACAACATGCAAGGAAGTCCAGTTCTAATTCTAGAATGTGATAATGTCAAGTCACCCGTTTCAGATTCAGATTCAGATTGTGATGACCAAGGAAACCTTGTACTAAGTCCCATGAAAGAGAACTCTGCTGCTGAAATCATCTGGGATGAAGAAGATAGAGTTTTGGATCCGAATGTTCTCATGTCAGCAAAACACAGTCTTCTTGAAGAGGTAATCCAGTCAGCTCATGAACAGCAAGATGAGATCTTTCCTCAAGTAAGTGAAAAAGCTCTGGTGAATTTATGGTAGATGATATAAATGATTGTGTTGGCTTTCAAGAATCATTTGAGGTTTCTTTTCTCATGATTGATGAATGGAAAGACAATCTGGCTGTCATATCATATGAAGATGACCTACAATATATTCGGACTTCCGCAGACCAGACCATTCAGGATTCCCTTTCAGACTCTTCCTCACATGTCCCATGTTTTGAAATGTTCTTTGAACAGGAAATCTGCTCACCTATTTGTTCAGAATTTTTTAAAGACCAGGAGCATACTCTTATTTATGAAGAAAGACCAGAATCAAAAGAAAAAGACATCTTGTTTCCTCAGCAGGAGGTAAATCTTCATGTTTTTCATGATCCAATGGCAAATCTGTTATATTCAGCAGTGAAGGTCATCATTACAGTATTCAGTGATGAAGGAGATCAGGGTCAATTACGTTTTTGGAGGCCCAGTTACCAGTATCTGTTGTTGACCAAAAGATCTGATCCAGAGAATCAATCAAGGAGGCATCTACTTGATTGGTTACATTGGAAGACACATTACACATGATTGTACATATTGCATTAGTACGCAGGTGGATGTCATCATGATTTGAAACCCTCGAATCTTGATGGATTGCTGCCATTGAATAAGTTTTGTCAGTTCTTGTTTTAGTTAAGTCAGTCATGAGTCATTTCCTTTTGCATAGAGTCAAGTTTTTCAGCCATTTCAGTTCACATTGAGTCAGTTTGAGTTAAATTTCAGTCAATAAATTGAGTCATGTTGGTTTGTTGGAATAATGGACTCCATAGCCCAATGGACGAAAGCACTGTCTGCTCACCCAAAGATCTGCAGTTCTTGGCACCTCCAAGGAGTTGCCATCCCTATTGGAGCCAATGTTAGTGTCAGTCTTTGCAGCCTTTCTCCAGTGATCAAACATGCTCTTACAAAGTGATTTTAAGATGTCAAGGTCAAATTTTGTCATTTCAGTGAGTCTTCAAGCAAAATTTGGTCACTAGGCATTAGGTCTAGGGTTTGATTTTACCCTTGTCAAAGTTGTCCAAATGTCAGCCCATGTCACCGTTCAGCTGAGTGTACCATCATTCAGAGAGTTTTCATTATCATGTCAAGTCCCACTGGGTCATTTTACACCTTGTTCATGCTTCAGTTGCGCCTAGGTAAGGTCATTTCCCTCTCCTAGGGTTTTGAAGGCAATTTCTCTTGGACGGCCAAATCATCGGAAAAACTTGTATCCTGATGTTCATACACCTTCCTCTATCCATAATGTACCTTATTAAACTCTTCCCATCACTGATATCCCCCAAATTCCTCATTTTCGCACAAACCCTAGTTTCTTGCTACAACATGGCAATTTTCTAGGTTGGAACTGTGTTTTGCCTTTTTGGACCCCTTCCCCTCACTCAATCTCTAAGATTACACTTTCCCCTACTTCCTAACATCCCTCCCTACTTCCCAAAATTTCCTCAAGAATTTAGAAACTCCCTATCCCCTTCTTTTCACTTCATTTCGACAAATCCCTTGTCCCACACATCGGGATAGGTTTCCCTAAAATGATGTTTCTAGCACGAAAAGATGAATTTTGGAAAACTGAGAGAGGTTTTCGTCCAAAACAGGCCAAGGAAGAAAAACCTCCTTCACTTTTTACACACGTGTCATGGTTTAAGAGAAATTTCAAAACTACAATTGCCTCGGGAGAATTGATGCACCTCTAAAGTGACCTCGGAAAAATCAAGTTTTCTCCTAGCTTGGTTGACCAAATGACTTTCGTGATGAGTCAAATGATAACTAGACACAAATATCTTTCCAATGCGCTATCATATGCTCAATTTGGGGTTGAGGAACACCTTCAAAAGTTGACTGCAACAGCACTCTGCCTTGAGGCAACCTCATTTGGCACATTTTGACCAGTCTTGGGAGATTTGATTTTTGATAGGGCAAATGAACTCCAAATTGAAAAATTCTAGTTGGGTTGGAAAGTAGACTCAAATAAATTTCCAAAGATCTATCCTGTGCCCAATTTGGACACCAAGAAGGCCTCCAAAAGTCTCCTGCAAAAACTGCTACGCACAGGCTATATGCGCCGCGCCTCAAGCCCAGTGCGCCGCGCCACTTCCCTGTGCGCGGCGCTAAAAATATAGAGCTCCAAATGAAGAAAGGTTTACATTTTTGGATTCAACATGAAAAATCATTACTGCTAGTGCTTGGACAAGAAATTTTGAGCATTTTTGGGGCATTTTGGGCCATTTGACAAATTTTTGGGCAAAACACAGGTTTTTTCTCCTTGTGCGCCGCGCCACTGGCGCGACGCTAAAAATATAGAGCTCCAAATGAGGAATGGTTTGAATTTTTTGATTTAGCATGGAAAATCACGACTACTGGTGTCCGGGCAAGAAATTTGGGCAAGATCTGAGTCTCCTAGAGGTCAAAAACACCCAAAAAATGGCCTCTCTGCCACTTTTTTGACACACAGAAGAAGTCTTGGGAGAATGGATATTTGGAGGGGAAAATGAGCACCAAATTCAAAAATTCTAGTAGGGTTAGAAAGTAGACAGGACAGGCTTTCCAACAAGCCCACTTGGGCACATTTTGGACACCAGTAAGTGCCCCAAAACAGGCCCCAAAGTAGTGCGGCGCACAGGGAAAATGGCGCGACGCACAGAGGAAAATTGCCAAATTTGCTTCTGTTTCGCGAAATTTCGGTTTGCGACTTCTCCAAGTGGGCCCGCTCATCTACACTTCGGTTTTTTGGCACCAAAGGCGACATTTAAAGTATTTTTTCTCTAGAATGGCTTCTATCCAAGTGGCGAAGGAAGGCAAACGGTCACCGAAGCTAAATGTCATGTTTGTAGCGCTGCACCTATAGCTGATGGTTGGCTCTCCATCTCCATTTTGCAATGATTCGAGTAACTCCCTAGCCCTTGGGTGTTCTATCTCTTCCTTACACATTCTATATATTGTATGCAAACCATTTGCAAAGGGTTGGTTGGCTTGTAACTTCTGGGAGACTGTGGGAAAGAAACTCTGTTTCTTCACTGTGTATTTTTGACAGAGAATTAATGAAAGGCAGTGGCTCTGTTTCATGAGATTCTTGTGGTTTTGAGTGTAGCAAATGTGTCTCTTATGTTTTCATATGTATTTTGTTATGTTTCATAATTCAATTCATGTTCATTTCCAGTGAAATTTTCTGAGTGAGATTAGGTAGAATTCAATTTTATTGCTCTGCCTGTGGGAAAATTTCATGTTCAGTGTTTTTCTTCTGTTGAAAAGGATTCATGTAACTATGCCCTTTTCACTTTCTTCAGCAATCTATTCATTCCGCGTTACCTCAAACTAAATTGCTACATTTTCCGCCTGCCTTGCCTCACGGAATAATCTGTTCCTTTGTATTAAATTCTTTGTTCTTTGCTGACCGTTCGTACCATACCATCCCAAAAGCTCTGTCATTTATGAAAATTGTTCCCCGAATCCCTATTCACTTACTAGCCTAATGTAAATATTTCATTGTAAGTCATCTCAGACCGTTTTCGATTATATATTCGTTGAGCGTGACTCGGAGAGAGCCCTCTCCTGCTCTGGTAGGGATAGCTACCAGACTGAGCATGGTTTGTGGTTACCCTAAATTTTGCCTTCCTTCAACCTAGGGGAGATTTAGGTGCTAACACATTCCACAGAGGGATTAACCCTACAATTTCATCCTCAGCTTCACCCTGCTGAGGGTCTGCAAATCATAAACATAATTTAACATATGTAACAAACTAAACATAATAACATATACATTAAATTCAAACACATCAATTGAAGATGATTTAAAAATTAAAGACAGTTTCAAGACATAAAAACACAAAGTTTAAAGAGGATTTAAAAATACAGGGTGTACTTGCGATAGATGAAGATGGTCCACCCTCTGTAACATCATCAATAGAGATAGAAACACTACCTCTGACACTGGACCTATTGGTGTAAGAGCCAAAATTTAATAGTGGAACGCGAACTTTGGTTGGGGTACATGATTTTTCATGAGATCAGGCATGTATAACTTATCCTTCCATACTCTGATGGCTTGCAGTTGGGCGCCACATGGAAAATGGCTTTGCATAAATTTATTTGGATGGGGTTTGATTGTAAGAGTTATAGAGTTAATGAATTGAAGACAATCACAGTTAAGAGGAATAAAAGAAACATCATTTTATTTTAAATATGTAAAAGTCGTCTAAGTCATCTAAGCTTCCATCATAAACCTTTAGAATTGAAACAAAACTATTACATATAATAAATTTAAGCTAATCCAAGAAAAAAATGTCAATTAAAGAATGTTGACAAGAAAACCATTTCTAAACTCAAGTAGAATAATCTAGGCTTTCTAAACTTCAGAGTCCATTTTTTGATAATTTATCAACAAAAGTATTGAGTTCCATGTAAACACAATCGAAATAAGTGATCAAATCTAACTTGATACTTTTTCCCATTTCTAAATAATGCATTTTATTCATAGAACATAAATATGTAAATATATGTAAAAACTTGAAATAAACATATTTGCAAAATTAATAAAATTTCATGCCAACCAAATACTCCATTAGACGTTCTTATAATGTTTAACTTTGACACATGACATGTACTAGGTACAAACACATGAAAACAATGTTTCCGGTACACACTATATTATGAAACAATTTGGTACATTACAAAAGAGTCAAAATGATTTTATTCACTTCATATGAACTTTCATCATGGATTTAATGTATGCACCAATGCATTGTTGAAACTTAACATTGCATAAGAGATGATATTATCCTTTCTTTTTTTTCATTTGAAAATAATACAAAAAATATCATTAATGATTTATCAAAGTATATATGTTGAATCTCATAACGTATGGAGCCTCCACGATCACATATTGCATTGGATTGTGGGAAATATACTTCACAATACAAATAAAATAAATTCACAATCTAATTTTTACCATTAAATACTATTCCCTAACTATCATAATTTTTTATTTTATTAATGAAGACCAACACAAAATATAATAATATTTTATTAACAAAACATCTGCAAACACAAACATGCCCTGCCCATTACTTGAGCTAAACTCTTTATTATATATATATATATATATATATATATATATATATATATATAATAATTTTTTTCCTCTTCTTTTGTTTCTTATGTTTTGGGATTTCTAAAGGTCATATTTATAAGCAATTAAGTTTTTAAAACAAATTATTATATTTATTATTAAAAAATATTTAAAATATAAATTAATTTAACTTTACCAAAAAAATCTCGTATTTGATAAATACAGGTTTACTATGAGCAACTATATTCATTATCTCAATCTTAAGCTTCTAATAACGCTCGTTATCATGATCTCTAATACAATATATAATATAATAATGTTATATGCAATGTGAAACTAATTTATTTATTTATTGGTTATAGTTTGGTTGTTTTATGATTTGGAGTTTTTTTGGCATATTTTTGGTCAAATTTATTCAAAATTTGACAAGGATGTGTTAGGATCATGAGTTTGATATGAACTTTGTTGAATCCATTTATTCATTTAAAACTACATTTTAAATAACAAGAATTCAAAATCTGTTGAAAATTTATTTCACTAAATTATTAAGAAAAATTTTAAAACCTAAAATAATTAGAAGATAACCTTTACCATTAAAAATAAGAAGAAAATCATAACAAGCATGCTAGCATTGAAATTATAAAAAAATTGCATTTGAAATGAAATAAAATTTAAAACCTAAATTATGCTTATCTATGGTTTTCTTCGTGGTTCTCTATGGTTATCAATGGTTTTCTTGGTATTTTTTGTGGTTTTTGTATAGTGGGTTTTCATTTAAAATTATTATTATTTTTTTATTTGTAAGAAAAATTAATTGAAATAAGTAAAAAATGACAGAAATCCTACCTTGGCTTCCAAACGACAGTTGTGTCGAGCTTCTGGTACATCGATGGTGTCGCTAGGTGGTTAGATCGAGCTCCTCCATAGTTAGTTGAGCTTCAAAACTCTCGGCCGAGCCACAATTTCCTTTGTGGTGTATGAAAAATGGCTTGCACAAACCGCAAATGGGTCTTTGATTGAAAAATAGAAGATTGATCGAGCCATATAACTCAATCAAGCTATAGGCTCAATCGAGCAATAAGGATTGATTGAGCTATAGGGCTCAATTGAGCCACTTTTTTACATTCTGCATCCAAGTTTCATTGGTGAGAAATTTCAAAAAATATGCTTGATCGAGCCCTTAGCTCGATCGAACTCCTAGATAACCTCAAGTTACATAAAATCTCGATCGAGGGTTTTTTTTAATGTTTGATTGAGCAATATTTAAGACCTCAACTAAATTGATCAAGAGCTAAAATATTTCTTGATTGAATGCCTAAAAAGGGCTTAATTGAGTTCTTTTTCTTCACCCCAAAGTGTCCTTACTTGCCAAAAATCATAACCCAATTTAATGCATAGACCTTCTTCATAACCAAGATCAAAGCTAATAAACCTTAAGTAAGATGGGGTTCGAACTGAATTTTTCGATACAAATGACAAACCAAAGGATGGAAAGCTTTGGTTTCCACAAAGGGGAGATTAAAAGTCCCCTCCTTTCACATCAATGGTGGTAGCATAGGCAAAGATCTATAGACCAGATGAAACCTTAACATTGTATGTAGCATCTACCGCCAACTATCTAAAAGGACTATTGGAATTAAAAGACTTATTATAACCTAGGGCCCTAACTGAGACATAAATTGTTGTACCACAAAAATAAAGGCTAGATCCCATAAGGGAAACCTTTGTAAGTGTTGTTGGAGAAGATCTCACATCCTTCACATTGGGTGAGATAAACTTCTATTCCTCAGAAAATGATTCTTACTAATCAACGAGCTGGAGCTCCTCATCATCAACGATGTGTCTCTAATAAGACACCATATATAGTTCCATTGTAGCCTTAGGGTTCCAAACTGCAATCACAAACCTTGTGAACATCCAACCCAACCTTTAACTCAGCCAAATTACATAAAAGTTAAATAAAATAAAATAAATAATTATTAGCAATTAAACCAGCCTAGATCCATCTTAACTTTAGATCTGTCAAGTGCCGAGAGGGATTAAATATCTCGAGGTGCAAATCCTTCCTCAAGTTTTGCACGTTAAGAGATTTGATCCCTCTCGTCGCTTGATATATTTGGAGTTAAGATGGATCTAGGATGGTATATAATATGTACCAAACATTATAAAACATTAAAGAAATTTTAGAAAAAAATTAAATTTAAGAACATAAACAATAACAATAATATTCTAATTACACCATATTTGTGTATGATGTCGCTTTTTTGTGGGACAAAAGACCCATCTCCAAAGAACAATTTAACTACTAATGTCTACATATGTGTAAACACTATACTCATATAAATTTAAACTTATAATATATATATATATATATATATATATATATATATATATTATTAAAAAAAAAAAAATGGGGGGTGGGGGGAATTTCAAATACCTACCCCGACCTCCCCAATTTTAAAGCAACGAAGAATTTTACATCTAACTCATCCTGATTAAAATAATTGTCATAGATTTTATCAAGCCAAAATTGATTTGAATAAACATTTAGTAACTACAATTCAAATTCATTAGTTAAATAATAAATATTTAATATCAAATTCAAACTACATTCCGAGGATGGACAGAGTTAATGCTCCACATGCGTTTATAAATTATAATCCCTCCCCCAACTTATCAAAATATTTATACGGAATAAAAGACTATGACTAGGAAAAATACCAATTTGACATGCATTTTTAAATGTGTTTTAAATTGATTTCCTTGCCTAGTTATTGCTTTATGTTGTTTTCTTTCAAGATTTTTGTTCAGCTTGTGTGCTTTTCTAAGCTTTTCAATGATGTCTTATTTTCCAGATTATGTACAGTTTATGGGGACTCGGGAGTCCTAGCAAAACTTTCAAACAACGATAGCTGACCATCACCATATTTTAAAAGGCCCATCGCTACCTGCTTCGATTGGGCATTCTTGATCTCTCTTGCGCATGCAACTTTTCCATTTTAATGTTATGTTTTTTTGTGCATCTACTTCTGCAACTTCCTCTCCTTTTCTCCCGGGAAAAAAACGTAATTTTCATTAATAAATTAAGAAAATTACATGTTGAATCTCGAGCATGTATGAGATGTGTTCACTTGAAGTAAAAAATAGACAATGTTCAGATACACTATTTACATATATTAGCCTAGAAATACAATAATTTACCCAAAAAAACAGTAATAAACCATATAGTCCATTATGAGTCCAAAGAATAAATGTAATTTCAAAAAGAAAAAAATAAATTATCATGAAGTTCATTTCGAGAGGTTTCCATCCACATCGATGAATGGACGATGAAAGAACTGGTAGAATTCCCCATCCCTGAATTCCTGAATCAAACACTGTCCTCTAATCAGTTGTGCGACCTATTTGGATAGAAGATCAATGACTTCATTCCTTTCCCTGTATATGTGAGAGCATACAATAAAATCAAATTGTGATTTTAAGGAGAGCGAATCCTCTAGTAAATCCCTGAGTGTGTGCAAGTGACAATGATATTTAGCATTTATCCAATTTATGACAAGCTGTGAGTCCCCAAAAATCTAAATCCTGTGGTAGTTTTGTTCCAGAGCAAAATGGAGAAGGTATCTCAAGTTGTTTAACTCCGCAAAGTTGTTTGTACCCCTCCCAAGACCCACCTTGATTTTGTAACAAAGTGAAGCATTTACATGGAGAACAACACCCCCACCACAACCCACCGCTTGCGTCGAGCCATTAAAGTAAACCCAGGGGATACTTGTGTCAACAACTTCAGGAGAGACGACCCTGTTGCTGTGGCGGACAGAATCCTCGAATTAGGTTTTAAATGGAAAGAATGTGGTTGCATGTGACGGACATATGGATTAGGGGCTCATGAAAGATAAGGTGCTTCCTGTTCAGTGAGATTGTTAGGTCCCTATACTACTAGTGTAACCCATTATTGTTATTAGTACAACCCCCTTATTATAGTTTTGTGCCCATGTAGTCCCCATATTGTTATTATTGTGCGCTTACATTATTATTGTTATGTCAGCTCTGATTATATTATGACCCGTTAGACTCCTATATATAGAAATGAGGTCTTGTCATTTGTATCATCGAAGAATTGTTCATTTTTTTCATGTAAAGGAGGTTTCCACCTCGAAGAGGCTTATTTCTAAGGCGTTGATCCATATTTTCTATCTTTTTGTGAGCTGGTTTCATAAAATTTGGTATTAGAGCTTTGGATTCTAGGGTTTCACTGCTCCAAATAGGCCATCGTGGCATTTTCGCTATAATGTTTTCGCTGCAAAGTTTTATAAGATAAACCAAAAACACATTTGAGAAGAGATCGGTCTGAACCTTGGGTCCAAATTTCCAATCTTGTCTCGCTACATTTTCGGACATATGATCTGAGGAAGTTAGGGTTTTTGCAAACTCCATAATTTCAGCTCAAACAGGTCATCGTGGAATGTTCGCTATAATATTTTTTCTACGAACGTTTAGACTCTGTAATTAAAACACATTTGAGCTGAAATCGTGGGGAAGCTTGGTTCCAAATCTTAGATCTTTTCTTGCTATATTTTCAGAGATATAATCTTAGGAAGTTAGGGTTTTTGCAGACTCCCAAATTACATTCCAAACGGGTGACCTCAGGAAATCCGTCATAACTTTCTCTTTGAGAAACAAATTGAAATTTCATAAGAAGTTATAGAAAGACGACAGACTTTAGTTCTTCTGGTCTGACTTGTGGAGTTAGAAAGAGGGCTCAGAGCGCTACTGCAGGAGACAATTTCAAAACTTGGAGATCTGAAATTACCTAGCTACATTCGTTTCAAGATCATCTCCTAAAATCAAGAAAAGGTGATATGAGGAAGTTTGATGGCATGGATCTAGTAAATTGGATGCTACAGATGGAGTAATATTTTGATTTACATGAGGTTCAACTGTTACAAAAGGTACATATTGCATCTCTATATTTAGAACCAAATCAATTTTTAAGGTATAAAGGGCTTTGTTCTCGTAAAGCATTTTTCACTTGGTCAATTTTCACAGAAGAAATGATAGCACATTATGAGGATACAAAGAGTAACACCTTCTTTAGTCAATTGATAAATCTCGAACAAAAGGGGTAGAGCACATTGAGGAATTTCAAAATTTGAATATAAGGGTAAATGATATTCCAGAGAAGAAAAGGATTAATGTCTTCATAGGGACTTTAAAGGATAACATTCAACATGAGGTTCGTCTTTGGGAACCTGATTCTTGGAGAAGGCATTCAGGTTGGCAAGAAAAATTGAAAGCGAAATTATGGAAACAAGGAATCCCACCACTCATGAATATAATTATGGAAGTGTTTTTCCTCCTAGCCTTCCACAACCTACAAGGTTTACACAACAACAATTGGAAGAAAAAAGAAAAAAAGGGCTTTGTTACAAATGTGATAGCAAATACACTAAAGGCCATAAGTGTGCTGAGAAGAAATTATTTTACATAGATTATGAAGAGGAGGAAGAAAATGATCAAGAAACATCAAAAGAAGAGGATATACACCAGGAACCAACCCCAAAGAAAGAAGAAATGAGTCTGACCATATCTTGTAAAGCATTGGCAAGAATTACCATTCCTCAAACTCATAAGGTAGAAGGACACATCAAGAAGAAAAAGTTTCAAGAAGTGAAAGATCACATTGAGAAAGAAGAAATGAATCCGACCATATCTTGTAATTCATTGGCCAGAATTACCACTCCTCAGACTATCAAGATAGAAGGACATATCAATAACAAAAATGTTCAAGAAGTGAAAGATCACATCGAGCGTCAAGAAATGAATCCAACCATATCTTGTAATGCATTGGAAGAAATTATGACTACTCAAACTCTCAAGGTAGAAGGACATATAAAGAAGAAAAAGATTCAAGTAGTGAAATATCACATCGAACATCAACAACAAGTTCTCCAACTTTTAAAGGATAATGCCACTTTGGTGCAGAATCGAATGAAACAACGGGTAGATCAACATTGCAGTGAAAGAAGTTTTGATGTAGGCGATTGGGTATTTTTACGGCTACATCTCAAGCAAGCTATTTATGAGAAGGTAATGTTGGCAATACTACATGGAGTTAAGAAATGGCGACCTTACCTAATGAGAAGACACTTCATGGTAAAAATGGATCATGATAGTCTTAAATATTTTTTAGAACAAATATTATCTTTAGAAGAACAGAAAATATGGGTCACAAATATGTTGGGTTATGAATTTCAAATCATTTACAAAAGAGGGAAGCAAAATGTTGTTGCAGATGCACTCTCAGGAAAGGATGAGGATGTGGAAGCATTGTTTTGTGCTATTTCTATTATCCAACCAGATTGGATAAACAAAGCAAGGGATGAATGGAAGAAGGACAAAGAAGTGTGGCCACTAATTCAAAACTTGCAGAAGATCCCAATTCAAACAATATTGCCAGAGCTTGACGAGGAAGGAAAAATCATATTGGAACCTGGAGCAGTCACAGAAACAAGAACCCGACATTTATGAAATCGATCAATTTCAGATTATCTCATCAAGTCGAAGAACTTACTTGCTAAAGATTCCACATGGAAGGACAAGAATTTTATATAGAATCATCAAGAACTACTCAAGCGTTGAGGACAACACATTTTGAAGGAGAGGGGCATGTTAGTTCCCTATACCACTAATGTAACCCCTTATTGTTATTAGTACAACCCCCTTATTATATTGTTGTGCCCATGTAGTCCCCATATTGTTATTATTGTGCCCCATAGAAGCCCACTATTGTTATTATTGTGCCCTTACATTATTATTGTTATGTCGGCTCTGATTATATTATGACCCCTTAGACTCCTATATACAGAAAGGAGGTATTGTCATTTGTATCATTGAAGAATTGTTCATTTGTGTAATGTAAAGGTGGTTTCCCCCTAGAAGAGGCTTATTTCTAAGACATTGATCTATCTTTTCTATCTTTTTGTGAGATGGTTTCATAACAAAGATTCCCCAGCAAACGATCAGAGGAAGATTCCTAGCTTTTTGGGAGACAACATCAATCCACCAACGAAGCTAGACTTCTTCAATATTTTGTCCATCCTATTTTTTATCTACGTTGAGAGATAATGTGATGAAACACCAAACCTCGACAGAAACCAGGCAGTGGAGAAATAAGTGATCTGAATCCTCTTCTTCAGATTTACAAACACAACATCGGGAGGGACCCTGGAAGGTACGGTTTCTTAAATTTACTTTTGTAGGGACCTTGTTTGAGAGGATGCACCACATGAATAGCTCAGTCTTGTGTGTGGATTTAATTTTACATAAGAGACGCCATCACCAGCATCCCATACCCATAACACATTCCTCCATGATGGTAGCAAAATCATCTTTTGGAGTGTACCGTCCATGAGGTGTATAGGCCCAGATGAGCTCATCCTCTCGGTCAAATATTCTAATGTTGTCTTCCTCTAGAGCCTGAATGAAACTATGCCAGACCCTACGCCATCTTTCAAAATACCCATGGTCCCAAAATCCATCCAATACTACCTAGGCTGGTCAGGGCACCCAACCTCCAAAATGTGTGCAATCTGGGTGAAGCCTACCAGTGAAAGGTCAAGGCGCATTTCCCATGGGAGAATATGTGCATTCCCACATCCAGCCCATGCATCCATGCCAATTCTTACCTACTCGCCATTGTCTATCTGTCAGGCCAATCCATCCTTGATAATGCTTAGGGATTGGGTGATGGCTTTCCAAATGATCGAGGCACCTGAAAAAAGTTGACAGGGTCTTTAGATTCAATCAATAACAGATAAAGGTTGGATGTACTTATTATAAACCACCTCCTTCTAGAGACTCTCATAATTGATGATTTTCCAACCCATCTTTTCCGCTAGGGCTTTAGCAAAAACCTGGGGTTCCTTTAGACCCCAACCACCCCACTTCTTTGGTTTTGCAATCCTGTCCCAGCGAACCCAAGCAAAGGTACGCCCAAAATTTTGACCCCTCCAAAGGAAGCGATAGCAAATCTGTTGAATCTTGTTGAGAATACCCTTTGGGATCCAGGAAAGGGGCATCCAATATACTGGGATGGCTTCCAGCACTGATTTTATCAGAGTGAGCCTACCTGCTCTAGAGAGCCATCTTTGCTGCCAAATGTTTATGTGACTTTCAATTTTTGCAATAAGCCACGAACTGTTAGCTATACGGTAACCATTCAATTTCAACCTGAATCCAAGATATTTGAGACTAGAATCCAGCTCTTTCCTGATGAAATCGAATTGATGTGTAGCATACCTTTTCTCATTTTGTAGGCATGAATTGAAAATGATGGTAGATTTGTCATAATTTGGCTCCATACCTGTCGCTTTACAAAATAGTGATAAAATGATCTTGAAACAAGAGGAGTCATGGTATGGACCATTTAAGAAAATTAGTACGTCAACTAAAAACAATAGATGTGAGAGAGTGTTCATGTATGAAATCAAGACCCCTCCCAGCGCTCCCGTTGAGTGAGAATTTTTTTAACAATCTACTTAAACCTTCCATGATCAATAGAAAAATAAAAGGAGAAAGAGGGCATCCCTGTCTCAGCCCACGTTCTACATGGAAGAAACCAGAAGCAACCACATTTATGAGAATAATAAAGGAGGCAGAGGTGAAACAACACATGATCCAGTTTATGAAAAGATGTGGGAAGTTGATATGGGTGAGAATGAGTTGTAGGTAGGTCCAACTCGCACGGTCAAAATCTTTTGAGAGGTCAATATTGAGGATAATAGCCTTTTGGAGAGAGATTTGATCGAGTGAAGGCCTTCCTGAGAGGTTCCAATGGCTTCATGGATCTAACGGTGATTGAGGAAGGAAAAATACTCCTTGGAGATGATCTTGGATAGGATAGGATTTACACGCAAAGCAATAATTTTTTAAATGAGCTTGTAAATAAAATTACAGAGGGAGATGGGATGGAAATTGTCAAAGGAAAGGGGCTTGTCGACTTTAGGGATGAGGGCCAGGAAAGTAGAGTTGAAGCCTTCATAAATCCTACCAGAAGTTCTGCATTCTTCGATGGCCAAAAGAAGATCCGACCCAAAGAGCTCAAGCAAAAACATGTAGAATTCCATGGACTAGCTATCCAGCCCTGGGCTCTTATCCTTGCTTAAACATTTCATAGTAGCTTCCAATTCCCCCATTGTAACTAACATGTTTAGAACCTCCCCTTCTTCCTGCTCAACAAATCTAGGGAGAATATGAGTGATGGACATCCCCCTCGGAGCTTTGTAAGTGTTTGAGAAATGTCGCATTCCCATGTCAGCAAGTTGATTGAAGGAACTGGCCTCCCTGCCTGATTGGTCTCTCAGCTCCCAGATGGTATTTATAGATTTCCTTCCCCTGGAATAATGCTAAAAAAAATTGTATTTTCATCACCTCCCTTTATACAGGTCGCTCTTCTTTTCAAGCGAAAAGTCTCCTCTTTTTGTCGTAAAATCCTGATATTCTCTCTCTTCAATTGGATTAATTGGTCCTTTGAGTTAGAGGAAGCATAACTGGACCGCCCGGTTTCTCCCAACTATTTAAGAACCCTTTCAATCCTTTTTAGCTCATCTTTTTTCTATTTGTTCCTAGCCCAGCTGATGGTTTTCGATTTTAAACGGGAGAGTTTATTAGCAATAAGAACTGTTGGCGAGAGATGAATGCCCGGGCTGATGTGATCCTAGTTTTCTTTGACAATCTCATGGAAATCGAATTCAACAAACCATGTCACATTGAACCTGAAAGGCGAATGGGGTTTATGGTTGGATTCCCATATCTCCAAGAAAATTAGGGAATGGTCTAAGTAACCCCCCGATCCCACCCATTGTCGAATATGGTCCATCCAGGCAAGCAGGGGAGCTCTAATGAGGAAATGATCCAGCCTTCTAGCCAAGGCATCCATCCCAGTCTTGCAATTCCTCCAAGTCAGCATGATTCTTGTCGTGTCAATGTTTAGAAGGTTATGATTGTCCAACAACCCTTCAAAGAAACCAATTAAGTTGTCCATCTGGGCCCTATTTCCCCAAGATTCCGTTAGCCCAAGTGAGAAGTTAAGATCTCCTCCAATAACAAAATTTTCAGATTGCATGAAATCAGCTTGCAAAAGATTTTTGCCAAGAAATCTCTCTGTTATGGAAAGGCCCATATATGTTTATGATCCTTATGGGGATGTTGATGTCTGACGAGGTGACATCTGCCCCCAGGAAACCCTCTCCACCCCATGCATTTTCCAATCTTATTGATCTATTGTTAAACCCTAGTGCACAAACACCTGATCTCCCTCGCACATCCAGAAAGAAGAAATTCCAATCCAGAAGAAAATTCTTGAGAACCTTATTGATATGGTTCCTATCTCCTAGTGTTTCTTGTAGAAAAATAACGTCCAATCTCTCCGACTTGTACAATCTTTGAAGCGCCAATTTTTTAACCGTGATGGACAGACCCCTGCAGTTGAAAGAAAGACACTTCATGGGGTAACCTTTGCAGGGTTCCCCTTTGCTCTAAGGACCTAATCGATGGGGTTTGGATGCCCGAAGCCACTTCAATGATAGCCCTCCTAATGGCTTTGGATAAATGAGATTGTCTGCCCCTGGGGGATTTCAAAGGGAAGGATGGGTGAGGATCCACCTCCAGGCCAAAGGAAGGGGGCAAGGAAGAGGGCAAAGAATGCAGGTTGTACCAGTGAGTGGCACAGGAGGTGGGACTATCCCTTGAATCCAAAGAATGGAAAGCCTTATCAATGCCTTGGGGGGTATAGAGGGAAGGAGAAGGAGCAGATGCCATAAGATAGATAATGGGACACAGTTTACAGACCCCAGAACCCAGACTTGAAAAACATGTAAATGAAGATGCAACAGAAAACATATAATCATTTGAAAACAGAGGAGAGGGAGGAATTGTACCTGACAACATAAGAGAGTCTCTAGAGCATGATCTAGTGACCAGCACTGAAGAGGTCCCGAAGACCATCCTAGGGAGCGCCCCCCTAACAACACCCTGGTGATGCACTGCTGCATCAGGAAGAGTCGCCTAAGATGATACCTCCATCTCAACCATTTGGGTGCTCGCTAATACAAAGGTTCTCGGGGGGCTTGACCTTCTACTA
Organism: Pinus tabuliformis; assembly: GCA_031772625.1. NCBI lineage: Eukaryota > Viridiplantae > Streptophyta > Pinopsida > Pinales > Pinaceae > Pinus > Pinus tabuliformis. The sequence continues at coordinate 1,650,476,348 of CM062816.1, forward strand.
ATTACCAGGGGGGGATATTTGAATAGATGGCTAACCTCATGACAACACCTGCATCTGAACAGGATACCCTCATAGTCCAAATTCTTCCATCTGATAATATCACCCATTTGAAAGTGGTAGCTCTCCACTAATCCTTCTCAGGTATCAAAATGCACAAGAACCTTGGCCATTTCCAGGTAGTCAGAGTCCTGGTATGATCTGTCATGATCAAGGTAGACTCCCAAATCATCTCCAATACACCTGAAAATGTCCTCCGTCCATTACTAAAGCGGGAGTCCAGGGAGGCATAGCCGTATCAGCCCAACCCCCAAATTTTCCTCTTACAGTTCAAACAGGGGCATCCAACATTTAAGCAGTACTAGAGTCATCTCTATGTGCCAATATTGCATCAACACCAAATCAACCAGCTCTAGCAAGGGAAAAGTAAGTGAAAATCAGCACGGAGACATGGTTATTACTGTTGGAAGTTGCTCCATTACATTTCCCCAAACCTCTACTATCCAATTTTTTAAACGCCTCGGGGAGTAGTTCCTGCCACAGACCCTGCCCACCAGCACCGTGCTTTCTGTCAATGTTGCTTGCTCCATGCCTATGCTAGCCCCAAAAACCAGCAGCCTACCATGTTCCCTTGTCTTCGATGTCTTTGACTTCTTTCCCACCCTAGGGCCAGAGTGTTGGCCTGCACTTTGCTGAGGACCTTCCACCTGTGGGTTCTCATCCGAGTCAGAAGCCCTTATGTCTTCCGGCTCTGAATCCCTTCCCGAAATGCCATAAAAAAACCCCAAGGGGTGTGTATTGTAGGTAGAAACCGAATTTGGAAAATCTTTTGTACAAGTCTCAGAATCTCTATAGAGTTTGTTCGAGGGGTCCTGAAGGCCCAGAACCGTTCCACTTGTCCCTGCAATTGAAACCCCCGTACTTCCCAGAATCGCCTCGACTCTCTACTGATGTATTACCTAGGTCCATAGGTCTGAAGGCGACATAATACAAAGGAAAGGCGAGTCAAATCCTTCACCTAGGTTTAATAGCCCCTTTGTCACTGCTTCTCCTGGTTGAGAAATACCCAAACCCTGCAAAGTCACCTCAATGTCATCCATTATTGATGGGAGAACGAACACTTGTGCTTCTGGTCAAGGAGGGGTTTCCAGTTTGTGCCCAGGATGCGACATGGGATTACCTTCCACCTAGATGTCTAATGGGTTCAAGTTGTCTAAAGAATAATCAATTAATTCCTCTTCCATACATAAATAAAGAACTAAAACAAAACACCATTAAGAAGCTCGGGGTAGTTCCAAAAAGACCAGGTAACAACACCCACTATAGTTGACTCTTGTTTAATATTGTGAAACCTTGAGACCACCGCTAGTAAACTGGTCGAAACTGCCATGGATAAATAACTCGAAGACCCCAAGAAATAAAAAGGGTTTTTCAAACCGCAACCAATCGAAACCGGGAGGGTTGTGGAAACTGACAGAGTAGATGTCAGGTTAAGCCAAACCACCAACTAGCACCTTATAATAATCCCCATGAAAGCACGAGGAAGCAAGGGGTAACTCCTCGTGAAGCCTCCTTTGTTGTTGCATCCCTACAATGAAATCCTTTATGAAACCCTAGCCCTAGCTTCAAATCCATCTGCAATTTTCGAAAATCATCAAAGCCGCATTGCTTATTTCAAGCAACTTCCTCTCCTATTTCCATGATCATGGATATTTTGATTTTTTATATTTTAGATTCATATTTTTGACATATCTCCATCAGAAATACGAGCATATGCATTCAATTAATACCACCACCAACAACACTATCTAATTTTCTCTGGCATATGAGGTGATTTAAAATGCTACCAAGCAATGTGGTGAATTCAATTCTATTCACTTACAAGGAATAGTATGTTGCAGTTATACTATTTGAAAATGTCACTTAATAATTAAATTGTGTTTTATTTGAATTTGTTATTTATTTTTGTAGATATTGACATACTAGAAATTTCTGGGCAGGTTTACGTTGATTAGATAGATATATTCATTACACATATTTATTGAGCACATGTGGATTATATAGGAACATTGTACAAATTTCCAAAGATATATATATTTTTTGTGGAGACCAACTCAACTGGAAGACTTATCGATAATCATCAGCGCAATTTCCCCCGGAAACATGCACTGCACTGGATTCATTTGGAAAATTCACAATAAAAGTAAGGGTATCTATAAACACCCATTGTTAACATTTTTTAGATATGCTTATTTCTTTTATAGAACACCCTTAAGTTCAAGCCTTGTAACGAATGGGGTTATTGCACCCACCAAAGTTGAACTCGTTGTTAGTCAAATATACTGAATATTAGGTTCGATGGCTCAATGAAAAATTTGTTGATTCAACATCATCCCATCTTCATATAACTGGCACCAAGGGAAAAAAAATAAATTAAAAATGAATTGGAGACATTAATTATCACCCAAATTAACCCTCACGACATATGCATCTTAAGATCAAGTTATTTCAAGTAATTCATAACAAGAAAGCCACCCCAAGCCCAAACACGATAAAGGCACTTGGCCTATTTTCAAACCCCCAACTAGGAGATCATTTGATGACCAAGAAAACAACTAAAACCCTAGGTGCGACATAAATTAACAAATTCAATTTAAGTGAAAATAAACTTCATTCCCATATCCAATTTCAACCAACCCTTATTGCTCATTTATTTATATAGTTTGATAATTTGGTTATAACATGTTCCACTACCATGAACATGGTCATTTTTGAAAATTTTCAAGTGACCCAAATTAAATGGGAAAACTCACTTGTCAATACTCATATAATACCAACATCTAAATGATTCAAACCATTACCAAACTTCTAAGTCAGTTTCATCCACTAGACGTATTAGTTCAACTTGATAGGAGCTAAGATTCCTTGCACATTCTCGCCATGAACTTGAAAAGAGTTTAGGTTCTAACCCCATCCACTAATTGAATCCTAGGAAAACCTAAATCCTAAATCCTAATAATTAGAATAGGGAGAGCTAGTTTTTAATCCCTCCAACCAATTTTATCAAGAGCCTCCTCATAACCCTCGAATAATGACCATGAGGCCTTGCAAACATTTACAAGTGCAGGAAATCCTCCTAGTTTACAATGGACAATTCATAATGTGACACTAGGGTAACAAATATCTATTTAATAATCAAACACTACAGATCGGTCACGCATAGGGTCAACTAAATCTTTTATTATATTAATTTAGATAAACTTTGTGGGAGACCTCTAAAATATTATATAAAATTATAAACATAGTTTAGGGCATTTATTTTTCATTACATCATTATATTTCACTATACAGGGTTGGTCAAAGTTGGGATTCAGATGTCAAGGTTATAAGAAACCCCATATAGACCTCATTTTCATAATTCTTCATTAATTCTTTGTAGCTCTCTTAGTTTATTTATCCTTGTATCATCTTTAGAAAGGATATACAATGACCCTATGCTAAATTCTATGCTCTCATGAAAATTTCCTCATTGTTTTTAGCAATTTTATGAATGTTATACCTTTCACTACTATTAAGATTAATCCATTTTTGAAATATTGGATCAAAATTAATATTATTTATAAGTGTGGATAGAAGCTTAAAAACAGAATCATGAATGGCTTTAGAAGCAAAGAAGAAAAAACAAAAGGTAAATTTCATTCTGAAAACTTCATAGGATGCAATGTCCTATAACAAAATGGCATATTACTTGTATCTCTTGATTATAACAAGAAATATATGCTTGTGAATTGTATATTATATTTTCGTTCCTGTGATAACCTATCTAGCAGTCATTGGTGATCTAAATTTGCAGATCTAAGCTCGCATCATCTGCACTAGGTATAACTTCATTGATCCAAGGAACAAGTTTCCAATCACATGGAATTCAAAAATCATTAAGAATTTCAAGATGAAAAGGTGTTCACATTATAATGCAGTGTGCGCTATGAAAAAACAAAATAATTAAAAAATAATTTTACTATTTGAAAAGAATGTTGACAATAATGAAATCATTGGGAAAAAAAGATGCTTACATTTCACATTCACATTAATACTATTCTAACCATGATTTCCTTGTGCTTTCATTTATATATTCTATTAGTTGTACATTATGAAAAATATGTGCAAGATTCTATGATATGCATTTGGCACTACAATAATGGAATAAGAATAAACTACTCTAAACTGCTACTTATACCTATTGAGATGAAAACTTTATACATGACTATTGTGGATAGATCCAAGCTAATTGAAATTAGAAGTTAACATGTTTACAACTATGATGGAGAATAATTAAAATGTTTATTACTGCCATAATAGCAATGAACTTTAGGTCATAGCCTTCTAGAAAGCTACAAAAATAACATTGAAGTTAATCCTTCAAATCATTAGCTTCTAAAAAGATACAATAACCAAATATAGATGGAAATGTTGGTAAACCAATTCTTCCTCAAGTGATGAGAAAAACCAAAAATATTGAGAAATGTACATGGATTTAAGCAAATAAAAGCATCAATAGTGGCTGAACACTTGGCCCAATGGCCTTAAGACTTATTAGGATCAGGTGAAAATCCTATGTGAAAGTGGCTCAATTAATAAAATTTGTATGGTTCTAACACTCCAAATATGATATTGTAGTAGTAGAAGTGACCACTCATCCATTGGACATAAGATATCCTCGTTGAAAAGACACCTGTACTTTCTTACAGGGTAGTAGCAACTTCAATGTTATCAACTTTCCCGCAAAGGGTAGCCTTTATGTTGCCAATAATGCAATTTGCTTTAGAGACTTTGAAGACACCACTCCCACATGGTACCAACTCTGAATGAAATATCCAAATATTGGATAATGAATCCAAGGTGAATAGAATACCAACCTATAGGGATCCATTTGGAAGGGAATCCACCCCTACTAAACAAAAAATTAGTCTTATCGGCACTAACCACAACGCTTGAGGCAGAACAAAAAGTGTGCAAGAAATATCGAGCCCCATAAACTAATTCCTACTCCACTCTCCCCAATAGGATAGAATTACCAGTAATTCTTTTATTAACAATCTCTGAACCATGTAGAAGAAGAATATCATAGACATACATAAATGAAGCAAGATGACTAGTGAAAAGTGACATTTCTTCTATATGTATGTGGAAAATTTGGTGCAAAGATGATTTGAATTTTGATTGGAGGTAGGATTGTAGGTATTGAATCAATCATTATTCAATCATGGATATATTAAGAAAACCATCTGTGTCACGCCCCCGTAGTCATAATACTTGATAACGTTAATCTCATCCATGGCCTCCTCCATGCGATGATGTGCACTACAGTACCTTCAACACCACAAATATCTAATGGTTGGATTGATGGAAGATTTAGATTTAATGTCATCTAGATACCTTTTTCTAGCCTCAGTTTTGTTGGGCAGATGAGTATTATACAGATAGGGTGTCACAATTTTCATATATATATATATATATATATATATATATATATATATATATATATATATTCATTTTAGAGGTCAGATCAGCTGGATCAATCATCAATCATCATCAGAAGAACCTTCCATGGAAATATTCCAAGCCCTACACTAGATTCATTTGGAAAATGAACCCTAAGGGTAATGGTATCCAGGAAGTTAATATTACTTTCTAGTTTATATTACATATTACAGAGATCTATTTCCATATTTATTACAAGGATTTTATTGAGTAGGATACATTTTTGAAACATTATTATTTCTTCTTCCATATGTACTATATACCTAAGAATATAAATCACTATTGTCTTTTGCAACCTCTGGTATGTCTTTCAATATTCTCCATCTGATATGCTCTTTCTGCTCTCTGCATCCAATGGTATCTTTTGTCTAGGTTACAAGTGTAGGTTAAATTTTTGGTGCATCAACAATTTTTACACAACCATCTGTTGCATTCTTGGCATTTCATTCCAACTTCCTTTTATTTCTCTATTAACCCCCTATTTTCAGTTGAACCGACCTTATCGATTAATGAATTTATAGGGATTATGGACTTAATATTGTAAGTCTGAAGTAGGCGTATAGTACCAAATTTCCTAGGATCTTCGTCAAGGTCAATGGTAAAAATAGAATGCTCTTGGGCTTGATATCTATGTTGCTAATTCAATTCTACACATCTCTAATGGATGGATGGATGGATGTAAGATTTAGAATCAATATCTTTTAGGTGCCTTTTACTGGCTTGTACTTTTCTAGATGACAAGTTTTTGTTTTTCGCAACTTTTGGATTTTAACGTCCAACCTTAGTTAACATGGTCCTATTGAGGAACATAATACAATGCCAATTCTATTGTTCAAAGAAATCATAGGAGGGAGGATAGAGTCTATCTTTTTGCAATATTTTGAGATTTACATTTCTAATTGCCTCGATTTTAATTATGTCCATTAAATTGATTGCAATGCTCTGAAACTTGAGTTTCCCTTCTACAATTCTACCTCTATGTCCATATGTATTTTCCACATATTTCATTATGTGCCATACAAAATGTTCAAATAAGAATGAGCATAGAATAGTTCAAATATTTTTGAATCCTTGTGGCTCTAATAGAAAGAAGCTTCCATATAGGTTATTTTTCTCTTTGTCTACCTTCATTGACAACTACTATCAATGTAGAATTTATGTTCAAATTATGTTCAAACATGTGGAAGTATTTTCTCGATACCCATTGTCAACACCTATTAGCCTGAGGTTAGGGTAGGCTGTATTTTATATGTAGTGTTCAAGGGATATTATTGGAATGTCCTCAATAAGTCTTTGGCCATCACATAGGTATTTTATCTAAACACTCATTTCTCAAGTGAAGTTTGGTAAACCTTTTTGCATTGTTGATTTTTATGCATAATGTTGGAGGTAGCTACTGCATATGGATTTCTCCATTATTGACATTGAATTGGATTTCTACATTAACTTGCGATTTAGGCAACATTTATAACATACTTCCACTTACAGTGACAGGGGAACCTAGTAAAATCAAGCTCTATAAGGTATGAAGCTCAGTTCCCATATTTTTTTACATGGGTCCTTGGGATTGGGATATATGGTACAAATGATAAAATTGGTGTAATAGTAAAAATAAAATTTGTGAGCACACATCAAGTATCAAAGTTCTGCTAATAATTCATTGGAACACCATTTTCTTCATCACCCTGTGAGATATTTCATGATACTAATTAATAAAAAAATTATTCAGATTGAAAGAATATTGATATCTAGTCAAAATTAAATGATTGATTGTTGGCTCCCAGGAACAAACTATGGAAATAATGTATATCACTATTCAATGACTGGTAGCGTTAGCTCTCTATAATTTCCCTAGGTTGAGGAGAGAAAATCAGAGGTAACAACAAAACCACTTGTAAGCTAGAATCTAGCCCTTCTAGCTTTAGAGAGGGTTATCTCTATCTGGAATGTTCAATTACTCAGATTTTAGGCTAGGTATGGTGCTCATTAGGGTATAAATTTTCAAATATTTGCTGATAGGAAAGGAGACAGATCCATTGGGCATGGAGTCATGTCTACCTGATTGTGTTTCCAATGATAAAATGAAGAGAAAGAGGACCTTCCACAGGGGAAAGGTAGGTCGTCTCTTTGGAGTTTTTCAATCTAAATTCATTGTAGGAGGGTGAGTGGAATACAAACAGAAAATTAAAAACAGAGCATCAAACACCAAGATGAATTCTAACCTTCATTTTAGCATAAAACATAGATGTCTAACAATATGAAATAGAGCACTATTTGGAGTGAATTCTAAGTCAATATATTTGTTTAACTAAATAAGAGGATGAATTTCAAAGCATGATTGTTATAAAAGATAACTTACAAAGAAATAAATAACATCTCCAAAGCAAGCTAACACAAGAATCCCTATAAATTCCGCCTATGTCTTCATTCATTGTAAAATATATAAAAATAAGTGTAGTACACAATGTCCCTTCTCTTGAACCTGACCAACCAACCTTTTTCTTAATTACAATCACATCATAAATAGGCTAATACAAGTATGTTCCCACCTCTAGGAACCAAATTCCTCATTGGGATTTATGTTTCTAACTTATGCAATGAAAATAGATCTGGTTTATGAAAACTAGGGATTGTTTGACCAAATATTTCTCCCAACATATTACATCAAAGTTTCAGTCCCAAGAGAGACTATGAGACCTAGAATGCTTCATAATATTTACAATTATCATAAAAAGAAATTACAATATATTTTGACATGAAAAACGTAGTCAAAACGCTGATTATGTGAAAACCCAATGTCGACGGTGCACAACCTCCTAGTTTAGCAAAAATACAGTAGAGAAGCACAACGACTAATATTTTTTTGAATATGTCCTAAAAGATAAGCCTGATTGAGCTAATGTTTTTAAAGAAATTTAATATCATTATAACCCTTCTCCACAAAAAAATTGAGCCAAATCCAACTTGCAGATCTCAAGAAAATCCAAAGATGGATGAATATGATGATGGCTCATTTCTTGAAAACCATGAAGAATTTTGACTTGAAATTAAGTGAGATTATTCATCTCGCCCACATCCATCTACTATAAAAATTTCACGGAAAATAGATATAGGGTTTAAGAGATATGGTGAAAACATGATGACCATGATAAAGCATAGTGCTCCAAGATTATACTATCTTCGACCATCATATGGCATACTGAGGGTACTGGGATGGCATGGAATGGTCCATACAACATTTCAAACCCATAAGAAAAATTCTAGGCCAAACACAAACCTTCAAACCCCAAACCTTCTTCTTGCAGTAGAAGTGCAACGCACCTCCATCTTCATGACTTGACCAAACACTTGATCTTCCAACTGAGCAAAATGATTTGGAGCTAATCCAAATATTCAAAAAAAACTCTTACATGGAAAGTAGTTGAAAAAACCCTAATTCCTCATCAAAATTTGATGCTTTGGTAAAAGAACAATAGAGAAGCTCAACGAATCCATGGTTGATGTAGCTCTAGTCACTCCCTTAGTTGCTTGATGACTTTTACACATTTGAAATGGCGTGGAAATCATCAAATTGCACCTTAGAAACCTTATTTCATTATGCAAAGCTTCCATCTCTCAAACCTCCACCTAGAACCAAAAGCCTAACACCTCGCTTGCCTCCTTTGCGCAACGACCTCAAACGACCACACAATGAGCTTCTAATGGAAAAATGGAGAGTTAACAGGCATTATGTGAAGATAACCATGCAATTAACCTCACAAGGTGGATGAGAGAAGACTTGATGGGTGATAATTAAAATTTGAACTTGAATAACGTAACATTTGGTAAAAGTGCAACATTGTGATTCTGACCATCGTACTATTGTTGATGTCGTGACTAATCATGTTTTGACATTTTAAATGACTGAGGATACCTAAAAATTTGTGCCCATGATGAAAATTCATGGAAACATGATCTTTATCATGATTTCTTGATGTAACTTGACACTAGACCTACTTAACGCGACCTCTTGGGATATAAAAGGCCATTTTTGTGACCTTTGACACACTTTAACATATTTAAAATGAATAATAAAATTTTTATTCCAACCTAATACCTAAAGCTTGACCTTCCACAAGATCATACCCACACGTTTATACTTTTGACAAAATTTGAAAGACAATTTATTTTTGACGAATATGACTATAGGATACTAACATTGGCTCCAATTGGGATGTCATCCTCCCTGTGAGGTGCCAAGAACACCGTAGACCAAGTGCATAACCATAGGGGGATTATTGATTTCTTGACTCAGCACAAAGCTGACTCAAAACTGACTCATGACTTGTTACACGTTGAAAATTGGCAGAAACTCATCAAAATCTTAGGACCTTCTCATCTAGCTTCAAATTCTGGTGACAATTGCCTACATCTGCAAATTATGCTCTGAAATCTCTACAACTAAAACAAAACTAGAACTAAATTGTAACTTAATGCTAAAAAATACCTACTGCGTCAATCTGAAAACACATACTGAAAACTGAATTAATAATTTCTAAAAAATATGTTGATAGTTTTGAGCTTATTGGCCCCTATATCCTACTCTATCCAACTGATCAACCCAATCATGTAAAAGAATATCTCCAATATAGCCAATCAAATAAATGGCTACTTGATTACACTTTTGTTTGATTCTAGTTCTCAGACAAGAAGAAAAATCTAAGAGATGACCCAACAACATGAAATTTGAGCCCAAATTCAAAATTTCTCCATTTTGAGAAGCTAAATCCACTGACCAATTCCAAGAATATTGCACATTTCTCATTCTCTAATTTTTGCAACAGACTGGGCATATGATCTTCAAGGAGAATTACCTTTTCTTGATGCGAAAAAAGAAATGGATACTCTTCATTTTTGAATGTTGTAGGTTCTATGTAACAGAATTTATAATTTTGTTGGCTGTGAAGAGAAATTTTTTAACAATGAATAATCTTACCTGTGTCTTCTGTATTCTCATTATGAAACCCACAACCAACATCTAAAGAAAATACAACCTTTTTCTTGGTAAAATTTCCATTCATATCATCAACAAAGGAAAGCTTTGAATGCTCATGAAAAAATTAAAATGGAACAACTCCAGTATATGTCCGTGGAATTTCTGAAAATGACCCTTTCTGGCTTCAATAGGAAAATCATTTTGATTTTCAAATAAAATCAGAAAATCAGCTTCCTACTCATTATTTTTATCAAGCGTCGTTACACAAAAATATCGTCACCATGACTATCTGCAGTCAGTATAGGTCCATCAACACTTATATTGTCCTCCTAAGCAAGTCTCTGACCTCAACTCTTCAAGTCAAGCTTTGAAAATGAGAGAAAGACATTGAAAATCAATAAATCTCTGGTTCCGCACTTTCTCTCACTGTTACCTGCGGTCCCGCACCCCCTGTTCATAAAAACTGCGGATCTGCCCGCTCTGTCCCTAAAGGTGTGGGTGCGGACCCCTGTGAAAGTCAAAAAGGCGCAAGTTTATTATAAAAAACTCACTTTGGGTTAATTCTAGATGATTCTAGAAGGAATTTTGACATGGATTGTTTGCTTTGAGGTGGTTCATGCATCCCAAAAGAGAAGGAGCTAATCCCTTGATGAGAGGAGCTATCCCTCTGAAGGAGGTCTTTATCCCTTTGAAGGAGGACCTAGTAACTTCCCTCCATTGCACTATAAATACAGGCATTGGGGTGAGGACTAGAGAGGTTAGAAGCTGAACATTTTGAGGGTAAATGCTGGTGAAATTAAGACTTCCTAGTTAAGCTTGAGAGGAGAGATCACATACCTTTTTGGATTCATTGGGAAGAGAGTGAAACTTGTCAAAGTAGAGGAGACTTCTTGTTGGACCCTGGGAGGAGCTTGTACAACGTCAAGGCACAGGTTGTAAAGTTCTTCTTCTTTTGAATTAATACAATCAAACTCATTTTTCTCAACAATTATCTCATGTTATTTGTTTCATGGACTCCTTGACTTTCATGTTAAATATGCTTTATGATATTGGTTTTTCAGGTGCTATTTAATTTGTTTGCCTTGTTTGTGTTTGCAGATTCGCGACAAAGGAGCTCATTTGGATCGAAGAAGCGAGGGCATCCACAAACTTGCATTGGACCCAAGGTAGTCCCTAAAAACACTTGTTTTCCTTTGTTTATTAAAGCATATTTAGAGAAAGATAGTGTCTGGTTGGTTTGCTTGTCATTAGGTCTTCTTTAGATTCTAGGAAGGTCTATCTTGTCCGCAAGATCGACTCATTCCGTGTGACAAGCTCTATTAGTGCTTCAATGTTCTCTTGAACAAATAACTCAGGAAAAAATTGAGTTGATTCAACATTTGATAAACCATTGGTATCCCTTTCTACGTTCTCTACAATTTCTAAAGACTGTGAATTTTCTTTTTCATTCCCAAAGGTAAGAATATGAATCTGAATATTATGGCCTTGATCTATTTCATTTTCAACCAAGGAAGAAACAATTGTTTGCTAGAAATTCTTTTGATTATCATGGTAGATGACTTCTACATCTTCTTCCTAATGGTTAAAAGAGTTCTCATGAAAACCCTCTACAAACTCCATCCACAAATTGATCATCTTCATTAAAAATTTTGAAATACTGAATCAAATTTTTAAAATGTGTGCAACAGTCTTTGACCAACAACAAGGAAGGATGATATTCTTTATATCTCTCATAAAATACTATATGAAAATCTCTAAGAGAATACAAGCAAGAATTTGGCAAGCTTTCATACCATAATTGTGCATTTCCCTCCAAGGATACCATAAACATCTTCATCAAGCAGTCCTCATGAAATTCAACCTTAAATCTACATACACGCATTAACCAAATGAAGAGAAACATCATCTCCTACCTGATATTTGAATCTTGGCAAATAAGTTTTCCAATATACACAAGGCATGCAATTTGGAAATCCTTAAATATGAGCTTGATTCATGGGAGCATACCTTTTGGAATTTGAATTCATAGTTGACCAGTGGAGTTTCCAGTAAAACCATGATTTCTAGATCCTATTTCTAGTGGTCTTTGGATCAGGTTGAAACTTCATTCGAGTCACCAAGTGTATGGTAAAACCTTAATGTGTCTAATTGTTGTCCACAATCAATCATCAGATCTGAAACATTGATGATCTTTCTCAAGGAAGATGGAACCTTTTGATCCTCGGAAACAATGCCAGAATGTTAGCTCTCTGTAATTTCTCTAGGTTGAGGAGATAAAATCAGAGGTAACCACAAAACCAGTTGTAAGCTAGAATATAGCCCTTCTACCTTTAGTGAGGGCTATCTCTATCTAAAATGTTCAATTACTCAGATTTTAGCCTAGATATGGTGCTCAGTAGGGTATAAATTTTCAAAGATTTGCTAGTACGAAAGGGGAGAGATACATTGAGCGTGGAGTCATGTCTACCTGATTATGTTTCCAGTGATAAAATGAAGAGAAATAGGAGCTTCTACAAGCGCAATGTAGGTAATATATTTGCATTTTTTCAGTCTAAATTCATTGTAGGAGGGTGAGTGGAAGACAAATCGAAAATGACAAAAAAAGCATCAAACACTAAGATGACTTATAACTGTCATTTTAGCAAGAAACATAGATGTCTAGAAAACTGAAAGAGAACACTATTTGGAGTGAATTATGAGTCAATATCTTTGTTTAACTAAACAAGAGGATGCATTTCAAAGCATGATTGTTATAGAAGATGAATTACAAACAAATAAATCACATATGCAAAGCAAGCCAACACAAGAATCCCTCTAAATTTTGCCTCTGTCTTCATTCATTGTAAAATATATCAAAATAAGTGTAGTACATAATGCCCCTTCTCCTGAACCTAACCAACCAGCCCTTTGCTTAATTAAAATCACATCATAAATAGGATAATACAAGTCTATTACCACCTCTAGGAACTGAATTTGTCATTGGGATTTTTGCTTCTAAGTTATGCAATGAAAATAGAAATGATTTTTAGAAACTAGGGATTGTTTGACCAAATATTTTTCCAAACATATTGCATTAAATTTTCAGTACAAATTGAGCCTATGATACCTAGGATGCTTCATAATATTTACAATGATCATAAAAAAATATTATAATAGATTTTGAGATGAAAAACTCGGTCAAAAGGTTGATTGTGTGAAAGCGCAGTGTCGGCGGTGTGCAACCTCCTAGTTCAGCAAAAACACAGTAGAGGAGTGCAACGACTAATATTTTTGAATATCTCCTAAAAATTAAGCTTGATTGAGGTTATGTATTGAGAACAAGTTAATATCATTATAAACCTTCTCCACAAAATGTTTGAGCCAAATCTAACTCACGGATCTTGAGAAAATCATTTTTTTTTGTATATGATAATGGCTCATTTCTCGAAAACCACGAAGAATTTTGAACTTAAATCAAGTGAGATTATTCATCTCACCCCCTTGCATGTACTCTAAAAATTTCATGGAAAATAGGTACATGGTTTAAGAGATATGGTGAAAATATGATGATCATATGAAAGCGCAACGATCCAAGCTTATATTATCTCTGACCATCATCTGACATGTTGAAGGTATTGGGATGGCATGGAAGGTTCCATACAACATTTAAAACCCATGAGAGAAATTTTAGGCAGAACACAAACGTTCAAACCCTAAACCTTCTTCTTGCAGCAGAAGCGTAGCACGCCTCCATCTTCATTACATGACCAAACACTTGATCTTCCAACTGAGAAAAATGACTTTGACCTAATCCAATTATTTAGAAAAACCTACTACATGGACAAAAAGTTCCAAAAACCGTAATTACTCATCAAAATTTGATGTTTTGGTAAAAATGCAATAGAGAAGCACATCAAATCCATGGTTGATGTAACTCGAGTCACTCCCTGAGTTGCTATCACTGTTACACGTGTGAAATGGCCTATACATCATCAACTTCCTCCTTGGAGACCTTCTTTCATTATGTAAATATTCCATCTGTCAAACCTCCACCTACAAAAAAAAGCCCAACGCCTGTAAGAAAGCACAACGCCTCCCCTGCCTCCTTTGCACAATGACCCCAAATGACCACACAATGAGCTTCTAATGGAAAAGTGGAGAGTTGTGAGATCTTATGTCAAGATAACCATGCAATTAACCTCCCAAGGTTGTTGAAAGTGGACTTGATGGGTGATAATTACAAATTGAACTTGAATAAACAAAAGAGTAGCACTTGGAAAAAGAACAACATTTTCCTCTTGACCGTTCTATTGTTGTTAATGTCATGAATGATCATGGTTTTACATTTTAACTGACTCAAGACACCTAGAAATTTGTGCCCATGATGACAAGGCATGAAAACATGATCTTGGTCATGATCTCTTGATGTAACTTGACCCTAGACTTACTTAATTCGACCTCTTGGGATATAAAAGACCATTTTTGTGACTCTTGACACAATTTGACATATTTACAATGAAAGGTAAAAATTTTATTCCAACCTAATACCTAAAGATTGATCTTCCACAAGACCATAGCCACACATTTATACTTTTGACAAAATTTCAAAGACACAATTTATTTTTGACTACTAGGACTATAAGATACTAACAGGTATAAATTTTGGAATTTGGCATGCTTACAACACCATTAGTTCTGAGCAGTGTTTTGCTTTGTTTGGCTGACATTCTTTTAACTTAGAGTCCTAGATAACTAGTTAGCATTTAGAATCTAGATGTGAGTGTTTTCATTATTTTTGTTTCATCTATTTTGAAAGCCTTGCATTTCTTGAAAGTTGAATTTGCATAAATACATTTTCATAGTTTAAAGTTGGACATGGGAAAAATCAAAATCTTGATCTATGCTCTGCCTTGATAGAAGAAATGTGAAACGATCATTCACAATATATCTACTTAGACTTTATATGTTCTCATAAACACATTTAAATTGAATTTCAAGTATTTGCAAATATTAATATAATGGCGGGCAACCCAATTTTGGTCAAATGTTGTAGACTTGCTTTTGGTAGCAATTGCAATATGTTTTGTTGAAGCAAGAAATTTTAATGCCATGTGATTGTTGAAAATGCCAATGAATTCAGGGAATTGACAGTCTTGGAACTCAAGATATTTCGTCAATTATTGAACATTCATCTATGCTATACTACAAGTACAAATTTGGCTTTGTCTTTGTTGCCACTTAATCTTATGGGCATTGTGAGGTATGATATGATTTTTTTATTATTAGGAGATATGAATAGATCATAGATTTTTCTTTTTGCCTCTTGCATTTGTTTTAATGTTCTTTCCCAATTGTTGTAGTGGCTAAAACCACCCTCCAAAATTTTGGCTCACATGCAAATTTTGGAGCCTACCTTGGATCCTACGATCGATCATCCTTGGTCACTTGTTGGTAAGCTAGTGATTCCAAGCTCCCCTCCTTGATCTTAGGAGTCGTCCATGTTCTCATATTTATGCAGCATGTGTCATCTTTGGGCATATGGGTTGTTGTTTGTCATGCAAAGGGAATGTTGTTTTTCTTCAAGGGAAAGCATGTGCACATGAGTGGTTGTCATCACATAGACATGTTTCACTCTCACTTCATGCACTCTTTTCATGAAGGTTGTTGCATCAAGCAAAGTATGTCTTATGCATTCTGGATGGTCTACATTGTGTCGCTAAGTGTCTATGTGTGATCATAGTCAAATCCTATCAATGTTTACATATCTTTCACTGATCTCACACTTAGCCATTATCCTGAGAAACCTAGCCTCATCTAGCTTCCCGGAACTATGCGCTTTGCTTCTACAACCATCAATCTTCCTCCATTGCCTGTTGAAACCCCATAATGTGCAGAGACACTGACCTCCCTTGCCTGATGAAACCCCACAGAGGCCCTAGCTAGCACTACTCTCCAAAAATGTTTAGAGTAGTCTAGTTGCACTATATTTAGAAATTACACAGAGGTGTCCTCCTAGGACCCCCATCCCGCAATAGTGTCCTGTGCCTCAAAACTATGAAGTGTTGTTCAAGCTTCCTTGTCTGTCTTGCCTGAAGAAATTACGTAGACAGGCCTCTCAAGACCTCATTCTGGCAACAGTCACTATTCGATGAAATTGCATGGATCTACCTCTCAGTGACTACAGGAAAAGGTGACATGCTGAGATCACTCCAAAGGAGTTGTGGAGAAGGACCAAGAAACCAAGTAATGGAAAAGATCAGGACCGCATGAAAAATTCATCATATTCATGACCATATTGAGGGTAAGTATGGTAAGTAAAGAACGCCTTTCGAAGTACACCTCTTAGTTGAGTTTGTACGACTACTTTTTATTTCATATCATCATTTCCTTAGTAGCATGCATGTGCGCAAACATGGAAAGTCATTTTAAGTGTTTCTTCTACATGTCTTGCTTGCTTTTCACATGTTCGACCAACTATAGTCTTCGGCATGTTGATTGCTATGTCATGCTTGCGACCTCATTCTGGTAATGTTGAAGGTTGCATTTGAGTTGTGTTTGCTATGTAAGCATCTATTTCACTCATACACAATGTTCTAAGTATTATCATGCAAGTGTCATCACATTCATCTGAATATCTATCCGAAGTGTCGCACTTGTTGCTTTCACCAATTGACAGTCCCGCAGTGGGTCACACTGATCATTTTTTCTTATTGGTTCGAAGTGTCTTGTTGCTGAGTCATGTCGAGTGTGTGTTCGCAAGGTAATTTATGCACAAGTTCACTTGCTCACACACTTAGTCATTTTTCTAAAATTTTGTTGACTGAACTACCTCCTAATAGTCAGACCTTTGTTGAGCTGCACTGCGCAGTCTCAGCCCTTAGTGATTATGTACTTTTGCCTAGAATTGCATAGAGCTTGAGGCTATCTCCCAGGCAGTCTGCACTGCGTAATCCTAGAATTGACCCAACTAACTGTCACCTAGAACAATGTAGAAATTGCTCAGCAAGTCATCTCAATCTGCACTTCCCATAAGCAGAGCCATCAAGCCTCTAGCTGTTCAACCAGAGAGTTTGACCGGGCAATGACCTCGGGCCTCACTCCTCCAAAAAATTGCACAAGAGATGTCAAGCATACCCGCTTATGCTGACTGAATAAACTACATAGACAGGTTGGACAAACACCCACTGCCTGTCACTACACCACCCTAAAAAATTACGCAGTTTTATTAGCCAATCACCCTGTTAGCTGGCCTGTTGCTCCTCCTAAAAACTAAGTAGTTTTGATGGGTTGTCTCCCAGCTACCCAATATCTCTCTCAACCTAGAAACTACGTAGGGATGTCCTATAGGTCGGCCTCCTATCTCTATGTAGTTTTTGCTAGCAGCCTCCCGCAACCCACTGTCAGCCTCCTCGAAGAATCTGCACAGTTTTGACTACCAGTGTCCTCTTACTTCCTGCTCTTATTCCCTGGAAAAATTGCACATATCTGCCCTCTAGCCGAGCCAGATCCTGCAGACAGTCACTGCTGATCCGGACTTTCCATCTCAGCCTCCCAGTGACCTCTGCATAATTTTCATTGGCAGTGCCTGGATCCTGCATCCCGGCCTAAAATGTGCTCTGAACAGTTTTGGATTCTTGTCCTCTCTCCTAGTCACCTGCACTCGAAACGAAAGATGATGCATCATGGTAGAATAGGATATTTCTAGATTTGATTTCGTCTCATCATCAGTGATTGCAAATATAGGTACATGGATGAGACATGGAGCAACGATGAATGCGATGAACAAGGAATGCATGCTAGGAGACTTGTTCACGAACGGACGGACACAGAAGTGTACCAAGAAGCAAGAAAAGGAGACACATGTGCATGCATGAACAATCAAGTGAACACCAATACCATCAAAGAATTCACACACCTTGCCATGTGAAGGTGAAGCTATGATACACCAAGAGCACACTAATCACTCAACATCACTACAACTCACCATGTACACCACCACCAGCATGAACATACCAGCACTGTCATGTTGAGTCATGTCATTTTTCATCTCTGCCACATCACTACTATGGGCCATACTATTATAATCAGTGTAATGTAATGTGGAAGTCCAAGAGACCCACATGTAAATCTAAAGAGCCATGTAAATTTGAAGAGTCATGTAATTCAAATAGTCATGAGGGAAGTCAAAGAGTCACAAGGGCTAGTTTCACCCTTGTCTATATATACCCCTCATTGTACATGCAAAAGTATTTTCAACTTGGCTCCTCTGACATAGCCGTAAGGGTATGTAATCTTTTCTTTGAAGAGTGAGGAGTGGCTCCAATTCCCCACTATCGGGGTTAGTGATGTAATGGTGTACAGATGTGTCTTAGAGATTTCTCTTAATTCAGAAGCTTGTTAACAGGCTATCACATTTTCACACATGTATTGTATTCGTTTGTAAGACTATTCTTTGGACACTTGTAATGAATGTTTATTTAACTTGTATTAAGGCAGTTGAACTATTTCGGTTGTTTTAATACATATTCTATTGGAAATGTTTTTTATCAGTTGTTAATGTTGTCTCGCCCATGTGGGCTATCTCGTCGAACACTCGACATGTTCATTCTTGTAAACTTTTTATAACGCCCATCACACTCATGTGGACTATTCCTCTGGGTGTTCTACGTGCTATCTGTTCACCTTGTGTTTGTGAGTGCCAAATCCATGTGGACTAAACCACTGGAAGTTGTGAATGTCTTGTTGTTTTCTGTGTCTCTAGCAGAGTTGGGACTATTCCCTTTCGACTTGTGATTCACTTCTGCCCTCTCCCTCTGTAGTGAAAGAACTTTGACACAAGTGACACTAAGCACTCACCAAGCACATGAACCTCGTTGTTCGAAGACTAAGTAAACCACTCGCATGTGCTAAAAAGCAAGAGCTAAGGCATATCTTTAAGATAGTGTAAATTGGGCCATCATACCGAATGGGACACCTACACGAAACAATGTGATGTCTAATTGGGACTTCATACCGGGGAGATCCCCTGAATTTTGGCGGGTCGAGCACCGTCAACATTTCTGGCACTAGAAGGAGGGCCAAATGACAACTTGACCTATTTAGAATCTTTACACAGCTATCATGGAGTTTTTTATAGTTCACCCTCTGAAATTTTTGTCCAACAGACATATCTTTCACATTGAGAGGGAGTTTTGGGATGACTTGTCAAAAATCACGTAGGATGGTGAAGGTGAAGTGGCATGACCTAAGCACTTAGATGACTTCCATGCACTCATGGATAATGTGGAAGTGTTTAATGAAACTGAGGTCTATTTACTGCTTGCAACAACACTTTGCGAATCCCCACAATGATGGTACCACAACTTGCCTCACAATTGCGTGCACTCATTTAAGAACTTCAATTATCTAATTGAATTTATTTTCCATCATTTTGATCTTGAACCTCTTGACAAGAAAATTCTAAAAAAACCAAAGGCCCCGCATGAATCGCCTATGTATTTTTGGCAGTGCTTCCGTTTACTCCAGTTTGAAGCTCCGAAAAGTCAGATGAAATTCCAATATCTCATGTACAGATTTGAATATTGCCTTACCAAATCACTCTGTCCCAAGTTGAAGATAAAGTTCAAACCCTTCTCAGCATACTTCGGTGATGGATTTGTGCAATCACAAGTGGACACCATTGCTATCACAAGTGACTGTCTGCGTTCCCTCATCAGACAACTCCAACCCCGCATAGTGATGTGGGAGAACATGCATAAAAAATTGTTCGACTATCACATCCTCCCACCATCACTATTCTCAATTTCTATGTAGATTTGGTTGGGAAGCCCATGGGTTGTCATACACACTTGTAACCTCAACCTCTGTCTCCGTGTTCTGTTGATCCGCCAGATTTCACTATCTTGTGTTCTTCCCTTTCAGACTCTACACATTTTGTGAAGGAGGATCAATCCATCGATCGAGTTGATGTTGCACAACCAACCCGCACTGTCATTTATGAAGAGTATGACCGAGCATCTGGGCATGAACCCGTGGTGAAGGATGACCTCCTTCTCTCCGTGCCTCCTCCAATTTTTCCTCACATCTTTGGTGATTTTTCTATCTCTAAATTTCCTTTCTTAAATTTATCCACGAATGCATCTACTTCCGATCATTCTTAGAACAAACTTGATGTCAGTCCATCATTTGATAGCAGAGAGGAAAAATATTTGATTTAAAATCCACTTGAGTTTTCACCTAACTTTTCTAGAAATGCATAGGATGTACATTATTTCTTCTCATCTACCCCTTTATATGATTCATCAAATCATGAGGATGCTCACAAACATCCTGAAATTTCTGATCTTGGTTGTCGTGATCTTTGTCTTTCTTCATTTGATCACGATGTTGATTCACACATTGTTAATTTGTCTAAGCCACTCGTCTTTGATGATTTATCTATTAATGAAGTGGAAACCCCGCAATCTATCGAGGCACTTCAACCTAAGCTGATGATTATGTCAGGCCCTCGCTGTCCTAAGGTTAGTTCCACTTTCGATCAAAAAAATATTTAAACACCCAAGGCTCATCATCACTCATATTTATGCACTGAATATCAATACAACAAAAAAAAAAATCTTCGTCCACCAATCACATGATCCCATCGCTTACGCACTGGAGGAATCATTCACAACAAGCATACTTGCAAGGTGTAAGTTGTCTCTTTTTCTCATGTTTTCTTGTCCGCCATAATCAAGAGAGCGCATATTCTTATCATCTGTACGTAGTGTGTCACAACACCATGGTAAGTCCACAACGTGTTTGTCTTGTGCTTTCACTCTTTTCTTTTCTATGGACGTGTTTAAACTTGGAGTGTGTTGGTCTTAATTGTTATATATTTCATGTTTTCTGGTTCACTTGACTGTGATTCTTGTGAACCATGCCTTCACCAACATGGGCTAGCCAATGTGCCAATGGCTGAATTGGAAATATCACTTCACATGAGTAGGTCCATGCAATGTTTAGCGTAGGAGTAGGAGTAGTCTTCGCTGTCTTGCTTTTTTTTTTTTCTTTCTGGTTTTCTTGCGTACTTGCTTTGCTTACTTTTTTTCTTTCGCTTTACTTTCACTTTTTTCTTTTTTCTTTCTTTGCTTGCTTGTACCCATAGGTTAGTCTCTCGTGAAACCGTGTTGGGCTCTTGAGACAAGATGGGAGAATCTAAGAGGACTTGTACAACTATCAACATCTGGTTATCTATTATCATCTCTCTTTATGAAGAACTTGTTGTCTTAATTTGATGATTCCTTGATGGAAAATATGTTCTATTCATAGTGAGTCTTAGTGAAAACACAAATATTGCACTGTTAACTAGTACCACCTACTCTAATCGGTTCTTTTGGGTTAACTCTTGTCATCTCAGTCAAGTAGAGTAGGGTGAGGGGGAAAACCTTAACAATTATGTCATAGGTATACGTAACATACTTCATTGAAAGAACAACCTCTTCTTCTCTCAATAAGTCAGGATCCCTCTTCCGCCTTTGAAATAAGTAAGTGCCTATGCACAGTTTTTTGAAAAAAAAATAATAAAAAATGAAAAATGAATAACGAGAAAGAAGAGAAAGGCTTCTTTCATAGAGAGTTGATACTAACCAGTCTCGCTGGCAGAGGAGCGATGCTTGTGTTCCTGCGTGACTCCGCCAGGGTACTGACCAGGATCACTGGCAACAGAGCGATGCTTGTGTTCCTGTGTGACTCCGTCGGGGTACTATCGACGCCTACTGGTAGCGAAGCAACACCAAAGACGAAACTTAAAATCTGACAGTCATATTACTTGTGCACCAATATACCCCTCATCTCCAATATAAATAACTAAGTTGACTTGGCTTGGAATGTTTGCTGACCGATCAAGAGAATAATAGGGACTACATCTTTCACACAAGCTAGTGTGGAAGCCACCACAATCAAAGAATAAAACAATAATTTCAGAAGGGTTAGACTAGCTTTTAATGAAACAAGGCCCATTTAGAGAGTTGGAGTTCTACTAGTGTATCACCAAGTGTTTTAGCGACTACAACCACCCTCCAAAATTTTGGCTCACATGCAAATTTCGGAGCCTACCTTGGATCCTGCGATCGATCATCCTTGGTCACTTTTTGGTAAGCTGATGATTTCAGGCTCCCCTCCTTGATCTTAAGAGTTGTCTGTCTTCTCATGTTTATGCAAGATGTTTCATCTTTGGGCATAGGGGTTGTTATTTGTCATGCAAAGGGAATGTTGTTTTGCTTTAAGGGAAAGCATGTGCGTATGAGTGGTTGTCATCACATAGACATGTTTCACTCTCACTTCACACACTCTTGACAAAAAGGTTGTTGCATCAAGAAAAGTATGTCTTATGCATTCTGGACAGTCTACGTTGTGTCACTAATTGTCTGTGTGGAATCATAGTAAAATCCCATCAATGTTTACATATGTTTCACTGATCTCACGCTTAGCCATTTTCCCAAGCAACCTAGCCTCATTCATCTTCCCAAAACTATGTGCTTTTCTTCTGCAACCACCCAGCTTCCTCCCTTGCCTGCTGAAAATCGAGACTGCATAGAGACACCAAACTCCCTTGCCTGCTAAAACCCTGCAACTCGCAGAGACACCAACCTCCCTTGCTTGCTGAAAAGCCGCAGCCCGCATAGACCCCAGCCAACACTGCTCTCCAAAATTGCACATAGCAGTCAACTAGCCAACACTGCTCTCCAAAATGCACAGAGCAGTTCAGTTGCACTACACTCAGAAATTGCGCAGAGGTGTCCTCCCAGGACCCCCATCCCACAACAATGTCCTATGCCTCAAAACTGCGCAGTGTTGTTCAAGTTTCCCTATTTGTATTGCATGCAAAAACTGTGCACACGGACCTCACATGGCCTCATTCCGGTAGTAGTCACTATCCATTGAAATTGTGTGGATCTACCTCTCAGTGACTACAGGAAAAGGTGACATATTGAGATCACTCCCAAGGAGTTGAGGAGAAGGAACAAGGAACGAAGTAATGGAAAAGATCAGGATTGTATGCAAACTCTGTCTGATGCATGATCATATTGATGATAAGTATGGTAAGTAAAGAACACCTTTCAAAGTACACCTCTTAGTTGATTTTGCAGGACTGCTTGTCATTGTTATATCATCTTGTCCTCAGTAACATGCATGTGCACAAACATAGAAAGTCATCTTAAGTGTTTCTTCTACATGTCTTGCTTCCTTTTCACTTGTTTGACCAACTGTCATCTTCAACATGTTGATTGCTATGTCATGCTTGCGACCTCGTTATGGTAATGTTGAAGCTTGTGTTTGAGTTGTGTTCGGTATGTAAACATCTATCGCACTTACACACAATTTTGTAAGTATTGTTGCGCAAGTGTCGTCACGGTCATCCAAATGTGTATCTGAAGTGTTGCTATCACCATTTCACAGTCCTGCAGTCAGTCACACTGAGCATGTTCTCTTCTTGGTTTGAGGTGTCTTATCATCAAGTCGTGTCGAGTGTGTGTTCGCAAGGTCGTTTATTCACAAGTTCACTCGCTCACACATTTACTAATTTTTCTGGAACTTTGTCGATGGGACCACCCCCCAATAGTCGAACCTCCACTTAGATGCACTGCACAGTCTTAGCACTTAATGACTATGTACTGCTGCCCAGAATTGCCTAGAGCTTGAGGCTGTCTCCCAGGCAGTCTGCACTGCGCAATCCTAGAATCAACCCGACTGATTGTCACCCAAAACAACATAGAAATTTCTTAGCAATTCATCTCAATCCATGCTCCCCGCAAGTAGAGCCATCAAGCCTCAAGATGGTCAACGGGAGAGTTTGACCCGGCAATGACCCCGGGCCTCACTCCTCCATAAAATTGTGCAGAAGATGCCAAGAATTGCCACTTCCGCTGACTAAAGAAATTGCACAGACATGCCGGAAAGACATCCACTACCTATCACTGTGCTGCCCTAACAAATTGAGTAGTTTTGTTAACCAGTCATCCTGTTAGTCGTCCTGCTACTCCTCCTGAAAACTATGCAGTTTTCATGGGTTGTCTCCCAGCTACCCACCATCCTAGTCAACCCAGAAAGTGCGTTGGGATGTCCTGCAGGGCAGCCTCCCAGCTCTATGCATTTTTTTCCAACAACCTCCCTAGCCCGCTACCAGCCTCCCCAGAGAATCTGTGCAGTTTTCACTGCTAATGTCCCATTGTTGCCTGCATTGTCTCCTTGGAAAAATTGCACAGATCTGCCCTCCTGCCGAGCTAGATCCCGTAGATAGTCACTACTGACCTGGACTTCCCATTTAAGCCTCCCAGTGACCTTTGCACAACGTTCATTGACAGTTCATGGAGCCTACATCCCATCCTGAAATGTACTCTACGCAGTTTCAGAGCCTTGTCCTCTCTCCCGGTCACCTACACCCGAAAATGAAAGATGATGCATCATGGTAGACTAGGAGATTTATGGATTTGATGTCATCTCATCATGAGCGATTGCAGATATAGGTACATTAATGAGACATTGCACAACAATGAACAAGATGAACAAGGAGTGCATGGTAGGGGTTTTGTTTGTGAATGGATAGACACATGAAGCGTACCAAGAAGCAAGTGAACGAGATACATGCGCATGCATGAACTATCAAGAGAACACCAAGACCATCGAAGACTTCACACACCTTGCCATGCGGAGGTGAAGTCATGATACACCAAGAGAACACTTATCACTCAACAACACTGCAACTCGACATGGATACCACCACTAGCATGAATATACCAACACTGTCGCGTCGAGTCATGTCATGAGTCATATTAGCCACATCACTACTATGGACCATATTGTTGTAATCAATGTAATGTAACGTGGAAGTCCAAGAGACCCACATGTAAATCTGAAGAGTCATGTAAATTTGAAGATTCATGTAAGTCAAACAATCATGAGGGAAGTCGAACAGTCACAAGGGCTAGTTTCACCCTTGGCTATATATACCCATCATTTGTACATGCAAAAGGATTTTCACCTTGGCTCCTCCCACATAGCCTTGAGAGTTTGTAATCTTTTCTTTGAGGAGCGAGCAGTGGCACCAATGACCCGCTATTGGGGTTAGTGATGTAATGGTGTATGGATGTGTCTTGGAACGTTCGCTTCATTCAGAAGCCTATTAATAGGCCAACATGTTTTCACACAAGTATGGTATTTATTTGTAAGACTATTCTTTGGATGCTTGTAATGCATGTTTCTTTAAAATGTATTAAGATAGTTGAACTATTTCAGTTGTTTTAGTACATATGCTATTGGAAACGTGTTGTATCAGTTGCTAACATTGTCTCTCCCGTGTGGTATATCCCACCAAAAACTGGACAAATTCATTCTTGTAAACTTGTTATAATGCCCGTTGCACATGTGTGGACTATTTCACTAGGCATTGTACGTGTTATATGTTCACCTTGTGTTTGTGACTCCCACATCCGTGTGAACTACTCTGCTAGAAGATGCACATGTTTTGTTGTGTTGAGTGTCTCTAGCAGAGTTGGGACTATTCCCTTTCAACGTGAGACTCACTTCCGCCCTCTCCCTCTGTAGTGAAATAACTTTGACACAAGCGGTAGTAAGCAATCAATAGGCACACAAACCTCATTGTTCGAAGACAAAGTAAACCACTATCATGTTCAGACAAGCAAGAGATAAGGAAAACCATTAAGATAATGGCAACTAGGCCATCATACTGGATGGGACTCCTACACCAAATGATGTGAGGCCTAGTTGGGAGTTCATACCAGGGAGATCCCTTGAATGTTCATGGGTCCAGCACCATCAACACCAACATAATTTGTTTAAACTTAACCAAGAGACAACATTAGTTTTAAGTTTTAATGAAGCTTATTGTTGGGGAAATTATTTATGTTATAATTCCAACATTAAATTATCAATCCAGGGTCATAAGACTTAGAGGCGCCAGTGCAGGTAACATAGGATCAGAGCATCTAACATAAATTAACATCAAATTCCTATTTCTGAATTAAGTAAAGAATGAAAATAAACAATTTTATTCTCAATCTAAGTAAAGTAAATCAATCAAACTTAATCTCAATGCAAGTAAAACTTAATAGTAATTCAAAAAATAAACTTTAGAAATCTGAAATCAAACAAAACTAATTATCATTCAATATCAAGATTATTCTAATTTCAATCTTAAACAAAACTAATTCTAATTCAAGTGATTCTAAACTTAAGGAAAATAAACAATCCAAACAAGATTGATTCTAATCCCCGAGTGCATGAAACAAGCCAACAATAATTCAAACTAGTCTCAGAACTCAACTACGACGATCAATATGTCGTCATTTCATTGCTGGTCATTCATATAAAACATAATATTTCAGGACCTGTTTAAGTACAAAATGATGAGTTAATAACCAAAACTCAAAAATAAATGGAAACTAAACTTACCAATGAAAACTTAAACTAATCAATGTTCAAACTACAATTCCTCCTTACACAATCAAACTCATTCTCTATTCTTCTAAAACATAACCAAACTTCAGAAGCAATGGAAATGGAATCAATCACTATTCAAAGTATGATCACACAGCCTAACTCGCACTATGTTTTTTTCTTAAAGACACATTCTTGCTATCAAACAACAAGAGAACCTTTAACTACATAATACTATCAACCGGATTAATCTTCAAATGAAAATTGTTTCGAATAACTTGACACACTTCACACTACATGCACTCATGTATTAGAAACAATGGGAAAGAAGTCATGGGTTCTATACTTAACTGTGGCAATTAAATCTGCAGAAAATCCTTTATTCAGTCTTGTACCTTACTGAGTTATTGCATTAGTCATATTTCAATTTGTCTAACTTAGAACAATGTATTAATCTTTTTGGCCCATGGTAGTTAATCTCATAATATTCTCTATAGGAATTCAATTGGTTGATACATCCACAAGTGTTACTTAAGAACAGAATGGAAACCTCAACGAAATCCAACAATGATACAATCATAAAAGAATAATTTTTCCTTCAAACTAACAATACAAAACTCTAATTATGACACACAATTCACACTATGAATTCAGATTTATGATTCACAAACCAATCCACACAGTTAATGTAAATTATAAACCTTAAGAAAATGAAGGAACTAGTTTCCAGGTGTGGTGGGCCCTTGTCACTCCTGGAGCTAGTTTAGACTAAATCAATTCCTAAATATTAAGAAAAACCATAACATTTACAGAGAGTTCATGGCAAAGTCAAACTGTATTAAGATTCAAATCATAAGTTCACTTACATACATTCCTTCAATTCTGTTTAAGGTAAAACTTAATCACATCAATCCTTTGTCTCTTATTCACACCTTGTCTCCCCCCCCCTCCCCTTCCCACAGGCCATGGCTAAGCCATTTATAAGATTTACAAGGTGAATCAGTTATTTTCCTTAATTATGGAAAATTGCATATTTTTAACAAATTGGCCTCAAATATATTGGCATATATTCCTAACCATGGAGAAGTTTGGAAAATGGTTTTGAGGGAACCTAATTTGTCATATTTTCAAAAAAACCCTCTATATATTTGTCTCATTCAACTCTGTCTCGTCCTAAAGTGTTCCCGAAGTAAGCTATTTGGCTATTTTTCCAAGATTCTAGAATTATGGAAAAATAATGTTTTATTATGAAACTATCTTAAAGACCTGTGTGTAACTTTTGAACCAAAGAAAATATTGAGAAACGGTTTTGGTTATAGATAATTTTTTATAATGGTAAAAAAACCCATCTGCTCATTTTTTCTAGATTCGCCTCCATTGACATGAAAATCGAGGTCAAAATTGGAATTTTGAACTTTTTTGTGGATTTTGAGAAAATATGTTGATTTTCTTCTAGAGTCCCACATGTGTGACCTGGGTGCAATACAACTCATGGAAAGGTGTTAGAACATCATTTTGGAAAATAAACTTCCTTGATTTTCCCTAGAAGCATGTCAAGATTTCGAACCTCCAAATTGGATATTTTCAACTACAAGAATTTATTCTGTACTCAACTTGTAGCAACTAGTTTAATTGACTTATGAAGAATTTTGGCAATGGAACCCTGTAAAAAATGAACTTAGAAAAAACCATGATTAATAAATCATGACTAAATCATCTCTAATCATAGAAAAGCTAAAAAAAACTAATGATAATCAAACACGAGGCATAGGATATGTATTGGCGGCAAGTTGTGGAATTACGGTATGAAATGAGTTATAAATGTCAGAATTTAGGCTATGAAATAGTGGTACTATGTGATGGAAGAAATGGGAATATTCAAGACCCAATGTCCCCCCATGCCAGAGCGTTTGCATGTCCTCATGCAAACAAATCCCTTGCTCATTTACAGATTCTTGACATTGTTTTGTAGATGTTGGTTCTTGTGGAGCAACATTGCTTGAATATTTGGAGGTGTTGCTTCTTGTGGAGAAGCACTACTTGAATATTTTGAGGTTCTAGTTCTTGTGGGGTAACACTTTTCATATTAACATATCATACTAATTTCAGAGCAATACAAATTGAGGACAAAAACGGGATGGATCAGGAAGAGATGATGGATGAAAATGAGGTGGTGATGGAGATGGTGAATGGGTGCTCACATGTTCTGTCTTCAAAAGGCCAATGTCTATAGGTGGTTTTCTCTACCATTTCATGGCAATAATGACTTCATCCTGTGAATAGAATGCTTGGACAAGACACTATAGACACTGCCTTTATTAATGCACCATAAGGATTTTTCTTTTAACATGGTCTTGTAATCATAGTATATGTGTAATGAATGGAAGGAAATAGAAGGATAATGGTTTAAGAAAGATGAAATGTGTGGAATGAGAGGTGGTGAATCATTAAGATTCTTTAACCTTTTAATGAATTAGATAATCATAAGCCAAATTAACCTCATTTTTTACCTTTGTCGTTGATGTGCCCGGTGCTGCAAGATGAAGTGGAGCATGGAATGGATGCAGCTCATGTGATTATTGATCTGATCTGCTAAAGAAGGTTGAAGGATGAAGGATGAACTGAAGTGTTGAGGGATGAAATGAAGGTCCCCTTATCCCCCATGCCTAAGGATATCTATGTCCCCAAACAACTGAGGAAAGGTGATTGTTGTTGCAAACGACAATGGGAATGCTGAAAAAAATCCAAACTACTCCAAACTTGTGTTGGATCTCAAAACCATATAGTTTTCAACCACTACACGCCCGTGTGAAATCTTTCATATGTGAATAAATGCTGTTGATGTCAAACATAAGCAAGAATCATTGGATTTCGACCATTGAGGATGTCATTAACCAATGTGAGATCCCACCTTTGATGTTAGTGGGAATCAAGGCACTAGTTACATTCTACTAGCGATGAATAGATTTGTCGAAGTCGAATGGACTGCAAAATTCATCCACCAAGAAACATTGATGTATTTCCTTATTAGATGACAAGGATACCTACCATTAAGGCATGTAGGCCCCCATATACCTTATCTAACCCTAACCTTGGTCCAAGATAGTTTGTTACTGTCGATGGAACAAGGCTTGTTGGCAGGTGGGCCTTAAGGGATCCCACATCAACGAACTCTAGTACAAACATAATGACTTGAAAGATACATGATTTGAAGAACTCATGTAAATTTACAAGCTTTATTGGGAACTTTGCCTTCTAGTTACCTAGTTTTCAAGCAAAACCCCTACCCAATTGCGCGAGACAAGCTGGTTTTCACAAAAGGACTTATTTTTCTCCATGTTATTTTCATTTATTTACTAACTTTCCTACTATACTAAAGAAAAAATGTCCTCATTCAAGTGAAAGATAACTTCCAATGAAGCCATGTGCGGATGAGGTACAAAGATATACTCATTCTCATATTTAACATATAAAATTTAGAAGGTATATGTGCATGAAAAATCAGTAGTTTCGAAAGATGTGATACAAAGAGTATTTGAAGATGAGGGTGGTACTTTGATTGGATTGGGATTTGGAACCAATGCTCGATGTAATCGTGGTGGTATTGCCCCATTTATTAATTTAAACCACTCTGAACTCCCTCCTCGGTCATGCCAGGCGAACTTGGATAATTGGTCTTCGGAATGCATACAAGGCTTGTTGCTAGGCATGGTGAGATTTTCTCGATCTCATGTTCAACATGATGCTTCTCATTGGATTTGGTACATGATTGCTTGTCTCCTTGGTATATAGGAAAAATGAATCAACGGAGACTTCCAAGTCATTTTCTGGTTGTGGAGAGATATATAATTTCCTGAATGTGGTCAAGATTAAATCTTCCTGAGAAGCAAATAGCCCAACTACTACTAGGATTTGAGAAAGTGCTTCGAGGGACATTCTTCAAGCTCTCAATCATTCTTGAATTTCTCTTGTTGGTTCATGATCCCTGTCTCGCAACATGGATTAGTACCTAGGGGTTCTTACAACACCTGAAAAATGTTTTATCTTTAAAGAGCTTGAATTTTAAATTAAATGAATTAAAAACTGCTAATTGCAATAAAACTTACCAAAACTGAGATCCTCACTTACTTGGAAAACTAGATTTTGGAGTGACCCCAAACCAAAGTGGATGTGTGTCTCTTCACTCACATCTTACCGTCATATCCACCCTCTAGTTGTCGTGTAACTAAGATCACATCGAAAACTTGTGAAAGAAACTATGCTCTAATCCTTTTTGCACCTTCGTGGCAATGAGGCCAAATTTTTTGGGGAAATTATATGTGTTATAATTCCAACATTAAATTATCAATCCGGGGTTGTAAGACATAGAGGTGCAAGCGCAGGTAACACAGGATCAGAGCATCTAACCTAAATTAACATCAAATTCCTATTTCTGAATTAGGTACATAATGAAAATAAACAATTTTAACCTCAATCTAAGTAAAGTAAATCAATCAAACTTAATCTCAATGCAAACTTAACTGTAATTCAAACAATAAATTTTAGAAATCTAAAATCGAACAAAACTAATTATCATTCAATATCAAGATTATTGTAATTTCAATCTTAAACAAAACTAATTCTAATTCAATCTATTCTAAACTTAAGGAAAATAAACAATCCAAACAAGACAAATTCTAATCCCTGGGTGCATGAAACAAGCCAACAATATTTCAAACTAATCTAAGAACTAAGCTACAACCATCAATATGTCGTCATGCCATTGCTAGTCATTCATATAAAACATAATATTTCAGGACCCGTTTAAGTACAAAATGACGAGTTAATAACCAAAACTAAAAAGTAAATGGAAAGTAAACTTACCAATAAAATCTTAGACTAATCAATGTTCAAACTACAATACCTCCTTACACAATCAAATTCATTCTCTATTCTTCTAAAACATAACCAAACTTCAGAAGCAATGGAAATGAAATTAATCACTATTCGAACTTTGATCACAAATCCTAAATCACATTCTGTTTTTTTCTTAAAGAGATTCATTCTTTCAAACAACAAGAGAATCTTTAACTACATAATTATATCAGTTGGGCTAATCTTCAAATAAAAACGTTTTCGAATAACTTGACATACTTCACACTACTCGCACTCATGTACTAGCAACAACGAGCAAGAAGTCACAGGTTCTGTAATTAACGGTGGTAATTAATCTGCAGAAAATCCTTAATTCAGTCTTGTACCTTACGGAGTTACTACATTAATCATATTGCAATTCGTCTAACTTAGAATAATGTATTAATATTCTCAGCACATGGTAATTAATCTCATAATATTCTCTAGATGAATTCAAATGGTTGATACCTCCACAAGTATTACTTAAGCACAAAATGGAAACCTCAATGAAATCCAACAATACTACAATCATCAATGAAGCATTTGTCCTTCAAACTAACAATAAAAATCTCTAAATATGAGACACAATTCACACTATGAATTCAGATTTATGATTCAAAAACCAATCCACATTGTAAATGTAAATTCTAAAACTTAAGCAAATGAAGCAACTAGTTTCCAGGTGTGGTTGGCCTTTGCCACTTCTGGAGCTAGCTTAGACTAAATCAATGCCTAAAGAGTAAGAAAAAGCATAACATTTACATAGAATTCATGACGAAGTCAAACTGTATTAAGATTCAAATCATAAGTTCACTTACATATATTCCTTCAATTTTGTTTAAGCTAAAATCAATCACATCAATCCTGTCTCATGTTCACAACTTGTATCCCCCCCTTCCCATAGGCCATGGCTAAGCCATTTATAATATTTACAAGGTGAATCAGTCATTTTCCTTAATTCTGGAAAATTGCATATTTTTAACAAATTGGCCTCAAATATATTGGCATATCTTCCTAACCATGGCGAATTTTGGAAAATCATTTTGAGGGAATCTAATTTTTCATATTTTCAACAAAAAATCTCTCTTATATTTGTCTCATTCAACTTCATATCCTCGTAAAGTGTGCCCAAAGTTGGTTGTTTGGCTCTTTTTGCAAGATTCTAGAATTATGGAAAAACAATGTTTTTTTATGAAACTGCCTTAAAGAACCGCATGTAAATTTTGAACCAAAGCGAATATTGAGAAACAATTTTGGTTATAGATAATTTTTTATAATGGTAAAAACCGATTTGCTCAGATTTTCTAGATTCGCCTCCAGCTGCACACAAATTGAGGTCAAACATGACATTTTGAAAATTCTGCAAATTTTGAGCAAATTTGTTGGCTTTCTTCTAGAGACCCACATGTGTGACCTGGGTGCAATCTAGCTCATAGGAAGGTGTTAGAACATCATTTTGGACAATAACCTTCCTCATTTTTCCCCAAAGCGTGCTGAGATGTCAAAGCTCCAAATTGGATATTTTCACCTACATGAATTTACTTTGTACTCAACCTGTAGCAACTAGTTTAATTGGCTCGCGAAGAATTTTGGCAATCGAACCCTCTGGAAAATGAACTTAGTAAAAACCGTCATTAGTAAATCATGAATAAATCATCTCTAATCATAGAAAAGCTAAGAAAACTAATGATAATCAACCAAGAGGCGTAGGATATGTAGTGGCGGCAAGTTGTGGAATTATGGTATGAAATGAGTTAAAAATGTCAGAATTTAGGTTATGAAATAGTGGTACTATGTGATGGGAAAAATGGGCATGTTCGAGGCCAAACACTTCTATAAGTGATTTCCCATGGGAAACAAGGATAATTTAATAGTTTTAAAGAGTTTTCAAGCCAAGAGCATTACAAATTGTTTGATAATTATATAATGATGATTTTAGCATTGTCCACATAACGTTTAATGGGTATTCTGTTACATACATACATAGAGTTCCATAACGAATAATAAATCAATATCAATGGGATTATACATGCTACATGTGTATAAGAGGATGCATAGGAAAATTGTTCAAATTTTATAACCATAAGGAGAGTAGTAAGTTTTGTAACATATTTGACAGATAAAGTGCCCCCTAGATGGGGCAAAAATTATTGTTAAATTGGTAGACAACATTTTGTACACATGTTTACATAAGACAACATTCATGATTCTAAATCTATTGTAGAATGCTTCATGATGTCCATAATTAAACACAAGAGGTTGTTGGGATCAATTTTTAGCATCAATGGTTATCATAGAGGGTTGCTAGGATTAATTTTTAGCATCAATGGTTATCATAGAGGGTTGCTAGGATTAATTTTTAGCATCAATAGTTGTTTACAGTGTTTAAACTACATTCAATCTGTAGTGAAGTAGTGAAAATTTTCCCTAATTTTGACCTTAGGATTTAGTCAAACTTCACATAGAAAATGTAACCAATAATTAAACATTGCAATTTATTGCATAGATTTCGAGAAACTAAATGTTGTTCACCATGAGTGATCTTCCACTTGCATGTGCTACTGACACATGATACATTATCCTTTCATCTTCTCTAGAGACAATGTCTCCCACCACTCGACACACTACATCAAAAAAAACTTTGGAGAATAGTACTGAGGAGGTAGTAGAATGTTCAAATCCAATTCTTCCCATCTTATTAGACACAAATATGAGCAGTATTGTGCTGTGTTCGATTGATATTCTTTTGACTTAGAGTCTTAGATAACTAGTTAACATTTATAATATAGATGTGAGTGTTTTCATTATTTTTATTTGATATGTTTTGAAAGCCTTAAATTTCTTGAAAGTTGAATTTGCATAAATACATTTTCATAGTTTAAAGTTTGTACATGGGAAAAATCAAAATCTTGATCTATGCTCTGCCTTTATAGAAGAAATCTGAAACGATCATCCACAATATATCTACTTAGACTTTATATGTTCTCATAAACACATTTGAATTGAATTGCAAGTATTTGTAATATTAATATAATGGCGGGCAACCCAATTTTGGTCAAATATTGTAGACCAGATTTTGGGAGCAGTTGCAAGATGTTTTGTCGGTGCAAGAAATTTTAATGCCATGTGATTGTTGAAAATCCCAGTGAATTCATGGAATTGACAGTCTTGGAAATCAGAATATTTCTTCGATTATTGAACATTCATCTATGCTATACTACATGTACAAATCTAGCTTTGTCTTTGCTGCCACTTAACCTTATGGGCATTGCAAGGTATGATATGGTTTCGTTATTATTATGAGATATGCGAAAATCATAGATTGTTATTTTTTCCCTTTCATCTGTTTTGTTGTTCTTCTCAACATCATTAGTTTAAAATTAACCAAGAGACAACATTAGTTTTAAGTTTTAATGAAGCTTCTATAAATGATTTCCCATGGGAAACATGGATAGTTTAATAGTTTTGAAGCCGATGGCACTACAAAATTGTTTGATAATTATCTAATGGGCATGTTGTTACATACAGAAATAGAGTTCCTTAATGAATCATCAATCAATCCCAATGGGATTAGACACCCTATATGTGTATAAGAGGATGCATAGGTATATTGTTCAAAGTTTATAACCATAGGGATAGTAGTAGGTTTTGTAACATATTTGAGAGATAAAATGCACCTCTAGATGGGCCAAAATTAATGTAAAATTGGTAGACAACATTTTGTACTCATGTTTACATTAAGAGAGCATTCATGATTCTAATTCTATTGTAGAATGCTTCATGATGTTCATAATTAAACACGAGGTTGTTGGGATCAATTTTTAGCATCAATGGTCATTATAGAGGGTTGCTAGACTTGGAGATTTAACTTTTATTTCTCTTGTGCACATTGAATGATATTCCTCATCAAAAATGTAATTGTTGGTTAATTGTTTATTACTTGGAACTAACATATTTAGTTTCTAGTTTAATGTTTGGTTGAGAGATTTACTCAATTGATTGATTGTGTGGTTAAGATATAATTGGATATATTTATATCTAAAATTATTCTAATGTAATGTAAGCTTTTGGTATGCAAACTAATTTCACAATTTGGTAAGAGCCATTAGATCTAGGTTAACTCCTTAAGGAGGGCCCATGTATATGTGAGAGAAATGTAAGGCGTAATTTCTGTAAGTAAATTAGACTAGGATTTAGGATTTATTTTGTGCGCAGACCTGTGTATGTATGGTGAAGATCTATGTCGGAAGGTTTGAAGGAATTTCCTCATGTACAACGGTAACCTGAGCATTACTCACGCGTATGAATGAAGAAAATTGTGAGGTAACCTACAACGTTGAAATGGGAAGAGATATGAAGTGACATTTCTCTCTCAGATTTAGTCATATCATTGTTTGTGGGAGCAGATGAAGTGAATCCTATGAAGAGCAATCTGACTGACGCCACGTGAGCCTAGTATGTAGCAATACCAATTTGAATGACACCGCGTGAACCCAGTATGCATTCATACCTTCTGTGTTCACTACGCAGATTTGCATAACAATTTCCACTGAGAACAACAAAGAGAACAATCATGTGAATGATAGCAATGTGGCCACATGAATATCCAGAGCATTGTCCTCGGCGTGATGAATATCCAGAGCATTGTCCTCGGAGTCTTACACTTGATAATTTTTTTTTTTTTTTTTTTTTCGAATTCTGAGGGGCAAAAGTGACAAATTCAGCACTAATACTCAGAAGAAGATCAATATTCTGATTTCTTAAAGATCGATCAAGAGGAGGCAGAAAAATATAGGTTCCACTTCTGATTCCAATTTTGGATTACATGTCAAAGCATCGCCGAACCAACATGTTTTGTCAGGGATTTCTACTTAGATAACATTCAACCTTATGTTAATGCCTAGCAAGGGATCTCTTTGGATCGATTACCTTGGGATTCAGTGTTCCTTTTAATTTATTCGAGAGCTATTAGTGGTGACCTATGGAATTATGGTATTATTGTATTATTAAATAGGAGAAATTTGTTTATAGCATAAATGTATGCAATGATGAATTTCTGAAATAGATATAAAGGTCATTTTGTAAAACTGAATTTAGATACAACTGTATTTAGATGGCTTTTCTAGATAATTAGCTAGTACAGCAGTTGGTACCTATGTATCTTGGTGGATGGGAGCTCATCCATAGAATGACTAATAGTTCATTTATTGCAAACAAGTGATTGATTATGTCTGAAACAACTTTTTTAAGAGATCAAGTGGTGTAAAACTCAATATGGATGGTTTTCTAGATAGTTTGGAAGTTGTGGATCTAGGGAAGGATCCCTCATTTGTTGAAGAGGTGGGAGTTGTCTTCTTGGGACATTGTTTAGTAATTGACTTCAGGAGTGTGATTCTAGCATTCGAGAGTGAACTTAGGAATTCAGTTTTCCAACTATATCTTTATGAGGGTTATGAAACAACTTGATGGAGTTACTCTATGATATTTCGAAGATGTTTAAAGAAGCTAATGAAGACGTTGCAGACAAGAAGATCAAGATAAGTACTCGTTAAGGGAGGGACTTGGAGATTTAACTCTTACTTGTCTTGTGCACATTTAATGAGATTCGTCATCATAAATGTAATTATTGGTTAATTGTTAATTGTTAATTAGGTCAAATTGAGATATTTAGTTCCTAGTTTAGTGTTTGGCTTAGAGATTTACTCAACTAATTGATTGTGTGGTTAGGATAGAATTACTATCTTCAACCAATATTTGATGTATTTATATATAATATTAATCTAACGTATTGTGAGCTTTTTGTGTGCAAACTAGTTTCACAATTGCTAGGATCAATTTTTATCATCAATAGTTTTTTATAGTGTTTAAACCACATTCAATTTGTAGTGAAGTAGTCAAAATTTTCCCTAAATTTTACCTTAAGGTTTAGTCAAACTTAACGTAGAAAATGTAACCAATAATTAAACAATGGAATTTACTGCATAGGTTTTGAACTAATTTTTGTTCGCTATGAGTGATCTTCCATGGTGCTACTAACACATGATACATTATCCTTTCCTCTTCTGCAGAGACATTGCCTCCCACCACTCGATAGACTACATCAAAAGAAACTTTAGAGAATAGTACCGAGGAGGCACTAAAATGTTCAAAGCTAATTCCAATCTGATCAAACACAAAATATTTCATTGGTATTATTAAGTCATGGTATTATAACAAAATATACTTACAAGTTAAGAATTTCCATTGTAAAGTGGGGATGAATCTCCATCGTCAAGAATAATGTTTAACTCATATATTAATTCTTTTTATAATTAATAATAATAATATTTTAAAATAAAGTTATAATTTATTTAATCTTTATAATTTTTAAATCTTGCTAATGTGACATATATCGTGGGTTAAGGGTTTTGATGCTTATCATGGATTGATGCCAGGATTTATGAACCATTTAATTAATATGGTTGCGCATCATAAGAGTATGCACAAATTAAACATTGAGATTTATCTCCAAAGTAGTTAGGCCCTATTTGTTCCTTTAATTAATTTGATTAAATAAATTAAATTTCTTATGAACAAGCATCATATCAAATGAGTTATGATTTTTAGGCCCTATTTGTTCCTTTAATTAATTTGATTAAATAAATTAAATTTCATATGAACAAGCATCATATCAAATGAGCTATGATTTTTTTTGGCATATGCTATTGATAAGTCATGGTATTGTAATAGAGTTGATCTACTTATTAAATATGTCCATGGTAAAATTGGGGCAAATCTCCATAGATAAAAATATTGTTCCATATTTTTTCAAATGTATATATATTATCTCATATATTAATTTTTTTATAATAATAATTTTAAAGAACTTATAAATTTTTTATTTTATTTTTAACTTGTGAGATGTAATATGAAGTAAGTGTTTTGATATTCATTATGATTCTGAGAGTATGATTTAAACAAAGGCTACATAATAGCTAGTACTTGCCAATTGGTTTAAATATAACTAAACTAAAGTTATTGCATTTGCTAAATTGAAATATAGTAGTTTATAGAATAGCATTTAATTTTTGTTATTTAAAACTCAATAAAGCAATAGATTATGCAAAGATTGGATCCTAGAAATTGGTGTTAAAATTTTAAATTATTGGTCTTCATAATTTGGATTATATTTTAACAAAAAACATTCATATGAGATATCTATATATATATATATATATATATATAACTTAAAAAAATTGTAGGTTCAAATCTAGAAAGGAATTGAATATGTGCACCTTGTTCAAATATAATTTTATATGATACATTTTTTTATTTACTAACGTAAACTATATTTTTTTATCAAAATTATTACTATAATTAAACATAATTTTGTCAATTTCATTATTTATTAACTTATTCAAATAATTATATATTAAAATTATTGTTGTTATTATTAAATATTTTATATTTAAATTATAAAATATAATAATTCACATGATTAATGAAATCTTTTTAAAGTAAAGTAAAATATACACAATACCATAAATTATATCAAATATCTAATTTAATAATAATTACACCAAAGGTGTTCCTTTTGGAAAGGTTTTACCCTTTTTCCTATTGGGTGACATCTGCCATGGTGCGCGAAGGTTTCCGAAGAACAAAAAGTTGTTAAAATTTTATATCTCCGTCTATTACCAAAACTTCAGAGATGTAGCAAGAACACAAAATTGATGCTTTGAAGCTTGATGGTGTATAAAATTCAGGTGCTTCTCACAGATTTAAAGCTCTGAAATACTTTGTACATTTATGGAGTTATGATCTTTAGTGGCCATGATAACAAAGTTATGTAGGATAGCTAGAGTCATTGTGCACTTTGAGCTTTTATAATATTGAGACAGGATTATTATTTTCAGGTTGTTACGTAGAAGTACATTTCAATGACTACAGGAAAAGGTGGCATGTTGAGATCACTCCCAAGGAGTTGAGGAGAAGGAACAAGGAACCAAGTAATGGAAAAGATCAGGACTGTGTGCAAACTCTGTCTGATGCACGATCATCTTGATGGTAAGTATGGTAAGTGAAGAACAACTTTCAAAGTACACCTCTTAGTTGAGTTTGTTGGACTTCTTGTCATTGTCATATCATCCTGTCCTCAGTAACATGCATGTGCACAAACACGGAAAGTCATTTTAAGTGTTTCTTCTACATGTCTTGCTTCCTTTTCACTTGTTCGACCAACTGTCATCTTCAACATCTTAATTGTTACGTCATGCTTACGACCTTGTTATGGTAATGTTGAAGGTTGTGTTTGAGTTGTGTTCACTATGTAAACATATATCGCACTCACACACAATGTTGTAAGTATTGTTATGCAAGTGTCGTCATGGTCATCCAAATGTCTATCTGAAGTGTTGCTTTCACCATTTGACAGTTCCGCAGTTAGTCACACAAAGCATGTTGTCTTCTTGGTTCGATGTGTCTTATCCTTGAGTTGTGTCGTGTGTGTGTTCGCAAGGCCGTTTATTCACAAGTTCACTCGCTCACACATTTAGTAATTTTTTTGAAACTCTGTCGATGGGACCACCCCCCAATAGCCAGACCTCTGCTTAGATGCACTACACAGTCTTAACACTCAATGATTGTGTATTGTTGCCCAAAATTGCATAGAGCTTGAGGCTATCTCCCAAGCAGTCTGCACTGTGCAATCTTGGAATCGACCGGATTGATTGTCACCCAGAACAATGCATAAGTTTCTTAGCAATTCATGTCAATCTATGCTCCTCGCAAGGAGAGCCATCAAGCCTCCAAATGGTCAACCAGAGAGTTTAACTGGGAAATGACCTCGGGCCTCACTCCTCCATACAATTGTGCAGAAGATGCCAGGCACTGCCACTTCCGCTGATAGAATAAATTGCATAGACATGTCGGACAGATAGCCTCTGCCTATAACTGCACTGCCCTAACAAACTGTGCAGTTTTTTCAGCCAATTACCCTGTCAGTCGTCCTGCTACTCCTCTTGAAAATTGTGTAGTTTTCATGGGTTGTTTCCCAGCTACCCACCATCCCAGTCAACCCAGAAAGTGCACAAGCATGTCCTGTAGGGTAGCCTCTCAGCTCTACACATTTTTGGCTAGCAACCTCCTACAGCCTATTGCCAGCCTCCCCAGAGAATATCGCAGTTTTCACTGCTAGTGTCCCCTTGTTGCATGCACTGTCTCCCTGGAAAAATTGCACAGATTTTCCCTCCCGCAAACAATCACTACTGACTTGGACTTCCAATCTAAGCCTCCCAATGACCTTTGCGCAAATTTCATTGAAAATGCATGGAGCTCGCACCTAATCCTGAAATGTACTCTGTGTAGTTTCAGAGCCTTGTCATCTCTCCCGGTCACCTGCACCCGAAAACGAAAGATGATGCATCATGGTAGACTATGCGATTTATGGATTTGATGTCATCTCGTGATGAGAGATTGCATATATAGGTACATTACTGAGACATGGCGCAACGACGAATGGGATGAACAAGGAGCGCATGCCAGGAGTCTTGTTCGCGAAAAGACAGACACATGAAGTGTACCAAGAAGCAAGTGAAAGAGACACATGCACATGCATGAACTATCAAGAGAACATCAAGACCATCGAAGACTTCGCACACCTTTCCATGCGGAGGTGAAGTTATGATACACCAAGATCACACACATCACTCAACAACATTGTAACTCGACATGGATGTTGGAAATAATACTGAGAAGGGGGGTGAACCAATATTATCAAGTCAAATAATTTTTCATTTTCAAAATTAGATATATGCTACTTCAGATATGGAAACCAGCGTATACACACAACTGTGTCTACAACAGCTAGCATATAACCAATAAATTTAAGATTTAATTAATCCATTTGATCTTTAATCAGTGCATCAGAACTTTAGTAACCATAAGAACAGTAAACAAGTGCAGTAAACAAAATAGATCATCACACATATGAACACAAGATATAAGGTGGAAACCCAATGTGGGTGAAAACCACCTGTTGCAATGCTTCTCTATCTTCTTGTTAATAAGAAACTCGTTTTTACAATATTTCTGTACTAGTGTTGTCTTATACCAATACGTAGGATTCCACCTACAGAAGGCTACAACCTTCTCTCATTCTCCAGCTTCTCCTGGAAGGGAGCTATAACCCCCTTACCTCTTATACTGGTTGATGTACTAGTACATAGGTACTGACCTATAGAAAGTTACAACCTTCTTTTTTCTTCCAGGGACCACATTTCATAAATTTTCAAACTGGATCCATAAACATCAAACGTATCTGCATCAACCAAACCCATTTGCACCAACCAAAACTGAATCAATCAATCACTTCTCTGAATGATGTACCCAGAATACAGTAACAGTAACCAGAAACCAATCCTAAACCCAGAATACTGCAGCAATAAATAGAAGTAGCTAAAACATATTTTATGAGACGTACGCTACTTCAAGATGAAGAACCTGCATGCATACGCTTCTATATTAAGGCAAACCAATGTATACACTGTTTTGAATTACCGAACCAGCGTGTATATGTGCCTTTGCTATACTGAACCTGTGTACATATCTATAAAAGATAATTTACCCTTTTCAATTATTCAGACATCAATTATACCCAGATTATCAAATTTATAGATCAAGTCATGGGCCAAATATAATAGTTCAAAATTACACAAAGATACTTCTCTTCAAGCCTTAAGATCTTGACCCATCAATAGAACTTATCCTTCTTCTAACGCCCGGGTTCCTCCTTGATTTAGATCCAGCTATGCACCCTAATCCAATGACCAATATTCTAGATCTTGCTCTTCATAAGATATTCAATACTTGAGTGCCTTTTCCTAATGATCTCCTTCCCCTTTTATAGTCATAGGCCTTACTCAATACAATGGTGCAAAACCACTTAGAACCAATACCTGGGTCCAAATACCTGGGTTCAACACTTCAGACGAGATACCGTGGTCCAAAACCATAGGTCCAAATACCAAGGACCAAATACCATGGACTAAGAATGAGTTTTCCCACATGTACGCACTTTTCCATGCATGAAAGTGTGTGCATATGCATACGAAACTTTTGATCGGCGATCCTGTGTGTATACGCACCTTGGTTAAGTGGAAAATGCGTATATCTCTTTTTCCTTTATTCTGAGAGCTTGAATTATGATCTGTCATCTGAGTGAGTTTCCATCAAGGACAACACCTGTGTCATAGTGCCAAACTTGAGTCATAATGCCAACAATCTCCCCCTTTGGACTTGATGGCAACCCCAAGT
Organism: Pinus tabuliformis; assembly: GCA_031772625.1. Classification (NCBI taxonomy): domain Eukaryota; kingdom Viridiplantae; phylum Streptophyta; class Pinopsida; order Pinales; family Pinaceae; genus Pinus; species Pinus tabuliformis. Next base: position 1,650,519,462 of record CM062816.1, read on the forward strand.
CACTCAAAGTCATTCTCCCCCTTTGTCATCAAGGGCAAAGGGTTGTGCTCCCCCTGAGTACATGCTAAAATCTCTGCTCTGCTGTGTTGTTTATGCTCCCCCTGACTGTAGGCAAGGTCTGCAAAAAGATGTTCTACAAGAAAGAACATGACTCTAGACATCATAAATGACCTTCCTATCACCAAAGACTCATACATACATCCATCTCCCAGCCAAGTGGGGATATACCAATATTGACTCATCCACCCAACCAAAAGTTTACACATGATAAAACAAGAACATTACATCATCCATCCCAGGCATAGTGGGGAAACCAAAATAGGTCGTTACATGACCTTGATGATAAAAGATATACATGACATAGAGACAAAATATCTACAACAAGACTATGATAGTCATCAACAACTATCATCAGCAACATCTGTCAATCATCATTCAGACCAGCAACCATGTTCTCCCTCTGCACCTGTTCCACTGAAAACAACTGTAAAATTGAACCAAGATCTTCTAAGGTAATGCCAACATTGCATTATTAGAAGTATATGCTCCCCCTGAACCTGTGCCAGATGGTCTCTGTCAGACCCATATCAAACTCTTTTCATCCTGAGTCTGGCCCATTGTTTGTCTTCAAACCAACTTATACACGACTGTATCCACATAAACCTACGTATGTACGCGGATGCTCCTCATGAAACTCGCATGCAACCACTTTTCTATGAAACATATAAGTTTCAACAGCAAGATGATGCATCAACTACTCCCAGCTTCTGTCTGAGGTATTCAAATGTCTCCCTAGGCAGTGGTTTGGTGAATATATTAGCAACCTGTTCCTTGGAGGGAACATACTCCAATTTGACCTTTTGTTCAAGCACTTGTTCCTAGAGAAAATGATATTTGATAGGTATGTGCTTGGTTTTTGAATGCATGACTGGATTCTGTGAAATACTGATTTCACTTGTATTATCACATAAAATGGAGATAGGTGGAGTACAAATGATTTGAAAATCTTGCAAAATTTGCATCATCCAAAGGAGTTGTGTGCAACAAGATGCAGCAACTAAATATTCTACTTCAACTATAGACAATGCAATTGAACTTTGTTTCTTGCTGAACCAAGATACTAATCTAGAACCCATAAAGCATGCACCACCACTAGTGCTTTTTTTATCATCCACGCTTCCTGCCCAATCTGCATCTGTGTATGCATGAAGTGTGAGATCTGTATCTCTAGGATACCATAAGACATAGTTTTGTGTTCCTTGAAGATATTTGAAAATCCTTTTAATCGCCTGAAGGTGTGCTTCTTTTGGATTTTCCTGGAATCTTCCAACTATTCCCACTGCATGCATGATGTCTGGTCGGGTACTTGTCAGATAGAGCAGACTACCAATCATGGATCTATAGGTTGGTTGATGTACTGCTGCTAAATCATCATTTGCGCTGAGGGTGCATCCTATTATCATAGGGGTACATATTGGTTTTGAATCTTCCATGCCATATTTCTTCAAGATCTGCTTGAGGTACTTGGTTTGTGATAGAAAGATACCATCTTTGTTTTGTTGGACATTTAAACCAAGAAAATATGTCAGCTCACCAAGCAGGGACATTTCAAATTCTTTCTGCATCACCAAAGCAAAGTTTTGACTCATGGCTTCTTCATTGCTACCAAAGATGATATCATCAACATACACAACAAGTATTAGCAATTTATCATTATCAATTTTTATATATAGATTGCTATCTACTGATCCTTTTGAAAAACCTTTTTGATGGAGGTATTTGTCCAGATGATAATACCAAGCCCTTGGAGCCTGTTTAAGACCATAGAGTGCCTTCTTAAGTCTGCATACAAGTTTTGGATCATTTCCAAGGATGAATCCATTTGGTTGCTCAATATACACTTCTTCTTCTAAGTCTCCATTTAAAAAGGCAGATTTCACATCCATTTGATATACTTTGAACTTCTGAAAGCTAGAAAGAGCAAGGAACATTCTTATGGCTTCAAGTCTAGCAACCGGTGCAAAAGTTTCTTCAAAGTCTATACCTTCTTGTTGAGCATACCCTTTACAAACAAGTCTGGCCTTGTTTCTAATAACATCTCCATTTTCGTTTAAGTTGTTTTTGAATATCCATTTGGTCCCTATGGCATTCTTATCATTAGGTCTAGGAACCAATTCCCAAGTGTTATTCTTTTCAATCTGCTCAAGTTCTTCATTCATGGCCTTGACCCAGCATTCATCTTTGCATGCTTCACTTACATTTCATGGTTCAACGGAGGAGAGCAATGCTAGATAGCTTGAAGCTTCTGTTATAGTTCTTCTTGTTTGAACACCTGCCTCTTTCTACCCCAAAATTTGAGTCTCTGGATGGTTCTTCTGAACATACTTGGATGGAGTCTTTTCTTCTATTCTTATCTGTTCTTCTGGTGCCTCATAAGTTTCTTCTTCAGCATTAGTCTGATCTGATGTTGAAGGATAGTCCTCTTCGTCTTCAAAATCTTCAGTTTTTATCTGTTTTGAATTGTTGCCTTCTTCATCAACCACCACATCAATAATTTCAACAATTTTTCTAAGTATTTTATTGTAACACTTATATCCTTTACTTTGGGAAGAGTAACCAACAAGAATGCCTTCATCTGCTCTCGGTTCAAACTTGCCAAGATTTTCATCAGTCCTTTTGATGTAACATTTACTTCCAAAAACTTTGAAGTATTTTACCGTAGGAGTCTTACCATACCAAAGTTCATGAGGAGTTTGAGTGTTGTTTATCCAAACGTTTGTTTTGTTGAGAATAGTAATGGCAACAAATGTAGCTTCACCCCAGAAGGTTGCAGGAGTTCCACATTCATCAAGCATGGAACGAGCCATTTGTTGAACCGTTATGTTCATCCTTTCTACTACTCCATTTTGCGGAGGAGTTCTTGCAGTAGAGAATTCCCTTCTTATTCCATGTTCTTCACAAAAGTCAAAAAATTCATTCGAGGTAAATTCCAACTCCTCAATCAGACCCGAGGCATTTGATTCTGCGATCTGATTCATTTTCAACCAAGGCTTTGAAAGCTTTTAACTTTTCGAAAGCTTCGTCTTTATGCTTCAGAAGTCCTATCCAACACATCCTGGAAAAGTCGTCAATGAATAATATAAAGTATTCTTCTCCTCGAGGTGAATTTTTCCTTGATGGACCACATAAATCAGTATGGACAAGTTCAAGTGGCTTACTAGCTGATCCTTCCTTCTCAGGGAAATTAGTTCTAGTTTGCTTACCAAACTGACATGATTTGCATATTGTATTGTCTGGAATTCTGATGTCAGGGAGATCACGAACTGCCTAATATTTGCATGCTTTCCTTATCTTAGAGAAGCTTAGATGCCCCAATCTTCTGTGCCATAGCCAGTGTTCATCATTCTTGCTTAGATAGCATTGTTGTTGTCCTCCCTTGAATATGTATAAATTATTTGGAGTTCTTATGCCTTTGATCACTGTTTCTCCTGTATCAAGCTCACGAACAATACATCCATTTGATCGGAATATTACCTCATTTCCTTGATCACACATTTGGTTAACACTTAATAGATTATGCTTTAAGCCATCAACATACATAACATTTCCAACTTTGACTTTTTATTTCAAAAGAACAGAACCTTTACCTCTTATGAGTGCAGGGGTGTCATTTCCAAATGAGACCTTCCTTTCTTTTTCTAAGGCACTATATGACTGAAGTTTTTCTTTATCACCTGTCATATGTTTCGAGCATCCACTGTCGATGTACCACTAATTTTCCTGTCCTTCTGCATATAAGGCTATACCAGATCTTTCTGGTTGTGGTTCTTTCTTTCTCCAATATTTGGGACCCAATGAAGGCTGCTCCTTCTGAGATGTTTTCCAAAACTTACTCTTGCATTCAAAATCTTCATGACTGGAGTTGTTACAAATAGAGAATTCAATTTCATTTTCAAGAGCAGAAAAGTTATTATAGGTCCTCTTCATGATCCCATTCATGCTCCTTTGATTTCATGCTTCTCAAGTCATGATGGTCTTATAGGCAACACATTGAGCAGCTTTGTGTCTAAAGTTATGACACGAAAAACATTGGCCATTAAATAAATTCCTGAAATTATCAAATCTACCATCCAAGTGATTGTAGTTTCCATAGACATTCATTCTTGAGGCAAATTGAGAATGATTTACCTGTGGTTGGTTGTAGCTTCTGTTCATCCTTGAAGTAGATTGACCCCGAATTACTTGGTGATCTTTGTTCATCCTTGAAGTAGATTGACACTGATTTACCTGGTGATCTGCTTTATGCCTTTGTTGACGATTGTCAACCTGTTCACTTCTCCTTGTTGCATCAAGATAAATTTTGGAGATCGATGGCTTCTGTGCTTAAGATGCTTCTTCAATATATCCAAGACTTGTCTTCATTAGAGGAGAACGCTGCACTTTGATAATCTCATCTAAAGTTTCGGATCCTTTAGAAAATCTAAGATTAAGAGATTTTGTTTTCTCAATATCTTTTCTAAGTCCCACAATTTCACATTCTAACTTTTCATTGTTTTTTTCCCCTTCAACAAGTTGGAATGTTAGAGTATCTATGATCATACTCTTTTCTTCTAAACAAATTTTAAGTTTAGACATTTCTTCATAGAGATCATCTTCATCTATAGCATCCAAGAAATCATCATCTTCAAAAGCCATAAAAAGTCTATAATCATTACCATGTTCATCTTCATCACTATTTGAAAGTCCATCATTGTCTTCATGTGTATAATAGCTCTTCCTACTTACATTCTTTTTCTGTTCCATTTAATTGGTTCCTTACCTTATCAAGCTTATATTTATGAGGACATTTGGTTGCATAGTGACCAACTCTCCCACAAGCAAAGCATTTGAAAGGTAGCTTACCTCTGAATCTTCGAGAGCCCCGTTGAAGGTTCTTGACAAAGTTTGATTCTTCCTCTCCTTCTAACGTATGTCCTGACTCATTGTATTCTCCTTTTGAAGTTTTGAATGCAGCTTCTCTAATGTCTGTTGGACCCCCTTTTCTCATTTCAAAGGTAGTTAGGATTTCGTGCAGCTGTGACATGGTAATACTCTGAAGATTCTGCTTTTCTTCTATGGCAGAAACTTTTGATTCAAACTTAGAAGACAAAGATCTTAATACCTTTTCAACTAAAGTAACTTCTTTTATCTCTTCACCCAAGTTTTTCATGCGATTAACAATCTCATCTATACGTAAGAAATAATTAGCCACACTTTCATCATTGTGCATTCTGAGAGTTTCATATTGAATTTTGAGAGATTGTAGTTTTGCACGTTTTACCTGATCGTCTCCTTCATAGCTTAGAATGATCTTGTCCCATATTTCTTTGGCAGTTTTGAGCTGCATAACCTTGACGAATTCTGATTGAGATAGACTCCCCAATAGAGTATTGACAGCCTTTGCATTTGTTTCATATTGCTTTTTACCAGCTGTATCTGTAGGAGTTGCTGATGGGAATGTGTATCCTCCTTCCACGATATCCCAAACTTCTGCACCAAGAGATTGAAGATAGGTTGTGGTTCTTACCTTCCAATAGACGAAGTTGCTCCCATCAAAGATTGGTGGCTTGATGGATGCCTCCCTTTCGTAGTTGCTCATGATGATAGATCTTCCTTCAAGCGATCAAGCTTCTTTTGAAGGACCTGCTCTGAAACCAATTGTTGGAAATAACACTGAGGGGGGGAGTATTATCAAGTCAAATAATTTTTCATTTTCAAACTTAGATATACGCTACTTCAGATATGGAAACCAGTGTATACACGCAACTGTGTCTACAACAACTAGCGTATAACCATTAAACTTAAGATTTAATTAATCCATTTGATCTTTAATCAGTGCATCAGAACTTCATTAACCATAAGAACAATAAACAGGTGTAGTAAACAAAACAGATCATCACACATATGAACACAAGATATAAGGTGGAAACCCAATGTGGGTGAAAACCACCTGCTGCAATGCTTCTCTATCTTCTTGTTAATAAGAAACTTCTTTTTACAATATTTCTGTACTGGCGCTGTCTTATACTAGTACGTAGGATTCTACCTGTAGAAGGCTACAACCTTCTCTCATTCTCCAACTTCTCCTGGAAGGGAGCTATAACCCCCTTACCTCTTGTACTAGTTGATTTACTAGTATGTAGGTGCTAACCTACAGAAAGAAACAACCTTCTCTTTTCTTCCAGGGACCACATTTCATAAATTTTCAGACTGGATCCATAAACATCAATCAAACATCAAACGTATCTGCATCAACCAAACCCATTTGCACCAACCAAACCCATTTGCACCAACCAAAACTAAATCAATCAATCACTTCTCTGAATGATATACCCAGAATACAGTAACAGTAACCAAACACCAATCCTAAACCCATAATACTGTAGCAATAAATAGAAGTAGCTAAAACATATTTTATGAGATGTACACTACTTCAAGATGAAGAACCTGTGTGCATACGCTTCTATATTAAGGTAAACGAATGTATACATTGTTTTTAATTACGGAACCAGCGTGTATATGTGCCTTTGTTGTGCCGAACCTGTGTACAGATCTATAAAAGATAATTTACCCTTTTCAATTATTCAGACATCAGTTATACCTAGATTATCAGATTTATAGATCAAGTCATGCGCCAAATATAACAGATCAAAATTACACAAAGATACTTCTCTTCAAGCCTTAAGATCTTGACCCATCAATAGAACTTATCCTTCTTCTAGCGCTCAGGTTCCTCCTTGATTCAGATCCAGCTATGCACCATAACCCAATGACCAGTATTCTAGATCTTGCTCTTCATAAGATATTCAATACTTGAGTGCATTTGCGTAATGATCTCCTTCCCCTTTTATAGTCATAGGCCTTACTCAATACCATGGTCCAAAACCACTTAGAACCAATACTTGGGTCCAAATACCTGGGTTCAACACTTCGGATGAGATACCATGGTCCAAAACCATAGGTCCAAATACCAAGGACCAAATACCATGGACTAAAAATGAGTTTTCCCACATGTACGTGCTTTTCCGTGCATGAAAGTTGTGCATATGCATATGCGACTTTTGATCAGCTATCCCGCGTGTATACGCACCTTGGTTAAGTGGAAACTGTGTATATCTCTTTTTCCTTTATTCTGAGAGCCTGAACTATGATCTGTCATCTGAGTGAGTTGCCATCAAGGACAACACTTGTGTCATAGTGCCAAACCTGAGTCATAATGCCAACAATGGACACCACCGCAAGCATGAATATACCAACATTGTCGCGTCAAGTCATGTCATGAGTCATATTGGCCACATCACTACTATGGACCATACTGTTGTAATCAATGTAATGTAACGTGCAAGTCTAAGAGACCCACATGTAAATCTGAAAAGTCATGTAAAATTGAAGATTCATGTAAGTCAAACAATGATGAGGGAAGTCGAACAGTCACAAGGGCCAATTTCACCCTTGGCTATATATACTCCTCATTTGTACATGCAAAAGGATTTTCACCTTGGCTCCTCCCACATAGCCTTGAGAGTCTGTAATATTTTCTTTGAGGAGTGAGCAATGGCACCAATGCCCCGCTATCGGGGTTAGTGATGTAATGGTGTACGGATGTGTCTTGGAACTTTCATTTAATTTAGAAGCCTGTTAATAGGCCAACATGTTTTCACTATTCATTTGTAAGACTATTCTTTGGATGCTTGTAATGCATGTTGCTTTAAAATGTATTAATATATTTGAACTATTTTGGCTGTTTGAGTACATATGCTATTCTAAATTTGTTGTATCAGTTGTTAACGTTTTCTCGCCTGTGTGGGCTATCTCACCAAAGACTTGACAGATTCATTCTTGTAAAGTTGTTATAATGCCCGTTGCACATGTGTGGACTATTTCGCTAGGTGTTGTACATGTTATGTCTTCACCTTGTGTTTGTGACTCCCACATCCGTGTGGACTACTCCACTAGAAGATGCACACGTCCTGTTGTATTGAGTGTCTCTAGCAGAGTTGGGACTATTCCCCTTCAACATGAGACTCACTTCCACCCTCTACCTTTGTAGTGAAATAAATTTGACACAAGAGGCAGTAACAAATCACTAAGCATGCGAACCTCGTTGTTTGACGACTAAGTAAACTGTTGTCCTGTGCTAACAAGAAAGAGATAAGGAAAACCTTTAAGATAATGGCAACCGAGCTACCATATAGGATGAGACTCCTACACCAAATGGTGTGAGGTCTAGTTCGGAATTCATACCGAGGTGATCCCCTTAGTGTTCACGGGTCCAGCACCATCAACACCAACATAATTAGTTTAAAATTAACCAAGAGACAACATTAGTTTTAAGTTTTAATGAAGCTTCCTTTTGGGGAAATTATATATGTTATAATTCCAACATTAAATTATCAATCCGGGGTCGTAAGACTTAGAGATGAAAGTACAAGTAAAGCGGGATCAGAGCATAAATTAACATCCAATTCCTACTTCTAAATTAGGTAAAGAATGAAAATAAACAATTTTAATCTCAATCTAAGTAAAGTAAATCAATCAAACTTAATCTCAATGCAAGTAAAACTTAACAGTAATTCAAAAAATAAACTTTAGAAATCTGAAATCGAACAAAACTAATTATCATTCAATATCCAGATTATTCTAATTTCAATCTTAAACAAAACTAATTCTAAATCAAGTGATTCTAAACTTAAGGAAAATAAAACAATCCAAACAAGATCAATTCTAATCCCCGAGTGCATGCAACAAGCCAACAATAATTCAAACTAGTCTCAGAACTAAGCTACAACCATCAATATGTCATCATGTCATTGCTGCTCATTCATATAAAACATAATATTTAAGGACCTGTTTAAGTACAAAATGATGAGTTAATAACCAAAACTTAGAAATAAATGGAAACTAAACTTACCGATGAAAACTTAAACTAATCAATGTTCAAACTACAATTCTTCCTTACACAGTCAAACTCATTCTTTATTCTTCTAAAACATAACCAAACTTCAGAAACAATGGAAATGAAATCAATCACTATTTAAAGTATGATCACACAACCTAACTCACACTCTTTTTTTTCTTAAAGACACATTCTTTCTATCAAACAACAAGAGAACCTTTAACTACATAATTCTATCAAGTGGGTTAGTCTTCAGATAAAAATTGTTTTCAATAACTTGACATACTTCACACTGCTTGCACTCATGTACTAGAAACAATGAGAAAGAAGTCACAGAATCTGTACTTAACAGTGGCAATTAAATTTGCAGAAAATCCTTAATTCAGTCTTGTACCTTATTGAGTTACTACATTAATCATATTTCAATTCGTCTAACTCAAAACAGTGTATTAATCTTCTCGGCACATGGTAATTAATCTCATAATATTCTATATGGGAATTCAATTGGTTGATACATCCACAAGTATTACTCAAGAACAGAATGAAAACCTCAACGAAATCCAACAATGCTACAATCATCAAAGAATCATTTTTCCTTCAAATTAACAATACAAAGCTCTAAATATGACACACAATTCACACTATGAATTCAGATTTATGATTCGCAAACCAATCCACACAGTAAATGTAAATTATAAAGCTTAAGAAAATGAAGGAACTAGTTTCCAGGTGTGGTGGGCCCTTGCCACTCCTGGATCTAGTTTAGACTAAGTGAATTCCTAAAGATTAAGAAAAGCCATAACATTTACAAAGAATTCATGGCAAAGTCAAATTGTATTAAGATTCAAATCATATGTTCACTTACATACATTCCTTCAATTCTGTTTAAGGTAAAACTTAATCACATCAATCCCTTGTCTCTTGTTCACAACTTGTATCCCCCCTCCCTTCTCATAGGCCATGGCTAGGCCATTTATAATATTTACAAGGTGAATCACTCATTTTCCTTAATTATGGAAAATTGCATATTTTTAACAAATTGGCCTCAAATATATTGGCATATATTCCTAACCATGGAGAAGTTTGGAAAACAGTTTTTAGGGTACCTAATTTGACATATTTTCAAAAAAAACCTTCTATTACGTTTGTCTCATTCAACTCCTTCTCCTCCTAAAGCGTTCCCAAAGTTGGCTATTTGGCTCTTTTTGCAAGATTCTAGAATTATGGAAAAACAATGTTTTCTTATGAAACTATCTTAAAGACCCGCGTGCAACTTTTGAACCAAAGAAAATATTGAGAAACGGTTTTGGTTATAGATAATTTGTATACTGATAAAAAAACCCATTTTCTCAAATTTTCTAGATTCGTCTCCATCGACACGAAAATCGAGATCAAAATTGGAATTTTGAAAATTTTGTGGATTTTGAGCAAATATGTTGATTTTCTTCTAGAGACGCACATGTGCAACTTGGGTGCAATAAAACTCATGGAAAGGTGTTAGAACATCATTTTGGACAATAACCTTCCTTGATTTTCCCTGGAAGCATGTTGAGATGTCGAAGCTCCAAATTGGATATTTTCAACTACATGAATTTATTCCGTACTCAACTTGTAGCAACTAGTTTAATTGACTTATGAAGAATTTTGGCAATGGAACCCTGTAAAAAATGAACTTAGAAAAAACTATGATTAATAAATCATCTCTAAATCATCTCTAATCATAGAAAAGCTAAGAAATCTAATGATAATCAAACATGAGGCATAAGATATGTATTGGCGGCAAGTTGTGGAATGACGGTATGAAATGAGTTATAATTGTCAGAATTTAGGTTATGAAATAGTGGTAATATGTGAAGGAAGAAATGGGCATATTCAATGCCCAATGTCCCCCCATTCCTGAGGGTTTGCATGTCCTCATGCAAACAAATCCCTTGCTCATTTACAAATTCTTGACATTGTTTTATAGATGTTGGTTCTTGTGGAGCAACATTTCTTGAATATTTGGAGGCATTGCTTCTTGTGGAGAAGAACTACTTGAATATTTTGAGGTTCTAGTTCTTTTGGGGCAACACTCTTCATATTAACATATCATACTGATTTCAGAGCAATACAAATTGAGGGCAAAAAGGGGATGGATGAGGAAGAGATGATGGATGAAAATGAGGTGGTGATGGAGATGGTGAATGGGTGCTCACATATTCTGTAATCATAAAGCCAATGTCTATAGGTGGTTTTCTTTATCATTTCATGGCAATAATGACTTCATCTGTGAATTGAATACTTGGAGAAGACACTATAGAGACTGCCTTTATTAATGCACCATAAGGGTTTTTCTTTTAACATGGTCCTATAATTAGAGTATATGTGTAATGAATGGAAGGAAATAGAAGGATAATTTTTTATGAAAGATGAAATGCGTGGAACGAGAAGTAGTGAATCATTAAGATTCTTTAAACTTTTAATGAATTAGATAATCATAAGCCAAATTTACCTCAATTTTTACCTTTGTCGTTGATGTGCCTAGTGTTGCAAGATGAAGTGGATGATGGAATGGATGCAACTAATGTGATTGTTGATTTGATCTACTGAATAAGGTTGAAGGATGAAGGATGAATTGAAGGTCCCCTTATCCCCCATGCCTGAGGAGGTTTATGTCCCCAAACAATTGAGGAAAGGTGATTGTTGTTGCAAATGACAATGGGAATGCTGATAAAAAAAATCCACACTACTCCAAACTTGTGTTGGATCTCAAAACCATATAGTCTTCAACCACTACACGCCCATGTGAAATCTTTCATATGTGAATAAATGGTGCTGACGTCAAACATAAGCAAGAATCATTGGATTTCGACCATTGAGGATGTCGTTAACCAATGTGAGATATCCCACCTTTGATGTCAGTGGGAATCAAGCCACTAGGTACATTCTACTAGCCATGAATAGATTTGTCGAAGTGGAATGGACTGAAAAATTCAACCACCAAAAAACATTGGTGTATTTCCTTAGTAGATGACAAGGATACCTACCATTAAGGCATGGAGGCCCCCAGATACCTTATCTAACCCTAACCTTGGTCCAAGATAATTTGTTGATGTTGATGGAACAAGGCTTATTGGCAGGTGGGCCTTAACGGATCCCACATCAATGTACTCTAGTACAAACATAATGACTTGAAAGATACATGATTTTAAGAAATCATTCAAATCTAAAAGCTTTATTGGGAACATTGCCTTCCAGTTTCTTGGTTTTCAAGCAAAACCCCTACCCAGTTGCACCAGACAAGCTAGTTTTCACAAAAGGACTTATTTTTCTCCTTTCTATTTTCATTTATTTATTAACTTTCCTGCTATACTGAAGAAAACATGTCCTCATTCAAGTGAAATATAACTTCCAATGAAGCCATGTGCAGATGAGGTACAAAGATATACTCATTCTCATACTTAACATATAAAATTTAGAAGGTATATGAGCATGAAAAATCAGCAGTTTCAAAAGATGTGATACAAAGAGTTTTTGAAGATGAGAGTGGTATTCTGATTGGATTGTGATTTGGAACCAATGCTGGATGTAATTGTGGTTGTATTGCCCCATTTATTCATTTAAACCACTCTGAAAGCCCTCTTTGGAATGCATACAGGGCTTGTTGCTAGGCATGGTGAGAGTTTCTCGAACTCAGGTTTAGTAGGATGCTCCTCATCATATTTGGTACATGATTGTCGATTTCCTTTGTATATAGGCAAGATGAAGCAAGGGAGACTTCCAAGTCCTTTTTTGGTTGTGGAGAGATATATAATTTACTGAATGCGGTCAGGATGAAATCTTCCTGAGAAAAAAATACCCCAACTACTACTAGGATTTGAGAAAGTGCTTCGAGGGACATTCTTCAAGCTCTCAATCATTCTTGAATTTGTCATGTTGGTTTATGATCCCTATCTCGCAACATGGATTAGTACCTAGGTGTACTATCAACACCCAAAAATGTTTTATCTTTAAAGAGCTTGAATCTTTAATCTAAATGAATGAAAAACTGCTAATTGCACTAAAAATTACCAAAATTGAGATTGTCACTTACTTGGACAACCAGACTTTGGAGTGACCCCAAACCAAAGTGGATGTGTGTCTCTTCACTCACATCTTACCGTCATCTCCACTCACTAGTTGCCCTGTAGCTAAGATCACATCAAAAACTTGTGAAAGAAACTATGCTCTAATCCTTTTTTCACCTCCTTGGCAACGACGCCAAAAATGTTGGGGAAATTATATGTGTTATAATTCCAACATTAAATTATCAATCCAGGGTTGTAAAACTTAGAGGTACAAGTGCAGGTAACATAGGATCAAAGCATCTAACCTAAATTAACATCAAATTCCTATTTATGAATTAAGTAAATAATGAAAATAAACAATTTTAATCTCAATCTAAGTAAAGTAAATCAATCAAACTTAATGTCAATGCAAGTAAAACTTAACTATAATTCAAAAAATAAACTCTAGAATTTTGAAATCGAATAAAGCTAATTATCATTCAATATCAAGATTATTGTAATTCAATCTTAAACAAAACTAATTCTAATTCAAGTTATTCTAAACTTAAGGAAAATAAACAATCTAAACAAGACCAATTCTAATCCCTGGGTGCATGAAGCAAGCCAACAATAATTCAAACTAATCTAAGAACTAAGATACAACCATCAATATGTCGCCATGTGATTGCTGGTCATTCATATAAAATATAATATTTCAGGTCTTGTTTAAGTACAAAATGACGAGTTAATAACCAAAACTAAAAAGTAAATGGAAACTAAACTTACCAATTAAAATTTAGACTAATCAATGTTCAAATTGCAATACCTCCTTACACAATCAAACTCATTCTCTATTCTTCTAAAACATAACCAAACTTTAGAAGCAATGGAAATGAAATCAATCACTATTCGAACTATGATCACACATCCTAACTCACACTCTGTTTTTTTCTTAAAGAGACATTCGTGCTATCAAACAACAAGAGAACCTTTAACTACATAATTCTATTAGCTGGGCTAATCTTCAAATAAAAATGTTTTCGAATAACTTGACATACTTCACACTACTCACACTCATGTACTAGCAACAATGAGCAAGAAGTCACAGGTTCTGTACTTAACAGTGGCAATTAATCTGCAGAAAATACTTAATTTAGTCATGTACCTTACTAAGTTATTGCATTAATCATATTGCAATTCGTCTAACTCAGAACAATGTATTAATCTTCTCGGCACATGGTAATTAATCTCATAATATTCTCTACATGAATTCAATTGGTTGATACCTCCACAAGTATTACTTAAGCACAGAATGGAAACCTCAATGAAATCCAACAATGCTACAATCATCAAAGAAGCATTTGTCCTTCAAACTAACAATACAGAGCTCTAAATATGAGACACAATTCACACTATGAATTCAGATTTATGATTCGAAAACCAATCCACACTGTAAATGTAAATTCTAAAACTTAAGCAAATGAAGGAACTAGTTTCCAGGTGTGGTGGGCCCTTGCCACTCCTGGAGCTAGTTTAGACTAAATCAATGCCTAAAGATTAAGCAAAACCATAACATTTACATAGAATTCATGGCAAAGTCAAACGGTATTAAGATTCAAATCATAAGTTCACTTATATATGTTCTTTCAATTTTGTTTAAGCTAAAACATAATCACATCAATCCTATCTCATGTTCACACCTTGTCTACCCCCCCCTTCCCACAAGCCATGGATAAGCCATTTATAATATTTACATGGTAAATCAGTCATTTTCCTTAATTCTGGAAAATTGCATATTTTTAACAAATTGGCCTCGAATATATTGGCATATCTTCCTAACCATGGAGAATTCTGGAAAACCGTTTTGAGGGAACCCAATTTGTCATATTTTCAACAAAAAACTCTCTTATATTTGTCTCATTCAACTCCATATCTGCGAAAAGTGTGCCCTAAGTTGTTTTTTTGGCTCGTTTTGCAAGATTCTGGAATTCTGGAAAAACAATGTTTTTTATGAAACTGCCTTAAAGACCCACCTGTAAATTTTTAACCAAAGCGAATATTGAGAAACAATTTTGGTTATTGATAGTTTTTATATTGGTAAAACCAATTTGCTCATATTTTCTAGATTCGCCTCCAGTTGCACACAAATTGAGGTTAAACATGACATTTTGAAAATTCTCCAAATTTTGAGCAAATTTGTTGGAAGGTGTTAGAAAATCATTTTGGGCCGGAAGCGTGCTGAGATATCGAAGCTCCAAATTGGATATTTTCACCTACATGAATTTATTTCGTACTCAACCTGTAGCAACTAGTTTAATTGGCTTGTCAAGAATTTTGGAAATCGAACCCTGTGGAAAATGAGCTTAGTAAAAACCATCATTAGTAAATCATGAATAAATCATATCTAATCATAGAAAATATAATAAAACTAATAATAATCAACCATGACGCATAGGATGTGTATTGGCGTAAGTTGTGGAATTATGGTATGAAATGAGTTAAAAATGTCAGAATTTAAGTTATAAAATAGTGGTACTATGTGATGGAAAAATGGGCATATTCGAGGACTAACACTTCTATAAGTGATTTCCCATGGGAAACAAGGATAATTTAATATGTTTGAAGAGTTTTCAAGCCAAGAGCACTAAAAACTTGTTTGATAATTATCTAATGATGATTTTAGCATTGTCCACTTAAGGTTTAATGGGTATGTTGTTACATACATACATAGAGTTCCTTAATGAATAATCAATCAATCCCAATGGGATTAGACACCCTACATGTGTATAAGAGGATGCATAGGAAAATTGTTCAAATTTTATAACCATAAGGAGAGTAGTAGTCTTTGTAACATATTTGAGAGATAAAGTGCCCCCTAGATGGGGCAAAAATTATTGTTAAATTGGTAGACAACATTTTGTACACATGTTTACATAAGAGAGCATTCATGATTCTAAATCTATGGTAGAATTCTTCATGATGTCCATAATTAAACACAAGAGGTTGTTGGGATCAATTTTTAGCATCAATGGTTATCATAGAGGGTTGTTAAGGTCAATTTTTAGCATCAATAGTTGTTTATAGTGTTTAAATGACATTCAATCTGTAGTGAAGTAGTGAAAATTTTCTGAAATGTTTACCTTAGGTTTTAGTCAAACTTCACATAGAAAATGTAACCAATAATTAAACAATAGCATTTATGGCATAGATTTTGAGAAACTAACTATTGTTCACCATGAGTGATCTTCTACTTGCATGTGCTATTGACCCGTGATACATTATCCTTTCATCTTCTGTAGAGACAATGTCTCCCACCACTAGACAGACTACATCAAAAGAAACTTCAAAGAATAGTACTGAGGAGGTAGTAGAATGTTCCAATCCAATTGTTCCCATCTTATCAGACACAAATGTGAGCAGTATTGTGCTTTGTTCGATTGATATTCGTTTGACTTAGAGTCTTAGATAACTAGTTAGCATTTAGAATATATATGTGAGTGTTTTCATTATTTTTATTTGATATGTTTTGAAAGCCTTGAATTTCTTGAAAGTTGAATTTGCATAAATACATTTTCATAGTTTAAAGTTTGCACATGGGAAAAATCAAAATCTTGATCTATGCTCTGCCTTGATAGAAGAAATCTGAAACGATCATCCACAATATATATACTTAGACTTTATATGTTCTCATAAACACATTTGAATTTAATTACAAGTAGTTGTAATATTAATATAATGGCGAGCAACCCAATTTTGGTCAAAAATTGTAGACCGGATTTTGGGAGCAGTTGCAAGATGTTTTGTCGGTGCAAGAAATTTTAATGCCATGTTATTGCTGAAAATCTCAGTGAATTCATGGAATTGACAGTCTTGAAACTCAGAATATTTCATCGATTATTGAACATTCATCTATGCTATACTACCTGTACAAATATAGCTTTGTCTTTGCTGCCACATAACCTTATGGGCATTTCGATGTATGACATGATTTAGTTATTATTATGAGATATGCGAAAATCATAGATTTCTCTTTTTTCCCCTTGCATCTATTTTGATATTCTTTCTCAACATCATTAGTTTAAACTTAACCAAGAGACATGATTATTTTTAAGTTTTAATGAAGCTTCTTAAATGATTTCCCATGGGAAACATGGATAGTTTAATAGTTTTGAAGCATTTTGAAGCCAATGGCACTACAAAATTGTTTGATAGTTATCTAATGATGATTTCAGCATTTTCCACTTAACGTTTAATGGGCATGTTGTTACATACAGAAGTAGAGTTCCTTAATGAATCATCAATCAATCCCAATGGGATTAGACACCCTATATGTGTATAAGAGGATGCATAGGCATATTGTTCAAAGTTTATAACAATAGGGATAGTAGTAGGTTTTGTAACATATTTGAGAGATAAAATGCACCTCTAGATGGGGTCAAAATTATTGTAAAATTGATAGACAACATTTTGTACACATGTTCACATTAAGAGAGCATTCATGATTCTAAATCTATTGTAGAATGCTTCATGGTGTCTATAATTAAACACAAGAGGTTGTTGGGATCACTTTTTAGCATTAATGGTCATCATAGAGGGTTGCTAGACTTGGAGATTTAACTCTTACTTCTCTTGTGCACATTGGATGAGATTCCTCGTCATAAATGTAATTGTTGATTAATTGTTTATTAGTTGGAATTGACATATTTAGTTTCAGTTTAATATCTGGTTGAGAGATTTACTCAACTAATTGATTGTGTGGTTAAGATATAATTACTATCTTGAACCAATGTTTGATGTATTTATATCTAAGATTATTCTAATGTAATGTAAACTTTTGGTGTGCAAACTAGTTTCACAATTTGGTATCAGAACCATTGGATCTAGGTTAACTACTTCAGGAGGGCCCATGTATATGTGAGAGAAATGTAATGCTTAATTTTTGTAAGTAAATTAGACTAGGATTTAGGATTTATTTTGTGTGCAGGCCTGTGTATGTATGGTGAAGATCTATGTCTGAAGGTTTGAAGGAATTTCCTCATGTGCAAAGGTAACCTGAGCGTTACTCGCGTGTGAACGAAGAAAATTGTGAGGCAACCTACAACGTTGAAATGGGAAGAGATATGAAGTGAGTTTTCTCTCTCAGATTTAGTCTTATCATTGTTTGTGGGAGAAGATGAAGTGAATCCTATGAAGAGCAATGTGACTGACGCCACATGAACCTAGTATGTAGCCATACCAATCTGACTGACACCGCGTGAACCCAGTATGCATTCATACCTTCTGTGTTCACTACACAGATGCGTGGATCTCACATCATTCTATCTGCCCCATTTTCACAACAATTTCCACTGAGAACAACAAAGAGAACAATCATGTGAATGATAGGAATGTGATGACATTGTATCATCCTCAACATGATGAATATCCAGAGCATTGTCCTTGGTGTCTTACATTTGATATTTTTTTTTTGTTGGTGGATTTTGGGATTCTAAGAGGCAAACGTGATAAATTCAGCACTAATACTCAGAAGAAGATCAATATTATGATTTCTTGAAGATCGATCAAGAGGAGGCTGAAAAATATAGGATCCACTTCTGATTCCAATTTTGGATTACATGTCAAAGCATCTTTGAACCAACATGTTTCGTCGGGGATTTCTACCTAGATAGCATTCAACCTTATGTTCATGACTAGCAAGGGATCTCTTTGGATCGATTACCTTGGGATCCAGTGTTCCTTTTAATTTATTCTAAAGCTATTAGTGGTGACCTATGGTATTATTGTATTATTAAATAGGAGAAATTTTTTTGTAGAATAAATGTATGTAATGATCAACTTCCAAAATTAGATAAAAAGGTCATTTTGTAAAATTGGATCCAGATACAATTGCATTTAGATGGCTTCCCTAGATAACTAGCAAGTACAATAGTTGGTACCCATGTATCTCAGTATATGGGAGCTCATCCATAGAATGACTAATAGTTCATTTATTGCAAACAAGTGATTGGTTGTGTTTGAATCAACTATTTAAGAGATCAAGTGGTGTAAACCTCAATATGGATGGTTTTCTAGATAGTTTGGAAGTTGTGGATCTAGGGAAAGATCCCTCATTTGTTAAAGACATGGGAGTGGTCTTCTTGGGACATTGTTTAGTAATTGACTTCAGGAGATCTATGATTTGAGCGTTCCAGAGTGGAAATCGAGAATTCAGTTTTCCAACTATACCATTATGAGGGTTATGAAACAACTTGATGGAGTTACTCTATGATATTTCGAAGATGTTTAAAGAAGCTAATGAAGACATTGCAGACAAGAAGATCAAGATAAGTACTCATTAAGGGAGGGACTTGGAGCTTTAATTGTTACTTGTCTTGTGCACATTTAATGAGATTCGTCATCATAAATGTAATTATTGGTTAATTGTTAATTAGGTCGAACTGAGATATTTAGTTCCTAGCTTAGTGTTTAGCTGAGAGATTTACTCAACAAATTGATTGTGTGGTTAAGATAGAATTACTATCTTCAACCAATGTTTGATGTATTTATATCTAATATTAATCTAATGTAACGTGAGCTTTTTGTGTGCAAACTTGTTTCACAATTGCTAGGATCAATTTTTATCATCAATAGTTTTTTATAGTGTTTAAACCACATTCAATCTGTAGTGAAGTAGTGAAAATTTTCCCTAATTTTTACCTTAAGGTTAAGTCAAACTTCACTTAGAAAATGTAACCAATAATTAAGACACATGATACATTATCCTTTCATCTTCTGCAGAGACAGTGCCTCCCACCACTCGATAGTCTACATCAAAAGAGACTTTAGAGAATAGTACTGAGGAGGTAGGAGAATTTTCAAAGCTAATTCCAATCTGATCAAACACAAAATATTTCATTGGTATTAATAAGTCATGGTATTATAACAAAATATACTTACAAGTTAAGAATTTCCATGGTAAAGTGGGATGAATCTCCATGGTCAGGAATAATGTTTAACTCATATATTAATTCTTTTTATAATTAATAATAATAATATTTTAAAATAAAGTTATAATTTATTTAATCATTATAATTTTTAAATCTTGCCAATGTGAGATATATTGTGGGGTAAGTGTTTTGATGCTTATCATGGATTGATGCGAGGATTTATGAGCGATTTAATTAATATGGTTGTGCATCATAAGAGTATACACAAATCAAACATTGAGATTTATCTCCAAAGTAGTTAGGCCCTATTTGTTCCTTTAATTAATTTGATTAAATAAATTAAATTTCATATGAACAAGCATCATATCAAGTGAGTTATGATTTATTTTGGCATGTGGTATTGATAAGTCATGGTATTGGTCCATGGTATTGTAATAGATTTGATCTACTTATTAAAAATGTCCATGGTAAAATTGGGGCAAATCTCCATAGATAAAAATATTGTTCCATATTTTTTCAAATGTATATATATTTATCTCATATATTAATTTTTTTATAATAATATAATAATAATTTTAAAGAACTTATAATTTTTTTATTTTTTATTTTTAACTATGTAAGATGTAATATGAATTAAGTGTTTTGATATTCGTTATGATTCGGAGAGTATGATTTAAGCAAAGGCCTCATAATAGCTAGTACTTGCCAATTGCTTTAAATATAACCAAACTAAAGTTATTGCATTTGCTAAATTGAAATGTAATAGTTTATATAATAGCATTTAATTTTTGTTATTTAAAACTCAATAAAGCAATAGATTATTCAAAGATTGGATCCTATAAATTGGTGTTAAAATTTTGAATTATTGGTCTTCATAATTTGGATTATGTTTTAAAAAAAAACATTCGATGTCTTATCTACCATAAACATTTTGGGATATATATACACATAGATATATATATATATATATATATATATATATATATATATATATATATATATATATATATATATATATATATATAACTTTAAAAAATTATCTAGAAAGGAATAGAATATATGTACACCTTTTTTTTTTTTGTGGAAAAACCTGTGAGTAGTTTTGAAACCAACGTTTCGGACTAGCTTAGTGAGTCCATCATCAGGGCAATGAGATTTATATTTGAGACGAGAGAGCGAATTACAGAGCTTATTAATAGTTATTGAGAAATATTTTTGATGTCTTCTTCTGTAGTCGGCTTACAAATATGTACACCTTATTCAAATATAATTTTATATGATACATTTTTTTATTTACTAACGTAAACTATATTTTTTTTTATCAAAATTATTACTATAATTAAACATAATTTTGTCATTTTCTTTATTTATTAATTTACTCAAATAATTATATATTAAAATTATTGTTGTTATTATTAAATATTTTATATTTAAATTATAAAATATAATAAGTCAAATGATTAAGGACATCTTTTTAAAGTTAAGTAAAATATACACAATACCATAAATTATATTAAATATCTAATTTAATAATAATTACACCAAAGGTGTTCTTTTTGGAAAGGTTTTACCCTTTTTCCTATTGGGTGACATCTGTCATGGTGCACGAAGGTTTGCGAAGAACAAAAAGTTGTTAAAATTTTATATCTCCGTCTATTACCAAAATTTCGGAGATGTAGCAAGAACACAAAATTGATGCTTTGAAGCTTGACAATGTATAAAATTCAGGTGCTTCTCACAGATTTAAAGCTCTAAAATACTTTGTGCATTTATGGAGTTATGATCTTCAGTGGCCATGACAACAAAGTTACGTTGGATAGCTAGAGTCATTGTGCGCTTCTAGCTTCTATAATACTGAGACAGGATTATTGTTTTCAAGTTGTTATGTAGAAGTACATTTCAATGACTACATGAAAAGGTGACATGTTGAGATCACTCCCAAGGCATTGAGGAGAAGGAACAAAGAACCAAGTAATGGAAAAGATCAGGACTATATGCAAACTCCGTCTGATGTATGATCATCTTGATGGTAAGTATGGTAAGTAAAGAACATCTTTCAATGTACACCACTTAGTTGAGTTTGCTGGACTGCTTGTCATTTTCATATCATCTTGTCCTCAGTAACATGCATCTACACAAATACAGAAAGTCATTTTAAGTGTTTCTTCTACATGTCTTGCTTCCTTTTCACTTGTTCGACCAACTGTCATCTTCAACATGTTAATTATCACATCATGCTTGCGACCTCATTATGGTAATGTTGAAGGTTGTGTTTGAGTTGTGTTCACTATGTAAACATATATTGCACTCACACACAATGTTGTAAGTATTGTTGTGCAAGTGTCATCACAGTCGTCCAAATGTCTATCTGAAGTGTTACTTTCACCATTTGATAGTCCCCCAGTCAGTCACACTGAGCATGTTGTCTTCTTGGATCGATGTGTCTTATTGTCGAGTTGTGTCGAGTGTGTGTTCGCAAAGTCCTTTATTCACAAGTTCACTTGCTCACACATTTAGTAATTTTTTTTTAACTCTGTCGACTGGACCACCCCCAATAGCCAAACCTCCACTTAGATGCACTGCAGAGTCTTAACACTCAATGATTATGTACTTTTGCCTAGAATTGCGTAGAGATTCAGGGTGTCTCCCAGCCAGTATGCACCGCGCAATCTTGGATTCGACCGAACTGATTGTCACCCAGAACAATGCAGAAATTTCTTAGCAATTCATATCAATCTTTGCTCCTCGCAAGGAGAGCCATCAAGCCTCCAGATGGTCAACCAGAGAGTTTGACTGGGAAATGACCCGGGCCTCACTCCATAAAATTGCGTAGAAGATGCAAGGCACTGCCACTTCTTTTGATAGAAGAAATTGCATAGACTTGTAAGACAGACGGCCTCTGCCTATAACTGCACTGCCCTAACAAACTATGCAGTTTTGTCAGCCAATTACCCTGTCAGTCATCCTGCTACTCTTGCTAAAAACTGTGCAGTTTTCATGGGTTGTCTCCCAACTACCCACCATCCCAGTCAACCCAAAAAGTGCGTAGGCATGTCCTGTAGGGTAGCCTCCCAGCTCTACGCATTTTTGGCTAGCAACCTCCCGCAGCCTATTGCCAGCCTCGCAGGAGAATCTGCACAGTTTTCGCTGCTAGTGTCCCCTTGTTGAATGCACTGTCTCCCTGGAAAAATTGCATAGATTTTCCCTCTTGCTGAGCCAGATCCCGCAGACAGTCACTGCTGACTTGAACTTCCAATCTAAGCCTTCCAATGACCTTTACGCAAATTTAATTGACAATGCATGGAGCCCACATCCCATCCTGAAATGTACTCTGAACAGTTTCAAAGCCTTGTCATCTCTCCTGGTCACCTGCACCGGAAAACGAAAGATGATGCATCATGGTAGACTACGCGATTTATGGATTTGATGTCATCATGTGATAAGAGATTGCATATATAGGTACATTACTGAGACATGGCACGATGACGAATGGGATGAACAAGGAGCGCATGTCAGGAGTCTTGTTCACGAAAAGACAGACACGTGAAGCGTACTAAGAAGAAAGTGGAAGAGACACATGCACATGCATGAACTATCAAGAGAACACCAAGCCCATTGAAGACTTCGCACACCTTTCCATGCGGAGGTGAAGTTATGATACACCAAGATCACACTCATCACTCAACAACACTGTAACTTGAGATGGACACCACCACGAGCATGAATATACCAACATTGTCGCGTCGAGTCATGTCATGAGTCAGATTGGCCACATCGCTACTATGGACCATATTGTTGTAATCAGTGTAATGTAACGTGGAAGTCCAAGAGACCCACATGTAAATTTGAAGAGTCATGTAAAGTTGAAGATTCATGTAAGTCAAACAGTCATGAGGGAAGTCGAACAATCACAAGGGCCAGTTTCACCCTTGGCTATATATACTCCTCATTTGTACATGCAAAAGGATTTTCACCTTGGCTCCTCCCACATAGCCTTGAGAGTCTGTAATCTTTTCTTTGAGGAGCGAGCAGTGGCTCCAATGCCTCACTATCGAGGTTAGTGATGTAATGGTGTACAGATGTGTCTTGGAACTTTCACTTAATTTAGAAGCCTGTTAATAGGCCAACATGTTTTCACACAATTATGGTATTCATTTGTAAGACTATTCTTTGGACACTTGTAATGCATGTTGCTTTAAAATGTATTAATATATTTGAACTATTTTGGTTGTTTTAGTACATATGCTATTATAAATGTTTTGTTAACGTTTTCTTGCCGTGTGGGCTATCCCGCCAAAGACTCGACAGATTCATTCTTGTAAACTTGTTATAATGCCCATTGCACATGTGTGGACTATTTCGCTAGGTGTTGTACATGTTATATCTTCACCTTGTGTTTGTGACTCCCACATCCGTGTGGACTACTCCGCTAGAAGATGCACACGTCCTGTTGTGTTGAGTGTCTCTAGCAGAGTTGGGACTAATCCCCTTCAACATGAGACTCACTTCCGCCCTCTTCCTTTGTAGTGAAATAAATTTGACACAAGCGACAGTAAGAAATCACTAGGCATGCGAACATCATTGTTCAAAGACTAAGTAAACCACTCTCATGTGCTAACAGGAAAGAGATAAGGAAAACCTTTAAGATAATGGCAACGAGGCTATCATACAGGATGAGACTCCTACACCAAATGGTGTGAGGTCTAGTTGGGAATTCATACCGGGGTGATCCCCCTAATGTTCACGGGTCTAGAACCATCAACACCAACATAATTAGTTTAAAATTAACCAAGAGACAACATTAGTTTTTAAGTCTTAATGAAGCTTCTTTTTGGGGAAATTATATATGTTATAATTCCAACATTAAATTATCAATCCGGGGTCGTAAGACTTAGAGGTGCAAGTACAGGTAACATGGGATTAGAGCATCTAACATAAATTAACATCAAATTCCTACTTCTAAATTAAGTAAAGAATGAAAATAAAAAAATTTAATCTCAATCTAAGTAAAGTAAATAAATCAAACTTAATCTCAATGCATGTAAAACTTAACATTAATTCAAAAAATAAACTTTAGAAATCTAAAATTGAACAAAACTAATTATCATTAAATATCCAGATTATTCTAATTTCAATATTAAACAAAACTAATTCTAATTCAAGCGATTCTAAACTTAAGGAAAATAAACAATCCAAACAAGACCGATTCAAATCCCCGGGTGCATGAAACAAGCCAACAATAATTCAAACTAGTCTCAGAACTAAGCTACAACCATCAATATGTCATCATGTCATTGCTGGTCATTCATATAAAACATAATATTTCAGGACCCATTCAAGTACAAAATGATGAGTTAATAACCAAAACTTAGAAATAAATGGAAACTAAACTTACCAGTGAAAAATTAAACTAATCATTGTTCAAACTACAATTCTTCCATACACAGTCAAACTCATTCTCTATTCTTCTAAAATATAACCAAACTTCAGAAGCAATGGAAATGAAATCAATCACTAATCGAAGTATGATCACAAAGCCTAATTCACACTATGTTTTTTTCTTAAAGACACATTCTTGCTATCAAACAATAAGAGAACCTTTAACTACATAATTCTATCAAGTGGGTTAATCTTCAGATAATTTTTTTTTCAATAACTTGACATAATTCACACTACTTGCACTCATGTACTCATGTACTAGAAATAATGAGGAAGAAGTAACAGGATCTGTACTTAACAGTGGCAATTAAATCTACAGAAAATCCTTAATTCAGTCTTGTACCTTACTGAGTTACTGCATTAATCATATTGCAATTCATCTAACTCAGAACAATGTATTAATCTTCTCGGCACATGGTAATTAATCTCATAATATTCTCTACAGGAATTCAATTGGTTGATACATCCACAAGTATTACTTAAGAACATAATGGAAACCTCAACGAAATCCAACAATGCTACAATAATCAAAGGATCATTTTTACTTCAAACTAACAATAAAAAGCTCTAAATATGACACACAATTCACACTATGAATTCAGATTTATGATTCGAAAACCAATCCACACTATAAATGTAAATTCTAAAACTTAAGCAAATGAAGGAACTAGTTTCCAGGTGTGGTACGCCCTTGCCACTCCTGGATCTACTTTAGTCTAAGTGAATTCCTAAAGATTAAGAAAAACCATAACATTTACAAATAATTCATGGCAAAGTCAAATTGTATTAAGATTCAAATCATAAGTTCACTTACATACATTCCTTCAATTTTGTTTAAGGTAAAACTTAATCACATCAATCCTTTGTCTCATGTTCACACCTTGTCTCTTCTCCCCCCCCCCCCCCTCTTCTCATAGGCCATGGCTAAGCCATTTATAAGATTTAGAAGGTGAATCACTCATTTTCCTTAATTATGGAAAATTGCATATTTTTAACAAATTGGCCTTGAATATATTGGCATATATTCCTAACCATGGAGAAGTTTGGAAAACAGTTTTGAGGGAACCTAATTTTTCATATTTTCAAAAAAACCCTCTATTATATTTGTCTCAGTCAACTCCGTCTCCTCCTAAAGCGTTCCCGAAGTTGGCTATTTGGCTCTTTTTGCAAGATTCTAGAATTATGGAAAAACAATGTTTTATTATGAAACTATCTTGAAGACCCACGTGTAACTTTTGAACCAAAGAAAATATTGAGAAACAGTTTTGGTTATAGATAATTTTTATATTGGTAAAAAAAAACCCACTTTCTCAAATTTTCTAGATTCGCCTCCATTGACATGAAAATCGAGGTCAAAATTGAAATTTTGAAAATTTTGTGGATTTTGAGCAAATATGTTGATTTTCTTCTAGAGACGCACATGTGTGACCTGGGTGCAATACAACTCATAGAAAGGTGTTAGAACATCATTTTGGACAATAACCTTCCTTGATTTTCCCTGGAAGCATGTCAAGATGTCGAAGCTCCAAATTGGATATTTTCAACTACATGAATTTATTCCGTACTCAACTTGTAGCAACTAGTTTAATTGACTTATGAAGAATTTTGGCAATGGAACCCTGTAAAAAATGAACTTAGAAAAAACCATGATAAATAAATCATGTCTAAATCGTCTCTAATCATAGAAAAGCTAAGAAAACTAATGATAATCAAACATGAGGCATAAGATA
The DNA here is from genome assembly GCA_031772625.1 of Pinus tabuliformis. Classification (NCBI taxonomy): domain Eukaryota; kingdom Viridiplantae; phylum Streptophyta; class Pinopsida; order Pinales; family Pinaceae; genus Pinus; species Pinus tabuliformis. Next base: position 1,650,546,517 of record CM062816.1, read on the forward strand.
TGTATTGGCGGCAAGTTGCGGAATTATGGTATGAAATGAACTATAAATGTCAGAATTTAGGTTATGAAATAGTGGTACTATGTGATGGAAGAAATGGGCATATTCAAGGCCCAACGTCCCCCCATTCCTGAGGGTTTGCATGTCCTCATGCAAACAAATCCTTGCTCATTTGCAGATTCTTGACATTGTTTCGTAGATGTTGGTTCTTGTGGAGCAACATTTCTTGAATATTTGGAGGTGTTGCTTCTTGTGGAGAAGCACTACTTGAATATTTTGAGGTTCTAGTTCTTAAGGGGCAACACTCTTCATATTAACATATCATACTGATTTCAGAGTAATACAAATTGAGGACAAAAACGGGATGGATGAGGAAGAGATCATGGATGAAAATGAGGTGGTGATGGAGATGGTGAATGGGTGCTCACATATTCTGTCATCATAAGGCCAATGTCTATAGGTAGTTTTCTTTATCATTTCATGGCAATAATGACTTCATCCTGTGAACGGAATGCTTGGAGAAGACACTATAGAGACTGCCTTGATTAATGCACCATAAGGATTTTTCTTTTAACATGGACTTGTAATCAGAGTATATACGTAATGAATGGAAGGAAATAGAAGGATAATGGTTTATGAAAGATGAAATGCATGGAATGAGAAGTAGTGAATCATTAAGATTCTTTAACTTTTTAATGAATTAGATAATCATATGCCAAATTTACCTCAATTTTTACCTTTGTCGTTGATGTGCTTGGTTCTGCGAGATGAAGTGGAGGATAGAATGGATGTAGCTGATGTGATTGCTGATCTGATCTACTGAAGAAGGTTGAAGGATGAAGGATGAACTGAAGGTCCCCTTATCCCCCATGCCTGAGGAGGTTTATGTCCCCAAACAATTGAGGAAAGGTGATTGTTGTTGCAAACAATAATGGGAATGCTGATAAAAAATCCAAACTGCTCCAAACTTGTGTTGGATCTCAAAACCATATAGTCTTCAACCATTGCACGCTCATGTGAAATCATTCATATGTGAATAAATGGTGCTGACATCAAACATAAGAAAGAATCATTGGATTTCGACCATCGAGGATGTCGTTAACCAATGTGAGATATCCCACCTTTGATGTTAGTGAGAATCAAGGCACTAGGTACATTCTACTAGCCATGAATAGATTTAACAATGTAAACTTTAAAACGAGAACTATAAACTCAAAACGGGAACTCTGGCCAAAAACCCCCCAAAAGACATCAAAAACAGTGCTAAAAACGAAAAGTGTGTATACTGGAATGATGTTTTTATTTTTTAGGTGTTAATTTTGAACATGTTTTAAAACTGGCAGTGACTACGAAATTTACTATGAAATTTTCGTGCAAAATATAGCTTCAAAATGAAAGTGATGATACTGGAATAATGATTTTTTTTTAGGGTCAATTTTCAAAATTTTAAAAAAATGCTAATAAAACCAAATTTTTATGTGTCAAACAAAGTTGTTTATGAGGAAAAAAACACATTAATGTTTTTGGTAGAATATCATTTTTATTTCCTAAGTATAAATTTAACATGTTTTCAACCATAACATGCTAGATACAAAAGAAATTGAAATTTTTTCGACTATAAAATTAAAAAAACCATGACATTATGAACAAATTACATCACTAAATGAATTCAAAAGTCATTATTTGTATATTGAATAAAACATACATTATATCTCTAATTTAATATTGCATTGTAGATATTTTAAAAAATAAAATTTATCATAATTAAGACATATAATCCAACAACATAAAAATGCCTCAAAACTTCTCATTTAACACCATATGGAAAAAGATACGATGCATACATCAGTTATATAAATTGTCTTAAACAATTATTCAAAACCACTCATATTTTCTTTCACACCATCAGAATTCACATCTTCAGATGACTGACTGGATGCTGACGAAGATGTTCCATATTCTTCTCTTTCATCAACTAGTGCCCCATCTGAGTCCACATGCATGCCCAAGATTTCAGGTTTCAAAATTCTTCTAGATCTACGACTGGTTTCAGCAGACTCCCATGTCAACACTGTTCCTTCTGGTAACAACCTTTTCAGAATCTCTATAGTCTTGAAGTGAAGAGTTCCTCTCTTTGTTAAATTGAAGTCATAAACAAGTATGTCAACATCCTCCAATTTTAATATGACTGTGCGGCGACGATTTATATTTGTACCCTTTCTTTTTCTTTTTCTGCCATTTTTTTTGTCAACTACCATCTCTGGCTTATACACACCATTGAATGGGTGTGTATTTGTGGCATACCAATGTACTTCAACACTTGTAACATCCTCATTTTCTGTAAAGACCTTTATAACTTTAGCAACCCAAAATGGATAGCCATTGGGATCTCCATCTGCTAGCACTGCAATCATGCAACCCTCCTTAATATCATGTACTGAACCCCTATAAAGGTCTTCCATGGCTTCACGTTGTGCACGAGATTTTCTGGAACCAATATACATCTCTCTTTTTGCTGCCTGTGAAGAATTAATAATACCTTGAGATTCTTGCTGTTCAACAATGTTTACTTCCTCATGTTCATTCGACACATTTTGTGGCCAAATAAATAGATTTTTCAAAGGTATATCTTCATTTGTTGTTGTTGAAATGATATCACTTTGATTATTGAAAAATGACTCCCACCAAACTGAATCAGCAATGTCAAAGTACTCATATGTATATCTAATACATTTTTTAATTTCTTCCAGGCAATCACAATAATTTATATCTCTGTCTATCTACGTGCATTCTAAACTTCACCAACTGATTGTAATAACAATATTTTTGATGCAAATATTAGATGATCTGGAATGAACTTCAAAAATTGCAAACCTGATGACGGTGCCCATTCTAAAGTAGTTGAATACTTTTTGCCCCATATTAGTGTTTTCCCATCAATTTTTTTGATACAAAATTGATGTTGGAAGCTAATGGAATTAAGTTGTTCAATGCATTTCCCCTCACCATATGATCCCAGAATAAACCTTCACATGTCAACAGTTTCTTCCAACACATCAAAAGTAGGCTCTGGCATGTATGATTTCTTAATACATTCAATTAGTGATGGCAAGCTCCCAACTTCCTTCCTCCTCAATGTGACTGAAAAACGACTGAACATCTAATCAATATGGTCATGAGTGTGACCAACAAGAAGGAAACCAACCTTTACCTTTTGAAAAATTCTCAATTCAACAAGCATGTTTAGATATCCAAAAACAACCTGATTTTTGTTTTCACGACAAGTGTTGTCCAATTATAGATACAAAACTTCAAGAAGATTACCAGACCAATGATAAATCACATCATGAATTATGGTTATGGTCAGATTTTCATCATTATGAATATTTGGAGCTGTGAAGTATACCCTTGGCAACATTTTCCCATTGAAGACCATACAACCGACCAAGTGAAACTGAATAAAATTTTCCTCTTGTAAATTTTTGGGTGTGCGAACAAAATGTGGTAAAAGTGTTTTCTTCTGGTCCATACCATCAATTATCAAACCCAAATATTTATTCGGATTATCATAACATTTCTTTCGATGCTTGTACAACTTCTTCGTTTTGTTTGTTTGTTGTTCGCGATGCTCCTGAAGTTCTTTGACAATTAAATCTACACAACATAAAAGAAATTCATTAAGAAATATGTTTTCATAGTTGATGACTATACAATTTTAAAAGTTAAAGTTATGAACGCTTACCTCTTTCTGAGCCTTCACATTTGTCCCTTTTTTATTTAAGAGAAGCACATGTATTGCAAATCCCCATCCTTGTCTTCTTAGGAATACGGACATTGTTGAATTCTTTCTTCCATACCTTCACAAAATATTGATATGTAATAAACTGGCCATGTCCCTCGGCACCTTTTGCATATTCTTTGTATAAATTGTAGATTTCTCGTCTTGAAAAATTATCTGGAATATGTATTGTCTCTCTATTTGGCATACACTCTCCATGCTTTGAAAAGAAATCTTTCATCCATGACATTGCAGTATTTGATAATGGCCCAAACTGTCTTTTATGACATACTTCTGAATAAAATGTGGGATCCTTTTCCAAATTTTCTTGAATTCTCGAGAGACGAAAATTCCCAATGGAATGAAACATTTTGAAACCTTTCCTACAGATAAATAAAGTCCCAATATGATAATCATAACCTGACAATGTAGATTGCATGCACCCAACTAAATATGAATTTTGCATGCTTTTATTCATTGACAAATATCTCTTCCTGCTTTCTAATGCAAATTTGAAATCCATATGTTTCAAGCAATCTTTTTGGCAAAATTCACTTGAAATGAGAGCACTGATAGAACTTATTCTCGTCAGATATTCTGCTCTACCCCTTGTATAACTAGAAAAACTTGCATTGATACGAAAAGGTCTGCTCCTACTCCTCGATACAATATTTCTTGGCAACATCTCCATCATTGGATCATCATTTGTATAAGGCTTTTCATCATCATTAAGAGGAATGTTATCCACACTATGATCAGCTCTGCTTTTCAAATATTGACTTGGAGGATATTCTTCATCTTCTGCTTCTTCAGTGCTACTATCATAGTCCTTAGAATTCGGACTGAATGGAAAATCTGACTCGATGTTTAATGGATATTCTTCCTCATGTGAATTGTCAGTGCTACTCTCATAGTCCATAGAATTAGGACTACATCGAAAATGTGGCTGTTTACTTATTAAAGATGCTACATCATGTCCTTTGTCACTGCTACCTTTATACTCATTACAATTAGGACTAAGTGCATCATCCTGTCCTTCATCACTGCTGCTCTCATAGTCCTTAGAATTAGGGCTAAGAGGACACAGTGACACTCCATTCTTTTGAAATTCATCATCATGCTCTTCATAACTATTGCTCTTATAGTCCAGAGAATTAGGACTAAGTGGACACTGTGACACTCCAATCTTTTGAAATTCATCATCCCACTCTTCATCACTGCTGCTCTCATAGTCCTTAGAATTAGGACTAACTGGACACTGTGACACTCCATACTTTTGAAATTCAAGATCATGCTTTTCATCACTACTGCTCTCATAGTCCTTAGACTTAGGACTAAGTGGACACTTTGACACTCCATTCTTTTGAAAATCGTTATCACGCTCTTCATAACTGTTGCTCTCATAGTCCTTAGAATTAGGAATAAGTGGACACCGTGACACTCCAATCTTTTGAAATTCATCATCCCGCGCTTCATCACTGTTGCTCTCATAGTCCTTAGAATTAGGACTAACTAGACACTGTGACACTCCATATTTTTGAAATTCAACATCATGCTCTTCATCATTGCTGCTCTCATAGTCTTTAGAATTATGACTAAGTGGACACTTTGACACTCCATTCTTTTGAAATTCATTATCACACTCTTCATCACTGCTGCTCTCATAGTCCTTAGAATTAGGACTAAGTGGACACCGTGACACTCCATTCTTTTGAAATTTGCCATCATGCACTTCAAAACTGCTGCTCTCATAGTCCTTAGAATTAGGACTAAGTGGACACTGTGACACTCCATTCTTTTGAAATTCATCATCATGCACTTCAAAATTAATGCTCTCATAGTCCTCAGAATTAGGACTAAGTGGACACCGTGACACTCCATTCTTTTGAAATTCGCCATCATGCACTTCAAAACTGCTGCTCTCATAGTCCTCAGAATTAGGACTAAGTGGACACCGTGACACTCCATTCTTTTGAACTTCACCATCATGCTCTTCAAAGCTGCTACTCTCATAGTCCTCAGAATTAGGACTAAGTGGACATCGTGACACTCCATTCTTTTGAACTTCACCATCATGCTCTTCATCACAGCTGCTTTCATAGTCCTTAGAATTAGGACTAAGTGGAATATGTGACTCTTTATTAATTTTAAATTCTTCATCCCCTCTTTCATCAGTGTTGCTCTCATAGTCTTTAGAATTAGGACTAAGTGGAAGAATTGAATTTCTATTCATAGTGGAAGAATTCCCACTATATTCATCAATATGAATAGAGTTGTTACGCGATGAAGATGTTGATGGTGCATAAATCGAAACTTCACTATTAGAACAATCCATCCCTTTGAAATAGAAGATGTTGAATGATACAAATGGAGTCTCCTAAGTATATTATATAGCTTAAAGAATGAAATATTCCCTCCAAAAAGTTTCGCGAAAATATTTCCCTCCAAAAAGTTTGTTAGATTTATTTACCTTCATTATTTTATTCTACAATTTATTGAAAAACGTAAACTAAATTTTTTTATGAAATAAATCACTAAAATTAAAATTGTAAACTACAACTTGTACATTAATTATTCTAATAGTTAAAGTATATAATATTTACTAAACAACTGATTTTTTTTTATTTTTTATAATATATTCTAAAACAAATTAATCCCACATTCAATCCATTATAAAACAATACTACAATATTCGCTCTATAATATTTTAAAACAAATTATCCCACATTAATCGTACGGAAAAGCATCTCCGTAATTTCACTTATATATTAAATTTCATTATCACTATTACTCACGTCACATCAAGTTTTCTGAAGTTCGTTGAAAGACTCGTGAATTTATGGAGCAGCTATATTGCTATCAACAACATATTCAACGAAGAATTCTCGGAATTGAAAGGTAAGTTCAATTTTTTTCTTTCAAAATTTTCATATTAAATTAATTTAATGAAGAAGATTTTTTTTTTTTTAATTAATAATTTTTCTGAGCCAAAAAAACAATTACGTCCATCGTGAGCATGGTGGGCCCGATCAAACTCAATCGCTCAATAGTCGTGGGTGGGCTGTCGTCATGCCCCCCATGTCACTTCCCACCGCCCAATGCTCCAACCCTCCTCCAACCCATGCACCTTACCCCCCTCATCCTCCCCCCAACCCATTACCGACCTCTCCCCCTCACCCATGCCCCCTTCCCCCTCCTACCCAACCCATGCGCCCCCTCACCCTCTAACCTTCCCCCCCACTACACCCCACACCCATGCGGTCCCCCCTACCCACACCCCTACCCCCTACCCATGCGCCCGATCCCCCATACCCCCCAGCCAACTCCCCTACCCCCTACCCATGCACCCCACCCCCTCTAACTCCCCTAACCCCCCCCCCCCCCAAACCCCCCCACCCACGCGCCCAAGCCCCCCGCCCAACCCCCGTACCCCACCCCTTTACACCCCCCACTACCCCCCCTCTCCCCTCCCCAAAACCCCCTACCCACACCCACACCCCTACCCTCACCCCCAACCCCAACCCCACGACCCCTTACCCATGCCCCCCCCACTACCCCACCCTCACCCCCCCATCCCCTCCAACCCCCACCCACGTGCCCCGCCAACCCTTCCCCACCCCATCCACGTGCCCCCCCAACCCCCTCACCTCTCGGCCCTCCACTCCAACCCGCCCCCTCACATCTCAGCCCCCCCGCTAACCACTACCCCACCCCCTGCCGCTCCCTTCTCCTCCCATCCTCCTCTCCCTCGTTCCCCTCCCCCTCTCCCACGGCCTCCTTCGCCCACGCCTGGCCACCACTGCGGCCCGCGGAGGGCCGCGGGGGTGCTGCGAAGCCTCGCCACCCCGGCGGCCCTCCGCCCTGCCTGACTGGTGGGTGGTCGATTCCCGGAATCGACCGCCCGCTGGTCGGGCCAGGCGGAGGGCCACGGGGGTGGCACGACCTCATGCCTGGCCACCCCCACAGCCCTCCGCCCCGCCCGCCGGTCGGGCAGGGTGGAGGGCCGCGGGGGTGGCGAGGCGTGGGCGGAGGAGGCCGGGGGAGAGTCGGGCGGGGCGGAGGGCCGCAAGGGTGGACAGGCGTGGGCAGAGGGCCGCGAGGGTGGCGAGGCGTGGGTGGAGGGGTAGTGGTGGGAGGGGAGGGGGGGAGAGGGGGAGGGGAGGAGAGGGGAGCAGCGGGGGGCGGGGAGCGGTGGGGTAGTGGTGGGCGGGGGGACTGAGATGTGAGGGGGCGAGTTGGAGTGGAGGGCCGAGAGGTGAGGGGGTTGGGGGGGCACATGGATGGGGGTGGGAGGGGTTGGCGGGGCGCGTGGGTGGGGGTTGGGGGGTTGGATGGGTGGGGGTTAGGGGAATGGGTGGCTAGGGTAGGGGAGATGTGTGGGGCATGGGTGGCGGGTCGTGGGGTTGGGGTTGGGGGTGAGGGTAGGGGTGTGGGCGTGGGTAGGGGGTTTTAGGGAGGGGGAGAGGGGGCAGGAGAGTTGGGAGGGGGGGCACATGGGTAGGGTGGTGGGTTGGGTAGGGGCTATTAGAGTGGTGGGTCATGGGTAGCGGGGGTAGGGGGTTGTCGGGGTAGGTGGGGGGGCATGGGTAAGGGGGTTGGAGGGGGGGGCATGGGTAGGGGGGGCATGGGTAAGGGGGGGGTCGGTTGGGTAGAGGGGGGGGCATGGGTAGGGGGACGGGTCGGTTGGTTAGGGGGTTGTGGGGGGCACATGGGTAGGGGGGTAAGGGGCTCGCCCTCACTTGCCTAGCTGTCCACCTAGCCCCATTGTCCCTCACTCGACCTCTCGCCCTCCCATTGACCCCCCCGCCCGTTAGGGGTGGCTGGGCAATTCTGATTATAAAAATAACAAATTTACGGTATATTTTCGTTGTTAATTTAAGTTAATATGTTTTTTTATTTACTAATTTATGTGTTTTTATTTTTTAGGAAAATGGAATCAAAGAAAATTTCTGTGAATCTTTCTAGACCAAAGACTCTTAAAGGTGCATCTTTAAAAAACATTGGTGAACGAACTCCACCTGAGCTCATGTCTACAAATCTTTCAAGTGCCTTAAATGATAAGAAGATAATTTCAGACTGGAAAAATTCAAAAGAGGTGAAATTTCCATCAAGAGTCTGGTATGTGAAAGAAAGAGAAAGCACAAATGTGAATATATATCTATATATTGATATACTCTATAAGAATGGAAATCTTGAGGTGATGGGAAGATTCATAGATATGTGTTCGCCCAATAGCCATGGGTGGGCCATCGCCATGCCCCCCATGTCACTTCCCACCGCCCAATGCTCCAACCCTCCTCCAACCCATGCGCCTTACCCCCCTCATCCTCCCCCCAACCCATTACCGACCTCTCCCCCTCACCCATGCCCCCTTCCCCCTCCTACCCAACCCATGCGCCCCCTCACCCTCTAACCCTCCCCCCCATTACACCCCACACCCATGCGGTCCCCCCTACCCACGCCCCTACCCCCTACCCATGCGCCCGATCCCCCATACCCCCCCCCCCCCAACTCCCCTACCCCCTACCCATGCACCCCACCCCCTCTAACTCCCCTAACCCCCCCCCAAACCCCCCCACCCACGCGCCCAAGCCCCCCGCCCAACCCCCGTACCCCACCACTTTACACCCCCCACTATCCCCCCTCTCCCCCTCCCCAAAACCCCCTACCCACACCCACACCCCTACCCTCACCCCCAACCCCAACCCCACGACCCCTTACCCATGCCCCCCCACTACCCCACCCTCACCCCCCCATCCCCTCCAACCCCCACCCACGCGCCCCGCCAACCCTTCCCCACCCCATCCACATGCCCCCCCAACCCCCTCACCTCTCGGCCCTCCACTCCAACCCGCCCCCTCACATCTCAGCCCCCTCGCTAACCACTACCCCACCCCCCGCCGCTCCCTTCTCCTCCCATCCCCCTCTCCCCCGTTCCCCTCCCCCTCTCCCACGGCCTCCTTCACCCACGCCTAGCCACCACTGCGGCCCGCGGAGGGCCGCGGGGTGGCTGCGAAGCCTCGCCACCCCCGCGGCCCTCCACCCTGCCTGACTGGTGGGTGGTCGATTCTCGGAATCGACCGCCCGCCAGTCGGGCCAGGCGGAGGGCCACGGGGGTGGCACGACCTCACGCCTGGCCACCCCCACAGCCCTCCGCCCCGCCCGCCGGTCGGGCGGGGTGGACGGCCGCGGGGGTGGCCAAGCGCGGGAGGAGGAGGCCGGGGGAGAGTCGGGCGGGGCGGAGGGCCGCAAGGGTGGCCAGGCGTGGGCGGAGGGCCGCGAGGGTGGCCAGCCGTGTTGAAAGTTGTTCAATTAGGTTGGGAGGCATTCATTTCATAGAGCATGATATCATGAAAGTTGTCAGCAATTTTTACTCAGTGTTAGAAGAAGATATGGAAAACATGAAAAATGTAGTAATTGATGATGCTACAAAACTACATCCAAAGAATAAAAGAAAAAGGCCTCTGGAGGATAAATCTAGCAAGGGTAAACAAGTTACTTTTGAGGACGATGAAGTTGAAACTAACAGTGAAGCATATGTTGCCATTACTGAAGATGACATTGGAATTGAGAAAAGTCGTAAAAGACCAAAAGTAACAATGCCCAAGAATAAATCTGTTGAGAATGTTATGACGAAGAAAAGTAAAGTTGAATATCTTGAAGTAGTCATTACCAGCAGTCAAGAACCTAGTGAAACTGCAAAAGAAAGCAGAGAAATCATTACACCAGGAGCTGATTTAGATGATGGCATTATCAAAACAAAACAAAATGCCATTCGAAAAAATTTGACACAGAGAAACTTAATTGATGGTGGTCGTACATTTCAGCTAAATGTCAGACAAACCTATAAGGCAAGTGAAGGACAATGCCAATATCAAGTCAGAAAGCCACATCATCTGCATGTTCACAACTTGAAGACATTGATGAGGTACAATCCATATGCTCATGTGGTTAGTTATGTGCTTCTTGTTGATCCACTTCAAGTTCCCAACAAAGAAGCATTTGATAAGTCAAAATGTTTTGAATACAATTATTATGTGCTTGGGGGGAACCATTTTGTAGAAGCTCAAAGACAATTGATGGAGGAATATCCTAATAACCCACATTTTGAAACAATGGAATGTATCATTTATGCTGGTTTAAATGAAACAAAAGCAAAGTTAGTGGCATGGGATCATAATTCAGATAATGAATATAGGATGTCTATGACTTTCATCCAAAGGGTTAGATTTATTCATAGTGAATTTCAAGAAAAATGTGGTGGGGATAGGATAAATGTTACTGCAGATTTCCGAAAGGAATGTTGTATGGAAATAGGCTATCAAATTGAAGAGAAAACCAATTCAAAAGGTGGAAAAGACAATAGAAATAGTGATTTATTCAAAGGTGCTGATAACATTTTCCAATTGGCATTTAGAACTGGAGATGTTTGGAAGTTGATTGATGAGATTTTTATCATGTGGGAAGACATTGGCATTAAAAATCAAAGGGTCAAAAAGTCTAAGCCATTGATATGTAGCAACAGTAAATCAGCTCCTGAACTGAAGCAACTTCCAGACGATATGACCATCATGCCTTGGAGGGCGATGCAAGGAGTGAAAGATGAAAAAATTGTCAAAACAATATTATCTCGTGTGAGGTCAGGGGAATTATCATTGGAAGAAATGTCTGAAGAATTTCAAAAGTAAGTTTGCTGAATTAATTTTATTTATTTCTAGATTATAGTTATCTTTTAAATAAAACATGTTGTTCTTGGTAGTATTTGTTATACATACCATTATATTAACTTTTTCTTACTTTATCTATGCAGTCACAAAGTTTACATGAAAATTCAGGAACAAATGGTTAGATTGTTGAATGAAGATAGCTGGGATGATGTTGTACGCAACTATCCAGATTCAAGTTCTACATCAACATTAAAAGCTTTTTATCTTGCATTTAAAAAGGTATCTTGATTTATACATTCAGTTTTATTCATCTGTGTACTATTTTTAATTTAAAACTTACACATATATTTGTTTATTTGATAAAATATGAGGAAGGAAGATAATGGAGCACGAGACAGTTTCAAGACATTTATTGAAAAAATAAAGATCGAAAGACTGAGGAAGCAACGTATTAAGAATGTTGAACTTGATCCAACTCTTAATCATTTCATTTGGAATGGGCTAGACACTATTCAATATCAAGTAATACAAGGCGACTGTGAAGACATTGCTAAACTCATACCAAAAAGGGATTATGCCCTAGTTATTGCAGATATTCCCCATGGTTTCAATATTCCAAACATTTACTATGATAGTGACCCTTATACTTATCAAGCTTTTAATAAAGTGGTTGCGGGATTTGTAGAAGTTACATCATTACCATTATGGAGATTTGTGACATTTCATTCAGACACACAATTGGCAATGATATTGTCAAGCTTCAAGGGGAAAACAAATTCAAGGATGCAACTTACATGGTAAGACGTTTATGTACAAGTTAACTGAACTTTTACTGTTTCATGTTACAGGCAAAAGTCAAATCTTCTTAACAATGAAGATCAACAATTTATAAATGACTGTGAGTTCATTCATATTGATAGTTGGGCAAAAGATGATAGCCATATGTCTATGATTTTTAATCGGGTGGACGGAAAGAGTCATAGCCAAATACTGACTTATGATGCTGTTGTGAGAAAACTAACATATGAAGACAAAGAAACAAAAGGAGAGATAGTTAACATTTATCAAAAACCACAATTATTGATTAACTATCTTATAGACATATGTTCAAATGAAGGAGATTGGGTTATAGATTTATTTTCTGGCTCAAGTAGGTTTTGTTATATGGAATTGAATTTCAATATGTTCTTTTTTTAATTAATATGTCATTGTACTAATTTACTTCATTATTTTTTTTGTGCTTGATAATTAGGTACAACACTAGCATGCTGCCTTCAAAAAGGAAGAAATTGCATTGCAATTGAGAAAGATCCATTACAATGCAATTTCATTCAGCAAAGAATTAATGCTCTTCAATTTCTTCCAGATGCAATGCAATTAATTGGGTTGAAGAAAGGGGACTTTAGTGAATCACGTGTGGCAAAAAAGGCAAAGGAACCCCAACCACCATTACATGGAATGTTTGGAAATACATACATTGGGAGATTCGCAGACATCAAAGACCTATTAGAAGAGGAAAATGAGCAAAACGAAGCAGAAAATATTGTGGAAGAAGACAATGATGAAACTCTAGAGGACGAAGAGTTTGGATTACGTGACATTGTTGATTAAATTTAAATTATACTTGAAAATCAAGCTTTGCAATGTTTTGACTCTGACATTTTATGAAAAGAATAATCAATCAATTAAAGTTGTTATGTGTTCAATATTTGTAATTTGTGATTTTCACATTGATTTTTAAGTTAATTATTATTTTCTGAAAAAAAAAAGTGATTATTATTATTTTTTTGACATGAAATTCAAAAAAAAAAAAAAAAACAACTATTATTTAACCATTTTAGTTAAATTTTTTGTATAAAAATTGTGATTTTGACATGTCAATTCTAGCAAAAAAATGATCAAAACATGTATTTTTTTGTTATATTTATGTTAAAAATGGTTATTTTTATGTCCATTGTTAAAAAATATTGTTTTTTAAAAACAATTATTTCATGTGGATTGAAAAATTAATTAAGGATGTATAAATATGTAGATTTTCTAAAATTCAAACTATCGACTTTCTAATTTAAAAATGCAAAACAATAAAAACCCCACTACAAAAAAAATTAAAATTAAAATAGAAAACAAGAAAATATGAAGAAAACGACCACTTCAAAAACTATCAAATTTAGAAAATAATTATTTACATTTCATACACTAAAAAATTTAAAGTCAAAAAATAGGTCTTTTAAAAAAAGGGTGTGATGCAAAATACTCACTTTTTTAAATCAGCATGAAAATCACTGCCATTCTAAAATGTAATGTACATGAAAAAAATTAAAGTTCCAAAAACTATGCTCTAAAAAAAACATGTGTGTTCTGCATCACCCATTTTCAAAATTAGGTAATTTTTTTGCTATCTCTACGAAACGGGTAAGAGTATCAGTTCCTGTTTCAAAGTTTACATTGTTATTTGTCAAAGTCAAATGGACTGCAAAATTCATCCACCAAGAAACATTGATGTATTTCCTTAGTACATGACAAGGATACCTACCATTAAGGCATGTAGACCCCCAGATACCTTATCTAACCGTAACCTTGGTCCAAGATAATTTGTTGATGTTGATGGAACAAGGCTTGTTGGCAGGTGGGCCTTAAGCGATCCCACATCAACAAACTCTAGGACAAACATAATGACTTGAAAGATACACGATTTGAAGAAATCATGCAAATTTACAAGCTTTATTGGGAACATTTCCTTCCAGTTACCTGGTTTTCAAGCAAAACCCCTACCCAGTTGCACCAGACAAGCTAGTTTTCACAAAAGGACTTATTTTTCTCCTTTCTATTTTCATTTATTTACTAACTTTCCTACTACACTGGAGAAAATATGTCCTCATTCAAGTGAAAGATAACTTCCAATGAAGCCATGTGCGGACGAGGTACAAAGATATAGCCATTCTCATATTTAACATATAAAATTTAGAAGGTATATGAGCATGAAAAATCAGCAGTTTCGAAAGATGTGATACAAAGAGTATTTGAAGATGAGAGTGGTACTCAGATTGGATTGTGATTTGGAACCAATGCTGGATGTAATTGTGGTCGTATTGCCACATTTATTCATTTAAACCACTCTGAAAGCCCTCTTCGAAATGCATACAAGGCTTGTTGCTAGGCATGGTGAGAGTTTCTCGATCTTAGGTTTAGCAGGATGCTCCTCATTAGATTTGGTACATGATTGTTGATGTCCTTGGTATATAGGCAAGATGAATCAAGGGAGACTTCCAAGTCCTTTTCTAGTTGTGGAGAGATATATAATTTCCTGAATACGGTTAGGATGAAATCTTCTTGAGAATAAAATACCCCAACTACTACTAGGACTTGAGAAAGTGCTTCGAGGGACATTCTTCAAGCTCTCAATCATTCTTAAATTTCTCATGTTGGTTGATGATCCCTGTCTCACAACATGGATTAGTACCTAGGGGTTCTTACAACACTCGAAAAATGTTTTATCTTTAAAGAGCTTGATTTTTAATCTAAATGAATTAAAAACTTCTAATTGCAATAAAACTTACCAAAATTTAGATCCTCGCTTACTTGGACAACTAGACTTTCGAGTGACCCCAAGCCAAAGTGCATGTGTGTCTCTTCACTCACATCTTACGGTCATCTCCACTCAATAGTTGCCCTATAACTAAGATCACATCGAAAACTTGTGAAAGAAATTATGCTCTAATCCTTTTTGCACCTCCCTGGCAATGATGCGAAAAATGTTGGGGAAATTATATGTGTTATAATTCCAACATTAAATCATCAATTGGGGGTTGTTAGACATAGAGGTGCAAGTGCAGGTAACACAGGATCAGAGCATCTAACCTAAATTAACATCAAATTCCTATTTCTGAATTAACTACATAATGAAAATAAACAATTTTTATCTCAATCTAAGTAAAGTAAATCAATCAAACTTAATCTCAATGCAAGTAAAACTTAACTGTAATTCAAAAAGTAAACTTTAGAAATATGAAATCGAATAAAACTAATTATCATTCAATATCAAGATTATTGTAATTTCAATCTTAAACAAAACTAATTCTAATTCAAGCTATTCTAAACTTAAGGAAAATAAACAATCCAAACAAGACCAATTCTAATCCCTAGGTGCATGAAACAAGTCAAGAATAATTCAAACTAATATAAGAACTAAGATACAACCATCAATATGTCGTTATGTCATTGCTGGTCATTCATATAAAACATAATATTTCAGGACTTGTTTAAGTACAAAATGACAAGTTAATAACCAAAACTAAAAAGTAAATGGAAACTAAACTTACCAATAAAAATTTAGACTAATAAATTGTTGGAAATAATACTGAGAGGGGGGTGAATCAGTATTATCAGATTAATCAAACTTTTCAAATGCCCAGAAACATATACGCTACTTCAGTTAAGTGAACCAGCGTGTACACGCTACTGTGACGAAGTAAAACAGCGTATAAGCAGAAAACTCACAATTTAGTTAGCTTATTCTTCAATTAAGTGCATCAGGACATTATTCATCATATTAACAGTAAACATGTGCAGTATAACAGAACAGATAAAAAGCCACACACATGAACACCAAGATATAAGGTGGAAACCCAATGTGGGTGAAAACCACCTGCTGCAAGTTGTCTCTATCTTTCTTAATATGAAACTTCAGTTTACAATCTTTTGTACTGGTGCAGCCTTATACCAGTACGCAGGCTACAACCTGCAGAAGGCTTCAACCTTCTCTCGTTCTCCAAACTTCCTTGGAAGGGAGCTCCAACCCCCTTTGCTCTTGTACTAGCCAAGATACTAGTACGTAGGTGCTGACCTACAATCTTCCTTCTTCCAGGTATCACTTTTCATACATTTTCAGACTTGGATATTCCTGAAGCACAACATTACAATCTGAAGACCACAATTCATTCAATTTCCACAACAGATCATTGAAGCATAAAACAACCAAACTTTGAATCACTGAACCACTGAACCCTGTCAATCACCAGTTACCAGAACACAGAGCAGACTACAGAACTCTGCAATAACAGTCAGACCCCACTGTAAACCCAAATCAAGCTTCAAAAGATATACGCTACTTTAATGAGCAGAACCCGCGTATACACGCTCTTTTACCGAAGCCAACCTGCGTACAGATCTAAAAATAAACTTTCTCAATTTGCAGCTGTACCAGACATTAGTTAGACTCAGAACGTAACATTGCGACAATATGCAGATCTAGAAATACGCATAATCAACCATATCATGATAGTGCATTTCAAACCATTAGATCCCGATCTATCCTTAGATCTAGTCTTCCATCAACCGATGTGATCTCTCCTTGGCTTAGATCAAGCAACTCAGAACCTGCATATCAGATCTCTTTCTCTCTTAGATATTCAAGCCTTGTCGAAAGATGATTTTGCCTAATGATCTTCTTCTCCTTATATAGCCTTAGGCCTTTCTCAATACCAAGAGCCAAAACCATAGTAACACAATACCATCAACTTTAAAACTAGGGATCGACACGCCCGTCGAGACATAATGGTCCGAAATCATAGGCACAACTTCCAAGGACTAACCACCATGAACCAAAGGAACCTTTCCACATACACGCGCTTTTTCTGAATCGAACTAGCGTGTACACGCGACTTGGGCTTAACGAAACAGCGTGTATGAGCTTCCTTGGCATGCTGTACTGAGATCTGTCTTCTGATTAAGTTGCCATCACCTGTACTAACCTCTGAGCACCTGTACCATCCACTGAGTGAGTTGCCATCAAGGACAACACTTGAATCATAATGCCAACAATCTCCCCCTTTGGACTTGATGGCAACCACCACACCAAGTCACTCTCCCCCTTTGACATCAAGGGCAAAGGGCTATGCTCCCCCTGAGGACATGCTGATACTTCTGCTTGGCTGTGCTGACTCGTGCTCCCCCTGACAGTAGGCCAGATCTGCAAAAGATGTTCTTCAACAAGAACCAAGACTTATACACCATAAGGGACCTTTCTATCACCAAAGGACTCAATACATACAGCCATAACATATCAGAAACAACCAATTATATTACAGCATTCATCCCAGGCATAGTGGGGAAACCAACAAGGCCGTTACATGACCTTGACACCATAAAAGAGACAAGAGAGATACATGACATAGAGACAACAGATCTAGACCAAGACTTAGGAAAGACACCAGCAGCATCTGATAAACATCTTGTTAGATCAGCAACCAGAATTTCTTTCTGAGCTCCTTCTCCTGAAACCAACAACCAAAACATCTGAATGCCAACAATGCTTTATGAGACTTTTGAGCTGCTCCCCCTGAACCTGTGCCTGTTGCACTCCCTGAAACTGTGCCTGAATAATTCTGACATTCCTATTGCTGTTCAGAACTTCAGAGTTTTCCCTTGCTGTTCAGAACTTCATATACGCGTTTTATCCTGTATAAAACAGCGTATGTACGCGGATATTCTTTCTGCAACAAGCGTCCAGCATACACGCGACTTACCCACCATGAATCCGCGTGTATACGCTCATATCCCTTCCGTAACCTGCGTATACCAACTTTTCTGTAGAACAAACAAATTTCAACAACAGGATGAAGCATCAACTACTCCCAGCTTTTGTCTGAGATATTCAAAAGTTTCCCTGGGCAGTGGTTTTGTGAGAATATCAGCAACTTGCTCCTTAGAAGGAACATACTCCAACTTGACCTTCTGCTCAAGCACTTGTTCCCGAAGAAAATGGTACTTGATTGGTATGTGCTTGGTCTTTGAGTGCATGACTGGATTCTTTGAAATGCTGATTGCACTTGTATTATCACATAAGATAGAGACAGGTGGAGTGCAAGTGATTTGAAAGTCCTGCAAGGTCTGCATCATCCAAAGAAGTTGTGTGCAACAAGATGCTGCAGCCACATATTCTGCTTCAGCTGTAGATAAGGCAATCGAACTTTGTTTCTTGCTGAACCAAGATACTAATCTGGAACCCATGAAGAAAGCACCTCCACTTGTGCTTTTCCTATCATCCACACTTCCAGCCCAATCTGCATCTGTGTAAGCATGAAGAGTGAGATCTGTATTTCTAGGATACCATAAGCCATAGTTTTGGGTCCCTTGAAGATATTTGAAGATTCTTTTGACTGCCTGAAGATGAGTTTCCTTTGGGTTGGCTTGAAATCTTCCAACCATTCCTACTGCATGTGTAATATCTGGTCGAGTACCTGTCAAATAAAGCAAACTCCCAATCATGGATCTATAAGTGGGTTGGTGAACTGCTGCTGATTCATCATTTGCACTGAGGCTGCATCCTGT
This sequence comes from Pinus tabuliformis, assembly GCA_031772625.1. NCBI lineage: Eukaryota > Viridiplantae > Streptophyta > Pinopsida > Pinales > Pinaceae > Pinus > Pinus tabuliformis. Next base: position 1,650,565,288 of record CM062816.1, read on the forward strand.
AACCATGGGTGTACATACTGGTTTTGACTCTTCCATGCCATACTTCTTCAAGATCTGCTTGAGGTATTTGGTTTGAGACAAGAAGATACCTCCTTCATTTTGTTGGATTTGCAATCCAAGAAAATATGTCAATTCTCCAAGAAGTGACATTTCGAATTCTTTCTGCATAACCAAGGCAAAGTTTTGACTCATAGTCTCTTCATTGCTGCCAAAAATAATATCATCTACATAAACAACAAGAATTAGCAATTTGTTATTTTCAACTTTTATATAGAGATTGCTATCTGCTGATCCTTTTGAAAAGCCTTGTTGGTGAAGATATTTGTCCAACCGATAGTACCAAGCCCTTGGAGCTTGTTTGAGCCCATAGAGAGCCTTTTTCAATCTGCATACAAGGTTTGGATCATTCCCAAGAATGAACCCATCTGGCTGCTCAATATATACTTCTTCTTCTAAGTCTCCATTCAGGAAGGCTGATTTCACGTCCATTTGAAATACCTTGAAGTTTTGAAAGCTTGAGAGAGCAAGGAACATTCGGATGGCCTCTAGTCTTGCCACAGGAGCAAAGGTCTCTTCAAAATCTATTCCTTCTTGCTGTGCATACCCTTTACAAACAAGTCTGGCCTTGTTTCTAATTACTTCTCCATTTTCATTTAACTTATTCTTGAAGACCCATTTTGTTCCTATTACATTCTTATCTTTTGGTCTAGGAACTAATTCCCAAGTGTTGTTCCTTTCGATTTGCTCAAGTTCTTCATCCATTGCTTTGACCCAACATTCATCTTTGCATGCTTCTTTCACATTTTGTGGTTCAATGGAGGAGAGTAGAGCCAAGTAGCTTGAAGCTTCTGCAAGTGTCCTTCTTGTTTGTACTCCTGCTTCTTTCTGCCCCACAATCTGAGTTTCTGGATGATTCTTTTGGACATATCTGGATGGAGTCTTCTCTTCTATTCTTGTCTGCTCCTCTGGTTCTTCTTGAGATTCTTCTTCTTCTTGAGGTTCTTCTTCTTCATCATTTCGCCTTTGAGAGTAACCTTCATCTTCTTCATGATGAACTTGCCTAGGAATATATCCCTTCTCATCAACCACTATATCAATACTGTCAACAATTCTGCCAAGTCTTTTATTGTAGCACTTGTATGCTTTGCTATGTGGAGAATAACCAAGAAGAATGCCCTCATCTGCTCTAGGTTCAAGTTTGCCAAGTTGCTCATCAGTATTCTTAATATAACATTTGCTCCCAAAGATTTTGAAATGCTTCACGGAAGGAGTTTTACCACTCCAAAGCTCATGAGGTGTTTGAGTGCTGTTTACTCGGACATTTGTTTTGTTAAGAATGATAACAGCAGCATGTGCAGCTTCACCCCAGAAGGTTGCAGGAGTACCTGATTCATCGAGCATAGCACGAGCCATTTGTTGGATAGTTCTGTTCATTCTTTCCACAACCCCATTTTGCTGAGGAGTTCTAGCTGTAGAGAATTCTCTTCTTATCCCATGTTCATCGCAGAAATCAAAAAATTCATTTGATGTGAACTCCCCACCTCTGTCAGATCTGAGGCACTTAATTTTGTGTCCTGATTCATTTTCAGCCAATGCTTTGAAGGATTTGAATTTTTCGAATGCTTCATCTTTGTGCTTCATAAGCCCTAACCAAACAAACCTTGAGAAATCATCAATGAATAATATCAGATATTCTTCTCCTCGAGGTGTCCTTTTCCTAAATGGACCACATACATCTGTATGGACTAGCTCAAGAGGCAAGCTAGCTGATCCTTCCTTCTCTGGAAAGTTAGTTCTGGTTTGCTTTCCAAACTGACAAGATTTGCATATGGTGTTGTCTGGAATTTTGATATCTGGAAGATCGCGAACTGCCTGATATTTGCATGCTTTCCTTATTTGTGAGAAGCTTAGATGTCCCAACCTTCGATGCCATAACCAGTGCTCTTCATCCTTGCTAAGATAGCATTGTTGTTGTCCTTCTTCAAATATGTACAGATTATTTGGAGTTCTTTTGCCTTTGAGAACTGTTTTACCTGTATCAAGATCACGAACAAGACATCCATTCGATCTGAAAATAACCTCTGTTTTTTGATCACACATCTGGCTGACACTTAGAAGATTATGCTTCAATCCATCAACATACAAAACATTTCCAGCCTTGACCTTTTCTTTCAAAGGAGCAATACCTTTTCCTTTTATAGTTGCAGGAGTATCATTTCCAAAAGAAACTTTCTTTCCCTTTTCTAAAGTAGAATAAGATTCAAGTTTTTCTTTATCACCTGTCATATGTTTCGAACATCCACTGTCAATGTACCATAGATTTTCCTGTCCTTCTGCATAAAATGCTATCCCACATCTTTCTGTTTGAGGTTCCTTTATTCTCCATGTTTTGGTGCTTGTGGCTTGTTCCTTTTTCTCCTGAAACCTGCTCCTGCATTCAGAGTCTTTATGACCAAAATTATTGCAAATAGAACATTCAACTTCATTTTCAAGAACCGAAAAGTTGTTATAGGTCCTTTTTGTAATCCCTGTCATACTTCTTTGTTTTTGAGCTTCCCTAGTCATGATTGTTTTATATGCAACACATTGAGCTGCTTTGTGACCAAAGTTGTGGCAAGAAAAGCATTGTCCATTGAAGAAGCTTCTGCGGTTATTGAATCTACCAGCCAACTGATTGTAATTTCTATTTTCATCTATTCTTGAGCCAAACTGAGAAGATTTTACCTGTGGTTGGTTGTAGCTTTTGTTCATCCTTAAGGAGGATTGTCCCTGATAGTTTCTGTTTGTAATTCGTCCCTGCTTTACCTGATTATCTTCATTGTTCTTCCGCTCATTTCTTCTTGCTGCATCAAGATAACTTTTTGAGGTGGATGCTTGAGAGGTTTCTCCATTATAGCCCAAACCTGTCTTGTTTAGAGGAGACCGCTGCACACTGATAATCTCATCCAAAGTTTCAGATCCTTTGACAAATTTAAGATTAATAGCTTTTGTTTTCTCAATTTCTTTTCTGAGACCAACAATTTCACCTTCTAGTTTTTCAAGATGTTTTTCCTTTTCATCAATTTGAAATTGCAAAGTATCAATGATCACATTCTTTTCTTCTATGCATCTCTTGAGTCTAGTGATTTCATTATAGAGATTATCCACATCTACAGCATCCTCATAATCATCATCTTCAAATGCCATTAACAGCTTATATTTATTACCTTGTTCATCTTCATCACTGTTTGATAAGCCATCACTATCTTCATGGGTGTAGTAGCTTTTCTTATTTGCACTTTGTTTCTTGTTCCATCTAGCAGGTTCTTTTCCTTTATCCTTATAAGGACATTTTGCAGCATAATGACCTACTTTCCACAAGCAAAGCATTTGAAAGGTAGCTTACCTCTGAACCTTCCAGAACCCCTTTGAAGATTTCTGACAAAATTTGATTCTTCTTCCTCTTCTTCTGGAACATGGCTTGCTTCATAGTAATCTTCTTTTCCTGATGCCTTAAAAGCAGCTTCCCTTCTGTCAGATGGACCTCCCTTTCTCATTTCATAAGCGGTTAGAATTCCATGTAGCTGAGACATAGTGAGAACACGGAGATTTTCTTTTTCTTCTATTGCAGATACTTTAGATTCAAACTTGGGGGATAAAGATCTTAGAATCTTTTGAACTACTATAGTTTCTCTTATTTCTTCACCCAAATTTTTCATACAATTAACAATCTCATCTACCCGAAGAAAATAATTAGCCACACTTTCATCATTATACATCTTGAGAGTCTCATATTGAATCCTGAGAGTTTGAAGTTTAGCTTGCTTTACCTGTTCATCTCCTTCATAGCTAGTGATCATTTTGTCCCATATTTCTTTTGCTGATTTGAAGTGCATGACCTTCATGAATTCTGTTTGAGATATACTTCCTAATAGAGTACTGACTGCTTTTGCATTTGTTTCATATGCCTTTTTCTCAGCTGGATCTGTAGGAGTAGCTGAAGGAAAAGCATAGCCTGTTTCTACAATGTCCCAAACTTCTGTACCAAGAGATTGAAGATATGCAGTAACTCTTACCTTCCAATAATTGAAATTTGTTCCATCAAAAACCGGTGGCCTGATTGATGCTTCTTTCTCGTAGTTGCTCATGATGAATGATCTTCCTTCAAGCGATCAAGCTTCTCTGAAGGACCTGCTCTGATACCAATTGTTGGAAATAATACTGAGAGGGGGGTGAATCAGTATTATCAGATTAATCAAACTTTTCAAATGCCCAGAAACATATACGCTACTTCAGTTAAGTGAACCAGCGTGTACACGCTACTGTGACGAAGTAAAACAGCGTATAAGCAGAAAACTCACAATTTAGTTAGCTTATTCTTCAATTAAGTGCATCAGGACATTATTCATCATATTAACAGTAAACATGTGCAGTATAACAGAACAGATAAAAAGCCACACACATGAACACCAAGATATAAGGTGGAAACCCAATGTGGGTGAAAACCACCTGCTGCAAGTTGTCTCTATCTTTCTTAATATGAAACTTCAGTTTACAATCTTTTGTACTGGTGCAGCCTTATACCAGTACGCAGGCTACAACCTGCAGAAGGCTTCAACCTTCTCTCGTTCTCCAAACTTCCTTGGAAGGGAGCTCCAACCCCCTTTGCTCTTGTACTAGCCAAGATACTAGTACGTAGGTGCTGACCTACAATCTTCCTTCTTCCAGGTATCACTTTTCATACATTTTCAGACTTGGATATTCCTGAAGCACAACATTACAATCTGAAGACCACAATTCATTCAATTTCCACAACAGATCATTGAAGCATAAAACAACCAAACTTTGAATCACTGAACCACTGAACCCTGTCAATCACCAGTTACCAGAACACAGAGCAGACTACAGAACTCTGCAATAACAGTCAGACCCCACTGTAAACCCAAATCAAGCTTCAAAAGATATACGCTACTTTAATGAGCAGAACCCGCGTATACACGCTCTTTTACCGAAGCCAACCTGCGTACAGATCTAAAAATAAACTTTCTCAATTTGCAGCTGTACCAGACATTAGTTAGACTCAGAACGTAACATTGCGACAATATGCAGATCTAGAAATACGCATAATCAACCATATCATGATAGTGCATTTCAAACCATTAGATCCCGATCTATCCTTAGATCTAGTCTTCCATCAACCGATGTGATCTCTCCTTGGCTTAGATCATGCAACTCAGAACCTGCATATCAGATCTCTTTCTCTCTTAGATATTCATGCCTTGTCAAAAGATGATTTTGCCTAATGATCTTCTTCTCCTTATATAGCCTTAGGCCTTTCTCAATACCAAGAGCCAAAACCATAGTAACACAATACCATCAACTTTAAAACTAGGGATCGACACGCCCGTCGAGACATAATGGTCCGAAATCATAGGCACAACTTCCAAGGACTAACCACCATGAACCAAAGGAACCTTTCCACATACACGCGCTTTTTCTGAATCGAACTAGCGTGTACACGCGACTTGGGCTTAACGAAACAGCGTGTATGAGCTTCCTTGGCATGCTGTACTGAGATCTGTCTTCTGATTAAGTTGCCATCACCTGTACTAACCTCTGAGCACCTGTACCATCCACTGAGTGAGTTGCCATCAAGGACAACACTTGAATCATAATGCCAACATAAATGTTCAAACTACAATACCTCCCTACACAATGAAACTCATTCTCTATTCTTCTAAAACATAACCAAACTTTAGAAGCATTGGAAATGAAATTAATCACTATTCGAATTGTGATCACACATCCTAACTCACACTCTGTTTTTTCTTAAAGATACATTCTTTCTTTCAAATAACAAGAGAACCTTTAACTACATAATTCTATCAGCTAGGATAATCCTCAAATAAAAACGTTTTCGAATAACTTGACATAAGTCACACTACTCACACTCATGTACTAGCAACAACGAGCAAGAAGTCGCAGGTTCTGTAATTAACGGTGGCAATTAATCTGTAGAAAAAACTCAATTTAGTCTTGTACCTTACTGAGTTATTGCATTAATCATATTGCAATTCGTCCAACTCAGAAAAATGTATTAATCTTCTCGGCACATTGTAATTAATCTCATAATATTCTCTACATGAATTCAATTGGTTGATGCCTCCACAAGTATTACTTAAGCACGGAATGGAAACCTCAATGAAATCCAACGATGCTACAATCATCAATGAAGCATTTGTCCTTCAAACTAACAATACAAATCTCTAAATGTGAGACACAATTCACACTATGAATTCAGATTTATGATTCAAAGACCAATCCAAACCGTAAATGTAAATTCTAAAACTTAAGCAAATGAAGCAACTAGTTTCTAGGTGTGGTGGGCCCTTGCCATTTCTGGAGCTAGTTTAGACTAAATCAATTCCTAAATATTAAGCAAAACCATAACATTTACATAGAATTCATGGCGAAGTCAAACTGTATTAAGATTCAAATCATAAGTTCCCTTACATATATTCCTTCAATTTTGTTTAAGCTAAAACATAATCACATCAATCCTGTATCATGTTCACACCTTTTCTCCGCCCCTTTCCCACAGGCCATGGATAAGCCATTTATAATATTTAGAAGGTGAATAAGTCATTTTCCTTAATTCTGGAAAATTGCATATTCTTAACAAATTGGCTTCGAATATATTGGCATATCTTCCTAACCATGGTGAATTTTGGAAAACCATTTTGAGGGAACCTATTTTGTGATATTTGGAACAAAAAACTCTCTTATATTTGTCTCATTCAACTCCATATCCACGTAAACTGTGCCCGAAGTTGGTTCTTTGGCTCTTTTTCCAAGGTTCTGGAATTCTAGAAAAACAATGTTTTTTATGAAACTGCCTTAGAGAGCCACCTGTAAATTTTTAACCAAAGCAAATATTGAGAAACAATTTTGGTTATAAATAATTTTTATATTGGTAAAAACCCATTTGCTCATACTTTCTAGATTTTCCTCCAGCAGCACACAAATCAAGGTCAAACATGACATTTTGAAAATTCTGCAAATTTTGAGGAAATTTGTTGGTTTCCTTCTAGAGACCCACATGTGCAACCTGGGTGCAATCCAACTCATGGGAAGGTGTTATAACATCATTTTGGACAATAAACTTCCTCGTTTCTCCCCGGAAGCGTGTCGATATGTCGAATCTCCAAATTGGATATTTTCACCTACATGAATTTATTTCATACTCAACCTGTAGCATCTAGTTTAATTGGCTTGTGAATAATTTTGGAAATCGAACCTTGTGGAAAATGAACTTAGTAAAAACCATCATTAGTAAATCATGAATAAATCATCTCTAATCATAGAAAATATAATAAAACTAATGATAATCAACCATGAGGCATAGGATATGCATTGGCGGTAAGTTGTGGAATTATGGTATGAATTGAGTTAAAAATGTCAGAATTTAGGTTATAAAATAGTGGTACTATGTGATGGAAAATATGGGCATATTCGAGGCCCAACAATTCTATAAGTGATTTCCCATGGGAAACAAGGATAATTTAATAGTTTTGAAGAGTTTTCAAGCCAAGAGCACTACAAACTTGTTTGATAATTATCTAATGATGATTTTAGCATTGTCCACTTAACGTTTAATGGGTATGTTGTTACATACGTACATAGAGTTCCTTAATGAATAATCAATCAATCTCAATGGGATTAGACACCCTACATGTGTATAAGAGGATGCATAGGAAAATTGCTCAAATTTTATAACCATAAGGAGAGTAATAGGCTTTGTAAAATATTTGAGAGATAAAGTGCCCGCTAGATGGGGCAAAAATTATTGTTAAATTGGTAGACAACATTTTGTACACATGTTTACATAAGAGAGCATTAATGATTCTAAATCTATTGTAGAATGCTTCATGATGTTCGTAATTAAACACAAGAGGTTGTTGGGATCAATTTTTAGCATGAATGGTTATCATAAAGGGTCGTTAGGATCAATTTTTAGCATCAATAGTTGTTTACAGTGTTTAAACGAAATTCAATCAGTAGTGAAGTAGTGAAAATTTTCCCTAATCTTTACCTTAGGGTTTAGTCAAACTTCACATGGAAAATGTAACCAATAATTAAACAATGGAATTTATCACATAGATTTTGAGAAACTAACTGTTGTTCACCATGAGTGATCTTCCACTTGCATGTGATACTGACACATGATACATTATCCTTTCATCTTTTGTAGAGACAATGTCTCCCACCACTCAACAGACTACATCAAAAGAAACTTCAGAGAATAGTACTGAGGAGTAGAATGTTCAAATCCAATTGTTCCCATCTTATCAGACACAAATGTGAACAGAATTGTGCTTTGTTCGGTTGATATTCTTTTGACTTAGAGTCTTAGATAACTAGTTAGCATTTAGAATATAGATGTGAGTGTTTTCATTATTTTTATTTGATATGCTTTGAAAGCCTTGAATTTCTTGAAAGTTGAATTTGCATAAATACATTTTCATAGTTTAAAGTTTGTACATGGGAAAAATCAAAATCTTGATCTATGCTCTGCCTTGATAGAAGAAATCTGAAACGATCATCCACAATATATCTACTTAGACTTTATATGTTCTCATAAACATATTTGAATTCAATTGCAAGTATTTGTGATATTAATATAATGGCAGGAAACCCATTTTTGCTCAAATATTATAGACCAGATTTTGGGAGCAGTTGCAAGATGTTTTGTCGGTGCAAGAAATTTTAATGCCATGTGATTGCTGAAAATATCAGTGAATTCATGGAATTCAATGTCTTGGAACTCGGAATATTTCATCGATTATTCAACATTCAACTATGCTATACTACATGTACAAATATAGCTTTGTCTTTGCTGCCACTTAACCTTATGGGTATTGCGATGTATGATATGATTTCGTTATTATTATGAGATATGTGAAAATCATAGATTGTTCTTTTTTCCCCTTGCATCTATTTTGATGTTCTTTCTCAACATCATTAGTTTAAACTTAACCAAGAGAAAAGATTAGTTTTAAGTTTTAATGAAGCTTCTATAAATGATTTCCCATGGGAACATGGATAGTTTAATAGTTTTGAAGCATTTTGAAGCCAATGGTAGTACAAAATTGTTTGATAATTATCTAATGATGATTTCAACGTTTTCCACTTAACGTTTAATGGGCATGTTGTTACATACAGAAATAGAGTTCCTTAACGAATCATGAATCAATCCCAATGGGATTAGACACCCTATATGTGTATAAGAGGATGCATAGGCATATTGTTCAAAGTTTATAACCATAGGGATAATAGTAGGTTTTGTAACATATTTGAGAGATACAATACACCTCTAGTTGGGGCCAAAATTATTGTAAAATTGGTAGACAACATTTTGTACACATGTTTACATTAAGAGACCATTCATGATTCTAAATCTATTGTAGAATGCTTCATGATGTCCATAATTAAACACAAGAGGTTGTTGGGATCAATTTTTAGCATCAATGGTCATCATAGAGGGTTGCTAGACTTGGAGATTTAACTCTTACTTCTCTTGTGCACATTGAATGAGATTCCTTGTCATAAATGTAATTGTTGGTTAATTGTTTATTAGTTGGAACTGACATATTTAGTTTCTAGTTTAATGTTTGGTTGAGAGATTTACTCAACTAATTGTTTGTGTGGTTAATATATAATTACTATCTTCAACCAATGTTTGATGTATTTATTTCTAAAATTATTTTAATGTAATGTAAACTTTTGGTGTGCAAACTAGTTTCACAATTTGGTATCATAACCATTGGATCTAGGTTAACTCCTTAAGGAGGGCCCATGTATATGTGAGAGAAATGTAAGGCGTAATTTTTGTAAGTAAATTAGGCTAGGATTTAGGATTTATTTTGTATGCAGACCTGTGTATGTATGGTGAAGATCTATGTTCGAAGGTTTGAAGGAATTTCCTCATGTACAACAGTAACCTGAGCATTACTCACACGTGTGAAAGAAGAAAATTGTGAGGCAACCTACAACATTGAAATGGGAAGAGATATGAATAGAGTTTTCTCTCTCAGATTTAGTCTTATCATTGTTTATGGGAGAAGATGAAGTGAATCCTATGAAGAGCAATATGATTGGCGCCACGCGAACCTAGTATGTAGCCATACCAATCTGACTGACACTGCGTGAACCCAGTATGCATTCATACCTTTTGTGTTCACTACGCAGATGCATGGATCTCACATAATTCTATCTGTCCCATTTTCATAACAATTTCCACTGAGAACAACAAAGGGAACAATTGTGTGAAAGATAGCAATGTGGTGACATTGTATCATCCTCAGCGTGATGAATATCCAGAGCATTGTCCTCGGCGTCTTACATTTGATAATTATTTTTATTTTCATTTTGTGGATTTTGAAATTCTGAGAGGCAAAAGTGATAAATTCAGCACTAATACTCAGAAGAAGATCAATATTATGATTTCTTGAAGATCGATCAAGAGGAGACTGAAAAATATAGGATCCACTTCTGATTCCAATTTTGGATTACATGTCAAAGCACCTCTGAACTGACATGTTTCGTCGGGGATTTCTACCTAGATAATATTCAACCTTATGTTCATGCCTAGCAAGGGATCACTTTGGATCGATTACCTTGGGATTCAGTGTTCCTTTTAATTTATTCTAAAGCTATTAGTCCTATGGAATTATGGTATTATTCTATTATTAAATAGGAGAAATTTGTTTGTAGAATAAATGTATGTAATGATGAATTTCCAAAATCAGAGATAAAGGTCATTTTGTAAAATTGGATCTAGATACAATTGTATTTAGATGGTTTCCCAAGATAACTAGCTAGTACAATAGTTGGTACCCATGTATCTCGGTGGATGGCAGGGAAAATTTTAAGAACCCCCTAAATTTATAAATATAATAAATGGGCGAATCTCCATGGTATATAGGAAAAATGGAAGGCTATTTTATCAATAATATAATATGTATATATAATTTTTTGGCGAATCTCTCACCAGGCATGGCGAATATTTTACTCTGTTATAAAATCTTGTAAGATCTTGGCGAGTCTTTCACTAAATAATAAAACTTTGTAAAGTCCTAGTGAATCTTAGCATAGGCTACATGCTGGTTTAATTCCCCATTTAAATAGGCTACATTCCAGGTGAATACCATGGGTCAATACCATGTGCCATTTTTATTTTTATTAATTCTAATATTAGGGTTAATAATGGTTTTTTGCATGGTATTAATAACAATCTAGTCTGTGGTATTTGTCCCATAGTATTTTGGCCATAGGTTTCACCTAAATATAACCCATTTTTTGAGTGTTCGTAAATATAAGGTGACTTAAGGAGTAAATATAAAAAAACGTTTTATTTGTTTAGCATACCTCTCGTTTATTTATATTTTTATTAATTTACCATACCTCTTTTACAAATATGGTATTTGGCCCATAGGATTCACTTAAATAAAACCTCCCACTTTACTTATATTTTTATTTCTTTACACCCTTACATGTATATAAGGTGACTTATGGAGTAAATATAAAAAAAAAATTATTTATTTACCATACCTCTCATTTATTTATATTTTTATTAATTTACCATACCTCTTTTATAAAGATGGTATTTGGCCCATAGGATTCACTTAAATAAAACGTATTTTTGAAAATGGGCGAATGGAAGGTTGTAAGTCCTAATTTCAAGGGCTAAATTTACTTTTTTTACCCTCTCCCTTAAAATAAGGTGGGCTATTTGAGGTGATTTGTAAAAATGTACTATGATACAAAATATTCGCCCACTAAAAATTTAAAACCCCTTAATTTCGCCAAAGGGCGAACATTCGCCCCTAAAATTATCCTTGGTGGATGGGAGCTCATCCATAGAATGACTAATAGTTCATTTATTCCAAGCAAGTGATTGATTGTGTCTGAAACAACTATTTTAAGAGATCAAGTGGTGTAAAACTCAATATGGATGGTTTTCTAGATAGTTTGGAAGTTGTGGATCTAGGGAAGGATCCCTCATTTGTTGAATATGTGGGAGTGGTCTTCTTGGGACATTGTTTAGTAATTGACATTAGGAGATCCGTGATTCGAGCATTCCAGAGTGGAACTCGGGAATTCAGTTTTCCAACTATACCTTTATGAGGGTTATGAAACAACTTGATGGAGTTACTCTATGATATTTCGAAGATGTTTAAAGAAGCTAATGAAGACGTTGCAGACAAGAAGATCAAGATAAGTACTCGTTAAGGGAGGGACTTGGAGATTTAGCTCTTACTTGTCTTGTGCACATTTAATGATATTCCTCATCATAAATGTAATTATTGGTTAATTGTTAATGAGATCGAACTAAGATATTTAGTTCCTCATTTAGTGTTTGGCTGAGAGATTTACTCAACTAATTGATTGTGTGGTTAAGATAGAATTACTATCTTCAACCAATATTTGATGTATAATATTAATCTAATGTAATGTGATCTTTTTGTGTGAAAACTAGTTTCACAATTGCTAGGATCAATTTTTATAATTAATAGTTTTTTATAGTGTTTAAACCACATTCAATCTGTAGTGAAGTAGTGAAAACTTTCCCTAATTTTTACCTTAAGGTTTAGTCAAACTTCACGTAGAAAATGTAACCAATAATTAAACAGTGGAATTTAATGCATAGATTTTGAACTAATTTTTGTTTGCCATGAGTGATCTTCCATGGTGCTACTAACACATGATACATTATCCTTTCATCTTCTGCAGAGACAATGCTTCCCACCACTCGATAGGCTACATCAAAAGAAACTTTAGAGAATAGTGCTACATCAAAAGAAACTTTAGAGAATAGTACTGAGGAGGCAGTGAAATGTTCAAAGCTAATTCCAATTTGATCAAACACAAAATATTTCATTGGTATTAATAAGTCATGGTATTATAACAAAATATACTTACAAGTTAAGAATTTCCATGGTAAAGTGGGGATGAATCTCCATGGTCAAGAATAATTCTTAACTTATATATTAATTCTTTTTATAATTAATAATAATAATAATATTTTAAAATAAAGTTATAATTTATTTAATCTTTATAATTTTTAAATCTTGCCAATGTGAGATATATCGTGGGTTAAGTGTTTTGATGCTTATCATGGATTGATGCGAGGATTTATGAGCCATTTAATTAATATGGTTGTGCATCATAAGAGTATACACAAATCAAATGTTGAGATTTATCTCCAAAGTAGTTAGGCCCTATTTGTTCCTTTAATTAATTTGATTAAATAAATTAAATTTCATATGAACAAGCATCATATCAAATGAGCTATGATTTTTTTGGCATGTGGTATTGATAAGTCATGGTATTGGTCAATGGTATTGTAATAGAGTTGATCTACTTATTAAAAATGTCCATGGTAAAATTGGGGCAAATCTCCATAGATAAAAATATTGTTCCATATTTTTTCAAATGTATATATATTTATCTCATATATTAATTTTTTTTATAATAATATAATAATAATTTTAAAGAACTTATAATTTTTTTATTTTTTTTAACTATGTGAGATGTAATATGAAGTAGGTGTTTTGATATTAGTTATGATTCCGAGAGTATAATTTAAACAAAGGCTACATAATAGCTAGTACTTGCCAATTGGTTTAAATATAACTAAACTGAAGTTATTGCATTTGCTAAATTGAAATGTAATAGTTTATATAATAGCATTTAATTTTTATTATTTAAAACTCAATAAAGCAATAGATTATTCAAAGATTGGATCGTAGAAATTGGTGTTAAAATTTTAAATTATTGGTCTTCATAATTTGGATTATGTTTTAACAAAAAAACATTCAATGTCTTATCTACGATAAAAATTTTGTGATATCTATATATATATATATAACTTAAAAAAATTATAGGTTCAAATCTAGAAAGGAATACAATATGTACACCTTGTTCAAATATAATTTTATATGTTACATTTTTTTATTTACTAACGTAAACTATATTTTTTTATCAAAATTATTACTATAATTAAACATAATTTTGTCAATTTCTTTATTTATTAATTTATTCAAATAATTATATATTTAAATTATTGTTGTTATTATTAATTATTTTAGATCTAAATTATAAAATATAATAAGTCAAATTATTAAGGACATCTTTTTAAAGTTAAGTAAAATATACACAATACCATAAATTATATCAAATATCTAATTTAATAATAATTAAACCAAAGGTGTTCCTTTTGGAAAGGTTTTACCCTTTTTCCTATTGGGTGGCATCTACCATGGTGCATGAAGGTTTGCAAAGAACAAAAAGTTGTTAAAATTTTGTATCTCCGTCTATTACCAAAATTTCAGAGATGTAGCAAGAACACAAAATTAATGCTTTGGACCTTGATGGTGTATAAAATTCAGGTGCTTCTCATAGATTTAAAGCTCTGAAATACTTTGTACATTTATGGAGTTATGATCTTTAGTGGCCATGAAAACAAAGTTATGTAGGATATCTAGAGTCATTGTGCGCTTCGAGCTTCTATAATATTGAGGCATAATTATTATTTTTAGGTTGTTACATAGAAGTACATTTCACATCTAGAGCCTTCAAGTCTTCAAAAGTTAAAAAAAAAAAAAAAAAAAAAAAAAAACCCAAAAAAAAGGTGTAGTCAAGGCCGAAGAAGAATTTGGGAAGGATCTGACTTTTAGCACCAATTTGAAGATTCAAAATCTATTAGATTCGATCAAGGAAAATATCAAATATTCAAGAAAGGGGTACTGATTACGATCTACAATGGTGAGCAAAGGGAAATTACACCCAAGCTTGTGGTCTTAGGGCTACAAGATTTCAAACGAAATCAAGCTCAATAGTTGCTGCTCAAATAACCTATTTTCTAGTCCATCTCCACATGGAAGATTGAGGGTTCACCAAAGGAGGAGATCAAGTTAGATTTAAGGCTGCAAAAATAGATGGAATTCGAGGGAGAAAGACATCCATTACACACCCTGTGTGCATAAGAGAGCATTGTGAGGAGAAGTCGCACTAGATGTAGATCGTGTCCTGACAATGTTTATTTCAAGTCGCTAGTGTATAAGCATTCATGTAGTCAAAGTTTCCGTGAAAGTCACCATTCTGAGCTTAGGTAGAGGTCAATTTTTAATATTTGATCCTTGTATGTATTTAATCTCAAATAGGACTATAGTAATTCGTTGAAAGATTTATTTGTAATTTGGTAAACCAGGTATCTTCTAGAACCCCCCCCTTTTTTTTATCCCATGCCCCTCAACCAAGACATCTAAGATGAAGAATGCAAATACATTCAACATAAAATTGAATTCAAAAAGGGTAACAACGACAAGATTGAAATGGAAAATAATTCCAACGATCTTCTTGCACCTTTGAACAACTCCACCCACATTATGGAGTCAAACAAAATCTTGGGCAACATTGCCAAGTAAACTTTTGGTAATTTTTTTTTTAAGTTATGTGTACCAGTGATTGGACCGTGAGACATGCAAGGACCAAATCTCGATACTTAACTGTTGGACTACATCCCAGGGACTCAATCTGCATTTCTTTGTCTATAGCCATGGTGAGGAACATTCTCATTGCTTTTCTAAAAAAAATGTGTCTCAAGCAACCAAAATTGGCACAATCATCTAGGTCATTCACATATGTTGAAGAAGAAGTTGTTGAGTTCGGCTCAAGATTTGTAGAGTTGGCCATGACTGTTGAGGAAATTGCAGGTAAGCTTCATGTTTCATACTTTCAAGTGACATCATCTTGGTCATCTTGTTCTTTCTCTTGCTCTGGTTCTAATGGTGATGATGTTAGTGAGTGTGTGGTGTGCTTAAGGAAATTTCATGCAGGAGAGGAGATTTGTTGTATGCTATGTTGTCATGTATTCCATAAGATTTATGTGGAGAAATAGATTCTTCATTATTAGAATATAACTGTTAGCTCTGCTACATGCTGCTGATTCCCCAGGAGAAGAATAAGCTTGGTCCTTGGTTGCTGGCTCAGAGATGGTTTATAATGGTTATCATTATCTCCCCCTATTTTCCCCGCTACCTCCATTTCATCCTTTCCGTTCATTTTTCCCTTTTCTCTTTATAAACCCCATTCCTCCATTTTACATAACAGCCTGCCTAAACCCTTGTTTTACCAATTACCGGGCATATTTTGTTTCAATACTTTAAAGCCCTGATAACCTTTATAACCCCATGCATATAATTAAATTTGTAACCCTAGGCTTTAATAAAGCACGGGCCCGCCCCTTGCCTGTCACAACAAACCCTGAACATGTGCGCTAACCATGATCCTCCGATCATCCTTCCGCAGATCCAACGGTATCCGCAGCCCCCGCTCAGCCAACCTACTCGTTCGATAATCCACGGGGAAAGTGGTTGCCCCACCATCCCATCAGCCACGTGTCTCATTCCTATTCAATCGCTCCTCCACATACGAAAACCACCCAACCCCCATGAGCGGTGCGGGGAAACCGCTTACCGCCCTCTCTCATATGTCCTCCTGTTGGTTCACCATCGCACATCTTCCGCTCCCATCAGCCGTTGGATCATTCCCACCTCGATCCAACGGCCATTGTTTATCTATTCACGTTTCTCCCGCCAATCCCCACCGTCTGATTTGCCAGATCTAACGGCTAATATTCCTTCGTGGTTCTGTTTCCTCCCGACGCTGCCCTCCAAGAGATCTAAGCCGTCCATTTTGTCATCCAACGATTAGCATTCATTCCCAAGCCATCGTCCATTTTCATGTATTTTTCAGTGTTTTCGGCCTCTGTTGTGCGCGCGAAGAAGGAAGAGATGATCCGGTACTCAGCGCATTGAATCCTCAGCTACCTCATTCAAGGAGCAGCATAGTCAAGGGCGAGAAGGAAAATCCTCGAGCAGTTCAATGACTTCAACAGTTATGGAGATTTATTCTTACACCATTCCACCTATTCAAGGAGTACAACAAAGTAGCATAGAGGGTGAAATTTGTTAATTAAAATAGTCAGAATGTATCAGCAGCCCATAATAGTTTGTAAATGTGGTTGGTGGTCCATTATGACCCCTCCACGCATAGGTTAGTAGATATTTTTGTAATCAACCTCTATATATACCAGAAAGAAAGATGTAATAGGGGATGATGGTTGATGAATGTTATTTTGTTGTAAGCTTCAACTTCTGGAGACTATAACTATTGTGATACCTGCAGTGTCTGGTCTTCATTTTTAGCTAATACAAGCTTCTTTTGCTGTTAATTTCTCATTTTCCACTTCTTCATCTTTGTTCCAGGCTGTGCCTGTTTGCATTTATTCATGTGTTGTTAATGTTTAGCATTAGAGGGGCTGTCATCCCACCTCTGTGTTAGGATTTAGCATGTATCATTGAAATTATTTGCAAGTTTCTGTTTGTTTAATGCCAGAGAGCTTTCATCATGTCTATGTATTAGAAAACAGATTTACAGACCTTTTAACTAGTTTCAACTGGCCATCACAGGGTCATGTGCATCTGCTGGTGTGGTCAGTCTTCTCCATCATCACATTTTCTTTAAACTGTGAGTAATTGGTGGTCTAAAGCCTTGTAGTCTGGGGGTGTTCACCCATGTCTGGGGTTAAGCATAGTAGAAGTGGTTATCTGGCTTGAATATGCAGCATTTCTTTCATTCATCCACCATTTTTCCAACATTTATGTTGAGTTTGTAATGTTCCCAAGCATCACTGATATACAACCTAGGTGAGTTTCTTGGGGTGATAACATTAATTGGCGCCATTGCCAGGGAAAGGAGAATCGAAGCTCAGCTTCCCTGGGAGATGACACAGCTTCAAGCTTTGATGATAGACAAGGTTTGAACACATATTTTGGTTGTAATCATATATTTGGCGACTCCACTGGAGGAAGACCAACCTTTGGTGACTCCACATCGAAGTTCTGGCTCAGTTTGTGAGACATACTTGAAGAAATCCTCAGAAATCTCCAGCTGAACCATTGCCTGACCTTGAGAGGACTGTCAAATCGAAGAAATCTTCACAAAGAGGGCCATTGGGATCAGGTAAGACTAAGAAATTTCATTCATCTATGAAAGATAAAGTTGTTGCTGAAGATATACAGTTTGAAGATTTAGAGCCCAGCACTGTTATTACGGAAATTCCTTCAGAGATTAATTCAGCCCCTTTGTCAGTTAGTTCCCCTCTGAATCTCAGTCCAAAGAAGGGTTCCCATTCAGTACAAAAAATCCCTTTGTCTCTACCATCCATCACATTACTCCCTACCATTCAATCTGCTACTATTCTTCCACATATTCCAATTATGGCAGGACAGCAAGCACCCACGAGAATAGAAAGAATTGTTGCTGCTAGATATGGAACTTTAGTCTTGCCTGTCCCTTTAAATCCTATGCCCGTGGGAGAATATCATAAATATATGCCTAAATTCACTAGTACAGAGGGAGTAACAGCCGAAGAACACCTTGAAGCTTTTTACAGTTATGCTGATAATTTAGATATTAGTGAAAATGATGTGTGGATGAGAGTTTTTGTCTAGAGCCTTGATGGAGTGGCTAGGAAGTAGTTCAGAGAATTACCCCAGAGATCTATAACAGATATAGAAGCATTAGATGATTCATTTCTAAAGCACTGGGAGATAAAAAGGACTTACTATATTACCATACTGAGTTTGGAAATCTGAAGGGAGAAAGTGGTGAATCTTTGCCTGATTTTAATAAAAGATTTAATCGAATGTATAGTAAGATACTAGCTGAGGTAAAGCCAACCCCCACCTCTACCAAACTCACATCTGCCAATGCTTTTGACTCTAATTTCTGCTTGTTGTTGAGAGAAAGAAGATGTGCCACTTTGGTTGATATGCAAGATGCAGCCTTAGAGGTGGAATCTAATATTATGGCTACAGAAAAGCTAAAGAGTCATACTGACAGAAGAAGGCACAGAGGCGAGGCTTCTTCTTCCTCTGCCTCAACTTCAGAGCCAAAATTAGATAAAATGACTAAGATGATAGAATCATTGGCTGCTGAAATTTCTAAGCTAAAGATTGAGCAGAATTCAGGGAAAACAAGGCAGCAGAACACATTTGCTCCAAGAAATCAAAATCCATTCAGAAAAGAAAATGAGTAGCTGCAAATAATGCAGAGGGGTAAAGAACCAAATGAAGAACATAAAGTTAAAGCTCCCTTCAAAAATGTAGTCATGGAGGAGGAACAATTTGAAGAAGATGAGGATAAAATTCGCTGCATGGAAGATAAAGGCAGTGCTGCCTTTTTGACATTGGCTGCTTATGAAGAATCATTGCTGCAAGAACAAGACAGTCAGGAGTGGGACAGAGAGGCTGTTCTACAAATTGAGAAGCAGCAAAGATATAACCTGAGGTCAAATGCAAAGAATGTCAAAGAGAATCCTGCCCAAAGAGCTGATGTCCAAACAGAACCACAGAATACCAGACAGAAAAGACCAGTAGCTGCTCTAGTCATCCTCAAAGCTCCAGTTCAAGAGGTAAGAAGTTCTGATAAGTCATATTCTTCTTTCAGCTTTGAGTCAGAAGTTCAGAAATTAAAAATATCTGTGCCTCTGGTTGAGTTGGTGAAGAGTGAAGTGTTTAGAAAGCCTATCCTTGAAGCCCTTGAGCTAGAAACCAAGCAAACCTCCACTGACTTTGTCAATTTGCAAGATGACAAACCTGCCATTGTGCTCAGTCCCATGATTGAACCTACAGATAATAATTCTCCATCTTTTTATGTATCATTGACCATTCATGACAAAATCCTCCACAATTGCCTGCTAGACACAGGGGCTAGCCACAATTTGATGCCTAAAGCTATCATGGAAGAGTTAGGCCTTGATATCACTAGACCATATCATGATTTATTCTCTTTTGATTCAAGGAAAGTAAAGTGCCTAGGATTGATCAAAGATTTAGCCATTACCCTAACTCAGCTACCCATGAAGAGTATGATGATGGATATTGTGGTAGCAGATGTCCCTCCTAGGTTTGGCATGTTGCTGTCTAGGGGATCGATTAAGAGACTAGGTGGGACATTACAGAATGATTTATCATATGCTATTGTCCCAGTTTTTGGAGGAGAAAGTAGGAGATTATACAGAGAAGCACAACTGGCATACATCATTAGTGACGAGAAGAATCCTACTAATCATCCAATATATGCAGTGGACACTAATTTTGGAGCATGTATTCTCCAAATAGAAGAATCTCAGAAGGCCTCAATGCAGATCAGGAAACCAACAGTTCATGCCGAAGAAGAGCAAGGAAGTCAGGTTTGGGAGATGTTCTTTGATGGAGCATGTTCTAGGGAGACTGCAGGAGCAGGGGTGGTGCTAGTATCTCCAAAGAAAGAAAGCATTCAGCTGTCTTTTAAGCTGGTTTTCCAAGCTACCAACAATATAGCAGAGTATGAGGCTCTGTTGTTGGCCCTGAATGTAGCTAAGGACAGAGGAATTAAGAACATAAAGGTATTTGGAGATGCTGATCTAATTATTCATCAAGTAAATAAAACATTTCAAGCGAAGCGCCCAAGGCTGAAAGTATATAGAGATGAGGTATGGAGACTTAAAGACTCCTTTGATAATTTTTGTATCTCATATATCCCTAGAGCCAAAAATCAGCTTGTTGATTCCCTTGCTGTCTCTGCTAGCATGTTTATCCCTCCCATGCCTCCCAAACTAGTCTATGAAGTCCAAATGAAATATAGACCATCCTTGCCCGATAATGTCCAGCATTGGAAATTTTTTGATGATGATGATGAGATAAATAGGTTTCTTCAAGTCATTGATGAATTTTTTGAATTGCAAATTGACCAAGAGAACGACACCTTGCAAGAAAGCCCCCAATCCCAGCTTAGAAATAAAATTGGTAAAAGTAGTATTGTCCAACCTCCTAGTAACCATATTCCTAAGGGTCTAATTCCTCTTAAAAGACTGTTTGACCAAAATGATGTGCCTTACAAAGTTGCCCGAAAAGAATACCAATCTGCAGTCTATAAGTATGATATAGGAAATCCAGGTCAACCTAAATATGTAAATGTGTCCACTCATCTATCTGTTGATCAAAGTGCTAAATACTGCAATTTAATGAGGCAATTTGCTGATGTGTTTGCCTGGGAGTATAGTGATCTGAAAACGTATGATAAGAATATCATTCAGCCCAAAATCCCTCTGGAGAAAGACACTATTCCTTTCAAACAGAAGCTGAGACCAATAAATCCTATGCTTCTTCCACTGATTGAAAAAGAAATCAAGAAACTTTTGGCTGCCAAGATCATTGTCCCTCTTCGATTTTCCAAATGGGTGGCCAACCCAGTGGTAGTAAGGAAGAAGAGTGGAGAAATCAGACTGTGTGTTGATTTCCGAAATTTAAACAAATGCTCCAAGAAAGACAACTATCCTCTACCAAAGATGGAGCATTTGCTACAACAAGTCTCAAGAGCCAAAGTAATGTCTTTTATAGATGGATTTTTAGGCTTTAATCAGATTTCTATGCACCCAGATGATCAGGAAAAGACTGCATTCACCACTCCTTGGGGCACTTTTATGTATGCCAAAATGCCTTTTGGATTGATGAATGCTAGAGCCACCTTTCAGAGAGCTATGGATATAGCATTTGTAGGGGAGAAGGATAAATTTGTCCTTATCTATCTTGATGACATAAAAATATACTCCAGCAACCATCAAAATCATTTACAACATTTAAAAAAGGTATTCTTGAAGTGCAGGAGGTTTGGAATCTCAGTCAATTCCAAAAAATCACAATTTGCTTTAGAAGAAGGCAAGCTGTTAGGACATGTTGTTTCTTCTGCAGGTGTCCAAATTGACCCAGAAAGAGTCAAAGAAATACAGACTTTGTCTGTTCCTAGATCAAAGAAAGATGTCCAATCCTTTCTGGGCAAAATCAATTTGTGAGGAGGCTTATACCAAATTTTGCAGAACTAGTGAAGCATATTACCTCCATGTTAAGAAAGGGGTCAGAGGTAAGATGGACTGATGCAACCAGAAAATCATTTGATTCCATCAAAAAAGCTATAATGGAGGCTCCCACATTAATAAGTCCAGATTACAGCAAGGAGTTCCATGTATTCTCATTTGCCTCTGAAGATACCATTGCAGTTGTTTTATTGTAGGCAGACGAAGAAGGTTCAGAACATCTAGTAGCATTTTTCAGCAAGAACTTGAGGGATGCTGAACTGAGGTAAGACATCATTGAGAAACAAGCATATGCTCTTATCAAATCCTTGAAAGCTTTCAGAGTTTATATCTTGCATTCAAAGATAATTGCATATGTACCCTCTGCTGCAATAAAAGATGTATTAACACAACCTGACGCTGATGGAAGAAGGGAAAAATGGATTGCAAAGCTGATAGAATTTAATATAGAGCTAAAGCCCACCAAGCTTGTCAAAGGTCAGGGTCTAGCCAGGTTATTGGCTGAAGAAAATTGCAGATCACTGGACATTGATTTCTTGTGCACAATTGTAGAGAATGGTCAGACAGACGAAGAAGAGGAAGCAGCTAAACAAGAGAGCACGCAGGCGATGGATGACAATCTAGCTTCCTGTGATTGGTATTCTGCAATAGTTAATTTCTTACTGAAGCTAGAAATCCCTTCAGGATTTACTCAAAGTCAAGCTAGAACTATAAAACTTAGAGCAGATAAATATTGCATCAATGAAAACCTGCTCTATTGGAGGGATCCATCTGGAGTGCTGTTGAGGTGTTTGGACAAAGAACAGTCAATAGAAGTCATGCAACAATTTCATTCCAGCATGTGTGGAGGGCACCATTATTGGAAAACTACAGCCCATAAAATTCTCAGAGCTGGGTACTATTGGCCCACTTTATTTTCTGATGTATTTGCTTTTGTTAAATCTTGTGATAGGTGCCAAAGATTTGAAAGAAAATAGCAGTTGAAGTCCCTGCCCCTAAAACCAATTCAGGCAAAAGGACCTTTTCAGTAGTGGGGCTTGGATTTCATTGGAGAAATAAATCCACATTCCAGTGGCCAGCACAGGTGGATATTAGTAGCCAATGATTATTTCACTAAGTGGATTGAAGAAATTCCTACTAGGAAGGTTGATCATAATGTGGTAATCAAGTTTTTGACAAAAAATATCTTCAGCAGATTTGCTTGTCCACATAAATTAGTCACAGGCAATGTAGCAACCTTCAAAGCAAAAGAATTGGTGGAAATGTGTGATTCAATGGGTATTAAATTGGTTCATTCCACCTCATACTATCCTCAAGGAAATGGTCTGGCAGAATCCTCTAATAAAAGTATGATGAGAATAATTAAAAAACTGTTAGAGGATAACAAAAAGAATTGGGATTCAAAGCTCAAGTATGCACTTTGGGCTGACAGAGTGACCATCAAGAAATCCAGAGGGAATTCTCCTTTCAAGCTAGTCTATGGTACTGAGGCTGTATTTCCAATTCAGCTAACCATCCATGTGGCAAGATTCCTTCAAGAAGAGCATGATGAAGACGAAGACATGGCAAAAAGAATCACAGATTTAGCAGAATTACATCAGATTAGAGAACAGCTGGTTGAAAAGGCTGCAACACATCAGAAAAAGATCAAGGAAGCCTTTGACAAGAAGGCAAAAACAGATAAATTTCAGGTTGGTGATTTGGTTCTGAAATGGGATGCATTGAAAGAAAAGAAAGGCAATCATGGAAAATTTGACCTTTCCTCATTTCACAGATTCAAGGGAACAACACCTTCATACTGAAGAGTATGGGAGGTGAAGTAGTTTTTGATGGCCCAGTTAATGGGTGTTTTCTGAAAATCTACGTGATATAAGGTCTTGGGGCCTTAAAAGGTTGTAAATATTTTGCTTTATCAGTTTAGTATAGGTGCAGTAGACTCCATGCCCAATGGAACACTAGGGATTTTGCTAATTGGTTTACATCAGGAAGGCATTGATCTGCAGGTTCTTGAGACCTCACAGGGAGGATCTCATCCCCAGAAGGAGCCAGTGTTAGCTCTGCTACATGCTGCTGATTCCCCAGGAGAAGGAATATGCTTGGTCTTTGGTTGCTGGCTCAGAGATGGTTTATAATGGTTATCATTGTCTCCCCCTATTTTCCTCGCTACCTCCATTTCATCCTTCCCATTCATTTTTCCCTTTTCTCTTTATAAACCCCATTCCTCCGTTTTACATAACAGCCCACCTAAACCCTTGTTTTACCAATTACCAGGCATATTTTGTTTCAATACTTTAAAGCCCCGATAACCTTTATAACCCCGTGCATATAATTAAATTTGTAACCCTAGGCTTTAATAAAGCCCGGGCCCGCCCCTTGCCTGTCACAACAAACCTTGAACATGTGCACTAACTGTGACCCTCCGATCATCCTTCCGTAGATCCAACGGTATCCGCAGCCCCCGCTCTGCCAACCTACTCATCCGATAATCCGCGAGGAAAGTGGTTGCCCCACCGTCCCATCAGCCACGTGTCTCATTCCTACTCGATCGCTCCTCCGCATACGAAAACCACCCAACCCCGTGAGCAGTGCGGGGAAACTGCTTACCGCCCTCTCTTGTACGTCCTCCTGCTGGTTAACCATCACACATATTCCGCTCCCATCAGTCGTTGGATCATTCCCACCTCGATCCAACGGCCATCGTTTATCTGTTCACTTTTCTCCCGATAGCCCTCATATGCCAATCCCCACCGTCCGATTGGCAGATCTAACGGCTAATATTCCTTCGCGCTTCTGTTTCCTCCCGACGCTGCCCTCCAAGAGATCTAAGCCGTCCATTTTGTCATCCAACGGTTAGTATTCATTCGCAAGCCATCGTCCATTTTCATGTATTTTTCAGTGTTTTCGGCCTCTGTTGTGCGCGCGAAGAAGGAAGAGATGATCTGGTACTCAGCGCATTGAATCGTCAGCTACCTCATTCAAGGAGCAGCACAGTCAAGGATGAGAAGGATGATCATCGAGCAGTTCAATGACTTCAGCAGTTATGGAGATTTATTCTTACACCTTTCCACCTGTTCAAGGAGTACAACAAAGTAGCAGAGAGGGTCAAATTTGTTAATTAAAATAGTCAGAATGTATCAGAGGTCCATAATAGTTTGTAAATGTGGTTGGTGATCCATTATGACCCCTCCACACATAGGTTAGTAGATATTTTTGTAATCAACCTCTATATATACCAGAAAGAAAGATATAATAGGGGATGATGGTTGATGAATGTTATTTTGTTGTAAGCTTCAACTTCTGGAGACTGTAACTACTGTGATACCTGCAGCGTCTGGTCTTCATTTTCAGCTAATACAAGCTTCTTTTGCTGTTAATTGCTCACTTTCCACTTCTTCTTCTTTGTTCCAGGCTGTGCCTGTTTGCATTTATTCATGTGCTGTTAATGTTTAACACTAGAGGGGCTGTCATCCCACCTTTGTGTTAGGATTTAGCATGTATCATTGAAATTGTTTGCAGGTTTCTATTTGTTTAATGCCAGAGAGTTGTCATCCTGTCTGTGTATTAGACAATAGATTTACAGTCCTTTTAACTGGTTGCAGCCAGCCATCACAGGGTCCTGTGCATTTGCTGGTGTGGTCAGTCTTCTCCATCATCACATTTTCTTTAAACTGTGAGTAATTGGTGGTCTAAAGCCTTGTAGTCTGGGGGTGTTCACCCATGTCTGGGGTTAAGCATAGTAGAAGTGGTTATCTAGCTTGAATATACAGCATTTCTTTCATTCATCCACCATTTTTCCAACATTTATGTTGAGTTTGTAATGTTCCCGGGCATCACTGATATACAAACTAGGTGAGTTTCTTGGGGTGATAACAATGACATGTCTGTTGGAAATAATACTGAGAGGGGGGGTGAATCAGTATTATCAGATCAATCAAACTTTTTCAATGCTCAGAAACATATACGCTACTTCAGTTAAGTGAACCAGCGTGTACACGCTACTGTGACTAAATAAAACAGCGTATAAGAAGAAAACTCATAATTTAGTTAGCTTATTCTTCAGTTAAGTTCATCAGGACATGATTCACCACATTAACAGTAAATAGGTGCAGTATAACAGAACAGATCAAAAGCCACACACATGAACACCAAGATATAAGGTGGAAACCCAATGTGGGTGAAAACCACCTGCTGCAAGTTGTCTCTATCTTTCTTTAATATGAAACTTCAGTTTACAATCTTTTGTACTGGTGCAGCCTTATACCAGTACGCAGGCTACAACCTTCTCTCGTTCTCCAAACTTCCTTGGAAGGGAGCTCCAACCCCCTTTGCTCTTGTACTAGCCAAGATACTAGTACGTAGGTGCTGACCTACAATCTTCTTTCCTTTAGGTACCACCTTTCATACATTTTCAGACTGGATATTCCTGAAGCACAACATTACAATCTGAAGGCCACAATTCATTCACCTTTCACAACAGATCATTGAAGCATAAAACAACCAAACTTTGAATCACTGAACCACTGAACCCTGTCAATCACCAGTTACCAGAACACAGAACAGACTACAGAACTCTGCAATAACAGTCAGACCCAACTGTAAACCCAAAATCAAGCTTCAAAAGATATACGCTACTTCAATGAGCAAAACCCGCGTATACACGCGCTTTTACCGAAGCCAAACTGCGTACAGATCTAAAAATAAACTTTCTCAATTTGCAGCTGTACCAGACATCAGTTAGACCCAGAACATAACATTGCGACAGTATGCAGATCTAGAAATACGCATAATCAACCATATCATGATAGTGCATTTCAAACCATTAGATCCCGATCTATCCTTAGATCTAGTCTTCCATCAACCGATGTGATCTCTCCTTGGCTTAGATCAAGCAACCCAGAACCTGCATATCAGATCTCTTTCCTTTTCAGATATTCAAGCCTTTTCGAAAGATGATATTGCCTAATGATCTTCTTCTCCTTATATAGCCTTAGGCCTTGCTCAATACCAAGAGCCAAAACCATAGAAATCCAAAACCATCAACTGCGAAACTAGAGATCTACACGACTGTCGAGGTACTTTGGTCCAAAGACATGGGCACAAGTACCGAGGACTAACTACCATGGACCAAAAGGAAACTTCCCGACATATACGCACTTTTCTGTTCATGCATCTGCGTGTATACGCGCCTTATTATATAGCTCTCCTGCGTATACGCGACTTAGTATGCATATCACCAGCGTGTATACGCAACTTGGACTTAATTAACCTGCGTATATGAGATTTCTCTTCATTCTGTAGACTGAACGGAGATCTGTCATCAAAGAGAGTTGCCATCAAGGACAACACCTGTATCATAGCGCCATACCTGAGCCAAAATGCCAACAATCTCCCCCTTTGGACTTGATGGCAACCTTCAGATCCTTAGAATCATTCTCCCCCTTTGTCATCAAGGGCAAAGGGCTGTGCTCCCCCTGAGAACATGCTGATACCTCTGCTTGGCTGTGCTGAAACATGCTCCCCCTGACTGTAGGCAAGATCTGCAAAAGATGTTCTTCAACAAGAACCAAGACTTATACACCATAAGGGACCTTCCTATCACCAAAAGACTCAATACATACATCCATACTCCCTACCAAGAGGGGACACATCAGAGACAATCAATTATATTACATCATTCATCCCAGGCATAGTGGGGAAACCAACATAGGTCGTTACATGACCTTGACATCATAAAAGAGATATGACATAGGGACAACAGATCTAGACCAAGACTTATGAAAGTCACCAGCAGCATCTGAGAAACATCTTTTTAGATCAGCAACCAAGATTTCTTTCTGAGCTCCTTCTCCTGAACCCAACAACCAAAACATCTGAATGCCAACAATGCTTTATGAGACTTTTAAGCTGCTCCCCCTGAACCTGTGCCTGCTGCACCCCCTGAAACTGTGCCTGAAGAATTCTGACATACCCATTGCTGTTCAGAACTCCAGAGATTGCCCTTGCTGTTCAGAACTTCATATACGCGTTTTCTCCTGCATGAAACGGCGTATGTACGCGGATATACTTTCTGCAACAAGCGTCCAACATACACGCGACTTCCTTTTCCGTAACCTGCGTATATACGCGGATAGCCCTTCCGTAACCTGCGTATACCAACTTTTCTGTAGAATAAACAAACTTCAACAGCAGGATGAAGCATCAACTACTCCCAGCTTTTGTCTGAGATATTCAAAAGTTTCTCTGGGCAGTGGTTTTGTGAGAATATCAGCAACTTGTTCCTTAGAAGAAACATACTCCAACTTGACCTTCTGCTCAAGCACTTGTTCTCGAAGAAAATGGTACTTGATTGGTATGTGCTTAGTCTTTGAGTGCATGACTGGATTCTTTGAAATGCTGATTGCACTTGTATTATCACATAAGATAGAGACGGGTGGAGTGCAAGTGATTTGAAAGTCCTGAAAGGTCTGCATCATCCAAAGAAGTTGTGTGCAACAAGATGTTGCAGCCACATATTCTGCTTCAGCTGTAGATAAGGCAATCGAACTCTGTTTCTTGCTGAACCAAGATACTAATCTGGAACCCATGAAGAAAGCACCACCACTTGTGCTTTTCCTATCATCCACACTTCCAGCCCAATCTGCATCTGTGTAAGCATGAAGAGTGAGATATGTATTTCTAGGATACCAAAAGCCATAGTTTTGGGTCCCTTGAAGATATTTGAAGATTCTTTTGACTGCCTGAAGATGAGTTTCCTTTGGG
Organism: Pinus tabuliformis; assembly: GCA_031772625.1. Taxonomy (NCBI): domain Eukaryota; kingdom Viridiplantae; phylum Streptophyta; class Pinopsida; order Pinales; family Pinaceae; genus Pinus; species Pinus tabuliformis. The sequence continues at coordinate 1,650,594,008 of CM062816.1, forward strand.
TTGGCTTGAAATCTTCCAACCATTCATACTGCATGTGTAATATCTGGTCGAGTACCTGTCAAATAAAGCAAACTCCCAATCATGGATCTATAAGTGGGTTGGTGAACTGCTGCTGATTCATCATTTGCACTGAGGCTGCATCCTGTAACCATGGGTGTACATACTGGCTTTGACTCTTCCATGCCATACTTCTTCAAGATCTGCTTGAGGTATTTGGTTTGAGACAAGAAGATACCTCCTTCATTTTGTTGGATTTGCAATCCAAGAAAATATGTCAATTCTCCAAGAAGTGACATTTCGAATTCTTTCTGCATAACCAAGGCAAAGTTTTGACTCATAGTCTCTTCATTGCTGCCAAAAATAATATCATCTACATAAACAACAAGAATTAGCAATTTGTTATTTTCAACTTTTATATAGAGATTGCTATCTGCTGATCCTTTTGAAAAGCCTTGTTGGTGAAGATATTTGTCCAACCGATAGTACCAAGCCCTTGGAGCTTGTTTGAGTCCATAGAGTGCCTTTTTCAATCTGCATACAAGGTTTGGATCATTCCCAAGAATGAAGCCATCTGGCTGCTCAATATATACTTCTTCTTCTAAGTCTCCATTCAGGAAGGCTGATTTCACGTCCATTTGAAATACCTTGAAGTTTTGAAAGCTTGAGAGAGCAAGGAACATTCGGATGGCCTCAAGTCTTGCCACAGGAGCAAAGGTCTCTTCAAAATCTATTCCTTCTTGCTGTGCATACCCTTTACAAACAAGTCTGGCCTTGTTTCTAATTACTTCTCCATTTTCATTTAATTTATTCTTGAAGACCCATTTTGTTCCTATTACATTCTTATCTTTTGGTCTAGGAACTAATTCCCAAGTGTTGTTCTTTTCGATTTGCTCAAGTTCTCCATCCATTGCTTTGACCCAACATTCATCTTTGCATGCCTCTTTCACATTTTGTGGTTCAGTGGAGGAGAGTAATGCCAAGTAGCTTGAAGCTTCTGCAAGTGTCCTTCTTGTTTGTACTCCTGCTTCTTTCTGCCCCACAATCTGAGTTTCTGGATGATTCTTTTGAACATGTCTGGATGGAGTCTTCTCTTCTATTCTTGTCAGCTCCTCTGGTTCTTCTTGAGATTCTTCTTCTTCTTGAGGTTCTTCTTCTTCATCATTTCGCCTTTGAGAGTAACCTTCATCTTCTTCAATGTCTTCATGATGAACTTGCCTAGGAATATATCCCTTCTCATCAACCACTATATCAATACTGTCAACAATTCTGCCAAGTCTTTTATTGTAGCACTTGTATGCTTTGCTATGTGGAGAATAACCAAGAAGAATGCCCTCATCTGCTCTTGGTTCAAGTTTGCCAAGTTGCTCATCAGTATTCTTAATATAACATTTGCTCCCAAAGATTTTGAAGTGCTTCACGGAAGGAGTTTTACCACTCCAAAGCTCATGAGGTGTTTGAGTGCTGTTTACTCGGACATTTGTTTTGTTAAGAATAATAACAGCAGCATGTGCAGCTTCACCCCAGAAGGTTGCAGGAGTACCTGATTCATCGAGCATAGCACGAGCCATTTGTTGGATAGTTCTGTTCATTCTTTCCACAACCCCATTTTGCTGAGGAGTTCTAGCTGTAGAGAATTCTCTTCTTATCCCATGTTCGTCACAGAAATCGAAAAATTCATTTGAGGTGAACTCCCCACCTCTGTCAGATCTGAGGCACTTAATTTTGTGTCCTGATTCATTTTCAACCAATGCTTTGAAGGATTTGAATTTTTCGAATGCTTCATCTTTGTGCTTCATAAGCCCTAACCAAACAAACCTTGAGAAATCATCAATGAATAATATCAGATATTCTTCTCCTCGAGGTGTCCTTTTCCTAAATGGACCACATACATCTGTATGGACTAGCTCAAGAGGCAAGCTAGCTGATCCTTCCTTCTCTGGAAAGTTAGTTCTGGTTTGCTTTCCAAACTGACAAGATTTGCATATGGTGTTGTCTGGAATTTTGATATCTGGAAGATCGCGAACTGCCTGATATTTGCATGCTTTCCTTATTTGTGAGAAGCTTAGATGTCCCAACCTTCGATGCCATAACCAGTGCTCTTCATCCTTGCTAAGATAGCATTGTTGTTGTCCTTCTTCAAATATGTACAGATTATTTGGAGTTCTTTTGCCTTTGAGAACTGTTTTACCTGTATCAAGATCACGAACAAGACATCCATTCGATCTAAAAATAACCTCGGTTTTTTGATCACACATCTGGCTGACACTTAGTAGATTATGCTTCAATCCATCAACATATAAAACATTTCCAGCCTTGACCTTTTCTTTCAAAGGAGCAATACCTTTTCCTTTTATAGTTGCAGGAGTATCATTTCCAAAAGAAACTTTCTTTCCCTTTTCTAAAGTAGAATAAGATTCAAGTTTTTATTTATCACCTGTCATATGTTTCGAACATCCACTGTCAATGTACCATAGATTTTCCTGTCCTTCTGCATAAAATGCTATCCCACATCTTTCTGTTTGAGGTTCCTTTATTCTCCATGTTTTGGTGCTCGTGGCTTGTTCCTTTTTCTCCTGAAACCTGCTCCTGCATTCAGAGTCTTTATGACCAAAATTATTGCAAATAGAACATTCAACTTCATTTTCAAGAACCGAAAAGTTGTTATAGGTTCTTTTTGTAATCCCTGTCATACTTCTTTGTTTTTGAGCTTCCCTAGTCATGATTGTTTTATATGCAACACATTGAGCTGCTTTGTGACCAAAGTTATGGCAAGAAAAGCATTGTCCATTGAAGAAGCTTCTGCGGTTATTGAATCTACCAGCCAACTGATTGTAATTTCTATTTTCATCTATTCTTGAGCCAAACTGAGAAGATTTTACCTGTGGTTGGTTGTAGCTTTTGTTCACCCTTAAGAAGGATTGTCCCTGATAGTTTCTGTTTGTAATTTGTCTCTGCTTTACCTGATTATCTTCATTGTTCTTCTGCTCATTTCTTCTTGCTGCATCAAGATAACTTTTTGAGGTGGATGCTTGAGAGGTTTCTCCATTATAGCCCAAACCTGTCTTGTTTAGAGGAGACCGCTGCACATTGATAATCTCATCCAAAGTTTCAGATCCTTTGACAAACTTAAGATTAATAGCTTTTGTTTTCTCAATTTCTTTTCTGAGACCAACAATTTCACCTTCTAGTTTTTCAAGATGTTTTTCCTTTTCATCAATTTGAAATTGCAAAGTATCAATGATCACATTCTTTTCTTCTATGCATCTCTTGAGTCTAGTAATTTCATTATAGAGATTATCCACATCTACAGCATCCTCATAATCATCATCTTCAAATGCCATTAACAGCTTATATTTATTACCTTGTTCATCTTCATCACTGTTTGATAAGCCATCACTATCTTCATGGGTGTAGTAGCTTTTCTTATTTGCACTTTGTTTCTTGTTCCATCTAGCAGGTTCTTTTCCTTTATCCTTATAAGGACATTTTGCAGCATAATGACCTACTCTTCCACAAGCAAAGCATTTGAAAGGTAGCTTACCTCTGAACCTTCCAGAACCCCTTTGAAGATTTCTGACAAAATTTGATTCTTCTTCCTCTTCTTCTGGAACATGGCTTGCTTCATAGTAATCTTCTTTTCCTGATGCCTTAAAAGCAACTTCCCTTCTGTCTGATGGACCTCCCTTTCTCATTTCATAAGCAGTTAGAATTCCATGTAGCTGAGACATAGTGAGAACACGGAGATTTTCTTTTTCTTCTATTGCAGATACTTTAGATTCAAACTTGGGGGATAATGATCTTAGAATCTTTTGAACTACTATAGTCTCTTTTATTTCTTCACCCAAATTTTTCATACAATTAACAATCTCATCTACCCGAAGAAAATAATTAGCCACACTTTCATCATTATACATCTTGAGAGTCTCATATTGAATCCTGAGAGTTTGAAGTTTAGCTTGCTTTACCTGTTCATCTCCTTCATAGCTAGTGATCATTTTGTCCCATATCTCTTTTGCTGATTTGAAGTGCATGACCTTCATGAATTCTGTTTGGGATATACTTCCTAATAGAGTACTGACTGCTTTTGCATTTGTTTCATACTGCTTTTTCTCAGCTGGATCTGTAGGAGTAGCTGAAGGAAAAGCATAGCCTGTTTCTACAATGTTCCAAACTTCTGTACCAAGAGATTGAAGATATGCAGTAACTCTTACCTTCCAATAATTGAAATTTGTCCCATCAAAAATCGGTGGCCTGATTGATGCTTCTTTCTCGTAGTTGCTCATGACGAATGATCTACCTTCAAGCGATCAAGCTTCTCTGAAGGACCTGCTCTGATACCAATTGTTGGAAATAATACTGAGAGGGGGGGTGAATCAGTATTATCAGATCAATCAAACTTTTTCAATGCTCAGAAACATATACGCTACTTCAGTTAAGTGAACCAGCGTGTACACGCTACTGTGACTAAATAAAACAGCGTATAAGAAGAAAACTCATAATTTAGTTAGCTTATTCTTCAGTTAAGTTCATCAGGACATTATTCACCACATTAACAGTAAACAGGTGCAGTATAACAGAACAGATCAAAAGCCACACACATGAACACCAAGATATAAGGTGGAAACCCAATGTGGGTGAAAACCACCTGCTGCAAGTTGTCTCTATCTTTCTTTAATATGAAACTTCAGTTTACAATCTTTTGTACTGGTGCAACCTTATACCAGTACGCAGGCTACAACCTGCAGAAGGCTACAACCTTCTCTCGTTCTCCAAACTTCCTTGGAAGGGAGCTCCAACCCCCTTTGCTCTTGTACTAGCCAAGATACTAGTACGTAGGTGCTGACCTACAATCTTCTTTCCTTCAGGTACCACCTTTCATACATTTTCAGACTGGATATTCCTGAAGCACAACATTACAATCTGAAGGCCACAATTCATTCACCTTTCACAACAGATCATTGAAGCATAAAACAACCAAACTTTGAATCACTGAACCACTGAACCCTGTCAATCACCAGTTACCAGAACACAGAACAGACTACAGAACTCTGCAATAACAGTCAGACCCAACTGTAAACCCAAAATCAAGCTTCAAAAGATATACGCTACTTCAATGAGCAAAACCCGCGTATACACGCGCTTTTACCGAAGCCAAACTGCGTACAGATCTAAAAATAAACTTTCTCAATTTGCAGCTGTACCAGACATCAGTTAGACCCAGAACATAACATTGCGACAGTATGCAGATCTAGAAATACGCATAATCAACCATATCATGATAGTGCATTTCAAACCATTAGATCCCGATCTATCCTTAGATCTAGTCTTCCATCAACCGATGTGATCTCTCCTTGGCTTAGATCAAGCAACCCAGAACTTGCATATCAGATCTCTTTCCTTTTCAGATATTCAAGCCTTTTCGAAAGATGATATTGCCTAATGATCTTCTTCTCCTTATATAGCCTTAGGCCTTGCTCAATACCAAGAGCCAAAACCATAGAAATCCAAAACCATCAACTGCGAAACTAGAGATCTACACGACTGTCGAGGTACTTTGGTCCAAAGACATGGGCACAAGTACCGAGGACTAACTACCATGGACCAAAAGGAAACTTCCCGACATATACGCACTTTTCTGTTCATGCATCTGCGTGTATACGCGCCTTATTATATAGCTCTCCTGTGTATACGCGACTTAGTATGCATATCACCAGCGTGTATACGCAACTTGGACTTAATTAACCTGCGTATATGAGATTTCTCTTCATTCTGTAGACTGAACGGAGATCTGTCATCAAAGAGAGTTGCCATCAAGGACAACACCTGTATCATAGCGCCATACCTGAGCCAAAATGCCAACAATGTCATATTTGCAGAGTATGCCTTGTTTTTCCACTAGAGGATGAGTTGACAAAATAAGGGAACTAGATGGATAAAAAAATACCTCCTAAGGTTTTAGAAAGCTAGTTATTGCAATGGAATATGCTACAAAAGACACATGGGTATGAGTTATCTGTATTTGAGGGGTGCAAATTCTGTTGGGGCTTTGCAAAGAAGAAATGATATTGCATTTGGGGCATCCAACTCTTAAGGGCAAATTACAACAAACAGGCATATCAGAGAGAGAACATATCAAGGGAAGTCTCAAGCAGAAGGTAATTGGTTCATTGAATATGGAGAATAGACTCAATAAAAGTATGTAGTTAGCTTGTTTGTATAATATTTTAATATGGGATGAGATAAAAAATACACGTCTACAATTTCTGCTTTACCACTCTTAAGACCACCTCCACTCCCTTCTATCATATGTTACAGCATGCCAGATTCGCATTAATATACCAATACCAGCCCCATTAGCCTTTTGCGGGTTCAAAGGAATTATTTGTAGGCAACCTCAATTTTATGGAAAAGCTACTATACAGTCCTATACTCAAATAAAAAAACCTTTACACCACAATGTAAGGATAGTTTCAGAGTACAGAAGGGTAGTTTCAGATACCTTGATCCAAAATATTTCGGAAGGTAGCAACTTGTAGAGGAAAAAATTGTTGTGGAATCAAAGGGAATAATAATAAGGAACCAATCATGACCTCTCTTAACAACCATCAAACACAAAAAAGTACAATCAACAATAAATATTAAAATTGAATTGAAAAAGGGTTTCAGCTGACTTGGAAAAGAATATCAGTGATCTTCTTGTACCGTTGAAAAGCTCCACCTAGTCAGGAATTTCAAATCCCCTCTGCTGTAAAATGAAAATTTGATGAGGTTTTTTGTATTTTTTATGCCTTTCATTTTATGCTCTACCCAAATTTTGTGAGTGTCAACCTTCACTTATCAATTATATAGAAACTCTCTTTCAATGAGAAACATTATGTAACTTTCCTTTATTGTGTACGATATTTATATTTCTAAACTTTCTCCGATTGAGATTTGATTAACAAAAATGCTAAAACTTTGTTCTCTATGTGGAAATTTGAAATAGATATGTGGAGATATAGAGCTGGTTTTTTGGAAAACCCATTATATTGGTTTTGAAATAAAGAAACATATATTTTAACATAGTATTACTCATGTAATGTCTAGTGGCATGAGAGTAAACAAATATTACTGTGAAGTAAACAAATATTACTATGATTTTGTCTGAAATAAAATATTTTTTTTAGTCTTTTTCAAGTGAAGTCTAGCATTAAATGAGAAAACAAAGGTGTGACTTTTAAGAACTAAATTGTACTTGGAAAGAGTCTATGAGATATTTTGATCTTAAATTTGGTGTTTCAAGGTCTTTAAAGGCTGTTTTGAAGTTTTCTCTACAAATTTTTGTTCTTTCAGGTGAACCTCTTTTTGTAATTTTGTTTGGACTCTTTCAATATCTAAATTCATGAATTTTACTTTGTGGGTTTCCTTCCTAATTTCATAAAAGCCTTTGATTGATATGAAAATGTTTACATATAAAATTCAGTGGTTCCATTTGTAAATTTCTTTTCTGCAATCATAAAAGAAACAACATAAAAGGCTTTGTTTGAGATTAAAACTTGTGTTGTCACTTTATTTAAAACCTCTTGAATCAGTATATTAACTTAACATTTGAAACAATTAAGAGACATTATGTACAATAGAGGCCAATAGTATTCCCTGTTTTAATGCATAATATGAATAAGTACGGAAACGATAATTCTGAATTTTTGTAACAGGTCAATAGTGAAAGAGAAAAAAAACACTTCATCCATTTAATGCATAATCTTTGAACATGTTTGCATTGAATTTCTGAAACTCCAAAATCTGTCAATAATGGAAGATCTGTGAGAAATAAAGCACATGTTAATATCTCATATTTTTCTTATGATGATATTTGAACACGAAATTTATAATTGTAGCGATAATCAAAATTATAATAGTTTTGGTCAAACTAATAGTTTTTGGTTAATTTAAAAAATGCTCATTTATATTTTAACTTTTTATAACTACCATCACTGAAATATTTTGGAGTTGATAGCTTCTAACTATATTTAAAAAGTATATTAAGAAATAGTTTAATGAAGTGTTATTCTCGTGGTGTTTTTTTTTTTAATTGAAAACTAGAAAAATGTATTAAGAAGTAATAGTTTAATGAAGTGATATTTTGGTTTTTATTTTTTTATTTATATAATTTATTTTAAATTTTTAATTGAAAAATATTAATTTTACATTTTGAATCTACATAATAAAAAAAAATCAATTTTTTCACCAAAATGCAATTTAAATAATATGATTATAAATAATAATAAAAAAACACAAAATGTTTTTAGTAAAATCATATAACTCCACATATTGTATTTATAATGTTTCTATCCTTTATGAATTTTATTTTGCTGTGAGATACAACCGGAGTTTCACCATCCATTTATATACTACTAATACCAGTAATCTGATAATAAACCACATAACAGAGAGTAAGTGCAGAAATACTTATTGACTAACCTAAGACCAAGATGTACACAATATCATAACGAAAAGAAGAACCGAAATGAGTTCATTCACTAAAGTGGTGCTTCTTCAAGCTCGGTGAGGCTAGCTCCTCCTGAATTAGTTCCGTCGTTATTTTCTAACCAAGTAGCTTATAAATTATTCAACACCGAGACATATTTTCTGCTCAAGCATGCCCTCCATGATGAACCATGTCTTATGCCTATTATTATACCTGCCCCCAAGGCAAGGTATATAGCGATCTATATCGCTCTTCTTAGCACTAGTTTTAACCAAAATAATAAGCTTAATACAAAGTTTTTTTTTATTCATATCTTATTAAATATTTTTTATTATACCTGCCCCCAAGGCAAGGTATATAGCGATCTATATCGCTCTTCTTAGCACTAGTTTTAACCAAAATAATAAGCTTAATACAAAGTTTTTTTTATTCATATCTTATTAAATATTTTTTAAATTATTTTCTGCCTATCAAATATGGACAGCTCCGCTCATACACTTCAGAGTCTTATTGCAAGTAATCTTTCATTTTCTGAAATAAAGTTAGGACATAGATCAAGATATACATCAAAATTGAACTGATGACGATGATTAATGCTAGCTCTAACGCTAGCATTAAAGCATAACATTTTATGTGAACTACTTTGGGCATATAGTTGGTATATTTTGCATTATAGTTATTATGTTTTGCATAACATATTATGTGAACTATTTCAGGGTATTTTTGGTATGTTTTGCAGCATGACGGTGGATTGCTGCCATCTGCCCGCTGTGGCATATCGCTCCCATCTTCCACCTACGTCGGTCTATGACTGTCGGCATGTGGCTGTTCGCATGTTGGCCAACCAACAACAAGAAGTCGGGATGTGGCTGTTCTCATGTTCGCCAACCAACAACAAGAAGTCAGGATGTGGCTGTTCTCATGTTCGCCAGCCAACAACTTGTGACAAGGCCATGATTGTTGTTAATTACCAAGATTGTTGGTATTGTTGTTAATTACCAAGACTAAAAGAAGCAGTTTCTGCACTAGAAGCTTTTATATTTTCCTGCAGAATTGAAGCATTTATATTTTCCTGCATAATTGAAGCATTTTCCTATAGAAGAGATCCAAGATCTCATCCATGCATTTTCCTGTGGAAGAGATCCACGGTCTCATCCATGGTGTTGATGAAGATCATATTCCTGTAGAAGATATCCAAGATCTCATCCATGGTGTTGATCTTGATGAAGATCATAGGCTTAACTTGTTGTCACAATAAATAATATTCATGTATATTTCAATGTGCCAGAGGCAGGCTACTAAGGATGCTGGCATCATGTTAGGTTGAATGTGATCCAATAAAAAATAGCCTATGCTAGTTGAAAAAAAAACCTGTGCTAGTTGAGTTGGGTTGGCCTGCATTCTGTAAGCTGGAAGTGCTAGTTGAGTTGGGCTGGGCTGTATTCTGCAAATTGGAAGTTGAGTTGGGCTGGGCTGCATTCTGCAAACTGGAAGCAGGATATATTGTGAAACCTGAAAGTGCTGGAAGTGCTAGTTGAGTTGGGCTGGGCTGTATTCTGCAAATTGGAAGTTGAGTTGGGCTGGGCTGCATTCTGCAAACTAGAAGCAGGATATATTGTGAAACCTGAAAGTGGAAAGCTATTAAGCTATTAAATATTGTGAAACTTGAAAGTGGAAAGCTATTAAAGGTGTCACTATAATTCATTGACCAAAAGGCTCTAGGTCAGTGCCATCGCTATCCCTTACTTCTGGGTTAACGGAAACTACCTGTGTAAAGCTTCTTGCCTGTGTAAAGTTTCCATGGAAATAATTTCCAGCTACAGGATATTGTTGTATCCTATAGATAGCATAGATTAGATGATTAAACAAGTGCACATATTAGAGATCATTAAAAAATAGCATATGCATATAATATGCGTTGGTATGTGCTGGTTCATCTACAGGATGCACTGTCAAGCTTCACTGTCAAGAGCTACCTTTTTCTCTGCTTCAGCTACTCTTGCTTCTTCCTCTGCAACTATTGGATCAATTTCAACTGGAAAAGATGTTGCTCTTTCCTTTACTCTTGTCGCTATCTCCATGTTCCTTCAAGGGCTTTGGTCATTCTTTTCATTCTTTTTATAATGGAGACAAAGCGCTTCCGCGTAAGATTCATCTCAAATCCTGAAATAAACGTGTGGACAAGTGGGCTTTCCATTTACAAGTGGAGATATTTGAGCTTTGTTGAGCATTCCATTTACAAGTGGAGTTATTCGAGCATACATGGTCAGACCCAGGAAGCTTATCATTGGCAACTGTAATTGTACTGAATAGTTGGTATCTATACTAGTATGGCTCTCGTATCTCTTTGTGAACATCGGCTCTCATATGAAGGTAGGCCAAGCTTTTCACCAGCTTGCCTAATAACAACCATATCGAGATAAAGAAACGCCTCGTGAACTGCCTTTCTGGCCTTACTGTTCGGACATCACTGTGGAGCTCCACTCCCTGGGCTTCCGTTCTAGCCTTACTGTTCGGACATCACTGTGGAGCTCCACTCCCTGGGCTTCCGGAACCACATAGAGTATTCACTAAAGGAGCGCATGCACACCCGCCTTTTGCCTATTCTCTATGATGAGATCATCAAATCATATGGTTTATCCGCATCTCGTCAAGCACGCCATCTCCCAAAGGTTTATCTGGGACTCGTGTATATGGAGGGGCATTTCAGTACATTTCAAATAGTTGTCCATAAGCCTTGTAATTGTTTAGGCTGGTATTGGGGGATGTATTCGTGAAAGTTATGGTAGATGCTTGCTCAGGTTGTGTTTAAACCATAGGGGCTAAACCTTTTGACTTCTTCCCTTTTTTTGGGAACCATTGGAAATTTGTAACAATTCATCATCATTCACACAAACATTTAATTAACTATGTTATTATTGGGAATCGAAATTCAATAATTTGAGTTCATTTAATCTTCGAAAGTTTAGAGCGTAAATTACAACTTCAACCTCTTTGAAGAAGAGGCAGGGCCTGCAAGTTAAGCAACGATTAAGGGTTTGGCTTTACCCAGATATGTCTCCCAAATATGGCTCTCTAGACATCTGGGTAGGGGATTCAAATTTGGGAAATGGACAATCTACCATCGACGGAAGGGATGTTGTTCTTCAATTTGAATGCTATAATAAGTGCAAGGGAAGCAGTGCTGCCCTGGGCCTTATTTGAATACAGGGTAATCATGCTAATATGGCTAATATGGCTTCAGTCTAAAATGAATAAATTTTAATTGACAAGTTGGGCTGGAAGAAGCCTTTCTATCATCGATCGAAACCCGAACGACCAGACGAAGTTCAAGTCCTTCAAATTCTAGGATGCAGTTTTGAAATAGACGGATGAGAAGTTTTACAACAAACTCTACTCAACGTGTTTCACAACAAACTCTACTCAAAACTCTGCTCAACGTGTTTCAAATATAGTAGTCGAGCTAGAGGAATCCTAAATTCAAGTTTATACGACTTACTTGGAAGAAGGCAATTGACGAATCGATGCATCGATGATGCATGCATCTTGTGTGAACACGCGCTCTATATAATTGCAAGGGATAATTCCAAAGGGAGGTGTCCAACGAACTCTGTCTGACCCTGTGTAAAAGGGACCACGTTATTATCCCCAACCTAACTCTCTCCTGGGTGAACCCAGGAAGCATAAAATGTGAGATAAGTTAAATTGGAGAAATCATATAAAATCCATGTACATTGATTTCAATACAGATGAACGAAGTCACAATGCTAGAAAGGAGCAATAAACTTGGACGAAATCTAAATTTGCATCAAAGTGGAAAGCTTAGACGAAATCACATCAAAGTGGAAAGCTTGGATGAAATCTAAATCTACATCAAAGTGGAAAGCTAATCAGTGAGATACCTAAACCGCGATGGCATACAGATTTCCACTGGAAGTAAGATTCATTTAAATCATAACCCCAAACATTTTAAGGATAAAACTTAACAGTAAAGGCAAGTCAACTTTGTCTTTTCCAAAATCAAACTCCCTATACACAAAATAAGTAAGAAAAATCCAAGTTAGGTAAGGGCTTCTATGGAGAATGATCTAGCTGAATAGGTAAGGATAAGAAAACTCCTGACAGATTATGTGGCTTTTGACAAAGAAAACAAGGGTGAAACTTCAAACAAAACAAAGACTGGCAAGGAGATTATGTGGCTTTTGACAAAGAAAATAAGGGTGAAACTTCAAACAAAACAAACATTGGCTGGCAAGGTGATTACAGTTAAATTAATTCAACTTTATTCTATGGTGTGGATTCATTTGGAAAAGATATTAATTAACTATTTACAAACTCCAAATAGTTATATCATCATCTTAGAGGTAGTGAAGCTAGGCCTTCTGAGAATGAATTAAAAATGTAAATTCTGTGATCCATCTCCTTTTATGAGAATGAATAAAAAATGTAAATTCTTTGATCCATCTTAGTTAATGAGTAGGATAGGGTCAAACTGAAGATCACTTATTATGAGTACAGTCACAAGCTACATTCCTCGCAGGGCTAAAAAAACTAAGCATATCCAAGCATAATGAGGGAAGCATTACTAGATGCCATCCTTGCTCAGCTACACTCTATCTCAGAGTGGGCAGGTATTCCATTTGCCATGCAGACTTGTTATTAACTATATTGTAATGTGGAGCACCATAAATGGGAATAAAGGTTATGTGATAGTTTTTATGAAAGGACAATACTATATATAGATACTAATTACATAAGTGTGCTAGGCTTCAACACCATTTCAGCGAGACGTACTTTATGCATTTTCAGTACCATAAATTTTGACACAGTAAATCCCAAATTGAATGTTAAAATGACAATTGTTGATTTATAAGGCAAGTTAGGTTTGACATTGCCACCAAGGGTCAAATACTTCTTGGAATGCTCAATACATCTCGTAGGATGTCAAATTCCGAGACTTGCTCCACCCACATTCTGGAGACAAACAAAATTTCAAGAAACGTTGCCAATCCAGTTAAGAGCTCTAACATAGTTGAGCAAGAAGGGAGCTCAAGAAACACAATACTATTTGGAGAATTCAAATCCTCTTTTGAAACAACCATTAGCATCTATTACTACCACAAGTGCCACCCAGGGAGAGCCTCTCTTCAAAACAACCACCAGTGCCACCCAGGGAGAGCCTCTCTCCAAAACAATGGTTGGAAGACTTAAAACAAATACAAGACAAACTATAACAAAGACACACACAATTTCATTAACTTATTTGCTCAGTTACATCACACTTATATAGGAAATATGTGCAACCAATTCCTAACCACACAAACTAATTCTGTTCAACCACCTACAACTAATTCAGTTCAACCACTCATAACTAATTCTATTTCTACATTATTCTCACATCCTCCCTTAATGGAGAAATGGATTTTCTACAATACCTAACTGACTTCTAAAAACTTCAAATTTGATTTTACCAAGGGGCTTAGTAAATATATCAGCCACATTATCCTTGGTGTTACAAAATATCAATCCAATTTCATTTGACTCAATTTTCTCACGTACAAAGTGGTACTGTAACTCAATGTGTTTTGTTCTAGCATGGTAAACTGGATTATGTGCTAATTTGATAGCACTTTGATTATCACAATTGATACATGTTGCACCACTTTGCGCTTCTTCAAGATCTGCAAGAATTCTCCACAACCAAATAGCTTCACAGGTGGCATTGGTCAAAGCTTTGTACTCTGATTCCGTTGATGATAAAGAAACAGTTGGCTGTTTCTTACTACTCCAAGATACGACCCCTGATCCAATATGAAATGCATAGCCAGAGGTAGATCGTCTGTCATCTGGATTTCCTGCCCAATCTGAATCAGAAAAACCTGTCAGTGCAACATCAGATTCATCAGTATACATAATACCAAGATTCACTGTTCCCTTTAAGTATCGGAGAACTTTCTTTGCAGCAATCCAGTGATTTCTTGAAGGCTTAGCCATGAATTGACTAAGGATACTGACTGTGTATGCAATGTCTGGTCTGGTTGTGGTGAGATAGTTCAAACTGCCCACTAACTGACGATATAATGTTCCATCTGCCTCTTTCGACCCATCTTCTTTGTACAACTTTGCATTCTGTTCTAGGGGAGTTGACATAGCTTTGCAATCTGTCATATTGAACTTTTTAAGAATCTCCTTTGTATATTTGCTTTGAGTGATCAAAGTTTTACCAGGTTCTCTCCATACCTCAATTCCTAAGCAGTAATGCATTTCACCCAAATCTTTCATTTCAAAAACCTGTGACAACTGAACTTTAATTTCTTCAATTAATTTGTGAGCACTACCTGTTATAATGAGATCATCCACATATAAAGATATTAAAGCAACATTTCCTTTTTCATCTTTCTTAAAATACAAGTTAGGATCATTTTTGCTTTTCACAAATCCATTCTGAAGGAAGAAGGTATCAATCTTTACATACCATGATCTTGGTGCCTGTTTCAAACCATACAATGCCTTTCTTAACCTGCAAACCAGATGTTCCTGTCCCTGTTTGACAAATCCTTCAGGTTGAACCAAATAAACTTCTTCCTTTAAATCACCATTTAGAAAAGCAGATTTGACATCCAATTGATGTATATTCCAATTATGTTTTGTGGCTAAGGCAATCAGTAATCTAATTGTATTCAACTTAGCTACTGGTGCAAAAGTGTCTTCATAATCAATTCCCTCCTGTTGAGCATATCCTTTTGCTACTAATCTTGCCTTAAATTTATCAATTGTACCATCTGCTTTAAATTTCGTTTTGTACAACCATTTTCTTCCAATTGGAACTTTATTTTCAGGAAGTTCCACTAATTCCCATGTTTGATTGTTCATAATAGAAGCATACTCATCATTCATAGCATTAATCCATGGTTCATGTTGTTTAGCTTGCTCATAATCAATTGGTTCTTCAACATTCATTATATTAGACATTAAAGCATAGTCTCTATACCTTGCAGGAGGCCGAGTCTGTCGGGACGACCTTCTTGGTGTGGGTGTTTCATCCATGATTCGTCGGCTTTGAGGTGTATCACCCCCTTGTGATGACTCACTGCTGCTAGATGTGCTCATACTGCTGCTATCATCCTGATCCTGTACCTATACCTGTTCCTGTTCCTGCTTAATCAAAGTATCAAGCTTGATATGTGCATCATTAGAAATATGCCATGTATCATTCTTTGTATTACTTTTATCAGTCTGCTCATGAAACAACACATCACGACTTGCAAATAGTTTATGAGAACTTGGATCAAACAATTTATAGGCTTTCTGATCCGTACAATATCCAATGAAAATACACTTGATGGACTTGGCATCAAGTTTTCTTCTGTTAGCTTCAGGAATATGAGCAAAAGCAGTACATCCAAAGACTTTGAAATGACTCACATCAGGTTTATAACCATAAAGAACCTCAAAAGGAGTTTGAAAAACTAATTTCTTAGTGGGACATCGATTCTTCAGATAGACAGCGGTGTTAATGGCTTCTGCCCAGAAACCATTAGAGATGTTCTTACCTTGCAGCATACTACGAGCAGATTCCACCAAGGTTCTATTCCATCGCTCAGCAACACCATTTTGCTGAGGGGTATGTGGCACTGTGAATTGTTGTTGAATTCCATTAGATTTACAATAGGTGTTAAATGCTTTTGATTTATATTCACCCCCTTGATCAGATCTGAGTATTTTAATGCACTTTCCTGTTTGTTTTTCAACCATATTTCGAAACTCTTTAAAATACTCAAATATATCACTTTTCCTTCTAATGAAATAGACCCAGGTATATCTAGATCTATCATCAATAAAAATGACAAAGTATGAAGCACCACCAAGAGACCTAGTTTGCATAGGTCCGCATACATCAGTGTGAATTAATTCAAGAATATCATACTTCCGTTTCTCAGTATGAACAGGAAACTCTTCTCTATGCTGCTTACCAAGTGCACAAGCTTCACATGGTAAATGTTCACACTTCATAACAGGAAGACCCTCAACCATTGATTTCCTTTGTAACAACGATAAATCATTGTAATTTAGGTGCCCATACCTGTGATGCCATAATTGTGCTGTCGATGTCTCTTGGGATGTCAATGCAACATGGCGCTTGACTGTCACATCCAATCTGTATAATCCTCCAACCCTCGTACCTGTAGAAACAACCTTGTAGTGGTCCTGAACATCTTTCACTATACACCCCAATTTACCAAAATCTGCTTTTAAATGATTATCAGTGATAGCGGAAACAGATAGCAAATTCTTTTTAAGAGCAGGTACATACATCACATTATGAATCTGTCGCATTTGTCCATTAGGTAAGTACACATTTATTATGCCATAGCCTTGAACTTTAAGTGACCTATCATCTCCTAGGTAAATGTGTGTACCATCAGATTTCTCATAATATTTATCATACCATTCTTTATTACAAGTCATGTGTGCCGATGCACCAGAATCTATAAACCAAGTATTCTCATCATCAGTTTCAGCAGACAATGCAGCATCAGAAAGAAATAACTTAAGATTTTTAAATCCATCATTCACTGAGGTGTCTCTGTTTATGTAATTTCCATTATGCCTGCTATGTCTTTGATTTGATTCATTATTCTTTCTCCTATAGCAATCTTTTGCCAGATGTCCAGGTTTTCCACAATAATGACATACAATGTTCCTTTTAACATAAGAATTAGGAGGTGCCATACCTTTCTTCTCTGCTTGAAAACGGCCTCGGCCTCTGTGTTTGTCCCATGGTCTCCCTCGGAATGATCTTTGGCCTCTTGCAGTCAAAGCCAAATCAGAACTATTTGACTCCAGTTCAAAAGTTTTCATGCGCTCTTCTTCTTGAAGAAGAATTCCAGCCAATTCTTCAAATGTAGGAGGTGTCGGTCTAGCTGAGAGAGCTGAAATAAAGACTTTATAGTCTGGGACTAACCCCTTTAAAGTAACAGTTACCAAGTCTGTACTAGAAACCTTTTCACCAATATCACCAAGCTTATCACTAAAGTCTTTAATTCGGGAAACAAAGTTACTAATGCTTTCATTGGCATCCATTTTGATAGATAGCAGCTTTGTTTTTAAAAATAAAATACGGTTTGCATTAGAAGTCTCATACAAACCTTTGAGAGTGTCCCATGTCGCCTTCGAAGTTTCACAGTCCCGAATGTGAGGAATAATATTGTCCTTCACTGACATGCATAGCAGCACCCGTGCTTTCACTTCACGCTTCTCCCAATCTTGAGTGTTAGTAGGAGGTTGAGGCTTGGTCTCGTCACCTTTGACAATCGGCCAGAGATTGTATGCCTCCAGTACTGTGATGATCTTAAATTTCCAATTTACATAGTTTTCTCCATCAAGTTTTGAAGACTCATTTAAATATGAATCTGCAAGGGGATTAGCCATTTCTCCACCAATGACCAAATTCAAACAAAAACTTCTTAAACTCACTGCCTGAGAAATTTAATAAATAAAACTCTTGATGGCTGCAATGGGCCCCTCCTTGATGGCTGCAACGGGCCGGTTCTGGACAAGACTGTCTCTTCTCGACAGTTCTCAATGGTTCTTCAATCCACGCAGCACCAGCAACTGCTCACTCGACGGTTCTCGACAGCACAAAGAAACACCAGCAAACGGCTCGACGGTCTTCGACAGCACACCAGCAACGGTTCAACGTCTCCAACAACAGCCAGACAGTAACACACAGCCTTTCTTAAACAGAAAACTCACAAACTCTGGAGAGAAATACAATTTGTCCCCAATCAAATCAACTTCAGTTCATCAAAGGATATTTGAAAACCCCACTGGAAACTCAACCCGCTATCTATTACAGAGATATCATATAAATTCAGGGGTAATCATTCTTGTTCAAATAGATTATGATTTATAAAACAGAAAACAGAAAACTACAACAACATAACAGGCTCACGGCCTTCCTTAAACGAGTTTCAGTAGCCGCCCCATACTGCAATCTTGCAGAGGGATTCGGAGAACAATCAACCAACAAGGCCGATTCACACAAAATACTGTCACTGCGCACACTCTAATGGCAGAGTCATTCGCTGCCTGCGAAGAGGAGAGAGGCGCAGACAGAAGAGAGCTCTGATACCAACTTAAAACAAATACAAGACAAACTATAACAAAGACACACATAATTTCATTAACTTATTTGCTCAGTTACATCACACTTATATAGGAAATATGTGCAACCAATTCCTAACCACACAAACTAATTATGTTCAACCACCTACAACTAATTCAGTTCAACCACTCATAACTAATTCTATTTCTACATTATTCTCACAGGAAGGCCACCAAAATATGCTAAGCAAACATCCCAACACTAGAAAGCTTAAGAACTATGACATAAGCAATAGATAACTGAATTGAAAGTCCAAAAATCTAAGTTACTACTTCCAAGACCAATAAAAGGGCCTAGAAGTTGATCATGACAACCCTTTGGGTTTAAGAGGAGGTGACAATATTGCACATCTTTTAATGACTATGTGGGTACGTCGATTCAGCAAATGTATATAAGATGGTTATCTGGTTGAATCATCTAATTCTGCGAGGATTGAATTGTGACCTAAGTATCAAGATTTAAGTACATATGAAAACCAATGGTTATGGGTATTTGTGAGGAGTATAAGAATTATAATCAGTTTGAATTGTGACCTAAGTATCAAGATTTAAGTACATATGAAAACCAATGGTTATGGTTATTTGTGAGGAGTATAAGAATTATAATCAATCCAATGCTTAACACCAACATAGTTCCTGCAACTTAGTTATTTTCTTCGAAAGTTAGTCATTGTTGAAGGTCAAAGCATACTAACAAACTGATTTTCTATTGCAAGGCATGCCTTGTGTACATAGTAGGATGTAGCACTAGTGATTTAGTGCCCTGATTGTAATGTATTTTGAAGAAACATGATCAATCTGTGGCTATTTTTGGAGGCCTTTGGAAATGGGAAGGTAGAGTGTGTCATACTGGTATATTTGAAAATGTTGGGAAAATATGGTTCACATCAAATTTTTATTTAGTAGGATGTAGCACTAGTGATTTAGTGACTTGATTGTAATGTATTTTGAAGTAGTGTGGTGAATCCATGACTAGGTTTTGAGGCCGATGGAAATGGGAAGGTAGAGTTTGTTGGATTCATTGATACTCATTTTTATACTCTTATATTTGGGAAAGCACGATCACATCAATATTTTATTTAGATGTTAATTTATTCATTGTGATTATGTTAATTTTTATCTTTTATAAAAATGTTTATTTTTTCATGAGAAATAATTTCATATTTTATAAAAAAAATATCTCTATTCATAATAAATTTAACATATTACATGCAAAAATTGATGGTGTGAATTGATGGTATTGGTTAAATTCAATGTATCACATACCAGAAATGATGGTGTTGGTTATGTGGAGCACATAAATGGGAATAAAGCTTATGTGATAGTTTTTATGAAAGGACAATACTATATATAGATACTAATTACATAAGAGTGTGAGGCTCGAATGCCATGTCAGCCAGACGTACTTTATGCATTTTCATTATAATTTATAGCTCTGGGTTTGGACTTGTACCATAAATTCTGACACAATAAATCCCAAATTCAACGTCAAAATGACCATTGTTGATTTTGTAAGGCAAGTTAGGTTTTACATTGCCACCAAGGGTCAAATACTTCTTGGAATGCTCAATACATCTCGTAGGATGTCAAATTCCGAGACTTGCTCCACCCACATTCTGGAGACAAACAAAATCTCAAGAAACGTTGCCAAATCAGTTAAGAGCTCGAACATAGTTGAGCAAGAAGGGAGCTCAAGAAACACAATACTATTTGGAGAATTCATATCCTCCTTTGAAACAAGCATTAGCATCTATTACTACCACTAGTGCCACCCAGGGAGAGACTCTCTTCAAAACAACCACCAGTGCCACCAGGGAGAGCCTCTCTCCAAAACAACGGTTGGAAGGCCACCAAAATATGCTAAGCAAACATCCCAATAATAGAAAGCTTAAGAACTATGACATAAGCAATAGATAACTGAATTGAAAGTCCCAACATCTAAGCTACTACTTCCAAGAACAATAAAAAGGCCTAGAAGTTGATCATGACAACCCTTTGGGTTTAAGAGGAGGTGACAATATTGCACATCTTTTAATGACTATGTGGGTACATTGATTTTGCAAATGTATATAAGATGGTTATCTGGTTGACTCATCTAATTCTTGCGAGGATTGAATTGTGACCTAAGTATCAAGATTTAAGTACATATGAAAACCAATGGTTATGGTTATTTGTAAGGAGCATAAGAATTATAATTAGTCCAATGCTTAATGGCAACATAGTTCCTGCAACTTAGTTATTTGCTTCCAAAGTTAGTCATTGTTGAAGGTCGAAGCATACTAACAAACAGATTTTCTAAGCTGATTTTCTATTGCAAAGCTTGCCTTGTGTACATAGTAGGATGTAGCACTAGAGATTTAGTGCCTTGATTGTAATGTATTTTGAAGCAACATGGTCAATCTGTGGCTAGGTTTGGAGGCCTTTGGAAATGGGAAGGTAGAGTGTGTCATACTAGTATATTTGAAAATGTTGGGAAAGTATGGATCACATCAAATTTTTATTTAGTAGGATGTAGCATTAGTGATTTAGTGACTTGATTGTAATGTATTTTGAAGTAGTCTGGTGAATCCATGACTAGGTTTTGAGGCCGTGTGTTGGATTCATTGATACTCATTTTTATACTCTTATATTTGGGAAAACACGATCACATCAATATTTTATTTAGATGGTATTTTATTCATTATGAATATGTTAATTTTTATCTTTTATAAATATGTTTATTTTTTCATGAGAAATAATTTCATATTTTATAAAAAAAAATATCTCTATTCATAATAAATTTAACATATTACATGCAAAAATTGATGGTGTGAATTGATGGTATTGGTTAAAGTCAATGTATCACATACGAGAAATGATGGTGTTGGTTATGTGGAGCACATAAATGGGAAAAAAGCTTATGTGGTAGTTTTTATGAAAGGACAATACTATATATAGATACTAATTACATAAGTGTGCGAGGCTCCAGCACCATGTCAGCCATACATACTTTATGCATTTTCATTATAATTTATAGCTCTGGGTTTGGATTTGTACCATAAATTTTGACACAATAAATCCCAAATTCAATGTTAAAATGACCATTGTTGATTTTGTAAGGCAAGTTAGGTTTGACATTGCCACCAAGGGTCAAATACTTCTTGGAATGCTCAATACGTCTCGTAGGATGTCAAATTCCGAGACTTGTTCCACCCACATTTTGGAGACAAACAAAATCTCAAGAAACATTGCCAATCGAGTTAAGAGCTCAAACATAGTTGAGCAAGAAGGGAGCTCAAGAAACACTATTTGGAAAATTCAAATCCTCCTTTGAAACAACCATTAGCATCTACTACTACCACCAGTGCCACCAAGGGAGAGCCTCTTTTCAAAACAACGGTTGGAAGGCCACCAAAACATGCGAAGCAAACATCCCAACAATAGAAAGCTTAAGAACTATGACATAAGAAATAGATAACTGAACTGAAAATCCCAGAATCTAAGCTACTACTTCCAAGACCAATAAAAGGGCCTAGAAGTTGATCATGACAACCCTTTGGGTTTAAAAGGAAGCTTAAGAACTATGACATAAGCAATAGATAACTGAACTGGAAGTCCCAAAATCTAAGCTACTACTTCCAAGACCAATAAAAAGGCCTAGAAGTTGATCATTACAACTCTTTGGGTTTAAGAGGAGGTGACAATACTGTATATCTCTTAATGACTATGTTGGTACGTAGATTCTGTAAATCTATATAAGATGGCTATCTGGTTGACTCATCTAATGCTTGTGAGGATTGAATTGTGACCTAAGTATCAAGATTCAAGTACATATGAAAACGAATGGTTATGGTTGTTTGTGAGAAGTATAAGCATTATAATCAGTCCAATGCTTAACAACAACATAGTTCCTGCAACTTAGTTATTTGTTTCGAAAGTTAGTTATTGTTGAAGGTCGAAGCATACTAACAAGCTGATTTTCTATTGCAAGGCATGCCTTGTGTACATAGTAGGATGTAGCACTAGTGATTTAGTGCCGTGGTTGTAATGTATTTTGAAGCAACATGGTTAATCTGTGGCTAGGTTTGGAGGCCTTTGGAAATGGGAAGGTAGAGTGTGTCATACTCGTATACTTGAGAATGTTGGGAAAGTATGGATCACATCAAATTTTTATTAAGTAGGATGTAGCACTAGTGATTTAGTAACTTGATAGTAATGTATTTTGAAGTAGTGTGGTGAATCCATGACTAGGTTTTGAAGCCAATGGAAATGGGAAGGTAGAGTGTGTTGGATTCATTGATACTCATTTTTATACTTTTATATGGGAGGGTAGAGTGTGTTGGATTCATTGATACTCATTTTTATACTTTTATACTTGGGAAAGTACAATCACATCAATATTTTATTTAGATGGTATTTTATTCATTTTGATTACGTTAATTTTTATCTTTTATAAATATGTCTATTTTTTCATGAGAAATAATTTCATATTTTATGAAAAAAAGTATGTCTATTCATAATAAATTTAACATATTACATGCAAGAATTGATGGTGTGAATTGATGGTATTGGTTAAATTTAATGTATCACATACCAGAATTGATGGTGTTAGTTATGGGTGTTGAGGGAGAAAGACAATTTCTATAATTATTTACTATGGGATTTTACAGGAATGGTAATTGGGAATATTATCTTTCATAAATTATCAATATTTTAATTTTCTCATATATCTATCTATCTATATATAGATAGATATATATATAATTATCTCTTTTATATATATATATATATATATATATATATATATATTATATTATATTATATTATGTTATGTGTAGAAAATTTATATAAAATAAAAAAATGTGATTAAAATATAGAATTGAGTTACATTAAAAATAATTTATTTATTTAAAGTTTAAAAATAATTTAGTTTTTCTAAATAATTTTCCAAATCTTATATTTTTTAAATATACTTTACACTTTTAAAAGCAGTTGCTAATCTTACTATTATAATAATATTAAGTAATTTATAAACAAACCAACACGTTATTCTTTTTCAATATTAAACACCCACGTTATCGCAAGATTGGAAGGAAAACAATCTAGGACAGATTTGTTTTTATGTTTTCTCTTCCACATGCAGAGTTATTGACTGATTTTCATTTTCTTTGTATAAGAGCCATGCAAGGTAATGAGGTTTAAATCTGTGAAGAACATGGAGCACATGTTATATGGAGAGCATAGAACACATGCTATGCAAAACGTGCAGCGAAATTTTATGCCCAGGATGTTAATGCCAGCGAAATTTAAAATATAATCAAACATGAAATCATATTTATTTAAAAAAAATATTTAATGAAGGGAAAATTTATTTTAAAAGCTCTTTACAATTATAAATTAGTAAATAATTTATATCTCAACTATAAAATAAAATTAATACTGAATTTTTTTGGTAAGTTTAAGAGGATTACATTTTTATCATGTTCAATATATTATTTTATTCAAGATAAGGAATTGAATCAGTAATTTCACATCAAAAAATATTTTAATCAAATCTATCACTGTCTATCTAAAATCCCATAAACAAATTAACATCAAATTTAATTATCATTCAAATTCTCAACAACACTGTAACCATACTAAGACATCCACAAATCCACTAATTCACTGATCTATTGTCATCTTTTTCATGTTCATGTTCATAGCCTCTGTTTTATATTAGCATACAGTTTCAGAGGTTTATATGAAATGTATTTACTCTTCCATATAGTCAAATTGTGGATGTCACGGGATTTATGAAGGCGATCTGTCCATATACTGTTTTAATCATAATATAAAACAAAAGATTTTTTCTTGCTGAAAAAAAAATACAATTTTTACGAGCAAGGACAAAACCGCTACTTTTTTAGTTGAAGTTCGTTGTGAAGCACAAAACGTTCGCCGAGATTGCATGAATTTCAGTCACTTTGGGCTCAGTTTCAGTTTCAGTTGACCAATCCCGCAGAACGAAACAAAAGTTCAAACTTAAGTCAATTTTACGAAGGACAAAGACAAAGGGAAGCACCGGACTTCACAACTCAGTGTTAAAAGAATATTATTTTCTTTATTTTAGTGGAATTCCAAGTTAAAAGATTTTAATTTAAAATTATTTAAATATCAAATTTACAGTTATACTTAACAAGTGTATTGGTTGTTTAAAATTTTTGCTAGTTATTGTGTTGAGAGGTGTATTCTACAATTAAGTATGACTCTTATGCCTTATGTGTATGTTTGTAATTAAAGTAAATCAAATTTAAATCAAGTACTATCAGTATGATCCCTATGTGTAAGTATGTCTATACTTAAAGTAAATCAAAGTTAAATCAAGTACGACCGGATGTGTAAGTATGTCCGTGCTCAAAGTAAATCAAAATAAAAAAATAGAAATCTGAATAATGTTTATATGTACCCCTCTCCCATAAATAATAATAATGAAAATGGAAAAAATAAATGTTGGTTATTTTATCATATATGTTGAATTTGAATGGATCATAAATTTACCTTCAACAAAAAAATTTACCGCATTAAAATTTCAAATTATGTAAAATTTTAAACACCTTTACTCTTTACTAAAGTCACCATCATTTTTTAAATCAAAGTAAAAAGGTTAATTCAACACAAAGAATCCAAAATCTTGCTCTACAATCTTTTAATATATTTTTTAATTAGTTAATTGTAAAATGAGTCTTTATAAGGAAAACCATATCCTATGGAGATATTAAAATCTTGATACACATAAATATTTTCACATGAAAGCTGTAATATTCCAAAATATTCATTTGATGTAGTTTTATTATGAATTTTATTATAATGCAAGTAAAAAACATCATTAAATTTAATATTAATACTAATATATTATAATATTAATATTAATCAACTTAATAACTTTTAATTAATACAATATTAGATTTAATATAATATTAATTTTTTTATATTATAATGATATATATTAACTCTAGATATATATCAGAGGGAAGAACAAAGACATAGAGTGATAGAGGTGGAGAGATAAAGGAAGTGAGAGGAAGGAGGAGGGAGGGTGGAATAGAGAGATGGAGTTGGAAGGAGAGAAAGGGAGGGAAGAAGAAAGACGTAGAGAGAGAGAGAGCGTGATAAGGAAGAGATGGAGAGAGAATGTTTATACTTGGCTGTGAGATAGAGAGACAAAGAAGGAGAGATAGAGATAAGGGGGGAAGGGGAGAAGGAGAGAGTGACAAAGTTGGAAGAGAGAGAGAGAGAGAGAGTTGAGGGGGAGAGATAGAGGGAGGTGGGAGAGAAAGGGAGAGAGAGGAAGATAAGAAGAAAGACACATAGATAGAAAGGTGGAGAGATGAGAGGGAGTGATAAGGGAGAGCAAGAGAGATGGAGAGAGGAGAGAAGGAGGGAAGAGAGATAGAAGGGGGGAGAGGGAGAGACTGGGAAGCGAGAGAGTGAGGGAGAGGAAGAGGGAGGTAGAGATAGATAGATATGTAGAAAGAGTGTATACGTGTGGGGGGTGATATAGAAAGATAAAAGAGAGACAAAGGGAGATTGAGATATAGATGGAAGGTGAAGAGAGGGAAGAAGAAAGAGATAGAGAGGGGCAGATAGATAAATATGGAAAGAGAGAGAATGTGTGTTTTGGGAGGGTGAGATAGAGAGACAAGGAAGGAGAGATGGAGGGAGATATAGATATAGATGGAGGAAGGAGAGAGGGAAAAATATTTCTTTCACTGTATGGATTGATTTTAGTGTAAATGGTGATTTATAATCCTATTTGATTGCTTGCACTGAAGGATATAAGCTAAATTAGAGGGGAGACGAGGAATGAAGAGAGAGAGAAGGAGAGCAGTGAGAGAGGGAGAGAAGGCTAAGAGTGAGAGGGAGAGGAAGACACAAAGATAGAGGGGGGAGAGGGGGAGAGAGAGAAGGAGAGAGGAAGGCAGAAAGTGATAGGGTTGGAGGGTAGAAAGAGAGAGAGATAGAGAGTGAGATGGTGGGAGATAAAAGGATAGAGAGGAAGTATGAGAGAGAGGAGTAGAGAGGGAGGGACAAAGAGATGGAGTTGTAACGGGAGAGAAGGAGGGAAGAAGAAAGGCATAGAGAGATAGAAGTGGAGAGTGAGAGAGGGAGTGACAAGGGATAGATGGAGAGATTGTGTGTGTGTGTGTATTTTGGGGTGAGATAGAGAGGCAAATAAGGAGACATGGAGGGATATATATATATATATATATATATATATATATATATATATATATATATCGATGGAGGGGGTATAGAGGGAAGAAGATTTCTTACACTAGATGCATTTATTTTAACATACATGGTGATTTCTGATATTATTTGATTGTTTACACTAGATGCATTGATTTTAGTGTAGATGTTGATTTTTAATAATATTTAATTTCTTGCACTAGATGCATTGGTTTCATTGTAGATGTTGATTTCTAATCCTCATTGATTGCTTGTGCTAAATGCATTGATTCAATCTAGATGTTTTCTAATTCTATTTGTTTGCTTGCACTAGATGCACTGATTTCAGTGTAGATGGTTATTTATAATCCTATTTGATTGTTTGCACTAGACGCATTGATTTCATTGTAGATGGTGATTTATAATCTTATTTGATTGCTTGCACTAGATACCTTGATGTCAATGAAGATGTTTATGTATAATGATATTTGATTGCTTGCACTAAATGCATTGATTTTAGTGTAAATGCGGTTTCTAATCCTATTTGATTGCTTATGCTAGATGCATTGATTTTAGTGTAGATGTTTTATAGTTCTATTTGATTGCTTGCACTAGATGCATTAATTTTAGTGGAGATGTTGATTTCTAATTATATTTTATTGCTTCAACTAGACATATTCATTTCAGTGTAAATGTTTATTTTTTATTATATTTGATTGCTTGCACTAGATGCATTGATTTCCATGTAGATGTTAATTTATAATCAAGCTATTTGATTGCTTGAATTAGATTCATTAATTTTGGTGTAGATTTTTTTTTTCAAATCACATTTGATTGCTTGCATTATATGCATTGCTTTCAGTGTAGATGTTGATTTCTGATTTGATGTAACTAGATGTATGATGACACATTAATTTTAAAGTGATTGGATTAATAGTGTGATTGATTTTAGCATAAGCACAAAAAAAATATTGGCAATGTGCATTGATTTTTGTGTTATAGTAATTCAACCTATTAATATTGGAAAGAAAGAGACAAAAGATAAGATGTTTACTACAATAGCTTGAGTTAAATATTTGAACAATTTATGATTTCAGCTGCACTTTTCATTTTTGTGTTATAGTAATTCAACCTATTAATATTGGAAAGAAAGAGACAAAAGATAAGATGTTTACTACAACAGCTTGAGTTAAATATTTGAACAATTTATGATTTCAGCTGCACTTTTCATATAATCGATATGAAAATATGGAAAAACTAAGAGGGATGACAATACAAAGAGTAGAAGAAAATAGTTGAGATTGATGACAATGAACACTATTTGTAATTGACTACATTCTTATTATTCACATTTTTTGTCATTAAACACTATGACATTGTCGATTTGCATTCAAAATATGTATTTCATCATTTTTCATAATTAAAGTTGTTAACAATATTTATCTCAACAGATTGAGGTAACTGAGCTAATTTAAAATTAAAACTACTCTTCAAGATATATTAGTAATTCCTCGAGGGACACTATTAAGAATTAATTAGTTGTCAAAAACTGTGATACCTAAAATTAAATGAAATAGATGTGCCATATCAATCCTCTTGCAAGGTATTGACAATATTTTCTTCCTTCTTCATCACCAACTAATTACTAATAGACAATTACACACACATATAAATATAAAATAGAAATTGTAACATTCACAAATATTACCATCCAAATCCAAACACATAAGCACACAAACCTCTCAAAGTATCCAAACATAGACACACACAAACCATTCAAAACATCCAAACATAAATATACAAACCATTCAAAGCCAACAACATAGACTAAATTAAAGAACATAATTATATGGTCATGTCAAGCAAAGAAAACATAATGTAAATATCAAAGTATGAATTTTATCTCTAACATATACATAATAATCATAATCTAAAAATATGGCATTTCTTCCCTCCCCTGGAACCAGCCTAGATCCATATAACTCCAGATCTATCATGCACCAAGAGGGATCAAGTCCCTCGAAGTGCAAACCTTTCCTCAAATTCTACACTCCAAAACGAAGGTTTCCACCTCGAGGGATTTGATCCCTCTCAGCGCATGATAGATCTGGAGTTAGATGGATCTAGTATATTTATGATTTAAAATAAAAATTCATTCTCTCTTATACAGAAAGTTAATTGCCTACTTTTTACATGTTAAAGAAGTGAAGAAAAGATAAATAATGGTATGTAGTAACTTTCCATAGATATATTTGTTTCCATCTTATTTCTACTCATTTTTTATGTAATGGTAAATAGGATTATTTACATGACTATGAGCTATTTTCAAGGATTTTAATTATTAAGGTTAACAATGGAAAAAGTATGAGCTATTTTCAAGGATTTTAATTATGAAGCTTAACAATGAAAAAACATTTGCACAAATATTTAAAAATCATGGCATAAGTATTGCAACTACATCGAGAAATTATGGAAAAACAATATGAAGCAGTTATCCACATGGTACAAAGGCTGTAATAAGACCTTCAAAGATATGGTCCAATCAAATGTCTGAAAACATTTTTTTCAAAATTAAACATTATAACTTGATGGATCAAATGTTTGAAAATATTTTTCAATAATATTGAAAAATAAATATATTTTTTAAAAGTTAAAGATTAAAACTTGTTTAATTGAGGCTAAACTAATAACTTGTCAACACTAAACTAAAAGTGGTCAACAAAAAAAATCAATCAATTCGATTTCCCTATAATGCTTCCATGGAAAGGACTAAAACTAATAGTGTAGTGGTAGGATCTAATAAATAAGCTCTCTCATATTTGATTTGGGTTGTCGAAAAACCAAAGTGTAAAAAAGTAAGTACTAGAACTATGACAAGCATTTCGTTTGATTACTAATTACTAGCAAGACTAAAGCACACATTTCATTTCATCACATTGGCATACCTGCAATCTGGGTCTACGTGTCCAGCCAGACGCCAGCATCGATGAATCAACAACTAAGAGAAAACATGAAGAAAATGTATGTAAACTAGTTACTACGATTAAGAAATAACTATAATGTAAAAGCCGTCTAGAGCATAGATCTCAAGTTTTCCACATCGATATCTCATATTTAGACTACTACTCCATAACGTAACCTAAAATCCAAGTGGAGCAAGAACAACTTCTAGAATTATAACATATCAAAGGGGAAAATCTAAACAACAAAATCCCTCCAAGCGGATGCATAAACAATGAATTTTATTGCTGAAAGAGTAAATCGTACTGAAATCTCCTTCTATTTTTTGGTGATTTTGGACAGTGTTGACTGCAGTTATTTCGCCCCAACGGTTCTTTGAGACTAAAAATCTATTCGAAATATCTCAGTGGTTGTAGCATAAATGAATCCTTCCAGGACGAGCTGATACGAGGAGGAAGCGATAACTTTGATTGTCTAAGATCATTTTAGGGAATTTCAATCTTCCTTGAAGCATGAGTTTTTCCCGATACAAAATGGGAATCGCAGAAATTAAGATATCCAAAAAAATTTACAGTAGATGAATCAATGAAAATTATGCTTGACAACAGCCTAAAAAAGAGATGCACAACTAACCAAAGACGAATGTATGGATGGAGTGGTCAACGTAACGTTAGACAAAAAATACATATATTTTCTTAATAAACTTGAATGGTGAATTACACTCTGGGAGGCTCTGGCTTAAATACAACTTTGGGTGCCACTTGGTGAAACATCATGATATTTGATCATGCCCTTTAATTACTTACTAACTACAATTTATTTAATTTTATATAACATTTCCTTCCCCTTGAAAGGAGGCTTTGTCCTCAAAGAATATGTAATGATAGGTATTGTTGATTAAATGTTTCAGTCTCCCAAGAAGCTTCTTCTTCTGGTAAGTCCTTCCACTTGATCAAGTATTCTTTGATTACTTGTCATTGTAGCTTCTTTTCCCTTATGGAGATGATACCTTCTGGCTCTAGAATAACCCTTCGTTCGTAATCTAAAGTTGTAAGTGTTGTTTGCATTGATTGATGTTTAGCAAATGCCCTTTTAAGGTGGGATACATGGAAAAAATTGTGAACATGACTTTTATCGGGAAGGCTTAAACTGTAAGCTACTTGGATGAATGGTAGGGTCCATAAAACCTTGGTGCCAATTTGTTTTTTCCCTTTTGTTTTAAGAAAAATTGCTTGTAAGGATGGAGTTTAATAAATACCATTTCTCCAACTTCAAATTCTCTCTTAGTTCTATTTCTGTCAGCGTGTTGCTTCATACAATTCCTTGCATCATTTAGATTTCCTTTTAGAGTTTGGACGACTTTTTGGGTTTCTTCTAACTTGTTTTTAACAGCTTGAATTCGAATTCCTTCCATTTCGAAGGTTTGTAAATGTACAGAGACTGAAATAGAGTCATTTTTGATGACATGTGGTAAGTATAATTGTACCACCATTCAGCAAGATGTAAACAATGAACCCACTTGTTTTGTTTTTTTGTGGAATAACAATGTAAGTAAGCTTCTACACACTTATTGACACCTCTTTTCAGCCATCCATTTTAGGATGGTAAGTTGAACTCATGTTGCAGTAGGTCCCTATATGTTTGAAGAATTCCTTCCAAAAATTACCCTTAAATTTGGCATCTCGATCTCTCACAATGACCTTGGAAAATCCATGTAATTTGTAAACATTTTTGCAAAATATCTCAGCTGTTTGTTTTGATGAGTTTGATTTTCTCATTGCAATAAAGTGAGCATACTTGGTGAGTCTGTCGACTACTACAAGAATTTTATCCTTACCATCAAACACGGGTAAACCTTCAATAAAGTCCATTGATATTTCCTCCCATTTCCGATTCAGGATGTTTAAGGGATGAAGTAGTCCGGGTGTCATAATATTTTCATTTTTATTCCTCTAGAATTTATCCCATTCTGCTACATATTTTTGAATATTATTACTCATTCAATTCCAAAATAATGATTGGCGTGTGTTATAGTAGGTTTTATAGAATCCTACATGTTCAGCTGGAAATGAATCATGCGACTCTTTGAGAACATTGGTTTTAAATTTGGAAGCTGCATTAA
This sequence comes from Pinus tabuliformis, assembly GCA_031772625.1. Taxonomy (NCBI): domain Eukaryota; kingdom Viridiplantae; phylum Streptophyta; class Pinopsida; order Pinales; family Pinaceae; genus Pinus; species Pinus tabuliformis. Next base: position 1,650,625,915 of record CM062816.1, read on the forward strand.
GATAAATTATTCCTTTGTACCATAGAATATCGTTCTTCCATTCAAATTTTGAATTATGAGGAAGATTATTGATTATAGCACTTATTTATGGATCTTTTGCATATTTACTTCGAATCTCATTAAGCCATTCGGGAAGAACCACTTAAACTGCAATTAATGATGGTTCTTCATCTTTCCTCAACAAAGAATCAACTACTACGTTATATTTCCCTTTCTTGTGTAATATATCCATGTCAAAGGTAGCGATTTTTTCTATCCGTTTTTTTTTTTGTGGATAACATTTTCTACTGGAGGAGATGTTAAAGACTATTATCATCTGTTTGTATTAAGAACTTACTTCCCAAGAGATATTGTCTCCATTTGGCTAATTCATTAATAATACCAAGCATTTCCTTGTTGTATGTAGACTTGAGACATTCTTTCTTATTGAGCTTCCTACTTTCAATTACATTCAATTACAAATGGTTTTGAGAAGTTTGGAGTTTCCAATACAAGGGGCATTAGACAAAACTTCCTTCAAGTCTTCAAAATACTTTTATGCTTCATCATTCCATCGAAATGAGTTCTTCTTTACAAGGTTTGATAGGGGTGTGGTTATATGAGCATAGTTTTTAATAAATCTTTGATAATACCGTCTCCATCCTAAGAATCATCTTAGCTTAGAGATATTAACTAGTTTGGGCCATTCCCTTATAGCCTTGATATTATTAGGATCTACTTTTACTCCTTCCTTGGATATTATATGTCCGAGATATTCTACTTCTTCCTTCCCGAAAGTGAATTTGGACTTCTTGGCATAGAAATGATCTTTTTTTAATACAGTAAGAACTTGTTCCAAATGTTGTAGGTGCCCCTTCCATGTTTTAATATCAATTAGAATGTCATCAAATAATACTAACACAAATTTGCTTAGATATGGATGAAATAACTCGTTCATAGTAGCTTGGAAAGTTGCCCATGCATTGGTTAAATCAAAGGGCATTATTTTAAACTCATAATGACCTTCATGTGTTCGGAATGCAGTTTTTTCTACGTCTTCCAACCTTATTCTGATTTTGTAATACCCTGACCTTAAGTCCAATTTTAAGAAGTATTTAGCACCATGTAGTTCATCCAACATTTGATCGATACAAGGAATTGGAAACTTTTTTTTTTTTTTTTAATCCTCAATAATCAACACATAATATGAATGATCCATCTTTCTTTCGAACTAATACAACTGGAGTAGCATACCCACTTTTACTTTTTGTGATGATGCAACACTTTAAAAGATCTTGGGCTAATCTCTCAATTACAATTTTTTGATGATGTGGATATCGATACAGTTTGATGTTGATGGGATTTCATCCTGCTTTGACTTCTATTGTATGCTCGATTTCTCTTTTAGGAGGCATCTTCATCTGAAGGTCTTGGAATACTTTTTTATGATTTTGAATTAACTCTTGGAATGTAGTGCTTCTTCATTGACCAGATTGTAAGTTAACATTTCTAATTGATGACACTGTACTGGCACTCCCTTCCGAATCATTTTCATCATCTGGGATGATGATACAATTTGGTTCTCATGTGGTTGGAACCCATATAACTTGTATTTCTCCCCTTCCCATTTAAATTTTATAAATTTCATTTGATGGTTTGCGAACTAAGTGCATAGGGTTTGTAGTCATTGGATCCCTAAGACCATATCCACTCCTCCTAATGGTATAGTGTAGAACGAATATTCTAGATTATAGTCTTGAATCTTCAATTTGACTTTATGGCATTTCCCTACCTTTACCATTTTCTTACTGTCAACTACCATAACCTTCACCTTGGGAATTGGAAATGTGAAAATGTTGTCTTTTCACCATGGTTGAATCCAACAAATTGTGGGTGCTACCGGTATCGACCAAAAACATTACATTTTTCTTCTTAATATTTCCTTTTAATTTCAATGTCTCGAGTTGTGATATACCTATCATAGATGATAATGATACTTGCAGAATGCACTCATCATCTCGTTCTGGAGAAAATTGTGGGAAATATTTGATTTCTTCTACGTCTGATTCATGACTGTCTGAATCATTACTTGCTTCACATTTATACAGGTTCTTGGTCTCTTTTCATTTAGCACACCTATGTTTAGGGTCCCATTTTTCACCACAATGTTTGCACTTGTCCTTTTTCATTCCTTCTATTTCTAGGTTAGTTTATTCTCCTTCACGAAGATGTGGTGGAACATATTTTGTGTTATCCGTGTTCGTGTCTTGGGAAAATATTTGTCTCGAATATACTCTTTCAACCTTTTTCCACTGCATTTTTTTGTGTTTCATTTCAGCAACTTTTTCCTTCTATTGGCTACCTCTACAGAAGTGATGTCATGAAGCTTGAGCTAAGCCTGGAGATGGGGTTTAAGTCCCATGGTGTACATTATATGAGGTGATTTTCTGACAATCCAGGTACTCATGTAGCTAAAGTTTCCCATTCTTGAATGTATTCGTCTACATCACCTTTTTGTTGTAATCTAGTGAGTGCTGAGAAGAACTCTTGTTACTTGAGACCTTGGAACCTTTTAAAGAATGCATTTTTGAATTTCCTCCAACTATTAGCTAGTGTCATATTTTTCCACCATGTATACCAATTATATGCTTTACCTTCCATTTGCATGGAAGAATGCTAGATATTTTCGTCATCATTGTCAATACCGTACATCTCGAAATATTCTTCTGCTTTATTGAACCAAGCAACACTGCATTTTACATTCCCGTCAAATTTGGATAGCTCAATTTTTTCTCTTCGTTGATATGTAGCTATTGACAGAGCGAAGAAGGGGTATTGATTTGAAAATGGCATATTTTTGTATGGATTTTAGAGGTGCCTATTTTGAAAATTCGTGTTACTTTTTTCTTGATTAGGCATGGAAGATGTCTTTGGAGACTCTAGTTTCTCATGTGAGTCTGATGAGTATGAGGAATCTAGAGAGTTGAGTTTTTGAGTAGCTTCATTATTACGGGGTATTTGATCGGGTGTAACGTTCATCTTGTCACAAATATAGGTCAACAATATCATTTATTGATCCACCTTATCTGAAAGGACTGACTGATCCTTTTTAAATTCGTTCTTATTCTGTTCTAGCTAACTCTCTCTTCTCTTTGTTGTATCCTACAGTGCCTCGATTTTTTCACCCTGTTCGATCACCTTAGTCTCAAGATCTAACAATATTTTATTGAAATCGGCCATCGACATTGATGAAGCCATTGAGCGGGTGTGAGGTGGAGTATAGTTATCCAACGTAACCTTTTTCGTTAAATTGACGTAATTTGTTTTTAAAATAATAATTAAGTAATATATATATATATATATAGATTTTTTCACCCTGTTCGATCACCTTAGTCTCAAGATCTAACAATATTTTATTGAAATCGGCCATCGACATTGATGAAGCCATTGAGCGGGTGTGAGGTGGAGTATAGTTATCCAACGTAACCTTTTTCGTTAAATTGACGTAATTTGTTTTTAAAATAATAATTAAGTAATATATATATATATATATATATATATATATATATATATATATATATATATATACATATATAGATATATATATATATATATACATATATAGATATATATATATATATACATATATATATATATATATATATATATATATATATATATATATATATATATATATATATATATACATCTGTGTGTGTGAAACTAACGTTCGATGGGAGATAAACGCAGAGAGGGATGGTGGAAATCGAGGGCGGAAGTCGACAACGGGGGCACAATGAAATCATGTGGATAGGGTGACATTGATAACATAGAAAAATGATGTTTATACAGTGAGCACAACAACAGAGTGACAGAGGCATGGGTTGAAATGGGACAGAATTGGTCATAATTGATATGTGGCAAAGAAGGGGGTCGAATGATTAAAGGAGGAAGAATGAAAAAGGAACAGTGAAATGATGACTGATAGGGAAACGAGGGAAGAGAGACATGGAGCACATGAAGTAGTGTGGTTACAGGGAGAATTGACCACTCTGATACCAAATGGACTAGTCAATGCAACATTAGGCATCAAACACATATATTTAATTAATAAACTTGAATGATGAATTACACTGTGGGAGGCCTTGGCTTAAATGCAACCCTAGGTTACTCTTGGTGAATGGGCATGATATTTGATCATGTGCTAAAGATAATTCCCTTTAATTACTTACTAAATATAGTTTGTTTAATTTTATATAACAAGGGACTGAATACAATTGCAAGGCTCTGGTAGTTATTGATGCTTTTCACTTTCAAGGAGACACACTCTTCTGGAATTTGTTAATTAACCCTGACCTAATTTGTCCATGTATTCGTTTTCCCAAATCCATTTCCAGCTCTTTAAATTGGGAAACTCTCAATGTTCGGACCTACCGGAATCATCAAGTTGAATCCTATACTCAAAAGGTCGCCATGATCTCCTCGACTATGACACTCAACCACCAAGCCCATGTGCTTGTCACCACTACAAACACGTCGAGATAAATGTGAAAGTATCATAAATTCAACATAACCAACATAATTTGTGATGTTTTAATACATGGAGGGACAAAAATTACTAAGCTCCACTTGGTTATAATTAATTTATTTGAAGAATATTTCAAAATTCTTGCCTACTATGGTGGCAAGGTTATGATAGCAAGGACATTGGAGCACCTAATATAATGATTGTAAAATCAGATCTTAACCAATGATATGTTAGAAAAATAAATTTAAAAATTATTATATAATAATAAAATTGAATGTTTAATTATGGAATAGCTTTAAATTATTTGGGTCAAAGATAAAGTAATACCTAGTCAAAGGAAAAATCGAACGTGTAGTGCCATGTCTTGTCTTGTTCACCTTTGAAAAAAACATGTAGCAACATTTTTAACTAAGGAGATTCACTCCCACTTTACTATGGATCCTTAACTTGTAAATTGACTTTGTTATAGTACCATGGGCCAATATCATGGCTTACTAATACTACATACCAAGAAAAAACATAGTTCAAGTTCATATGTCATAATTTTTTAATCAATATAATTAAAAGAGAAAAAAATGCATAGCTACTTTTAAAATAAATCTCAACTTTTAATCTCTAACTATTAAAAGTTTTTCGGAAGAAGACCCACATGGAACAGTATCTCCATGCCAGTTCTCATCACTTCCCTACTCAAAAATTCGGAGTTCTCAGCACTCTTTCTACTTGCGCTCTAAGAATATCTAATCATATATAGCTTGATCAGGAGAAATCTCATCTTCTTGAATTTTTTGGAAATAATGGGTATAGCAGGCCCGAGAGACTTAAGGGCTTTCACAGAGCCAACAAAGTGCCTAGAGTTAAACTCGCACGTGCTGATCCTATCACTAAGATTCATCTCCCGTATATCTAGGGAACCACAGATAGGATTACCCATATTCTTAAAAATATGAATGTCTCTTCTTCTTTCAAACCTCTCCAACCATCAAAAATTCCCTTAGATCCATTAAATACCCTATTGACCCTAAAGACATGAAAGGGGTCTACCTTATTCCTTGCTCCTATGGTATCCCCTACATTGGAGAGACAGGTAGGTCAGAAAATCGGTGAACATGCGACTAACATTAGACACAGTCACTCTCGCGCATCATCCCTTGCCGAGCATTCTGTGAAATTGAAACACCATGTCTACATTGAAGAATCCAAATTCATTACTAGGTTGGATCATTTTCACCACAGGAAACTCAAAGAAGTAATTGAAATAGAGGGGCATGCCAAAAACCTCAATAGTGATGATGGCTGGAAATTAAGTAAAAGCTAGATTCCAGTGCTCTCCTCTTGACCCTTCGTCCCCTCCCTCTCCTTTCCCCTTTTCGTTCTTGCTAGATCTCCCTTCTCGCCTTTAGGCTTTTTCCCCCTCGATCCTGTATTAATTTTCTTTAATTTCTTTGTTTGCAGTCGAAGTATATCTCTGATCTAAAATTATCTTTTTCCTTCCTCCTTTTTAATGTGGTTAGTTTTCCTCCTTTTATTTTTATAGATATTAAAATATAGATTAAAATTATTATATTTTATTATTATAGAAATCAATATATTGGATTATATGTGAATTTAAATATTAAGATAAGAATTTTTAATATTATTAATCTCTATAATATCAATAATAATAGAAATACCATCAATTCATCATTAGCCATCCTCCATTTTTAATGTGATTAGTTTTCCTCCTTCCAATCTTAGTCTTTTTATTTTTATAGATATTAAAACATTAGATTAAAATTATTATCATAGAAATTAATATATCAAATTATAAGTGACTTTAAAATATTAAAATAATGATTTTAATATTATTAATCTCTATAATAATATTATTAATAAGAATACCATCGATACATTATTGATAGGATTTAATATTACAGTCTCTCTATAATATTATAATATGAATTAATAATATTAAATTATTAATGAATTAAATACTATTCCAATCAATAAAGATAGGGTGAGAACCTAACAAATTAGACTATTTAAACTAACTATTTATAGATGACATTACTATTAAACATTTAACTTATGATTTCTAAATAATATTACTTCATAAGAGCTAGTTTCTAATACTATGAGTCAAACCCTAACAAACTATATTAATAATTTAATTATTTCTAGACAATATTATTACAATATTTAATATTAATTATTTCTAGATAATTTTTAATATAATATTTAATACTAATATTCCATTTATAATATCGAAATATAATATTTATTTATTACACAACAACTATTTTATAACTAAATTTAATATTATCAATTTATAATATCGAAATTACATATTTATTTATTACATAACAACTATTCTCTAACTAAATCAATGAAAAATTTAACAAATTACCCAACGGCTAATTTCCAATGGCTAACTCTAGGCAGTGATGCATCCTTTCTATTTATTTCCACAGATCTATTGATTTCTCACAGTGTCCTGAGGATGAACTGCATTAGTTGGTTCGAAACATCGACCAAATCCTAGTGATGTGATTAATCCGAAAGACTGATATCAACATTATGGATCACAAAAGCCTTAGATCTAGCATTCACCTAATTATTTATTGTTGAAAATTAAATTAATTATAAAAACTCTCTTTTAAAATAAACACACCCATCAATATGATAAGATATTTTTTTATTTCCTAATATTTTGAAAATCATTATTTTAATTAAAATGCCTTAAAATTAAAATTTATTGTTTAATAAATACTTTATATATATATATATATATATATATATATATATATATATATATATATATATATATATCTATATCTATATCTATATCTATATCTATATCTATATCTATATCTATATCTATATATATATATATATATATATATATATATATATATCTATATAAGTTTTAAATTTATATTTCATATCCACTATTCATTTATAATAAATTGAATTATCAATCTCTAATTACTAAATATAATGAGTGTAATCTAACTTATAGACAAAAGAGACTTTCACTGGAATCTGATAAAACAATTTCAAGAAAGAATGTAATTTTTTGTTCTTTAAAATACATCTTTGAATGCATAAATGGATTCAACACACTGAAAATCCATGTGACACTAGAATTCTACATATTTAACAACTTAAACTCAAGTTTTTAAAAATATCTAAGAGATTTTGGTTAAAATTAACTAGAAAAAATATATGTGAAACAAGCCACTCTATCCCATTTGATATAGAAAATAGAATTAATGCTTCTTTGGCTTGCTTTATGAAGATCCACTCTATCCCATTTGATATAGAAAAGGAATTAATGCCACTTGAACTTAATTTATGGAGAGTAAAGGCATAGGTTATTTTTTCATTATATTTTAGTTTTTAGGATCAAAATTATATTTTGTTGAAATAGTATACTAGTGTAACTGATAAATGTGAATATGCATCAATTCATAATGAGCACCAAAGCATTTACTTCATCGTGCTTTTTAAGTTGCTAAAATTTAAAAAATCATAAGAAATAACTAAACTATAATTATATTTAAAATAATTATTATTGTTATTAATGACAAGAAGAAATAATATATAAGTTAAACATATATACCTTAAAAAAATCATGTAAAAAGATTCTTAACCATAGAGATTCACCCTCACTTTATTATGGAAATTCTTAATCTACCAATAGACTTTGTTATGATACCACGGACCAATACCATGACTTATTAATACCATATGCCCCAAAAATCATAACTCATTTTTTTAATGAATGAATTTAATTAAAACAACAAAATGCATAATTACTTTGCAAAAATATAGCCCAATTCCAAGATAAACATACCTATCGGCATAATTATAGTTATTGATTTATTATCATTTTCCTTATTTAATTAAATAATTCGCATCTCCTATTATCCTCTATATTTTTTCTTAAGTACAACAATAATCTATATTATCTTCATTAAAACAACAATATTCATAATAAAGAATATTCAAACTTTTTTTAATTGTGTATCTCTCAAGATTCTTTACATCATATTGATTTTTTACAATTTTATAGGTGTTGTTTGTGTATTATACCATTATAGATCCATCTTAACCATAGATTTACCAAGTGCCAAGAGGAACCAAATCTCTTGATATGCAAGTAGAATACAAAACTTGGAAAATGTTTACACATCAAAAGGTTAATCTCTTTTAGTGTTAGATAAAGATGTGGTTAGGATGGGTATACTTTTTCATTGTTTAAATTGTATTTTTGAATATTTTATTATTATTAGTATTTTATATTAAAATTGGGTGAATTACAAATTTCCCTCTTATTAAATTTAAGTAGCTAAATTATTTTACTTTTAATTACTTCTTCCTTTTGAGAATTGAAATATTTCTTTCACTTAGTTAGTATGGATATTGAAATAGTTTATTTAAGTTCTATATTGAAATATTTATAAGATAAAGTTATCTTATGTCCGTAAAGTTTATATAAAATTATATTATTTAACATAGACATCGAAATATTTTGTTTATAATTTTGTAGCAAAATGCTAGTATACAAGATTTAATTGTGTGTAGTTTGTGTAAGTAATAGTAATTGTATTATTGAATAAAAATTGAATGGTGGTTACAAGCCTTTGTCGCGGTGTGCCTATATAGGCATTGACTAGCCACAAAGGTGAATGGTCACATTGTTTGACCTTTTCCCCTTCATATTAATGAAGTCTTTAATTAATCTATTATGATTGTTATTTATTTAATTACTATTTTTATGAATGTTTTATTCATAACAGTTCCACCCCCTTTAGAGATGCTTTGTCCTCAAAGCATAACAAGAATGGGTTTCTCTAGTTGAACACGTTTTTGTGGAATGACATCTATGTACTTTGGCTTTGTTTGTGTCTTGTGAGTTGGTGAAGTTCATATATGAATTTGTACCTTCCTTGAAACTGGGAGCGTTAACACCATATAATTTATAATGTCACCCTTGCTAACTAAACTCCACGAATTGTTCTTTAAGGTTTGTAGTATAACATTCTAATTGTATTAACCATTCTGCATCTAGCGCTGTATCCATTTATTTGAGTGATAAGGAAAATAAATCTATCTGTAGCTCTAGCTTTTGTATTTGGATTGAAACCTTAAGACATTCTCCTATTTCTTCGAACTTTTTCCCAATAATGATAGTCATGGTTAGGTCCCTGATTGGGCATACATAAAGATCAAATTGTTTAGCAAGATCAATGTTTATATAATTGTGAGTACTGCTGAAATATACAGTATATTGACATTTATGCCTCTTATGATCCCTTTAAGCTTCAGGGTTTTAAGGTGTAATCTCCCTGCCATGTTTTTTGGTGGTTTTGTAAGGGTAGTGTTCTATCTTTTTGGAGACGGGGTTCTCTCCTTTTGAAGGTGTGTTGGAAAGTATTTTGAAGACACTTTTTCTTTATCTTTTGAAGAATTTATTTCTTCATCCTAATTTTGTCAGACGCATGAGATTGCAGCTAATGATGCTTCATGTGATGTTTCCTTAGAATCTTACTCTACATTATGCATTATAGTAGTTTCTTCATCAAGTTATTGTACTTCAATTTTCCTTCCATCTACTATCTTATAGTAACATAAAGACAAGTCTTCATATTTATGTCCTTATGTCCAATTTCTCCACACTTGCGACAATTATTTTTCTTCTTTATCCTCTTTTCAAACTCATTACTTGAAGTATCTAACTTTTTCTCAATTTCATTGTTGAGAAATCTAGGGGAAACAAGTGTATGTGACTTCTCTTATAATGATAATTATTTGTGATGTATTTTTTACTTTTCTTAATTAAATTCTTCTTTACTTGTTACTTATTAGTGCTTTCTTCATCAAAAAACTACCAAACCATAAATAACAATGAGATAAAGTAAAAAATATGTAGGCAATAAGCTAGGGCAAAAACCTCTCCAACTTGAGAGGAAAACCCACCATAATTCTTCTTCTTATAGAATCTTTGATTGATGAATTCCAAGACCTAGACCATTGACCAGGAAACCCTTCAAGAACAAGTTAATTCTTCCTCTTTGAATAGATTCTCCTTCCATCAACTTCGACCTACTCTACAACTACAACCTTAGAAACTAC